>JACATO010000345.1:0-620000 GCA_018389105.1 Nautilus pompilius | reverse complement strand
GAAACTGGTAAGAATACAACTTATAACCAGATGGTATGCTCTGGCTTGTGTAGTGCAATGGCTTCTCAAAAGCCCATAAACTATACCCGGTCTTTAGTTACTCTCAGGAGCTTGTGTATAACATGTGAGGAAAAGTAAAGAAGTGCAAAATTATCATACATTCTGGGGACTTTATAAGTCTTTTACTTGTTAAATAGTGAACTGTTTTTGTCTGTGTGATGTAGATTAGCATCATTCATGCTCACACTACAGCAGAAGTCAAAGGATGGTGGATCACATTTAGTTGCTTTGAAAGAAAGGAAGGGAAAAAAAAATGTTTCCATCTAGCAGACTGTAAGACAACTAAACCATAAGTTTAGCCAACCATTTATTTTACTATATTTTTTATCATCATAACTAGGTGGGGAAATTCAACAATATCTACACTTTCAAAGTTTCTAGTCATTTTAAATCTCTTCTCAAAGATCATCTGAATGCTAAAACAGTTAGACTCTGTATTATAACCCAATTACCAGAGTCTGAATCTAAGTCTTGTAGACATTTTGGATAATTCCTTCGTAACTTTCTTTCAAATATTTTGTCACTCTTTTAGAATAATGAACAACTTTTGTCCTTGAGATACTCACACTGCAATCAATCAAGTCTGATTTTATCAGCAGGATGATCTTTATCTTTATCATCTTGTTGGATATTCTAGCAACCAGAACGCTTACCTCCATTTCATTTGGCAGTTTCCCTTGGAGCCTTTTCCAGAATAAACATTATACAACCTAGAATCTCCAACAAAATGTTTAAATTCCTCCCTTATTTGATTGGCAATTCCATTTATTTTGTACAACCGGACTCTCTCTCTCTCAGGTCCGTTATTACTTACTTATTTTTAGAATTATTTCTTATGCGCACCATCAAGAAACTTGTGGAATCAGTGCCGCCACATTTTCAAACTTTTATTTGAGGTGGGGGGGGGGACAAAAAAATAAATAGATACCAATGTTTTCTCCTTGTCTGTCTCAGTGATTATTAGCAAACTTTCCGAAAACACCTGCAGCAATAATGTTTTCTGGACTACCTTTCCAGCACTCACTGCTGCTTGTCTTTATGGTCGCAAGGACGTGGTGCAGTACTTGATCAAACAGAATGCCAATGTCCACCTGGCAAACACAAAGTCTTTTTCACCACTGCTGTGTGCAGTCAAGGCCAACAAGTGGGAAATTGCTGACATGTTGTTTAGAGCTGGAGCATCTATAGAACAGACTGACAAACATGGACGCACACCTCTAATGATTGCAGCCAGTGAGGGTCACATAGGTGTCTTGGAGATGCTTTTATCAAAAGGTAATGTTTGTTTTTAACTGAAATATTGGATGTATCAAAATGACCACTCTTGGCCTTTATAACTGATTTGCTAGTTAAATACTTGAGAAGCAACCAGGTTATGCAGTGATTCTGTTGGCATCACCATCGTTTGACAAGCATGGGCAACCATCTTGAACTTTTATTACTGTAGATAGTGCGTTGGCTACAAGAAGTGGTATCAGAAATAGCTAGGATAAAGCTGTCTGCCTCATATTAAAAAAAGTATACTTACTAGGGTGATAGGAAACAGAAGAAAAACTCATTGAAAGATTGTTTTCGCAATCTGTGATGAAAGCATGCTGATGTTCTTTTAGTCTTGGATGTGTCAAAGAGAACGGCTACACTGTGTGGATTTCCGCTATTTTTGTCTAGAATCCCTTCATTTATGCAGTACAATACACGTTAAGTATATTAAGTAGCTTTGAACCAGTAACTGACAAATTTCCATTTAAACAAAGAACAATAAAATTGTCTAATTTATTTATTCACAGGTCAAAAACAAATTTAAGGAAAATTCTTTGTCTGTCTTTTTTTTTTGCTTAGAGAATGCCATTTCTCCAAGACGCTTCTACAGCTCAGCCAGTTCAAGTCATGGCTGTATTAAATTAGAGCACAATACGACTTAATGGATGGATGGATTTAGTTTGTGAAAACATTAAAACAATGTGTATTTATTTAAATGATTTATAGCAAATACTGAATAAAAATATCCTATTAAGATTATTACTACATCAAAATAATTTCTGAGTTTACTCTGTTATTTTCTTTTAATAACTAGAACTTATTTGCATTAGTCACAGTAAGAACTGTAGCTTTACAGATATTCAAAATCCATTTTTAGTAATCCTTAAAAATTACTTTTTCTTCTTTTTTTGAAAAACCAAAGAATAGGAATAATATTAAAATACTAAAATCAAATAAATAATTTAATAGTAGTAATAAGCAAATTGTTTGACTGTACTGTGGCCAACATTCAAAAACTCAAAAAATTCATAAGTTAGAAATGCAATTTTAAAACTTACGCAGAGCCCAAGTGGCATTGGAAACAAACCTCTTCTCACTAAAGAGTTAAAAAGTAAATGAAAATAAACAAAATTAAAAGTAAAAATTATTATGGAAATATTGTAATATTGTTTGTGTACATTTCTACCTTATTTCATTTCATTGGTTATTCTCTGTTGTTTATATTATTATAGTTATTAAACTGTGCTCTTATCATATTTCAGTTGAGCAGTTGACAGATTTAGATTTCTGATCATTTCTACTTTCAGAAGCCTCTCTCTCAGAGGTGGACAAAGAAGGTCTGACAGTTTTGTGCTGGGGCTGTCTCAAGGGGCATCCACAAGTAGTCCAGGCTTTGATGGACAAGAATGCAGATGTCCATCACACTGACAAAAATGGCCGAACTCCACTACACCTGGCTGCTTCCCATGGAGATGCACAAATTGTATGTCGTTGTCTTCTCGGCAGATCTTCCATGATTTGTCTCCCTAGTGACCGCATTGCTAATAGTATAACTATGAGTCGTCTGGATCGCTGAAGAGTATTTTATACAAACTGTGTTTTAAGACAGTTAAATAGATAAATAAATAATTTGAGTCTAATATTTAAAGATATAAATTTGTAAAAATGTCTAAACACCCCAACTAGGCAATTGGAAATAATAATTAAAAAAAAGAGTTTCAGGTTAAATGTTCTTGGTAGCAGATTTTCACCTGCTCAAAGAGTTCTTAATTAGAACCAACCAATGTCAGAGGAAAAACAAACTTTTTGAAATACCTTTGATTATTCATTACACAAGTGAAATACTTCCAGCAACAGCGTACGACAAAATGGTGAGAAACATGCTAAACTACTTAACAGTGTTTGATATTTATAGTTTTGTGTTCCTAAACATAAAATGACACCAAAGTCCACTCTGCTATTTAATGCAGTGTCCAGATTATTGAAGCATTAGAAGGCAAATTTCTACATGAGTGTTTAGAAGTTCTTAGCATTTAGAATGTGTTGAAAGATCGAAAGTATTAAAGTTACCCTGTTTAGCTATTAGCTGTTTTAGGGCAGAGACCTGATAGAGGTGTTCAAAAGAGGTAAGGCTTTTGAACACAAAGATGTTAATAAATTCTTTTGGCTGTATGCAGTCAAAAAATAATAGGGTCGTAATTATAAGCTGGCTAAATTGCCAACAGATCTTTTAACAGTGTATACCAATAGAATTGGTGGTAGTTAGTGTTTTTCTCCTGGGGGCTATGATGGCTCCTGGCTGCCTAACAAACTGTTGTCCTTTTATATCTACAAGTTTGTTTTTTTTTTTAAAAAAAAAGATAACATTTGTACTGAGCTCTTTAGTATTTTATGGTTGTACAAAGGATCTTTTGTTCTTTACACTGATTAATCTTTTTTCTGTTTTTAATTTAAGATATTCTGCACAAACATGTAATAAATAATATGGAACAGTATTGCATAGAATACTTATGGCAAGCACAAACACCATGACGACAATATGCTATGCAGAATGAATTGTTTTGATTCCTTTTTTTCAGTAGAGCAGAAGCTTCCTGAATATGTTTTGTATTAAAGAAAA
The DNA here is from genome assembly GCA_018389105.1 of Nautilus pompilius. Lineage (NCBI taxonomy): Eukaryota > Metazoa > Mollusca > Cephalopoda > Nautilida > Nautilidae > Nautilus > Nautilus pompilius. Next base: position 616,060 of record JACATO010000345.1, on the reverse strand, counting down.
CAAAAGACTTAAAAATGATTTTAAAAATACATTTTAGAATTAGGAGAAATCCTGGTATTTATTTTTGTTTCTCTCTCGTTCTGATAGGTACAGACCCTAATTGACCAAGGTGCTAACATTGAGCATGTGGATTTCAATGGCATGAGGCCTCTGGACAGAGCAATAAGCTCTAATAATACTGATGTTATCATGTGTTTCCTCAAGAAGGGGGCTAAACTCAGTAAGTTTTTCTTTGTTGTTGCTTTTTTGTCTTTTCTAACGAGAGCCTATTGCATCCATGTGGTATGTTCATCAGTGGAGCGAGCAGTCCTAGTTTTTGTAAGTGGACTGAGTGTTCTCCAACCTTTCGTTAGTAGTTTTAATGTAGCAAGTTCATTCTTGTTCATAAAGAGTGAGACTTTAACGAGTTAGATCATCTCTTCTAAGGAAAAATTAACTGTTTGGTTATCTATGACCAAGAATTTCGTAAAACTAGGGAAACCTTTGTTAATTTTTTTCTGTAGAGAACAAACACCCATAGTGGATAACCAGGGGGTTTTTAAGTTATACAAGAAGGCTGAACTCTTAGGAAGTCACTCAGATCTGGAGAATTATAAGATTAGCAAAATACCCCAAACACTTAGTCGTGCTAAGAAGCAAAATGAAAAGCTGTTAGCAGCTATCATTATGTCGTAGTCTAATCTGTTTTATGCATATGTGAAAAAAAAACAGGTATGTGGAAGAGCATTGGTCCCTTTAAAGATCAAACTTCAGAATTATTAAATATGGCTATGCTGGACAAGAAGATGTAAATATTATTCTGGAATTATTGAACTCTAATTTAATATTGTACATGCTATGGAATTCTAATTCAGAATACTTTTGAGTAAAATTAATCCAAATAAAGCAATACATCCAGATAATATTTATCCTAGCTTAGTACATCTAGTTAACTCCTGATTAGATTTGCTATTATCCCCTTAATATAATTTTAAATTACTCTCTAGATTGAGAATGATGGAAAAGAGCTTGTATTATCTCAGTATTTGAAAGAATGGCAACAGGAATAGGACCAATAAGTCTGCCAGTGAAACTGCTAGAATGTTTAATAAAAGATGTGATTGCTTAATTAAAATCATTAGCATCATGCAGGACAATCAGCATGGTTTTCAGTTTGGCCATTCCTGCCTTTTTATTTTCTCAAGGACATTATAAGTAAGGTGATAAAATGGATGTTATGCATGCGCACGCACACACACACACATATATATCCTATCAGTAAAGCATTTGATTTAATGCCAAATAATGGAAAATGTAAATGACTGGATTATTATATTACTATTATGGCAAAAATACTACTTACTTGATGAACAATAGTATGCAATCAGTGATGACATTTTTATCTGAGAGCAGAAATGTTACCAATGGCATTTATATGACATGAGTTCACTAGCTGAAATAGCAAGAACTGCTTAGATGTTACAAAGTTGTAAGTTGATGGAATGCCTTACTTGACGCTAAATAAATTTAAACAATTGGTATACACATTTTTGGTCAAGAGGGGCTTAAAATAGGTTGTAAGCATTGTCTCTCTGACTTGCTTCAAAACCTTATTCTTCAAAGACAGTCACAGCAGAAAACAAGACGTAAACTATGCTGTGGTTCATAAACGTTTAGTGAATTCGATTCTTCGTTAACGATGACAAATTACCTCCACCTTTTTAACAGCTTTTGAAATAGTAATAAACCACATTAGGTTTGGGCTGGTAACTTTATAAGTCACTGTTCAGCTTTAGTAATATGCTACTGCTCTGTTTCACTCAGATCCTGCTACGTGGGCAATGGCCACAGGGAAACCAGATGTGATGCTGCTGTTGATGAACAAGCTGATGGAGGATGGGAGTGTGTTATATAAGGTAAAATTACTGCATAGTGTGTCTAAATAAATAACATTGGCAGCATAGCAGTCACCTGAAACAGGTTTTAAAAATTGTGAAAAAGAAACAACAATACAACTTTAATGGTATCTGATGTCAATGGAAGTAGGTAGGTAAAGTATTCTCTGACAGTGTTAAAATAGTTGCATGCTGTTTAGAAAATGAAACTGTTTCTGACGTTGATGAGACAAGAAAAAGGCAGCATAAATATGATGTTTGGCCAAAAAATAAAAATGGTTAATTTTTTTTTTTTTAAATTTGTGTAATAGGAGACAAATCCCCAACTCTTCTCTTTTTTTTGTCATTCTGAGAGGGGGATTTATAATAAAGCAAAGACTTTCCAGTTGTGTGTCTGTTTCTTTTGCAAACCATTTGGCATTGAATTATCATCATTTATTTCTAATTTACTTTTAAAATTATTTTTGCTGTTTTTTTTTTTTTTTTAGAACGTTAAAGATTTACTATCTGAGGTTATGGATATTACTTGATTTTTTTTGGGTCTGTTTAGATAGGGGTTATGCTAATAAAATGAGTTAACCCTTTGACCCGTTGATCTTAGGCGATGTCTATTTTTCATTATTATACCAATTTTTTTTTTTTTTTTAGAGAGAGAGAAAATAAGAGCAAAAAAATCAAAACACACATCCCCCATCTTCTAGATGTTAGACAACATACAAGATGGTTCTGTGGAAAGTTAATGTTTAAACAACGGACAGGAATATAATATAGCAGAGGTGGAAACTTTTCTAGATTCAAAATCTATATTTCTTCCCCTCCTCCCTCCCACCTTGTTCTGGTCATTTTTCTCACAACCAAGGGGCCACAATTACTCTGATCTCGGTTAGGTTGCTTAAATCTTTTATGTTGTAGTTGTGGAGCTATTGAAAATCATTGCTCTCTCTCTCCCTCCTCCCCGAGCCCTGCCCCGCCCCGCCCCGCCCCCTTCCCAAGAAGAGATGTTTTATTATGAGCCGTAATTTCTGAATGTTTTATAATCGTAGAGAAACAGGGTGAAGGAATCTGCGCAGCGCTTTCAGTACGCCCTGAAGAAGTTTCCAAAGGAGACTCCGATAGAAGACGCCAAAACCTTCCGAGACATCCGGCTCAATCTTCTGCTTAACTTGTCAAAGTGCAAGAGAAAATTAGCGGTGAGTACATGTTGGGACACGGACGGCCTAGCCAAAAGGTAGAGAACGGTAAAACGAATGGTTTTTTTTTTTAAAGCTATGTAGCAAATTATTAACGTTGCCCTACCATCAACACTGCAGGCAGATAGAAAGGAATATTGTATTTGCTGATGCATCATCTACCATTAAAGTTGCATTGTTTACAACGTGGAGGTTAATGTAACCAGAAAAGATTAATTTTACTTACCCAGCAACTTACAGATATCGTTAGTCGTACTGGCTGTACGAACAGTTGTTGACAAAAAAATGGAGCATAGCAATTGTAGCCTGAGTGGTGTTATGTCATCAAGGGTTAGTAAAATTAATTACAGATTAACTGTGTTTTTGGAATAGTTTTAGAACGTATCTGTAACGCATTGAATGTTGTAGCAGACCGATCAAGATTACTCCCCTCAGTATTTTTAACCATGGGGTTTAGTAAATGCTGTTTTTCTGTCCATGAGCTAATAGACGAAAATGAATTTTAATATGTAGAATTCTTGTTAGATGAATCCTACGTGGTTACAACTTGTGATTGCAGCATCTACCAGCTGGCAAATGATGAATTCGTTGCCATAACCTCTCAGCCACTCCCTGAAGTTACAAAATGTTCAGTTCTGTAACTTCCATTTTCACACCACTGTTTACTGGTTTTTTAACAATGTATTTTACGAGAGAGGGAGAGACTGATTATAGTTGACAGTCTGTCATTTTCTAGGTGGCAGGTTTTGCAGTCACAAATTCAAACCATGGAGAATTCACGTGATTGCACGAGTTCTACATGTACTGTTCACAAAAAAAAATAAGCAACATGTATTTCTAAGCCGGCAATGCTTGCATGGTTGGTTCAAAAATATTCATATTCTGGTTAAAGAGGACCTGCATATTGAGGAAACATACCCAAACATGAAATTTCATGTACAATATTTAATGTTGCATGGAAATCTGTGCAAATAACTTCCCCCCACTTAATCTGCATATATTTTTTGCACATGAGCTATTGTCATTTCTCCTGTAAACTGGCCACACATGAAATAAGTCAGTTCAGGAATGCCTGGCAACATTTAACAATAAATGATGGTTCAAAGAAGAATGGCACAGACTCTTGTTGCTTCCCAGTACAATGTTTATGAGAATTTCATTTCTAAAGCACTAACAAGGTACCATCAGATTGGCTACTTCATGGAGAGACTTTATTCAGATCATCCAATGCTTGTAACCATGGATGGGTGTCTGCAGGATTTGTTCTAGTGGGATGTGCAAAATGTTTGCAGGATAAATTGCACCAACTTTCCGGGGGCAAAAGATTTGTTATCTTGTCACCTTTTCCAGTTTTTCTAGAGCACAATCTCTCCAAAATGCATAGGATTTCAACAAAGACGAACCACAGCTGGCCTTCATGATAGTATTATATAGTCTAGAATGCCAGTTCTGCATGTCCCTCTAACTTGGCGCTATCAGCACCCACTAAGCAACACAGCATCACAAAGAGGCGTTGAGCCATTTGTGCGTGTTCTTTCCACCACTGAGCCTGGGTTCTACTTACACACAGGTAATGGATGGAACAGAGTCTAGAGTTAAGCCTGGAAATGATTTTCCAGGTGTGGGTCCTCCTTACCCGATAGTGCAGGCTGGCATTCAGTTTGATGGAAAAACTGATTCTATCATCATTAGCAGGGAGTGCCCACGACTGCTCGCCAGTCTTAAGAGTTGTTTTGCCTTAATGGGATGATTTTGGCTTTGATGAATGTTCTGTACTTACAGGATTACACAGGTGCCATTGAGCTTGCCACCAAAGTCCTGGAGATTCGTCCCAAGTCATTTGAGGGATATTATGCAAGAGCCAGAGCACGGAGAGAAAACAGGTGAGGGGCTGGGCTAGGCACATCATAGCAGTAGTCAAAGTTAATGATGCAATTATTGGAAAACACCCACTAAGATGCAACCAGAAATAGGATTTTTGGAAAACTCTACTACTTTGCAAGAAAGTGATCGGTGCAATTATTTTTTTTATCATGTTTAAATAAGAAAAGCATATAAATTATCTACAATTAAGATGTAATCACCATGGGATTTTTTTTTTTTATTCTTCTCTATCTTAGCTGATAGAGATAATTGTGTGGGATTTCCTCCTCTATGCAGTAATAGGTTAGATGACAAATCCAGCATAATAACAGATAACAGAGAAATAACCGTTGTAATTTAAAATTAGACGCATCTGTTAAGTTTATTATTATTATTATGATGTATCAGTTTTTCTTTACTTGTTTAGGCAACCATCTTCAGGGTTGTACTTTACGTAGATAATCTGTCCCTGACATATGTAGACGAAAGGTGAATTAGTCCACACATTCTTTAGTTTGCTTGCACATTGCTGGCTGAGGTGACGCATTTCGCATCATCCCCTTTCAAGTTGAAGAAGACAATGTACCCAGGGCATTGGGTGGATTACTCCATTTGTTGTTTTCAGACTGTACGCTGGTGCCCGTATCTAAGCAGAAGTTAGCAAATGAGAGAGTCTGGGAGATTTCTGCCACCGAAATTGGTGGGGATTTTTTTTTGTTTGTTGTCGTTGTTTTGTATTAAAGAACAAAGTGCGAACTTTACTGGACCATTTAAGACTGGCTGAATATGACTGAAGAGTGAAACAGATAAAGGGAAATAATAAAAAGAAAGGTGGTACTTATTGTACACTACACAGCTTAAGGTGTGATACTTAAATCGAGACACTTGCTCTGATGTCCTCCTCCTCCAGGTGAATCCCTGGGAAATAGCCAACAATACAATATCCTTATATCCATTATGCCTCTCGCTTAGTGGTTGCAGATCTCTCTACAGCATCACAATATCTTCCTCTTTCACTGACCATGATCAGGTCCCCCAAAACCATAGATATGTCCCATTTGGAGACTTATATCCAACTTTATAGAGTTTTCTGTGGAATTGTTGGCACAGTAGTTAGTACTCCAGTTCTTTCTGGACTTTTGTATCACGTGGGGTTGTACAACAACAGAGCCACGTGCTACAGCTAGAAAAATGTGCAAAACAAGAGGAAACAGAGAGATTTATGAAATAATGGCGTTTAGAATTGGTCAGTGTACTGACTTAATTTTTATTAATAAAAAGAAATTCAACCAAAGTTGTGATTTTTAAATTATTCAAACTGCCTTGTGAGCAAAAAAAAAAAAAAAACAAATTATCGGTGGCCATGTTGGATGTCTGTCTGTCTGTAAGAGATGTTCTGTGGGAGTGGCTTTTGATGAAAAGCTGGACTGACCTTTTTTTTTTTTTTTCAGGCAGTACGAGGCTGCACTGGAAGACCTGAAGCAGGCTGTGGTTCTTGCTCCACACAACAGCGAGCTGCATAGACTTATGGTTAAAGTGAGAGACGAGTGCATGGAACAGACCGGCTTCCAGTCTGACATTGAGCAAGAAGAAAATTCTGAAATCCTCGATGAAGGTCCTGCTTCACAGCAGAACAAGTACCGAGAAGAAACTGCCTTGTGATGTGTTTGTCATAATCAAGTGTATCGCCTTGTCTTGAAGTTTTTACTGGGAAATTACTCATTGTGCCATTTTCGAACCCTCCCTTGTACATGGAGCTCTCCTGAAGTGAAGGCATGCTTGCACAGTACTTAAAACAAGAAAGAACAAAATCCAACGTGAGTTGCGTTTGCTGCCCATTTTTAACACAATGTTGTCGTCTTTACCTGCTAAAGGATTCATGGCCAGAGGCGGCATTTTACTAGAACAGGGTCCACTTGTGTCAAAATGCTGTGCAAGTTGGCTTTCATTAGGACATTGTTTTTGTTGTCCAGGGGTAAAGTCCACAATAATGACTGAATGTATTCTCTCTGCCTGTTGTCTGTGTCAGTTCTTTAAACAGACCTCGGCTCAAAGTTAAAGGGCAGATGTGTTTTTTGAGGTTTGCAAGGTTCCTTGCCAACTTTATATACATGTTTTGTATATTATGCTATTTAGATTAAATTAAATATATATATATATATATATATATCTGTATAATATATATACACATTAAAAAATTATTTTTCTTCCAGAAAAAGAAAAAAAAATGATAAAAAATGTTAACTGAGTATTGTTGCAATAGCGCTTTGCCAGTGACAACGGTTGTGGGTGGTTATATGTTGGACCCAGCGAACTTGTTTTTTGGACAGAGATAGCTTACTTAATTTGTTTGTTTGTTTTTTTCTTGTATGCCTTTAATATGGTTGATTATTGAATATATTTAAAACCGCAGTGTATCAGTACCCATGTGCTTGGGTATATTATCTTGTTACCTTCATCATCACAGGTGTGGGTTGGTACCAGTTGTAGTTCAGAGGAGTGCCGTCACTGGAAAGAAAACATGCTGCAACCATGATGTGACACTGTGAAAAATTTAATAATTCCAGGAGGCATTTGATGAGCTCGTGATGAAGCACTGCAGTACACAAAGGATTACTTTTAATAGATTAAATACAATATTCACAGGTGTTTAAAGGTACAATTACAGAAATGAAGGCAGTGTTTTGAATGGCTTGAAAGTTAGCTGAGGGAGAGCAATTAATTCTAATAAGCAATCTAGATCTTTTTCTTTAATCCAGCCTGGATTATAGTTTATAGACTTTCACCCTTTGCTAAAATAATTTTATTGTAGAGTTTTTGAGAGAATACACAACTAGTCGCCATAAGACATGTTTGAATATTGCCAGTGCTAATTACCAACTCAGTGCATGCCATGTCTACTTTTGGTGACCTAATGAAAAACCCTACTAGCATTCCTTTGTTTGACTGGGAGGAAGCCCATACAGATGAACAGAAGGCAAGAAACAGTGGTATGGGAGTTTGCCAAACTGAGCCAATCTTGATGAGTTTCAACATATAGTAGGCTGGCATGCTACACACGAGGCCATCATCCACTGCCTGTGATTATATCATCTGTTTGTACAGTCAGCTAAGCCAGGCATTGGGGCTCAAAATTATACCATTCTCCTCCAAACCTCTCTATCAAAGCAAAACCATTTTGGCAAATTTTGCTAAAGAACTCAGTGCAATATCTGTAACTGAGTTAGTAACTTTTGTCACAAGTATGATGTGTTGTGTATATGTGTTCAGTATCTTGAGATACAGAAAAGGCTTATACAACACTTCATAATGTTGTTTATTTGTTTATAAAACCATGAGATGGGGGAATTTAAGTTAGAATTTTTTTAAAAAAGAGAAAACTAGTTCTTAATTTTACCTAGCTGTAAAATTTCAATTTGCTGTTAAGAAAAATGCTAATAGTTATACCTATGCTTACAATTTTCACACCTAAAAACTTTTACTAAGTATGAACATGTCTCCTTTTGAAGTTGTTAGTTAGATTAGATATTTGGTTAGGTTGTTGTGAAATTTTTCATCATAGTAATTCTGTGCCTCATTAAAACGAGCTGTAACTTTACTGATGTAGTTTTAACTCTCCAAGCCTCCAGCAGCATATATATATATGCTCCCTTTTGCTCACACAGTATCTCTATCTTCCTATGTGCCTTTAAGTATTTTCTTTTCCACTCTTTTCATATACCTGGAGTTACGTAAGAAAACTAGAATTTAAATCAGCTTTGACAAATCCTAAGACCCAATTAAATAAGAATCTCAAGATAGCTAACAAAAAAACTGGTTAGGAATGAAACTGTATTTTTCTCGTTTTTGATTAAACGATTAACTCCTCAATGAAGTAATTCCTTCCATCCTGCTGTTTGTTTGATCGATCAATTCAGCGACACATTCAATCATTCATCCATCCATTAAAGTAATCTCGCTTTACAGAAACTTCAAACATACTCAAATATCAGTATTGTTCCTGTACATGACAGAATTCAGCTATGCCATTGTATAATTTACTAGCTTCAACAAAAGTAAATTTTGAATTGTTTTGAGGAACTCAGTACCTGATATGTAATAGCTGAACATCTAAGGGACAGAAAGGAAATAATATACTCGTGCTGTACTGCAGCTGAAGCATGCTTCCATTGACATCATGTAGCTGTGCTCTACAGATCTTCTAACACCACTTTTCTGGTGGGGGCTTTATATATTTTTCAGTGCTAATTTGGCAAAAAGAAAAGCAACTTGTAACAACCAATGTTTGCTCATTTTCCCCTTGTATAGCATTTTCGTTTATTTTTTCATATATAATAATACGCTACATTTCATTTATAGAGTTCCATTCTGAAGATCCAGTCTACAGGTAAAATGTGAACACTAATTGGCACTTACCAACTTAAATTAGATGGTATATGTAAGTTTTGTTTTTTTTTTAAAGTGAACGCTGCAATAAGAAGGAAAATGAGCACAGTGTTCTGGTTAAAACAAAAGTGTGGCCTCTTCTGTCCATAGGTACAAGATGAAGATTTTTTTATTATTGAAACCACGGTACACTCTACTGTGTGTACACATTGTTTGTGAAAACTTGGTTGTAAACATTGTTAAAGCTCTTGACGTGCGGCTTGTGGCCTTTATTTGGGGAGAGTTATCCTCCCTGCTGTCTGAGCGTGGTCCATACAAATCACCTGTTTGTTGTTGATTGTATGCTTGTAAATATAGTTACTATGACAACTTTTATACTCTTTGTGCTTTCATTTTTTTTTTTTTTTTTTTAACAAACCAGCAGCGTAACTGTCCTGAAGGATATTTGACCACTATTTTCAGTCGTTGAAGATTTGCAGAGCATTCACTGGTGTAATTTCACCGTTGTACTCAACAAAAATTTCGTTGGGATGTCGAAGATAAGATGGTTGTTGGAGGACAATGAATGGCCCATCTTTTTTGTTGCTTCTGTAGCAAAGTACATATAGCTTGTCATATCTACATGGTAGGGATATCTAATGACTGAGTATCCATGCATTCTACCTGGTCCCATCTTTTATGCTTCATCTTTAGAACCATCTTGAAAAAATTGAGCTATTTCCTCTTTGAATGGTTCGATATGCTTTGAACCGTAGTAGAATCCATGGTTCAGTCATCGGGAAAAGTTTAATTCCTACAGAATGGCACAAGCTCCCTCTGGAACACTTATTTGAAATTAATCTTTCCCTTTTAAATAATTTTTTTCACATGAACCAAAGCAACATGTGCTACATTCTGTTGGCCTACGTCATCTTTGCATAAATACATACATATACATGTAGTTTTTTCTACACTTATCTTGAACGAAAATGAAGAAATTAAAAACAGGTCCAGTTTTTTGCTTTCCAGATGATAAGCCAGTCAGAAATGTTATTAGATAAAATCCAGTGCCAGGGGTTCTGTACAAAACTAAAAAAAAACAAGCCAGGCTGTCTCGCAAAGTAGGGTTTAAATTACAATTTCATTTGGCACTTTCAGGCAAGTCACAACTTGTATATTCTGCTTAGCAATGATAAACTGCACTTATTGTGGATTTAAAAACAACACACACACACACATATATATATATATATTATAGACATTCTTTATTTTGAAACTATCACCCTAACCCCTCACATTGTTCCCCTTGATGTTTAGTGGACCAATGAAGATTGGCGGCTTTTCGCTACTTGTGCTTTGAAAATATTTCTTCAGATTGGTGGGAGAACCTCATTCTATCTTTGCCCAGGACCACACGTTCCTATGGTACCTCTCCAACAATGCCTATAACATGTGCAGCCAACCATTAGATTAGCTGTTTCACCACCCTCACTGAAAGAACCTGTGGCTGGAGAGAACTCAGCCATTCTCTTCTCTCTTTTTTTGTATACTGGTAGGTTTCAGTCCCCATTCCCCACATTTTGTCACCCGTAACAGACTCAGATTTTTTGGGTGCATCAGTTTGGTGACGGTCATTTGTTAGCTTTTGAACTGCCCTCAACATTTGTTCCAGCTAACTCAGCCAAGAGCATCTGCAAAGGAGGCAGAACGGAGCAACTGCCTCCTCGGGAAAGTTGGTGGTGATAGCATGACGGTGAATGAAAATTGGTTAGCTATGATTGGGTAGCACAATAAACTAACATTGGAATAATTAATTAAATTTAAATGAATCGCAAGAAATATTTTTAAGTGAAAAAAATTATTGATCAAAATCAAAATACCTTTGATACGGTCAATATCCTTTAATTCATCCTACAGACAACCACCACCCTTTGATGGTGTGATTAGTTTGTCAATGGACCCTCAGCTGTTCCATCAGGTACTGGTATCAAACCATTCAGGTCATCTGACGGTTGTATTTCTGATTCCACTGTTCTACCTGAACCTACACTTTGTGATAGAATGTTTACTGGCCTGCCTACCTACTTCAGACACATCTGGTGAGGGGTGGCTGCCTTGCCCATGTCAGCCGATATTCAGTAGTGGTTGTGTTTTCGGGCAGTTTAAGCCCATGTTTTCTTCAGAGGCTATATCACAGGAAGCCCATCAATAGCTTTGTGATGACCTCCTCTCTACTAACTATATGTTGCCAATTTTGCACAACAGAATGATAGAGTTAGTATCTCTTAAACCACCACTACAAGGTGTAGATTCCAATATTGACAATTTTTATTTTTTGTTTTGTTTTTTTTTTTATCCTCTTACTCCGTAGACTTTCTGGAACTGGCTGCTCTTTGCCATTAAATGGGTGTCAACATATGTTTTATAGTGCTGTCTTGTTTGGATAAGTGATTGGATTTTTCTTACACCAACAACTCTTCAATTTGTCTTCTGGCACTTTGGAGGCATCATTTTTCGAAAATTATGCAAAATCTTTGGTAGTCTTGGATGGGGCTTTGACAGCCATTTCTCTTCTCTCAAAACAGTCAATAGAAACCAGCTCAGTTGTCAGGCTGAAGATACTGTTGCACATGGCGCAAGCACCCATTATTGACATTTCTTTTGTGAATGACTGTGTGGGTTAACAGATGATGGTAAAAAAACCAGAACCCCCCTGTTTTGAGGTTTCTTCATTGGCTTTTGGCTTAGTAGTAGCTCAGGGAAGAGACTGTGAGCTAGCTGCTAAGTCACGGTGGGAGTTTAGTTCGTTGCAGGGTCATCCGAGCCAAACAGGTCAGATTAAATGCAGTCTCTCAAAATCATAAAGACAGCAACAGCACCAGCTTCCCACAACAGAGTTGGTATGGCAATGCTTTTGACAATAACTGTTGCTATGCTCATTTCATTTTATGATGTTTACAGCTGCAGCTAAACCTCAAGGTGGTGTTGTCTTATGGGATTCCAGTGAGTAGATGAAGTACTGGATTTAGAACCTCCAAGAAGCCCTACAGAGACTTGCTTGAACCAGGACTGCAGCTGTAACTATGATGTTCAAAGATGACATGATGAATATGAAGAAAGTTTGACATATCTTCCAGGTAAGCACTTCTAATTTTTAATATTGGCTGCAAATGAAAATCTGTATTTTGGGTTAGAAAGGTCCCCACCATATGTGGAGAGAGGATGAGATTAATACTGGATTTATCTCTCTAGGGAAAGTGCTGCCCAAAGCATTGTAGTTATTACATTTTCCTTCAAAAAATACCAGCAGTTTTAATGTTCAGAAGGATTCTATTATTCTTCATGAACCAAAATGCCTGAAAATACTTAATGAAAATAACTTTGTTTTCTTCAACATTTATCATTATTTTAAAGCAGCTTGACTGAGTTAACATGATACTCCTTATACTGTAATGCAGAATGAATTGGTAAATTTGTGTATATAGTCCAATCTATTTTAAGCAACCGCTAACAGGTGACATCTTCACCAGGACAGGTCATTTACACTGATGTAAATACAGGAATGTTCATGTAGACCAGCAGTCAAGCTACTTATTAAATATTTTACACTTACAGTACGAACAAAAGAGTTGGGTTACTTGCTGTGAAATTGATATTTGAGCTCTCTTGTTTAGACAGTTGCATACAGATAGCCATCGTATTGTCCATAAGTTGTATAAAACATGCCTTTACAATGCGTAAAAACAACGAATGTTATATGTGTATCTATTGTCTGGAAAAAATATATGAATTAGCATAGTCAAATTTGTACTGTGACAAGAGTTGGGATAGTGAACAAAATCTATGCATACATTTATTCCTCTCAATATATTCATTTTAAAGGATAAAATGAACAGAATCACATCATCTAAGACCATTTAAGATCATTTTTGCACCATGCCTAGCAAGACGTCGTCGTCTGAACTCAGAGACTTGATAGTTGAGCACTACCAAGAAAATCTGTCTTGTCGGGAGATAGCCGATCGAGTCAATTGCCCGAAAAGCACTGTAAACCGTATTCTGAAGCAGTACAATGAGACCAGAAACATGAAACCAAAAATGTGAATTGAAAGACCGTGAAAATGTGACAAACTGGATCTACTCATTTGTCGCAAGTCCAGGGCCAATCGTTTCCTGACATTGACGGCCATTTGAGCCGCCCTAAGTGGAATGAATGTCTCAAGTCGCACTATTCAACGTCGTCCATGCAAGGCGAATTTCTTTGGATGAAATGCCCAGAAAAAGCCATTGATCAGCAACAACAGGCGCATCTGCATAGCATGGGCTAAAGTGCACAAAAACTGGACCAAAGTTCAATGGGCTAGAGTTCTGTTTTCTGACAAAACAACGATCATGCACATTCACAGTGCTGGCCGAGTATATTTTCAACATTACCATGGCAAAAAATACAATATAAAGTACACCTGACCGACGGTACAGGCTGGAGGAGGATCGTTGATGATCTGGGGGTGTATGAGTGCGGCGGGACCAGGGCCTCTCAAGTTGATCAGGGGCAGAGTGACCGCTCAGACCTACTGCAATTTACTGAGGGATGTCGTCATCAACTACATCGACAAGAACATGCCAGTCACCGCCATCTTCTAGCATGACAATGCCCCGATCCACACCACCAGAGTCATCACTTCCCTCACCACCCATCTAGGAATGGATGTCATGTGCTAGCCGCCCCAAAGTCCGGATCTCAACCCAATCGAAAATGCCTGGAAGCAGCTCGAGGCCAAGGTGGCCAACACAAGAATCTTGACCAAGACCAATTCTGGCAGGTCGTCGAGAAAAGCTGGCAGGAAATGGCCAATTCCGACTGCCTTCGTTTGGTCGAATCCATGCCCTGTTGTTGGCGAGAAGTGATTAAAAAAAAACATGGATACTCCACCCACTACTAGTTAGTTGATCATTTCCATGCATTTTTTCGATTGTAATTTGGCATGTTGAAAAATATTTATGGTTTTGCTCACTGTCCCAACTCCTTTGTCGCGGTACAAATCGGACATTGTCGATTCAAATATTTTTTCCAGAGAATATGTAAACATATAGCATGTGTTGCTTTTATACACTGTAAAGGCATCAGTTTGTTAAAATGAGGGAGCTCCATTATCAATTTCACAGCAAGTGTCAAAACTCTTTTGTCTGGCACTGTATATTCCCAATAACTAAATGACACTAAGTGAAACCCACCTGTGCTTTGCCAGACCACTCAGACTAGAACAGTTTATGTATTACAGTACATTAGTAAATTTATTATCCAAAAACTAGCAAGCATGATATTGCATTTTCTTTGTTATGGGCATACTAGTAACACCATGTGATCAAATAATAAACAATTTACACTGTTATAAAATAAGCTTGTTTTCTAATCATCTCACATTGAACATGGTAATTAGTAAGATGGCATCTAGTGAATGCAACTGAAAATTTCGTATAGTCTTTGAACAGAAGAATGCAAATTAGGTAGGTCACTTATTTCAGCTTGAAATATTGGAAAAAGTTTTTTTATTAACAACTGAGTCGCTTGACCAGGTTTGACTGTATCAATAAATTTTTTAAAAACCCTAGTCTAAATGTAAGCATATTTGATATGCAGTATGAGCCACTAGATAGCATAAAACTCTCACATTTGATTAATTCTACTTATTTAAAGACTTCACCAGGAAGCATGTTTAGCTGAAATGGTTGTGGGCTATTGCAGGTTCACCTGAATACCTTTCTGAATGGGGATGAGATATTTCAGAATAACACAACCATCCCTTCTCCCCTTTACTAAGACAGTTCAATATGAAAATTACAGATTTATTGATATAATGCATTGTACAAAGTTTGTATATAAACACAAATATATAGCAACTTTAACACCATTGTTTTTTCAGGGAACCAAAGTCCTCCCTACAGAAGCAAAGGATACACTGAGTCTCCATTGCTGAAACCAAAGTAATCCATTAGCACAGCAAGTATCAAGATTTTCAATGGATAGAAGAACATCTATCGAAATCTCAACTCATCATAATAGTATGCATTTTTGTTTGAAAGGTGGACCCAAAGATACCCCAGGAAGTAAAATGAGAGGAAAAAGGCCTCTTGCAGTGTTATGAGAAAACCAATATCTTGGCCATTACAAATCCACCCCACCTGAGGTTAAGGTATGGTGCAAGCATCAGGGTTAGTCTAATTCACTTACAAGGTGCATGCATTTAGCTCTCCCGTGGAATGTTACATGCTTCACTCTGGTGTTTCCTGAAAGTGACAGTTCAGTTCCAATTTGTTCACAACAATTCCTCTGTTGACCTTTCTAACCTTGGGTTCCATCTTTTAATCCAGAGGCTGCCCATCCTTTGCCATTTGACTGGTATTCTATTAGGTCTTTTAAATACCATTACCTCACTTTGTCAGTATATTCCCAAACTTCATCAGTACCATTATGGCAGTTGGTAAGTATTTTTTCTCTCCTCAATGACTGCAAAGGAATCCTTACCAAATACTATTTCTTAGCTGCTGTGTTTTAATTCTAGGGGGTCACATTAAAGCTTTTGGATGATTTAAAAAAAATAGCAGTGCTTAAAATCATTTAGTTACATGGCTATTTTAATAGTTTCTCCAGGCTGGGAGATGATCCTTTTGATAAAATAACCCTGTGAATAAGAAAACAGCCCGTGTTGAAGCTAAAGATGGTGCTGTATAAGCATCTTCAGACTTCTGTTTGGTGTTAACTTCACATGGGCCATTACTGCATTGGTCATTGGACTGCGTGCATTCTCCTGAGCTAGCCAAGCCTGGATTGCTACTCTCTCGTACGTGTAGCCATCTGAAATGATTCCATTAAAGTAGATACAAGATTGATTACCTTTGATCTATTTTGTTGAAATCCCTCCCTGACTAGTTTCCTTTTAATCTGGAATTTTGTGTGTAGACTAAAGTCAGTACAGAATTTTTAATTTAACTGGTTTTCAGAAGTAGCAGTATCAGATGCAAACTACATTTTGTCATGGCTATAGAGCATCCCCTGCCTGAGTGCCTACACAGGCCACAACAATGTGCCAGCAGTGGGAATTGAACCCAGGACCTTTAGGTCCTGAAGCCAACACACTCGCCACTGAGCCACATTACCTGGGTGAAAAACCTTTTGAACTCTGTGAACCAAAGGCTTGAGGAGGTATCCACAAAAATTATGCCACTTTAAGATGTCAAATTGGGTAAAAACCTGTCATAAATTCAAACCTCGGAAGAGGTAGAGAATCCAGCAGAGGGTGCCACCAAAAATGGTTATCGTGACAATCTGGTTCAACATAATCAGATGATTTTAGGATGTGTAGGTATTAAATACCATAATATCCCTATATGAGTTCAATCAGGGTAGGTATTATGCCAGAAAAATAGACTAATTAGTTTTACATTAACTATTTTACAGAGAAGTATATTTTTTTCTGCTCCAAATATACTCTAAGAATCCCTCCCATGGAAAAAAAAAGTGATATAAAGAAAGCTTCTCATTTCTTTCAAAGTATTTTGTTCTTACTGCGGTGTGCAAACGTCTTGCATAAAAATGACCAGACTTAGAAAATGGGTTCTTATTTTGTAGAAATAAGTAACTATTTATGTTTTAATTGAAAGGTATCGGTGGCTTTAAACGATTTATAACACTAAGATCCATTTTTTAATTGCACAGTCAAAATTTAAATATTAATAAAATAATTTGCATGAAATCGGCGAGTGCAAAAGTGTTGTATAAACTACGAAAAATTAGAATATATATTTTGTGCTATAATAGTTTAGGATAGTAGAATATAAATATGAAAAACTGTCATTCTCCACCACTATTCTGATTCATTTTTGTTCAATATAGTGATGCCGAGAGCCCGATATTTGACCCCGAACAGCGGACCACAATCGTTCGCATGAAAGAAGATGGCGAAACTGAGTGGGTCGTTGCGGATCATATTGGTTGCAATCTCAGTCGATGATATCTCGCACCCTGAAACGTTGGAAAGCCGATGGGAGCCTAATTTCGAAATGCGGAGCCGGCAGTCCGCGGAAAACGACAGCTTGACGGGATTGTCTGTCGTCTGATCGCCCGCATGTCGAACTCTAACCGATTCCACACTTCACCGACATCCAGACAGCCTTGTCAAGGCACCATGGGATCCAGTTGGCCTCATGCACCATCAGACAGCATTTGATTCACACGGGACTGTTCGGGCGATCGGCACAGAAGCCGTTCATCAGTCTGGACAATCATCGAAAGCGACTGGAGTGGGCTCGCGACCATCTCCACTGGCCCAGTGGTCCTGAGTGTTGTTTTCCGACGAAAGCAAATTTGTGAGGGTCCACTCGGCGGGTCGGGTGTACGTTCGGCGATCAGTGTCCGAGAAATACATCCTGCTTTCACTCGATCAACTCTGCAAGTAGTGGGAGATTCGGCCATGGTTTGGGGGTTTTCAATTGTCTGGTGTCGGTCCGTTACATCACGTAGAGGGTCGAATGAATGCTCATGACTATGCTATGATCGTCTCGGACATCTATCAGCAGGACAAGGCCTTGATGGCAGAGTTGCGAATTCCCCTCCTCAACTGGCTGGCTCAAAGCCTGGATCTCAATCCCATTGAAAACATTTGGCACTCGATTAAACTCAGCGTTAGTTCCAAAAAACCGGATGGAAAATCGAGGAAGCCTGGTCGGAGTTCAGTAGTGACAATTGTCAGCGTTTGGTAGCCAGCATGCCTCGTCGTTGTGAACAAGTTATCAAGAATTTCGGATATTCTACTCATTATTGATAGATCTGATCACTTTCTGCATAATCTGAATCGATTAGATAGCTGTCCTGATTTCATGCAAATGTTTTTCTTACAATGAAACAATATGCTTAATATTATTGGAATAGAGATACTTTAAAGATGATGATTTGATAGCTCGCATTTTGTCGAAAACAGTTAATTTACAGGAAAAATTATTTTTATGCAAGACTTTTGCACACCGCTGTACATAGAGTAAATTAGGGTCACTCACCTGCAGCTATCACTGGGTCCTTCATAATTTCTCGTGTGATTGGACACAGGTACTCATCAGGAATCTTGAAACCTATGCAAGTAAACAAAGTTTTATTCAGCAGATAGCCTAACCCATAATATGTGCACTAACAGGATTTCACATCCTTTTCCCATGAGCCCGCATCACCAAAATAAGGATAATCTGGCATCCTTCTCGCCATATTATGGATGCAAGCAACAACTTAGCAGATAAACTGATGACCATTCATGTACATTTTTAACATCTATCTGAGCTTAACTCTTTAACCCTCACAATGAAATGGAAATCGGTATTATTCATTCACTAACAGTGCAATTAGAGGAAAATTTGGAAGTTATGGGAAACAAGAACACTTATAAAAGGAAGTTTTTCTTTCATTCTAGAGCTGAAAATCTTCAACTAACCTTGTTCCTTTACTTGAATCGCAGGGTACTCATTTGCTTCAGTTCTTGCACGCAGAAGTTTATTTCTATGTCCAAGAGCAGCTGCAGTTAAAATACAAAATGAATTTATGTTAACATCAACTAAGATGTGCAATGAAGTGTCCACAAAACTTAGCTTTAGTACCTAAACATGAGGATCTGGCAGGGCTATTGGCTATCTTCTCTTTAAATGACAAAAAAGTGGCTTGTAAATAGAAGAAAAAGCTTTAAATAATGTTGGCCATGGCTAAAAAGGAAACAAAACATATAGTTCACTGCCTTAAAGTATAATGAGATGATTTATTAAACCATGTGCTTCTTCAAATAAACAGATTAATAAATTAATTGCAATTCTGCTATCTACTAGTGCACTAATCACCATAGAAAACAATGTGGATAAATGGAGAAACCACACACTTTGGCACAAATCCAGAATCTACTCCACAGACAAACTAGCTGTAATTTTATTACACTATACTATTTTTCAGACAATAGGTCGATATGGTGTAGCAATCAAATTAGCTAGTTTTCCCATGATTTGGAGTATAAGACAAGGCTAGATCGACTACACTAGTTACCAAACTTTCAACCAGTCAGACAGGTATGTCAGATCCTTCATAACACTGTCTCATTGTCGTCTATGGTACTTCCAGGCTCATGAATATTAGTGAGCTATTTGTGCATAACACTGAATTGGCACTACTATGTAGGATGATCTTCCAAATAAATGGGGTGTTAGATAGTTTTCCAACATGTTTGCAATCATGGAAAGATATCTGGAACAAACTGAAAACGTTATCATCAATTATAGTGTCAAAAGACCAGTATCTGTTTTCAATCACCACATGACATCAGTAATTATCATGTGATACCATATCATTTGTGGTGTGTTGAATCAATCACTACCTCTAAAAGCCAAACTTTTCAGTTTTATCTGTCTTTGACACTTATTCAATTTTGAGTTTCTCTGCCATAGTCATGCACTGCCTAACACAAAGTCATTTACTATGCAGTAGCACATTTCTCCAGGTTATCCTCAATGTTAGTTCACCCAGCTTTGCTGACATGGGTTTTCTTTAACGTGTTTCTCAATGACACCATATTTTCTTCAACAAACTTAACTTCTGGCTTAAAAGCTGTCATGTACAACTTGAGTGACTTTACAGGAGGCATTCTGAGATAAGGTAGAGGATGATAGAACATAACTGTTGGGCACACACTTGTTAATAATGATTGGATGATTTTGCATTCTTCAGCAAACATTCCAGGCAATAATTTCTGTAGTCTGTTTCAAATGAACAATTTTATCAAAGACTATATCCATAGATAAGTTGATACCCAGACTTTTGGGGTTGGGGGGGGGTATCAACTTATATGTGATACCCTTGGCATGACAAGATATTTACATCAGTCTTTAATGCAGGATTGGTCAGGGAATACAGATTTATATACTTTTTTTTTTAAACAGTGGTAATGAAAGTCTGCTCTGGTTTAACTACAAAGGACAAGTTAATCTCATAAAAAAATTTCACTGGTAATCAGCAGATAAAATTACCTAACCCTTTAGTTTTATGTACTAAATGATTTCACATGATCTTACATATTAAAGAAAGTGGAAACAGGATCATCTTTTTTTTTAAATTTAGACTCTGCCTAATCAATTTAAAACAAATTTTAAAAATAATGTACTAAACCAATTACAAAACACTCCTAGCAGAAAAGATGTGAAAAACATTCTTACTTATGCCAACCGACTTTTCCAGCGTCTCTTGAGTGAGATCCAGCAGTTCCAGACCATCGATAGCATTGATCTGAAAGTTATCCTGGTACTGCTCAAGTCCAATATCCACCAGCCAATGACACACCTTGTCCACATTCCAGGATATCATTGGTGCATTGTCACTACTTAGTTGCTCAGAAGACAGTCTTTCTACATTGGTGTTGTCAGTTTCTGTAAATAAGCAGCAAATACAACTAAATTGTCCCAGTGAACACGTACATGCCAACACAAGCCTTTTGACAGACCTGGTTAAGCTAGAGAAGCAGAATAACCCCACCAGCTGATATAACAACATTTAAGAATGAGCAAGTGCAGTCCAGTCCAGTACAAAGCCATTTTATTAATCATTAACTTCTAATTTTTGCTGGTATCAAACAGAATATTAATATTACAGGAATGACAAGAAAATCAGTTTTATTTGAGTATGCTGATAGAAATAATTACCGCTACAAATAAAAGTTATCTCCCTTATAATAAATGAGGAAAACAATGTATTAACACCATTACCGTTATTTTCTTTTTAGAGAGTACATTTTTTAAAATTAATTTTGTGCATTCATCCTTATAATCTTATCATTTAGTAAATCAGCTAATTAATTAATTATTTTTTTTAGATTAATTGAAAATTACTATGGTGAAAAACTGAATTTTAGCAACTGAGAATGGCTTTTGTGAATAAACATTTTTTTTTTCATGTTTAGAAATGGCCAGGCAGGAAATCAGGTGTGTTCAGGTGTTCTGTCCACCAACTGGACCTTGAGTAAACTGGGCTGGTCTTACATGGCACAGCCCATTGAAGCTCCATCACTGCCGCCATCTGCGACTAAATCGCCGAACAAAAACTCCTCAGTTTAAAAATAATATTAGGGAACATCAATCTAGCTTTTTAAAAAAGTAAAAGAATAGAATTCATCATCCGATGTTTCACAACAAACAGTCACAGGTTAAAATTACTTCAGCCAACATATCACTGAAATCATCGTTGATCCAGAAGCTCTCTGATAACTCCATAATTTGTAATGACTTACTATACTAACTATGAAGGATAGTACAATACAGTAACTTAAGGTGGGATCCTCACTTGTCCAGTATGAAAGACTGTACATTCACAAAATGTGTGACATTTAAAATCTCATACTTTTACTTAGAAACATTTATATGGGAGATACTTCAAAGAAACTAAATTTAAATTAGCAATTTGTTTAACTTTAAACTGGTGTGTGTGTGCGTGTGTGTGTATATATATATACATATTTAATGAACTAAAAAAAAAATAAAAAAAAAACCTTTAATAATTCACATGATGACTGTTCCAAAAACCAGACAAGCAAAGTGAAGGTGGCCAGTTTATAGAGAGGGAGAAACATGAAAAAAAAAAAAAAAAAAGTGGGGGGAGGGGCTAGGGATACTGGGGATATAAAGAACAAGAATTTGTAGAAAAACTTACCACTGTCCAGCTGATTTATACATAGTAGTTTCCATACTTTCACCAGCTTGTCATTTGACCCAGATGCTAACATGCTGGCATCCAAGGAAAAGGCACAGCATGTGATATATCTGAAAAATGTACAATGAGATTATAGCAATTGGCTACATATCTTTAATCCAGGGTTATGGTTCGGCTTTGTTGTATAATGTATGGATTCCCAGCCAAAATTCCTAAAGGGATCTGCTAGCACAAGAGTCTACTGCACTATGAAAATATCAGGATCAGGATCATCATACTAAAAAAAAACAGACATTTCTCATATCGTCGTCATAAATCCAGAGAAAGTATGCAACATCTCGGAAAAATTAATAGTTTTCTTTAGAACTTCAAGAATTAGCTGGTGACCCATTTTAAAAAGTTCCAATGCAGTTACCAAAATTTATACATAAAGAGTCAGTTTATCTCAATTTTTAAATTGCAAAATTGCTTTCCATTATAAAGTGTATTTTTTAACACTTTTAAGACCAGAAAGCAAATATTTAAAAAATTCAAATGTGTGTTACATATGGTACACATTCAAGATCAGAATACAGCCTTAAAATTTATATTAAGTGATGTAGTACTACATATGCTCCAGCACACATGCACAAACTGCTGCTATTTATAAAGGGACAGCAATGGTTTATATATAATATCTTCTAAATAAAAACTAAGCCAGGACTTTAACTGAAAGCTAGCTGTTTCAAGGTAGGTGATCTATTCCCTTATCTCCCACTGGTAATGAAAACAAACAAAACTCTGGCCAGATATGATTACAGCCATTCTATTTCAGCTGAGTTTTAACTGAATGTCGGTAGTACATACAGAAAGGCAGACAATAAAATTAATTATAGACTTGTTTATCTCCCCTTGACCATCACTGCACTAAAATCAGCAAGAGGGAAAAGTACCTATGCTCATATAGCTACCTGCAGGCAACAAACCACAGGAAGAGACAGCAAGACAGCTGAACCATGAGTAAAATGTACAGCTCTCTCAGACTTTTCAAAAATTATTTTGTTATGTGTTGCAGCACCATGCAGGCTGATGGGCCCCGACTTTGACTGGCCATGTGGCTGCTAAGATATAGTCAAAATGGTAGTGGTAAAAGCTGCAGGTTATGAATCTTAATGCATAACGTTATTTTTTTTGTTTTCCTTTTGAAAGGTTCATTTTCTATTTTTGGCTCTTTAGTAGAAAAAATACAAATGACCAAAGGAGTTTCCAGGTGCAGTACAAAGTGAGGCTCTGCCATCTCAGCAGCAGCTTTACCTAGTCAAATACAGCAGTTTTCCATAAGCACATTTGAAGAAAATATTATTCACACATCTATAAATCATTTTTGAAAACCTGGTCATGTTTTGAAGAGATTCCTCTCAACTGTTATTAATTCAAGTAAACTTCTAGGCAATGAGTCAGACCAAACTCTAACATCAACCAGTTTGAATTGCTTTTTTTTTCCTCTCTCTCTAAACGGAACCTAAATCAAAAAAAGAAACTGGTTCATGGTCTGGCTGCTTCAACTTGGAAGACCCCTCAGCTTAATGGAAAACTCTGGCTTTAGAAAGGTAAGTGATCCTATACCTTAAGGGTTATGCTGTAATGTTTGTGTTAACACTGAAAACCAGTGGCATTTGTTAATTCATCAGAAGTGAAAGGCTGTCTTCTTTCTTTTAAGATTGACTGTGCAACACAACTGGATTGGTCCAGTTTGTGATAGGTGGTGAGAATGCAGTGTGCACCACCATATCTATGAAAGAAATCAGAGAAAGACACATCCCAGTATCTCAAGAATGTGTTTCTTGCAGTAATTACACACTATGATATCAGTGTGCTGCAAATATACAGCATAACAACAGATAAAGGTGAAAAGACAGATACTGGAAAAGAAATATTTGATGTTGACGCAGAAGAAGTTGGTCACAAAGAAATAGATTCAGGTAAGATGCATGGACTGGAACAAACAACAATGACTGAACTTGATACTGGTGTTGCAGTAACACGTTTGCTGCTCAGCACACTCTCTTCAGCTACCAGCTGAGCAAAAAGTGAGAACTCAAAAGGTTCATGGTTATTCATAAGAAACTGAAACTTAAGATATTTACCTTAGACTGCCCTGGAAAATGGTACAAGTCTTGATATAGCTGCACACTTGCTCGAGTTAAAGGAATTCTGTCAGGATGTAACAGATCAAATTCTCAGCTTCATATCACAGATGCTGAATGGATCACCACTAAACAAACAGCCATTCCCACCACCAAAAATAACAATAAAATAGCTGGTCAGAACAGCTAACTATGGGGGGGGGGCTTTTCTGGTCTAGGGTTCATGCTATCACCATTAAAATAAAAAAAAAAACAGAGATCCAGGAAGAAATTATGATGATCTGTTGTTTTCTTAAAATTAGCGATTTACACTGTGGAATAAAAATTATCCCTTGTTTGGCACAAAATTGATTGTATTATTTCAGTTGCTGATGCTTAACAAAAAGTCACAAACTCAGTTCAGAAAAAAAAAAATTAAGGAACTGGAACTAAACATATCTAAACTGGTGGACAATCTTAAGATGATTGTTTGACTCCCAGCTTGTAGGTCTCAAAATAGTGGTATTATTTAGAATGCATACTGAAGCAGTCACATGCCGAATACCTTATCAGCCTGCTTTTGTGAATATGTTGTATCCAATGGATAACAGTGAAGCACTTTGAGGGTGCCAAGAACACAAGTTGTATGCTGTTAACAGGTGGATGTCAACATCCTGAGAAGCCCGTTATCTCTAACAGGACAGAAAGAAAGAAAGAAAACATCGGAGTTATGAAACTAATGTTTTAAATTCTGCAATGTTAATAACTTGGCTAGCTGAGTGTACAATCTTATGCATAGCCAGGATAATACACCAAAAATAATGGTTTCGATATTCACCTGTTTAATGGCAGCTGTTATGACTATGAATAACATCTGTAAATTTTTAATTCGATCCATTCTATTTGTGAGATGTGGTGATTGTGAGGGTGACCTTGAGAGGGGAATCTCTTATTATGATGTTGTCACTATGCAAATCGCATACATATTAGAAGCAAAACAAGCAATTATTCTCAGTGAGGAGAGATGAAGCACATCACAGATAAACAGGATTTGGGTCTTGTGCTTTATGTACAGTGTCGGACAAAAGAGTTGGGTCACTTGCTGTGAAATTGATATTTGAGTTCTCTTGTTTTTACATTTGCATACAGATAGCCATCATATTGTCCATAAGTTGTATAAAACACGCCATTACAATGTGTAAAAACAACGAATGTCATGTGTGTATCTATTGTCTGGAAAAAATATTTGAATTAGCATAGTCAAATTTGTACTGCGACAAAAGAGTTGGGACAGTGAACAAAATCTATGCATACATTTATTCCCCTCAATATATTCATTTTTAAAGGATCAAATGAATAGAATCACATCATCTAAGACTATTTAAGATAATTTTTGCACCATGCCTGGCAAGACAACGTCGTCTGAAATCAGAGACATGATAGTTGAGCACTACCAAGAAAATCTGTCTTGTCGGGAGATAGCCGATCGAGTCAATTGCCCGAAAAGCACTGTAAACCGTATTCTGAAGCAGTACAATGAGACCGGAAACATGAAACCAAAAATGCGAATCGGAAGACTGTGAAAATGTGACAACAAAATGGATCGACTCATTTGTCACCAATCCAGGGCCAATCGTTTCCTGATATCGATGGCCATTCGAGCCGCCCTGAGTGGAGTGAATGTCTCCAGTCACACTATTCAACGTTGTCTATGCGAGAGGAATCTCTTTGGACGAATCGCCCAGAAAAAGCCATTGATCAGCAACAAGAACAGGTGCATCCGCATAGCATGGGCTAAAGTGCACAAAAACTGGACCAAAGTTCAATGGGCTAGAGTTCTCTTTTCCGACGAAACGATGATCATGCGCATTCACAATGCTTGCCGGGTATATGTTTGACGTTACCATGGTGAAAAGTACAATATAAAGTGCACCTGATCGATGGTACAGGCCGGAGGAGGATTGTTGATGGTCTGGAGGTGCATGAATGCGATGGGACCAGGCCCTTTCAAGTTGATCGGGGGCAGAGCGACTGCCCAGACCTACTGCAATTTACTGAGGGATGTCGTCATCGACTACATCGACGAGAACAAGCCAGTCACCACCATCTTCCAGCACGACAATGCCCTAGATCCACAACGCCAGAGTCGTCACTTCCCTCACCACACGACTAGGAATGGATGTCATGCGCTGGCCGCCCCAAAGTCTGGATCTCAACCCAATTGAAAATGCCTGGAAGCAGCTGAAGGCCAAGGTGGCCAAGCACAAGAATCTCAACCAAGACCAGTTCTGGCAGGCCGTCGAGAAAAGCTGGCAGGAAATGACCACTTCCGACTGCCTTTGTCTGATCGAAAATCACGGGTACGCCACCCACTACTAGTCAATTGATCATTTCCATGCATTTTTTCGATTGGAATGTTGAAAAATATTCATGGTTCTGCTCACTATCCCAACTCCTTTGTCGCGGTACAAATCGGACATCGCCGATTCAAATATTTTTTCCAGAGAACATGTAAACACACAGCACGTGTTGCTTTTATACACTGTAAAGGCATCAGTTTTGTGCATATAGTAAACAATGAGATGGGTATTTAAATGCGTTTGTTAAAACGAGGGAGCTCAAATATCAATTTCACAGCAGGTGTCCCAACTCTTTTGTCCGGCACTGTACCTACCATAAGTGACTGTAACAGATGGTGCCTTACCTTGAGTGACCTTCAATTATATGAACACATTCACCTTTCAACTGGAAAAAAAAAAACCAAAAATTATGACAGGTATTATATTTAAGCATTATTATTATTATTATTATTATTATTATTATTATTATTATTATTATTATTATATAAACTGAATGTTTGTTTGTTTTTTTTTTTGATTTCCCAGAGTTTCAACAAATTTTCTCTGGATTTGAACTAAAACAAGCAAATGTTGAGAAAAGTAGAATACCCTGAGCAAAACTTGGATCACCAGCCCCCTTTGTAAAACCTGTGTAAACAAACAAGATGGGCCAGACAGTGGGTGTAGCTCCCCCAACCTGTGCCATAACAATCTGTAGACATACATCAAAAATGTAAGGCAAGGCCAGTACCTGGAAGGATGCAAAACATTTACTCTTTGGCTTAAATTGGTTAGAAAACTTGCTGCTTAAAGGATGTAAGCAATTTAACGTTAGTAAGTGCCTCAGGCTGGTTTTCTTTTGCTCATTATTATGAAAACAAAGAACAAATGAATTTTAAAAAGAGACTTGCACATACAAAGGTCAGAAGCAACAAGAACCTTTCTGCAGTACAGCCAATATGGCACTACATAGATCGTGACTAGTGTTTTTTTTAAACAGCAAAGGTACCAGTTCCTCACAAGATTTGTACAGAGTTGGTCAACCAAAATTCAAGATATTTTTTAAAAATGTTTTAATTCTCATATCCCAAATTTACTTATACACCACATCTTGTACTAAATCCCAGTTCCTTCCACTACATAAGAAAGAAATGAGCAGAGATTTCCCTAAGTTTACAGCTGTTAAATGCATTTCAGTCTGTAATCGCTTCACTAAAATATTTACTAATCAGACTATTAAAATATTCTAAGTCATCATTACAATCTTCTGGCTGTTTCATACTAGAGGGCTGCAGCCACCAAGTCCAACCAAAGAATAAACTATCCTTATATCTGTCTCCTTTAAATTCTCTGATCCAGTAGAACTCAGGTTGGCTCAGCCATTTTTGATTGAAGCAGCATTTACCTGACATAAAAATGTAATTTTTTTGTAGAACAGGTCTACTACATTGCTGATATTGTGTTAATCTTTCCACTCACATCTACAATTGAAGAGATCTAATAGGGACTTCTGATAGGTTGGTTTCATCAGTCAAAGTCTGGAAGCACCTGGTTATGGTTCTGGGCCCTGGCCTACGAGAGGTCCAGTGCAATAGGGAACATGAGCAACACAATGGCTGTTTGTTCTGGTAGCTTTGTTAGCAGAGAAAAAAAATAACCGTCATGTGATCACAGCAAACAAAAATAATTAACTCTGTAGAAAGTTACACATCTAGTAAAGAAGCCAGCCATAAGTACGTGTTAGATTTCTACTTTACAACTGTTTTGTTGACCAGTTTCTCAGCTTTATTCTGAGGAATACATAGATAAGGGAATTCAAAGAATTTTAAAGACTACAAATCCTGCTCAGTAGAAATTACTTACTAGAAGATTGCATGATCTTAGTTATCTACAAAGGTCTGTTTTAGGATGTACTTTCTCCAGGTAATGAAAAAAGCACTTAGAGGCAGACTTGTCAAAGTGAATAAGATACCCTTATGGTATTTGTAGTTGTGTTCTAAATAAAAAAAAAAATCATCACTAAGTCGGATGCCAGGAAATTAATGCCTTTAAGAAATATGGTCATAAACACTTGGAATTATTTGCTAAGCAGAAAGATAAAAGCAAGTTGTGCATTCATGTATTTAAAGAAAAGTTCTTACCATGTAGCATATCAGAGAATTTAGTTTTGACTAATCACGGTATTTGCTGATCGTTTTCCCGTTAAAATTCAAACACCAGAAAGTTTTTCTTGGATGGAATTTCATTGGGCAAAAGAATATAAAAACAACAAAAAAACCACACAATAATAGGTAATCTTTACCTGTTCCTTAAAAAAATTTATGTAAATCTAAAAAGCTACCAAACACTATATGGCTACACTGAAATACTGTGAATTTAAATTGCAATTTAAATCATATACATTGGGATTTTTAGTAATTGTTTCCATCCTTCAATTTTTTTTTTTTTTTTACTTTTAGAATTAAACAAGGAACACTTTTCAAAACACAACACTATTAATAAAGTTGCTAAAGGTTATCTCCCCTGACTTGCCACATTTTGTAGTCTTGACTTTTCAGGAGAACTGACTTGTAGCCATTTAATTATTTTCCTCTTTTCACTTAAGGCGGTATACACAAAAATTCAAAATGCCAATTTACTAAGAATTACTAAAGTTTTTTTCGGTGGCACTATTAAAGATGTAAGTTTGTTACAGATGTTACCAAATCAATGTTTTTAGAGGTGCTACCTAAAAATAATTAATAAATTTTACTGTAGTATATGGCTTTCAGAAAAATATGAAAAAAAAAAAAAAAGTTCACAACTAATGGGGCAAGTAAAGGACAAGACAAAAATGATGAGAACTGAAAACTCATTCTATAATCAAGCTACTGCTGTTTGTGGGAACAGAGCTGTGAAACTTTTACTAATTGTTCATTTTAAAATGTATATTTTTTCAAAATTACTTATAGGCAATCATCACCTTTTGTTAATGATTTTATAAGCTTGCCAAGAAGTTAAATCTATGAGCTAGTGAAACAGATCCTATGAAAACATTAAAGATATTATTAATTTCACTTTTTGTGACCAAGTTTTGCCAGTTGAGAAAAATTTGGATTTATAACCTACAATTGGCTACATGATCAACTCAGCACAGATTAACATTTAAAAGATACCACTAAACTTTATCATGAAATGGCAAACAAATTATGAAAAGAATTCAGAATACTGTGTGTGGACAGATTACAACAAATGCTTACACCAGCCTCCATTCAGGAAAGTGTGAAGAGGAAAATTATTTTTGGCTGATTCAGTAATACGGCAAACTAAAGTATTGATTGCACAGATTTCCTCTGTGCTGTCTGTTCTACACAGATAAATTGACATTCAGGGCTACTGATTGAAGAATTTTATCATAGTACAAAGGAAACACTTCCATTTCAAACTTCCTTTTGTCTAGCAACAGAATACAGAGTGCAAACACCTTTCAGGATTTAGATGAGGTTTCTTCTTAACTGCAATGGATTTCATTTCACACACAAATACATCAAGAAAATATTCCTCGTCTGAATTTGGTTATGCTTCCTTCTGTGTATTTAAAAAACTGGAAATTTTCATCTATATTTTCAGCAAGATGTTTGGACTCCAAGAGATATTTTAATGGATGGCAGGTTACTTTTGACAATTATCACCATTCTTGTGCACATTTCTTTTTAGAGATACCAACTCTCCTCATCAAAGGATGTCATCACTAGTAGCCCAATAAAGCAGGTATGCTCTAATAGCAGAAATAATCTCTTCAAGTCTAAATATACAACAATCATAGTCAATCCGATAGCAATTAGCCATTATCAGCAATCTTCCAGTCTAAATAATTCTATGATGAAAGTTAATTTCTACTCTTAATTTTACACACACCAATATTATTTAAATAATTAATTTCTACACAGAAATCCCATATCTAAATTGATAATAATAATTCTTGGTTAGCAAACTGCATTCTAATAATCCTTAACTTCAAACTTAAAAATCTAATTTCAGCAACTTACACAGAACATTAACCATAATTAACTATAACGGTTTGGGTAGAATTGAGACAAGATCCAGCATCACCATCTTGTTCACACCCGCACCAGTACTACTACAAGGTGTTCAGAAAATAACTATGCAGTGGATTATATTTGTAATCATTTTTGATTTTTCTCCTTGTGCTTTGTTGTTTTGTACTGTAGTTCCCAAAATGACCATCAGATGGCAGCTCTGTATAAGAAGTTGTACTATAGTTCACAAAATGACCAACAGGTGTTGGCAGTAAATTTGAAAAAAGTGAAACGTGTTTTTTATTTTTTTGTGAGATTGTAATTTTTGCATAATGGTTCTTTCAAATGCCAAACAAATTTTTCTCATCAAGAGAGTGTACATGAATAATGGTAGATACACCACAAGAGTTCAAAATCAGTTCTTACAAGAATTTCATGATGCAAAGCTTCCAAACAAAAATGCAGTAAGTGCATTGATTAGCAAATTTGAAGATACTGGTTCAGATGAGGTTTATCAATGATCAGGTTGGCCAAAACTGCTGGACGAGGAGAAGCTGCCACAAATTTCAGATGCAGTGCTTCAGAGTCCTTCAAAGGCGCTGTGTCGACTTTCTCAACAAATGAATGTTTCACATTGGAGCGCACATACGGCTTTAAAGGAGTTAAATTTTTACCCATATAAAGGGAACACTGTGCACAAATTGAAAGCTGCAGACTGCGGTGAGCGAGTTGAATATTACAACTGGTTTAAGAATTTTACTGATGTAAATGGCAGCAACATATTGGATAAAACATTTTTTTCCAGATAAATTCTGGATTCATCTCTCTGGATATGTTAATCAGCAGAAGATCAGAATTTTGTCCACTTCTAATTCTCATGAACTGTTTGAGAAACCGCTTCATGATGAAAAGATCACTGTATGGGTGGCTATAACAAGGAAACGCATTATTGGGCCTATATTTTTTTTAAAAAAAACATCAATTCAGAGCGTTATTGTAACGACAGACTGTATCCGTTTATTGGTGAGTTAGACGAAGAAGAAATCAAAGTCACCTACTTCCAGCAGGACAGAGCCACCGCTCACACATCTGCTCAATCAATGAAACTGCTGGAAGAAGTGTTTGATGATCAGCTGATAACGAAAGGAATGTGGCCTGCATGCAAAGTGAAGGTCTTTAAAAATAATCCCTATTCCATCGATGAAGCAAAATATCATAAATTTCATTAGAGGAATAACATCTAAAAAATTGCAAAACATTTTTGCGAATGTGAAAAAATGTGTGGAAATTGTTTAAATGTGAGTGGGTCTCATTTTCAGCATTTACTGTAATACATAGTTTATTGTAATACTTTAGTGTAAGATTTATAGTGCATTGAAATAAAAAGAATAAATTTTCCACTGCATAGTTACTTTTTTTTGATCACCCTGTAGCATGTTGCGACAGCTTCAATGCAAGTTTAATTTGTGCAATAAACAAACTAAAAGTAATAACAATACTGAACAACTTACAGGATCCCAGAGTCTCACTGTTTTATCAATGGAGCTGAAAATTAACAAAGATAGCTTAATCACTGCCAATTATTATTATAGACTACGCTGTATGTTTAATTTCAAAACACACACAAATAAATATAGTGATACAGACAATACACCAGAGAATTTGAGATGATCTACAAACTTATCCAAGGAAGGTTACAGGTGATGCAGAATTAATTTCATTAATATCGATGCTCATCATCAGCAAGACTACAGCCACCTAGACTATATGTTTAGCATTTATGGGCAGACAATTTATGGGAATAACAAAGATAAAATAAATACTTCAAAAACAAAACATCTCAAGTAGAATAGTGCAGCTTCAAAGACCATCTAATGAAGACAATTTTTCTCAACCACCCTCAAGATAACCCATATTTTATGCAGTGTCCCATTTTAAAACAGAACACAGGAGAGTTCAGAAGCAAAAAGGCTAAAGGATTCCCCATAATCATTAAAACATCTTTGAATGTCAGCCCATTAGAGGGGAGCTTTGCCCCAAAGCACTAATATTGTTCCTATTTTATTGAAAAAACCTGACATGATGATTCAAGCAAAATGGTTTCTCCTCAGGTATTGCAGATCTTCAGAGGGCTGCTTCTGTTAATACACTGGCAATAAAGTTGACCTAGGACAAGCGAACAGGAACTAGTGGATTGGAATGTCTTAACTAAGCACAAAATGATTGGTTAAGTAAAAATTATTCACCTTCAAAGATGGCAAAATGTCTCAATTGCTTTTATGACACTACACTAAACATAAACAGGCAAGGCTATAGTGTCAAGGACAGCCATTAAAGAATCTCAACAAAAGTAAAAGATCAGGGAGAGAAATCTGATGATCTGTGGGCAAGCCAAAAGCTGCAGAAAATAGAAATATGGAAAGTTTACGAAAATTAAACAAAAATAAAATCGGTGATTGTGGTTCATGTCTAAAATACTCCCAAATAAGTGTTTCTTCATTTATTATGTTGCCCTTTTAATTTATGCAAGCATGATAATTACTTTAAAAAAAAAAAGTGCGCTGGTTTCTTCCCAGATCTGAAAATAAGAGTTCTAGTAAAGAGTTTTACTGGTGGCATCCCATGCTGAGAAGTGGTTGTGCAATGTACTCAGTATACAAGCACCTGATCTCACAACCAAGATAGGAATCTGCAATCCCTCTAATCAGAAGTGTATGATGACATTAATACTGCAATGATGCCACACCTAAAGTATCAATAAGCCAAATTACATAGCTTTCAAAGTTCTTCTTCCAGTCAGATTATATATATGTATATATATATATATATCACTAAGCAACCTCTATTTACAAAATGCATAGATTTTTTTCTAGCATTCATCCTGTTGTCTCTGCGTGAGATTACATAGATGGCAACATTACAAACAGAAAAGATAAATAAAAGCCTTACACACACACACACACACAGCACCAAAAGTATCCCTTTGCCCATGACTAAGCATACCAAGTGTAGAAATCAAAAGAATGTCACTTCAACTCAATGAAAGCTTTAACATACCAAAAAACAAAGTTAACAAGTCAGTTACCAGCAGTCCAATTGGTAGTGTGTTGGATTCTCAACTAAAAGGTCTCCTCAATGTTGAAAGAATAGTAGCGATTATAATCAGAAATACTGTCCAAAGCTAAATGTTCTAAAGAGATGCCAACCCTAACACGCTGGTATGCTGCACAAGTACTCTACACCCGCCCTATCCAGGTGTTCTGAACTCATTCAGAGTGAAGCTAAAGCATCTAAAATGAATTTATTTGCTTACTCCTTGTTTATAGTCCAAACCTTGCTATATGCATAGCACACAAATTGTGGGAGCAAATATTCACAAACCACTGATAATTACACTGTTACAAATGTCTAAAGAAATCGAAACCTGTTCATAAACTGATGTAGATAAGACATTGCAAAATATGTTGTTGTTCTTTCTTTATTGCCAAGTAAAGTTCAGTCTTCTTACCTAGAAGCTAGAAGTTTGCCATGAGGAGCAAAACAACATGACAGAACAGGAGCATGGTGACCAGTCAGGGTAACTCTCAGGTGCAATGTTCCAGCTAAAGCAACATAAACAAAACAGGCATCAGTTTAGCCAAATATCTGTGTATATATTTTAATATTTTAAGTTCAAAAGAAAAGTTAACTGCCATAATACACATCTAGCTATGTATGTGCATCTTGTAGTTCAGATTTCAGAATTTTCTTTTACATTGACTAATATAAACAATCACTGATAATTAGTCATTTTTGACTTGTTTTCAATAAATAAGATTGAAAGTTTTAAGATAAGAATAGAAAGTAAGAGTGGTGTGGTATTTACAGAAGCTAGAGGGTTGGTTAACTTTGTCATTTCCAATCAACTTATCTGTAGTGAGTGATCTAACTAATGAACCTGTTTTGGGATTCTTTCTTTTGCCATCAACAGTTCTGAGGATGACTATTTTAGAGTACAACAATGATAATTTGCAGATGGTTTTGAAGCTGTTTTTAACACATGGCCTGCTAAGTTTTTAATGTAGTTTTGACCAATCACTTAACCCAATGCACCTTCATTTAAAATCTTGACAAGGAAAGTATTAAGTAGAGGAAGCACAAAGTTGCACAGTTGGTGGAACCTATGAGCAAGGAAGCAGTTAGCTTTAAACTAAAATTTAAGATAAAGTAAATTTGTTTTCCATGTATGGTTATATTAAGGATACAAGTAAACATCAGTAGCAAAAAACATCATCCATGCAACACAAAATAAAAGAAGCTAAATGAGAAAACTGCCATAATGAAACTGGCTTGGATAAATGCTGAAAGTTGGCTAATGAAAATCTTTATCTCTCTGCTATCCACAAAGCTTTTAGCTAGTCCAGCTGATAGAGAGAGAGAGAGAGAGGGGGGGGGGTAGAGGGAGAGGGATTGTTTTGTTGTTTATTTAAAATTTTTATAAACTAGAACAAACAGAAAAAATGTACTATACTAGAGTATTCTGAGATCACTCAATATAAATCATCCTAGTAAACCTTCGAACTTCATTAAGAATCCTTTGCTTTAAAAGGAGTGTAAATGATCTATTTGGGGAAACTAGAAACATTAAAATTGTGCTATCTATAGTATAATCAATTATACATAATCTATTGTAGGTTTCCAATGTCAGTTTAAAAATACTAAAATCAGAAATCACTAATACTTATTCAGACTTCAGTAAGGCTAACAGAAAAGTTGAGCGAATAAATGTGTGGTGTACACTTCTGTTATAGACATATAAATGTTGTTTTAGAAAAACAAACAACAATGCAATGTTTTAAATGGTATACTGTCTTAGGGTTCAGTTTAGGTCCCCTCTTATTCTTCATTAATGTAAGTGATACCAAAACTTGATATTAATGCCAAAAACAAAGAGAGAAAAGGTGATGATAATCCCGAATAATTAACTATAAAATATAAAGCCAAAGAAGTTTCTCTGTAACAATCCACACTTTGAATGTGTAGTGCAGGCAAGTGCTTATATTTAATGATAGATGCAAGATTTCACTATAAACTCTTCTCGTTTGTAACATACATTAGTCATATAGATGGAGATATGAAGATCTTCAAATTTAGTTTTCAAAGTGTGAACTGTAGGTAAAACTTCTAAGAACAAACTATAAAAGTACCAAAAGGACTGGATGTTAGAAAAACAATTTAGTAACAATTGTAAATGAATGGATTAAATTACTAGTGGTACTTGTCAATACAGGTAGTGTAAACCATCCTAAAATAGCTCCATAGACAGTGATCTTCGTTGGAAGCTTTGTATAATCCATGATGGCTTCCTCCTTCCTCCACACATCATTAAGCAAATTTATTTATTGGTTACACAAAATTGTTATTTATCATTAATCTGCATGAAAAGAAAACAACAAAAAAGTATAATTACTAATTGCACTCACTTGTGTCCTCAACAAAAACATCCCATAATTTTACTAGATTATCCTGTCCACTGCTGGCCAATAAGAAACAGCCTTTCTCAGAGTTCAGGGAACCTAGAAAGATGCAAAATTAATTAGAAGTTTTTATTATTTTGTAGTAGTAATGGCAGTACAAAATTCTGCACAACATAAATGGTCTGATGTAGACCATAACCCTCTATTTAAAATGTAAACAAAAATGCTAAAAAAATTAAAAACAATGTTTTTTTTTTTTTACTTCTTCATGCACCCAACTAGCCATCAAATCTGTTTTACTCTGCACAGGTTGAGCCAATGATGCTGTAACATGGCACCTTCCTCATTGATACAACCTTCTGTGGCAACAAATCTGTATATCATTATAACCCCAAGCAAGTGTTTTGCATAATGATGTGTTGACTAAACATACAGCCAGTTCAACACAAATAATAACTAGAGCTTCTAGAGTAAGATGGTACGAGTAAAATGAAAAATGTGGTACGAGGTCTGTCGAAAAGGTATCCAAGTGTTGGCAATATAAAAGAGAAGATACAGCTATCCAAAGATAATGTAACACTTCAAGAGCTAAGATACTTAAGGAACAGGATAGGTAAACTTCTAAATGATTTTCAGTAAAGTACAGGAACTGATATTATTAGTTCAAGATTGTTCAAATGAAGATAAGTTAATGTTGTCTTGAAGATAAAGCTGCTGTTTTTAAGCCTTTAAATTAAGTAGGAAAACAAAAAAAAATGAATGGGTAGGGAAATTCAAAACCTGAGTGACTAAAGCAAGATTTTTTTTTTAACTGCTGAGTCAAAATACAACATTTGCACACATGAAGACAGGTCTGTCAAGCTACGCCACTCTATCTGGAACAAAATTAATAGACAAAAATTGTATTTTACAAAAAGATAACCACTATAACAACACAGAGCTAAGTTTATATTGAACTGATTACAAAAACAAAAAGAACAGAACACACATCCAACTGAAACCATTGTTTCAGAGCCACCAACATGAATATAACAGAACTATGGAAATACATGATCAGATACATTTACAAAAACTATTACCAAAACAGAAGACCAATGGCAAGCAGTACAACAGATGTAAAATAAAATACAAGTTCATTTGCCAGCTTTACCAAAGCATGAAGGCAAGAGTTAAAGTCATCTTCAGTTAAAGTGGGTTTCATATCAAATATTCATACATTCCATCTAAAAGGTAGGTCTGTACACAGTTTCCTATTCCTCTTCACTTGTTACTACCATGTACAAAAAAGAAATAAATTTTTAATTTTTACTTCTTATATTCTGAATCTGATGACAGCTATATTATTATTTCATATAGCATCACCTGCATACAGACCCTTGAAAACACAGTCATTTACTTTTTTTTCAAAATATTGTTAATTCAAATGCAATATCCCAGAAAAAAATAAATCAAATGAATCATGTATCAGATCATACAAACCATTATCCCAATGGTACTGTACCTGGAGCATTCAAATGACTCTGCCACAGAAAAGCACACTAACAATAATATTGTCAGTGAAAATTTGGGATGCACATCTGATAGGCAACTGAATTCTTGGAACAGAAACTATTCTATTCGCTGCTAAATACAAGCCCCAATAATGGTTAACAGGTATGTCACAAAACATCTAAGATCATGACTGCTTATAAGTTCCCAGGGCCCAAAAATGTGATTGTATATATTCCTATGTATGGTAGAGTATTATCACAACACAAAAAAATATTATGTACCAGTTTCAGCTGCTTTGTTTTGAGGCTACCTTCAGTAATTAAATGCACTTACTGTATCCATCAATAATGACCTCACATGAAGAAAATGAGTCAAATATCAAACTATATTAGGTTTATATAACAGCTGCCCATCACATTCACTTTTATATTAGCAATTGATTAATGGAAATTTTTGGCCTAGGTCCTTGCCAATGTTTAACATGCATTTTGACTATTTCAGTCTCTATTTTTTTACTTGTATAATAAATTCTGCGCATTTTATTTAAAATGTGTGTATATGTAAAAATTGAAATAAAAGTCTGAGCAGAAATTTTAACA
This sequence comes from Nautilus pompilius, assembly GCA_018389105.1. Lineage (NCBI taxonomy): Eukaryota > Metazoa > Mollusca > Cephalopoda > Nautilida > Nautilidae > Nautilus > Nautilus pompilius. Next base: position 578,035 of record JACATO010000345.1, on the reverse strand, counting down.
ATAAGATCCAAAAATTCACCTGCAGTACCATATGTTGATGAGAAATCGCATCCACTAACACCCAGGTCATGCCCATTAATCTCAAAGGTCAAGCATTTATGATAGATGGATCTGGTGTCCCATAACCTCAGATATCCATTTGTGCAACCAGAGATGATATATTTGCTGTCTGGGGAGAAGGCACAAGATGTTACTGACCCATCATGACCAGCAAAAGACCTGAAATCAAAAAAAAAAAAAAAAAAAGTCTGCAAATGGAAAAACATTCTAGAAAAAATATAGAAAATGAAAGAAACGTAAACCAAAATTATAAATAGTTTAAAAAATAAATAAATAAATTGATGGAATATTCTAAAGTTAAGTCAAGAAAACTTCATTTTCCACCAAATGCTTAGTCAGCAAACTGCAGATCCATACTATGAACAATTGTAACTCGCAATATCATGATATTAGTGACCCCAGCTCTATATGTAGTTGTATTTTTATATTAATTTGGCAACCCCCATAAAAATGAATGTGAAGGACCAAAATTTACATTTAAAGCAGAATATTTATAACAAGTGAGCACTATCAACATGCCAAAAAAAACAGGCAGATCCCATATTTCTGTTAACCTGTATTATAGACTATTCAAAGTCTGGCAAGAGTCAACAACAGACCTCCCTCAACATTTCTCATGAATCTGTGGACAATATTATTGCAGAGTTCACTGAGATGAAGGTCGTTAATACAACAAAGGAAATTAAATTTTCAGCAGTGATATCATAACAAACACTTCCATTATTAGTGGTAATAAAAATTAAATGCTAGCAAACTAGAAAAATCTTTTGTTCTAACTTCATAGTACCTACTAATTAACAAGACACTACATGACTTCCCATCACATATTAGGGGACGTCCTTATTATATGAACCTTTAAATAATTCAGCACTATAATTAGAAAATAAATGCATACATAAATGTCAGTTTAATAATGAGAGCCAACTTTTGCTTATTACCAACAAAAGATAGATCAAGATAAAAACACATTAAATGTTAAACATTTGTTTTTAAAGTTTCTTACTGTATCCGACTAAGGCCACTTCTTCAGTATTAATATAAAACTTCTCCATATAGTGTTTTCCGAGCATTTTGTTAAGTTTTGAAGTGAAATAATAATTTGTTCATTCTTATTCTGCAGTAATTGCAGTGGTAACAGCTGTGGAAAATAGTATTTCATTTTTATTGTCATAAATAATGCAGCCGTGACCTGCATCCACACACACACCATCCAACCCGCTAAATTGTCACACCTGATTTTCTTTCCCCAGGTGAAAGAAACGAAAAGCTCTTGTTTACAGAAAATCTTATTTTTCACCATCTCTCTTAACAACATGCAAAATGTAAATAAAAGGCATTGTAAACATTAATTTTCAACACCTAAATATTATTTTTTTTTGCCTTTTTTTAAATTTTAAGTTGCTTTGCTTTAAATGTATTACTTTCAACATATGCATCCCTTCATTTCCTGGTGTTTAGTTCATCATTTCTGCGGTACCAATTTCCATGTTCAAAGCCATTTTCCTCGAAATATCTCCACTGATGTTCATCACTTAAACTGCCGCGACCAGACTGGAGATTAAGAGAAAGTCAGGCCAGGTGAGAGAATATTCTCAACCTTGGGTAGTCTTGAATGCGGGGCAGATCAAGGGGGAGACAACTGCAATGGTCAGCTTGTGTCCTTACATGACAAATGGCGGCGATTCGACGATGCAGTACTTTTTTTTTTTAAATTACACAATTCAGTGACCGATAAGGTAAGAAGGGGCCTTAGTTTCAAGGAAGATGGGGCATCAGATGTTACATTCGGTAAATCAGAGTAGAGCGGATCTACTTCCATTGTAGAGAACAAGATAACTGGAGCCATCCCACTACCAGAGAGAGAGAGAGGGAGGGAGGTGTGGATTTACGTAATTAGCTGTGTTCCAGCAGGTAAGGAGGCCACAAGGGATCCAGACGTCTAACTTTGAGGAATTGGTACCTTCTCGGGAGTCATAAATACCCTGGCAGTCATCCAGATCGAACATCAGACGGGGCTAGGTAGCCAAAGCGGAGGTGGTGGTGGTGGTGGGGGGGGGCTGATGTTAAATGAAGACCGGTTACCTGAGCAGCTTCCTCGTGGCCACCTCCCACAGGCAGAGGGTCTCGTCGTCGCTGCCGGTGGCGAGGAAGGAGGAGCTGGGGGAGAAGCGGCACACCCGGATACACACCTTGCTGGGGTGCCTCAGCACGGCCTCCCGCGCCCCGGTCTTGGCGTTCCACAGGACCAGCTTCCCGTCGGTGGAGCACGACGCCAAGAGGGAGCCCCAGGGGGAGAAGGTGCAGCAGTGGACGTAGTAGCCGTGGCCGCAGAGGGGCGAGCAGGGCAGCTCGGAGAACCCGTCGTCGACGCTCCACAGCCGGACAGTCTTGTCCCCAGCGCAGGTGGACAGGAGCCCCCTGGAGAAGCTGACCCCGTTCACGTCCGACGTGTGCGACCTCACCGTGTGCACCAGCTGCGCCACCAGCGACATCTCCTCCGGTCAGGGAGTATTTCCGCCTCTCACGCAGCGAATCCCCGTCGCAGCCGCTGTTTGTTTACTCTGAATCGTCTTCGCAGCAGACTCCGGACCGTCGTCGTCGGCGGCGGCCATTAACACGGAGCATGACGCTGTGTCACATGACTAAGCGGTTTCACGTGACCACGTCGTCCGGGTACCATAGCTCTATTTGGTATTATTTGGCTCTCCCCACCACCTTTATCTTCTTCGATCACTCATCTGATGAGAGTGGGATGCGTTGCCCCGTCGTTATGCGCACTCTGGCCCAGTGCACCCTGATTACCAAGGTTCCGGGTGCCCTTCGTTCTGTCTTTGCCCCCTGGAAACTTAGTGACCATCGTCATTGAAGCTCCTCCGTTCTGATCAGTCCCACGTGTAGGGGTGCGACCAGTCAAGTCGCCAGGTGACAGGGTGGTGGCCGTATATCCACTCACGGGGTCTCTGGACTCACCTCGGAGGAGGGGGTGGGGGATCGAAAAGAACAGCAACACAAAAATTCCTTTTTTTTTTTTTTTGGTCTAAGTGGAGACAACTCAGTTTAGATTTTTTCTTTCTCTGTCAGTCACAAACAAACATGCAACACAAATCGGACGAAGAGAAAAGGGTTATTAATTTAACTTGAATTATTTTTCATTTTTGTATTTTCTTCATTAAAAAGGAACTGGGTTGCGTGTTGTTGCTGTTTTTTTCGGGGATGGTTTTTTAACAGAGAAAGGAAAATGTTTTATCCGCTAATTGTTTCTCGTAGATGTATGGAAGGGACTTTATTGGAAGCCAGGGCTTACTTACTTAGTCTTCGTAACTGCGGATCAATTAAAACTCAAAACTTTCGGGAACCAAAAGGAAGTCAATCGAATGCATCCATCAGCTAAATGAAACTAAAAACGACAGTATATACGAGAACGGAAATAACGTCCACCAGACAGACAGATACTTAAATGTATAAATGAAAAGACGCCTTATTTTGACTTTTACCGAAAATCTATTTAGATAAGTTAGTTCATTGTCTGTAGTCATCCATATAGAAGCCAGCAGCTGAAGAAAGCTTGACAATAATTATGAAAATCGCCCGTGGGCGATAAATAAATCAAGTATAGAGACTCAACAGTTGTCACTACTCCCGACATTATGTTTCGTCTCTTTACTCAGCCAGTTACAGAGTCAAGTAGTATGGCAAATGAGAATCCTACTGTATCCGGCCAGATTGAAAAGTATATGCCCAGTATTTCAGTGCCATATAATCTATCAAAATACACCTATACATAAGTTAAACAAATATTTCACATACTAATGGATAATCACAGCAAATCAATCTAGTTTTCCAGCTAGGTAGATGTAGCGAGCATCATTTTGTTTAAGGTGAATATTCAAATTGACCTCACAGTTTTCTTTTAGTTCCAAATCTTTAGCATTATCCACGAAACAACGAAAAGAAGCAGAGAATAAATAAAAGAAAGGAGAAACGAAACTAGTGCGTGTAGGAAGAATAACTGTTACAAACTGTCTATTCTCCAGATGAGATGTTAGCTTGCATCAGCACCATAATTCAGTGTCGTGACATTTGAAATTCATACTGTGTATCAAAGAAAGGTATTAATGAAACAACAGAAACATTTTCTATTACTTGTATTCTCTTATTAGAATAGTTAGAATTAGAAAAGTTGCTGCATTCCTAGATAAATGCTATTTATCAACTGGGAGTGATAATTCTTAAATTTTGTCATACCTTTTTCTTGTCGGTGGTGAACCCTGATTCGTGAATCTCGACGTGGAGAACACTGATGGTAAAAACCATTACCATGACTTTTAAATGATACATATTATATACCAAAGAGATTTATTTTTTTTTAAAAAAGCCATTTATTTTGTTGTTGATGAACTATTACGTTTGTCATTGCAATTTCTATTACACGACAAAAGTAATAGCCCATCATTGACTAGGTTACAATCCCCGTCAAGCTAAACTTTTCGTATAAAACATCTATTTATTTATTCATTATCATCGTCTTTTTTATCTTCCAATATTCGGCGTTTGCTGTAACCAGCTATAGAGGTCTCCTTGGAGCGGCGTATGGGACCGATGAGAAAGGTGTGCTAACAAGCTTAAGGAAGGTGGCAGCGAATGGCATGGCGACATTACAAGCAACAAGCGGTGACCTAGGAGAACGGCTCGAGGTCGCAGATTCTCTTGCTGCTAGTGACGTCACTCGCGGGGCTGCTGCGGCCCGAAATGCGAGTAGTGAAGTGGACAAAGGAGGAGTCGAACAAAGAACGAACGTGTAGCCATCGGCCCTGAAACTTGATTGGCCATAGTGCCTTTTGTCCGGCCTAGGAAAGACGATCGGCACCATGGCTAACCTTCGGGCCATAAGACCGGCAAGGCAATTTCGGGTCCCCCTTAAAGTTGAACTCCGCTCGGGTGGCAGTAATTCTCAACTCTGCTGGGCCTGATCTTATCCACGTCTGCGACCAATTCACCAGGGCAGACAAGGGAGAGAATGATCGCTTCCGTAGTATACTGGAGAAATTAGAAGAGTTCTGCGCCCCAGGAGATACGTATGGTGAACTCTTTCCCTTTTTAGATGCTTAGTGCCGGAAGCTTCTTGATAGTTTTCTCGCGGTGGATGGCAGAGTTGTGACGGTAAGAGGACAGGGCTAGATCACTCAGAGGAAAAATAATGCTGCCTATGTGAACTGCAAAGCAAAACGCAGCAAACGAACGATGGGGATTTGTAGAGCCATCAAACAACCAAGTGAAAGAAATTATTCATGAGAGAAATGTCCAAAAATTCCGCGTTAGTAAGTCGCCGAAAGCAACCTCGACACCATCAACTAAAGATTCGTCTACAGAGAGAAGGGGGCGGGGCAAACTGATAATGTGGAGTGGGTCAGAGGTGGCTCTGAAAGGCGTGGAAGCCTTGGCTGTGACGAGCCGAAGATCGAGGAGACCAAAGACGTAGATTTCTTGGTTATGCAAAACAATCTCACGTTTCTGACGAGCTCAACGGTGATGCAAGAGATGCGCTTTCTGACCTTCGTGGAGACAAGTTCATCAGGCAAGTCGGTACCAAGTGAAGCAGACAGATGACTTGAAAAAATCTGGGAACGGAAACCCTTGAAGAACGAACGTTGTCCAACTATGCTGACCATGGTCCCATTTGGCCGATGCCAGTTGGCTAGATTTGCTGTTTGGTCTCAAAGTGAGCAGCGAAGTTTTTCCAAAAAAAGAGACTGAAATGGGCATTTGGTGGGTCTGAGAGGCATCGTTTGTGTAGCCGATTATATCACAGCGATTGGGCGCGGCGACCGGAAAGTAATGGCTGAATGCGGTCACGGTGAGAGGATGAGAAAACCGCAGCGAAGATGTCGAGAAAGGAAAATCAAGCTGAATGACTATAAATCTGTGCGAAAACAAAACAAAATTACCTTCATGGGCCACATGTTAATCGCATAGGGCATTCGGGGAGACAAGAAAGCCAATCCAATTCTATAGATGCTGTCATCAATTGGATGTAAAGGATTTATGTGGCATGTCAGTATCTGTAAATATTCATGCTGGATTTGGAAAACGATTTGGAACTGATAGAACTCTGACAAGGCAGCTCGCAGAAACAAGAGTTGTGGGACGGAGACGACCAAGAAAGTGAAGATCTCCGGGGTCAGTGTACTTTGATTCTACAAAGGAGCTGGTGCTGCAAGTCGACAGCAACCAAAATGGCTTTGGCGCTCCACCACTGCATGGTTTGAAGCCGATCAAGTATGATTCCCGATCCCTGGCGGAAGCCGAACGCAGATGGGGACATTTCGAAATGAAACATCTGTTTATGGTGCTATAAAAAGGTCACCCACCGCTAGCATCCATTCCGAAGAAGCAGCAGAGCCAAGTACCAAAGCGATTACATGTGGTAATGCTGAGAAACGTCTGATAGCACATACCCTGATCCGCGTCTATCAGGAAATGCCCGAAACCAAAATCTGACTGGCAAAAGATACCGAGAAATGTGGAGACATGCAGAAAGTGCTAGATTCGATTAAGGACGAATGGCCGACAGGAAAGAAATGTCACCAAACAAGGAGACGCCGTACATACGCGAAAACTCAGAGCTTGAACGAGGCCGAGAAGGATGTGGAGTTTACCCAAGTAGACGAGAAACTACGTCATAAGCGTCTAACTCTTTCTCAGTTGTCCTTAAACAGAGAAGGGTGTTGAGGATTGTCCTGTCCTACAAACACTTACCGAGTCGTCCATAGTTTGTTTACCTAACCTTAGACGAATGGCACAGGCGACGCCCTCTTTCGCTCAAGTAGACTCGACCAGCAAATTGTCGCTCTAATGCAGTTCTTCCTCTCGGTGTATCAAGTAACGATAGCCGATTAATACCGATTAGATTAAGGTGTTCTAGCTCTTTCCAGTTTGATGATTCGTGAAAACAAATGGTTCATGTCATACGTTCATTTCTTTGTCAGTTCCTATTTCTTCTTATTATAAAAGGTAAACGTTTTTGTGTTTTTTATTCTTCCCTAAACAGTGTAATATGTTACTGAAATCTGTTCCCGGTCCTCGAGAAGACGGGAAGAACTCTACGAGAAGGGCCGCTGTTCGTCTGCTGCTAATGTGGTGTATACTCAGGTGTTTGTTGGGGATACAGGTCAGCTGACTGCGTCCCTCTGTTCATCGGAAACCTTTCTTCTGGAAGACGCATTCATCCCCTTGTGGATGGAAGTTGAAAGCCGGGATCTTGATCGAGCTTCATAATTTGATTCAAACACAAATCACTCCACGCTGCGAAGTACTAACGATAATGATCGATGACTCACCCTCACCCACGAGCATGAACGCTATTATTAAGGAAGACGAACGTCAAATTGAATAGCACAAGAACAGTGGCAACGCTGGTGAGCAGCAGCTTCTTAAGAGATCATGATGTTAAGACATTGGGGCGATTAACCCATTAATCTCGGTCGACGGAACCATACCGATGGCGTTCCTTCGCCCCTACAGAAGTTGTAAATCACACTGAGCATAAGAGACTTCCTTCGTTTAATCAATTGGACGCTCAGTGTATGGCCCCTGCTGGATTCCAGCCCAACAAACACCCCTGATGCTCTGCAGTAAGCCATCACTCGCAGAGAATTTGGGGGAAGAAATTACAAAAGCAAAAAAAAAGAAAAGGAGCACATCCCCCGCTCATCGTTGTGCTGTACCATTCGGTCTGGGTAAGAAATCAAACGGCAGGGAAAGCGGGATCTTCTTCCTCTGTGAGCCTAATCACTGGCAGACAACATCGACGACGAAGAACAAGACGTCGAAAAGCATTAAGGCGACGACGAAGCAAGAGACGATTACGAAGAACAAGACGCGACGACAAAGACCAAGAAAGAGACAGAGATGGAGATAATTTATATTCTCACTGCATCAACTTCATCTTGAAGTTACACCAGACAAACATTGTAAAGTATTTTTGTATGCAATTAAACCAATTTCCTGCTACTGAAATGCCACCTACACACAAGTTCCCTTTTCTAGTTTACATTATTATAAAATTATCCTTCTTATATTCGTTTTAATATTTAAACCTGAATCAGATCTTTACCACTGAAAGTAAATCCAGTTCAAATAAGTAAAAAGAGACAAAAGATGTTTAAATTGTATTTCATCTCTAAGTCATATGACGGGGCACCAGTTGACTTATGTCTAATAGCTAAACAACATTGAAACTTGTGCCCGGTTTGTCCCTTATCGAATTCAGCGACATTATCAAGCCCCATACTATAGAAAAAAGACACATTTGTGTATCCGCGTCATATACATCGAGATTTTAAAATATGCTCAGAGAATCGTCTTCATCCGAAGAACAGCCGCGTTTGCCGGAGAATTCCCCTGCCTACTTCAAGATGTAGCCACTGCTGCTTTACAAATACAGAGTTTTTTTAAACTCAGAAAACTGAAGCGAGAACACACACGTGACTTAGAGCGATGTACACGTTTAGCTACACTAATTTTCAAAAGTTGAACGACAAAATAAAAACACTAAAATTATGAACTTGTCTCAGTTTTTTTTTTTTTTTTTTTTTGCCGGAGCGTGTGATTCTGATATACGGATCCAGTGTCTCGTCTCTACACCTCATTGAAATCAGGATACAACTGCTGAAACACGCGCAACTCTTCACGCCCACTTACTAGGTTCCTGCTCACACCCTCACCGCCGCCGCCGCCGCGCACCGTCTCGCTTATGGTCGAGGTTAACCTTCCTGCGACCGCACGGAGACCACAAGAAGCTTGATGGGGCGAGTTTCCGCTTCGCCGCTCCAACAATGACATAGACGATTATCTTCTCGTTCCACGACCGAATTCGACTTTGAAGTTTCTGATCGTACCTCGCTGCACTGAAAATTGTCTCCATATCCGAGAAACCACGCTTCTACTCACCTTTAGCCATCCCATGACTTTTGTTCTGCGACTGTCTGGCCTTTATCCTAAAAGAGGATATTCTAAACTCTATCCATCTGCAACGTTTCCCTTCCAACAAATATCCTAACAGAGTCAAAATCAATAGAACACAGGCCACGTTCTATTTTTGATATCTTTATAGCAACGATAACTTACTTGTATCCACCCAAGCTCGTTTACATATTTTTTTCTTTTACAAAAGGTGTGTTACACAAAACCTTTGTGTTGTAAAACCTCTAATCACTTTGGAAACACCAACATACAGACATGGAAAGTAGTATATTTTTTTACCTGTTTACGCGCCAGTACCAAAAATGCAACTGCACATCATATTCTGCTTTAGAATAATTTTCTTAGATCCAAGATGTTCACAGGTAGATCCTTTTTTCTCTTATTAAGTGAAGTTCGCGGCAAAATTTATAAGTAAACAGACAGAGTCCGCATGTAACTTACCCGTGTTTATTATGATAAAGAAAAAAGCAAGTAGGTGTTCTTTTATAACATTTTCCTGGAGTTCTAGTGGATTTTCTATAACTTCCTAGCTTCAAGCCAGAAGGTTTGGCGCTTTCTATGAACGCCACGCTATACTTAACTATATTATATTATAACAACGGAATTTTTCCAGGTGGTTAACGTTCAGAGATTATAAACTCTGCGGTTCACGTTCATAAAAGCAACAAAGAAAACAAGAAACACCATCAGCCCCTTTATTCATTGTTCTGCCATGCAAAGTAATTGGTTTTATGTTTTAAACTTTACGGTGCACAATCCTCTTGCCACAGCTAAATTAGCCTGCTCGCATTCCCTTGTCTTTGTTATGCATTGAGCTCCCGAAAAGTCCATTTTCCTATAAACGGGATGTCCCCATAGTCAGTAAAGGGTTATTTAATTTCAATGTAAATTGACATCTGTTTGAAAAACAAATAATATTTGCTATTCGCAATCTTCAAAATGTATGGAATTTACCACAATTTTCATGCAAAAAAAAAAAAAAACCAAAAGGATTAATTCTATTAGCTCAAAGGCCACTATACATATAATATTATTTTTTTAGTAGAGCAGAACAATTGTTTTGTATTCAGCATTTCTGTCTAGAAGACCTGCCTCCTTCTTGTTTATTCCGGTTATCCACTGCTCGTCTAATGATAGCAAAATATGACAAAGCAACAACATCAAGTTAATTTGGCTGCAATCATAGTACTGCTGCCAATTCCATGCTAACCAAATCATGTTTTCCAGGTTTATCGGACCTGTGCGCGCAAGTAAACATTTCCATCTTTCCTTCTCTCACACGAAAAGTCATTTACGTAACAACACCTTCATAATAATAATACAATTTAGCTAAAAGTAACAACATAACAGATTTCCTTTCTACTATCGTTATATTCAGTACCAACACAATTAAAGAAAAGAAACAAATGCTCCTTAAAAGGAAATCATTTCTCTAGAAAACTGTAAATCGCAATGACGTAAACAAGGGACATTATACATCAAATGCCAAGATGAAATATTTTCAATTACACGGCCTGATATGCTTTTGAAGTCTTTATGCATTGCCAATGATCGACAGGTTTCTTAACTTTTTTTAGAATTCATATAGTTCCACACAGATCTGGTGATATCCATAGCAGGACTCTTTGATGGTGAAGAAAACTGTTTAGATACTTCTCCGGTGTCCTTGGGCTCTCGTTAAGCAGTAACAAGTTTTCTTCCATACTTGGGGTTGTTTTCACGCTTTTACTCAAAGCTAAACCAATTACATTATATCCACCTGCTGTTGCACGATAAACAAAATTTACCTGTTTTTTCAAAGATAATCGATATACGAGGTCTGTCGAAAAAGTATCCGACCTTAGCTGGGAAAAAAAATTACGTACTTGGTGGGTGTTCAATTGCTAATCACCTTCGAAGTAGACCCCTTGTGCTTCCACACACTTAGCCCAACGATCCTTCCACTGTTCGAAGCATGTCTGGAATGCTTCTTCTGGAATGGCTCTCAGCTCCGCCGTCGCATTCCGCATGATGTCCTCTCGGTTCTCAAAGCGGGACCCTTTCAGTGGCATCTTCATTTTTGGGAACAACCAGAAGTCAGAAGGAGCCATGTCTAGAGAGTAGGGAGCCTGGCAAATGAGCGAAATGCCTTTCTTTGCCAAGAAACCTTGGATCAGCTGCGACGAATGAGCCGGGGCGTTGTCGTGATGCACCTGCCAGTTTTGCGAGGCCAACAGATCCGGTCTCTTGCGCCGAACTGCATCACGAAGACGTCGGAGGACTTCCTGATAGTACTCCTTTGTAACTGTTTGTCCTGGTGCATATTCGTGATGCACAACGCCTCGGTAGTCAAAGAAACAGTTAGCATCACCTTGATTTTGCTCCGGATCTGACGTTGGGTGCTTCCACTGTGTTGACTGAGCTTTGGCTTCCGGGTCGAACCTGTACACCCATGTCTCATCTCCAGTTATCACGGTATTCTGGAACTCAGGATCCCTGTGGGCAGTATCCAGCATGTCCTGCCCAACCCAAATACTCCTTTAAAATTGCATGTGCAGAATCTTTACTGATCCCAACCTTGTCACCAGTTTCTCGCGCCGTCAAACGACGATCCTCCATTATCAAGGTCCGCACTTTCTCGATAACAACTGCATTGCGGCTTGTTGACGGCCCCCCTCCCAGAACGCTGGTCACTCTCCACCGGTGCGGCCATCTTTGAACCTGTTGTACCATTCTTTTATCTGGGTAACATCCATGGCATTGTCACCAAAAGCCTGTTGAATTTTTGCAAATTGTTTCCGCTTTGGTATCTCCAAGCTTTTGGCAAAACTTGATGCAAGATCGTTGCTCCACACGTTCCGTCATCACGAACGAAATGAAAATGCGACGAGTAAGTGGTATAGCACCTCACACGCTGGCTGTCTGACAGCGACTGACGCATCCAGGAAGCCCGCCAAAAACCTCGCATGCGCATGAAGGCATGAGGCTCCACTATGCACACTTTTGCCTCCCTAACCTCATTAGTTCCCACAAGAAAAAATAAAGTCAGATACTTTTTCGACAGACCTCGTACACACTCACATTTGAAATGCAGCTCTTTCATAATTTACCCTCATAGTTACAATGGTTTATCAACCTTCGACCAACTCATCCCAAACAAAATGCTGTCTTTTGGCTTTCAAATAATTCGAACACAGCTCGTCTATAAGCAGCACTATTTTCCAATCTTTGACTCTCTAGTTCTTGTTATTTCTTGCCGAGGTTCATCTCTGCCTTTTGTTTAAAATCATGAGCAATTACTTTGTCATCTCCCCACTTAAACCTTGTTGCTTTAGAACCTTTTTTCACTATCGAAACACTAGATTACCTATTCTTGCTCTCATTCAGCTCATTTACAAATTCTTGATTGTGCCTTTTAAACGCAGTAACTTAATACGTCTTTCTTCATTTCTCAAGTGTTTTTTTTTTGTCTTTCACGGACTTTCTTGTTTTCGATAGTGCTTTTTTCCTTATATTTCTCCATATACTTTGAGGTCATAGCCTCGGAGACTTGGTATTTCTCTAAAACAATTGTCCTATTTAAAGTTTACGTTTATTATTATAACTACTCCTACTTTTTCTTCGCCTGACAATTCTTTGCGTAGAGTCATGGTAATGTAGAACCTGTTTGCTCAACAACGGTGACCACAGCGAATCCCCTGGCTGATTCGTTGGAATATTCAAACTTTATTAGGTAATTAAGTTCACTTCATTATTTAGTTCTTTATACCTTTAACAAGTTAACTATAAATGAAGCTAGCAGATACTCTGTCTCATAAAGAAGCTGCGAAGGGATATCTGGACACGAATCTGTACTTCATATTTGATGAGGTCTGGTTCTACTTTAATAGTTATGTTAATTCACAGAATAACTGCTACTGGTCTTGTAAAAAACCTCTTTCACTCATATAGAGGAATGGAAAAACTGCTCAAATGATTGGTTACTGTATAGTGTCAGTTTTATACAATGTTGTTCGCATAATTTTCATAGACACCATATATTATGAACGATATGTTGGAGTCATATTCACCCTTTCATGGATCACCTGAAAGAGAATGAAAAATGCCTACAGTTATTGTTGACAAGATGGAGCTATGATACACATTGCATATGATCATGGGGAAGGAACAAACATCTCATGGCTGGGCTTCCACATTCCACAATCTCATTAATGTGGCTTTTAGCTTTGAAAAAGCCTAAAGTCATAAGTGTATCGCAACAACCTTTGATCGATCAGTGCCCTTAAGAGTAGCATTTTTGCTGTCAGAGTTGCAATTACGCCTGACAAACTACGCAAGGTGTCAAGGAATACGATGAAGACAGCACAGAAATGTTTCGATGGTAACGGATGTCACTTTTGTTTATTATAAGGTCAATGTGTATTCAAACATTGTCATACTTGCGGGGATATTTGTATCCGGCTCCTGTGGTTATAATTAATTTTTACATGATTTCTTTTTCTGTTAAGAAAATAAATTTGTTAGAGTTGCTAGCAGTTTTCATAAATTATATGTGCGTTTGCGTGTGTACACACACACACACACACACACACACACATTTGAAAAAAGGACACTAACTGTAAATATATGACATAAACCATGAGTGTGGAATAAATGTAAATCTGAATAAATGCTTGTGCATCAAAAACATTTTTTAGGCCGCGAATTACTTAACATAATTCATTAGGGTACCGTATTAACTGCGCCTGGGAGTGGAATGTGAAACTTATAGATAGAGACCTATCAAAATTTTATTTAAAGACATCAAAAGCAAACAGACAAAACAATAGACATTTAGTATACACGTTTAAAAACTTATTATATTTGTTTATTTATTAAAGTTATCAGTCCTTAAAACGTTTTTATATTATAAAGAACTAATCCATTATAAAATACCACAATGAAAATCTTCATCTCTAAATTCTAAGAAATAGAAAAGAAACGCTTTACACCGTTGTACGGAAGCGCTGTATGGATGGAGCTGGCCACTTGAATAAAACCCAACATTTTTTTGTTGCGGTTAAATAAATTTATTTAGAGTTGTACAGAAATTTATGTACATTAATAACGCTTTAGATAAACAATAAAACTCGTGGCAAAACCGCATTCTGTCAATTCTACAAGAAATGTTTTCTGCACGAAACCAAAATGTTTTACCATTATTACAGCAAAGTATCTTCACAGACTCGGTTTATTATCTACTTGCACGTACCTCAGCGAGAATCATTGCATGTTAAGGCATTGAACTTAACCCTTTTCTTCTCTTTTTCCTTTCTAATGGTTTGTTTTTATTGTTTGCCTAACGTTAATATCCAGAAGTTAACTTTTCCTATGCAGCTAATGTTATTTCATTGAAATGATTATTTTGCTCGGACGAATAAAATTTCAAGCTATTTATAAGAATACGCTTTTATTCCAGCTTTCTACCAATCGATTTCAAAATTATTTGACTCTTTGGAAGGATCAATAAATGAATTCTCGTGACAGAGATGAGATGAAAAGAAAAAAAAAATACTTTTCGTTTCTGCCAAATAAATTGTGACCTGTTGTGCGATTCTTTTAAAGTAACTATGGCTCTGGGATGAATTGTTCAATATCGTTGCAATATCAATGGTAGATACTTTTTGGAATTAATTCGCCTTTTAGCCTGCCACTGAAAACACGCAATCTCAGTAGTATCGTAGATATACTAAAGAATTTTAGTTAAATATCAGGCCCGCCTTGTCAGCGTCCGGCCTGCTTACACATCTACGGGATTATTTCCTTATTTGAGATTTTTCAGAAAGTAATCGGAATATTTACCTATGTAATTTCTGGTAAAGATTCTTTTGTCAAAACTTTTTAAAATATTAAACAAATGATAAGTTTTCGCATTACTTTATCAAGCTATTGTTAGATCATTACTATTTCTAGGTAAACGACGAACATGCACACACGTACGTACATATATTAACAAAAAACAAATCTAAGGTCAGTAATTAGCATGCAAAGAAACAAATAATTTGATATTTTTGAACTATGAATTATATGTTAGTATATGAACAACAAAAAACAATAGGTATAAATAAAAAAAAATACTGCGGAAACGGAAGAAGCAGGTGCCTTCAATAGATACGTGATGATGGCAAGAGGAGAACGATCCAGTTGTTTGGCTTTTGAACTGCCAAGGCCGACAGGCCGAGTTCGACTCCGGGTCTAGGTTGATTTTCTTTGTCGTTTCTCGGTCTCCTCTCACTTTTCTTCACAGCTGGTTGTATAGGTTTTTCTTCACATCTAGAAAATCAAAGAGTTCCATTAAGGCTTTCCCTGTCGAAGTGGGGTCTTTCATGATGCAAAATAAGCAACGCTCTCTAGCGGTTACCTGCAGCACTACCCGTCTTCCCCAGAGTTGTCTCTAATGTAGAGATCGGCGTGCAGCACAACAACAATAAAGGAAAATAAAAAGATTTCATCAACAACCAACAATGAAAATTGTTTTCTTTTTTAAAATTTGATCATATTCTCGAAGAGATCCGACATTGTTTACTTCATACAATTTCGTTTTGTCAAGCTACTTGGGAAAGAAAACTATCTAGTCTACCTACAGAAGCTTCTTGTCTGGAAAAGAGAATTCATTTTTGTTAAACTCGAACATATCTAAAGAGAGTAGATAGGTAACCCGTGCATACATCCTTTAAAAATATCGGGATAATCGGACATTTCTTGATTTATCCAGGAAATGTGTGCATCCTCTAAAAATAGCATGGAATCTATACAGTCACTGTTTTTTACTTGTCCTAAATATTAACAGATATCCTGAATTACTTTAAAAAAAAAATATATATATATATAAGTGAACACGTATACTAGTGAAGAACAACTGTAGCATTTTATTATGTTTACTTGTGTTACGTTTGAGATTGCTAAATAATTCTTCTTTCTTTAGTATCGGCATCTTAAGAGGTAGTTGTACCTCAGATGACGGATGCGAAAGGCTGAATAGCCTGTTATCCCTGTCATTGCGATATGTTTTCTTGGTGACTTGTTTGCACTTCTGTTATATTTTTCACTGACACCGAATTAAATAGTATTTTTAAAATATTCTGAATAAGTTATTCTGTTAGTTGCTGCCGTTTTACTTTACTACTTTTTTTTGTTAAAATTTGAAGTTCCTTCTACCAAGGGTTCTTTAACGAAGAAAATCTAAAAAAAGAACTTATTTTCCTCAGCTGACTTTTTTCTTTAAATCTATTTGACGTTGTTGCTAAATCACAAATCTTAAAATTTTATTTTTGAATTTTTTGCTTTTGTTTTACCCGGTTTCTCCCGTTTTCGCCGTGTCAGATTACTAGTCCTAAAAAGATTAATCCTCCAGGTGAGTACTAAGTTTATTATAAAAATGCATAAAATCAAACTAAGGATAGAATTTAATGTGAAAGGCGCACCTGTTACTATGCTTTTAATACCAACTCTTTCCATGGCTTACCTCTGGTGTAGAACCTACAACAATGAACATCTCTGTAAAAGCAGGGAACAGAAACTAAACAGCAGCATGTTTAGGTTAATACAAGATATAAAACCGTAGCCGATAAGCTATTTATTTTATATTGCTTTCTATTTTTTTTAAAATCTTTTTCTCAGCGAATTAACTTTAAAGTTTTCGCAATCTTTTCAATATCTCTCCCTGAGTTATTTCCTGCTGGGTTTGTCGGAATTTTACGTATTTTACTCCTTTGTTTCCTCTACGGCATTTAGCTATTGATTTTAGAGTTTTCTTCTTATAATTTATTTTATATTTTGCTTGGTAATCGCAGACTTCATGCTTACGTTTCAAAAAAAAAAAATTCATTATAAGTATTCGCACTACTCAGTTCTTTTGGTTTCTTTTTGCATAAAATAAATTCCTGTATTATTGAAGACAGTTACGCGACGTTCTGCTCAAAGACAATCTGCCACGATACATTCAACTGCAGATCATCATGCTGAAAGCTTCGTTTCTTTAGTAATACCGAGCCTTTTCCGGCCGACAGTGGCAGTCTCAGGCTCTCTTTGAGACTGTACATTGTACAGACTGGCGGACGAAAGAAGCATAGACAAAATCTTCTTTTATGGTGACCGAATCAAGACCGTATCAGTTATATTTTTCTCGGCAGGGAAATCCTTACCATATCCGTTCATTTTTAGATGCACAGAAAACCACCCGGTGCTAACTTAAAGAACGATGCATATTTAAAATTGCCTTTTATATATACTCATTCTCTAGAAATAAAAAGCTGAAAGGTATATTTACAAAACTAAAACAACGTAAAATTGTTGAGTTATTTTCACAAACCCATATTTTTACGTCGTTAATGGATCAGTCACAAATTTGTAGCACCGGTTATAGTGTAAGACCTGAGCATCTGTAGATAGAAATAATTATATAACACGTGTTGACAGTGAATTCCTGTTGTCAGGTAATTATGCACAACGCGTTTGATCAGTAAGACAGTTTACAGCAGGTTAATCAATCTAAGCAGTTGCTCACCAGATCGAGGTTAGTCATTAGGTTATTTATTTTTTTTTTTAAAAAGACGAACTTGTGGAATCAGATGTGATGGGACTCATTCAGGACAACCAGAGTTACCGCCCTTACAAAAGACCTCTACATAGAGGTTTAGTATCTGTAAGGCTGCTTTCATCTGGAAAAATTTACTGCTACACCGGTACAAAAACATTGAGGCATCTGTGCCGCTGATATTGTCAGAAGACATCATTTATGCTGAAATAACCCACAACGACCAGAATTTTGGTCTTCGCTGCAAGATACAGCAAAGTCCCTTTGCAGTAGACCAATGAGCATCAGTAATTGACCCGACGTCAGTAGTCTTCTCTAATAAGTCAAGAATTTGGCTGCAACGATAGATTTGTCGCCATGAGAGGGTATGCCAACATTTGCTTCCAAGAGACCATTACGTTTAATTTAATACATTATGATGCGGGACAGAACCAGTCACAACCTCAAAAATGCTTTTACTTTTGGCATAAATGGGTTAAGTAAACAATAGCAGTCTAAAAATATTTTCAGGTTCCATGCTCTTCCATTGTTGCAACAAGTTAAGCAAAGAGTAATATTCTAGAAAAACAAGGCACTTATCCCAAGTTTTATTCTCATGTTATAGCATCAAAATCATGTTGTAGCCTGCTTATTTTCGGAACATAAACACAATTACGGTCCTTCAGGATCATTTGCATCGCTAAATGTTAGTCCGCTTGTAGCACCGTTCACGGCTCTTTCTGCAGACCAGTTAGTACAAACAACTACTTGTGCTCTTACGGACAACTCTTCACATGATATTCAATGACTCATTCCTATGCAACACCAGTGCCTAGTTGTATTAGGTTGTTACATAAGTTATGTTGGTTTTTTACCGCAACAATGAGAGTTCATGTCGTTGCTGAACTTGAAGTTTATTAATCAAAATAAGTTCCATTACAATCAATACATTTCTACCAACGAGTTACAAGCACATCTATACCATTTTGAAACAAATCTGGATTTCTGGGGTCGATAAACTGTGGGAAGACAGTTTAAATTGCTGGTTGATTAGAGAAGGATTTTATACGGAGGAAGCTATCGAGGTGTTTGAAAAGGTGGTAGTTTGGGGAGAAATGTC
This sequence comes from Nautilus pompilius, assembly GCA_018389105.1. NCBI lineage: Eukaryota > Metazoa > Mollusca > Cephalopoda > Nautilida > Nautilidae > Nautilus > Nautilus pompilius. The sequence continues at coordinate 559,340 of JACATO010000345.1, read as the reverse complement.
TGATGAATAGGATGGGCGAGGGAGAACTTTGTACCCCATCTTGTTCAGTTTCTGAAGAGTCATGAGGACGAGCATTGTCCTGGAGCAGGATTGGGCCTCTTCGATCCACCAATGCCGGCTGTCATTGGGAGAGTTTCTGATGAACAATGTTTCATTGGCGACAGTACGTTTCAGCTGTGATGGTTTCGCCAGGTTGCAAGAAGTTATAGCGGATGACAGCAGCTGCAGTCCATTAGACAGTGGCCATGATCTTCTTTGGTTGGAGACTTGGTTTTGGAACGGCCTTGTCTCTGTCAAGCCACTGTGCTGATCGTTTGCGATTGTCGTAAAGAATCCATTTTTTAATTACACCTAATCATTCGGTCAAGAAATGGGTAATTTTGTTTCTTATGACAAGAGAAAAGCAGATCTCCAATTGACGATTTTTTTGTTGTTTATTCACCTCGTCAGGCACCCACTTGTCAAGCTTCCAGGGATGGACACCTGCGATAACAACAGTAATTTTTTTAAAAAATCCCTCGTTTTTAAATATAAAGGAATATAAGTTAAATTATGGTTGTCGTGTTTTTGTTATATTTTTCGAGATTGTTAGTCAATTTGTTCCACTCAATAATTTTCAGTATCTTTGCTTTTATGTTATATACGAAGTCTTCAATCTGTATGCACAATAACTACCCAATCGTGTAGCTCCTTTTCATATTCATATGATAAAATATTTTATAAAATTAACAAAAAATACATGAAAAAGAGCAGTTTAAATATGAATAGATGTTGACAGCAACAATAAAAAATTGGCATCAATCAAAATATTCTAGAATATTATATATTTTCTAGATATTTCTTAATATTTTTATTACATTCTTGAAATTGTCATGTTTCTTTTCACCTTATAAAATTTTAAAGATTTCTACTAGTTTCGTCATAATTTTTCCCTGTATGAAATAGCCATCGATTTATCAGCATCTTTAGTCGATTGTGAAGTAATGTTTTTTAAAAAAAAATCATTTCTGATGTGCGAAAATATTCGTACTAGAAAGAGATTGATTGTCATAGACAGCAGATTGCTAAATGCTGAAATGGGCTTGACACAATGAGAAATTGTTGAAAAATTGTTTTTTTTTCAGTTTATTACCAGGGTTATTAGAACGATTAAGAAAATAAGTGAATTAAAAAAAGCTATGACATGTTTGCCTGAAGTAGTACATTAACTGGATAATTGAAATAAGGTATTGCCAAGGCATCGGATAGAGTTGTTAAAAGATATTTGGCAGCGATGAGTTAAAAATCACACACACATATCCCAGCTAAAAACTTTCTGCCATACAAAGTCAGGCGACAATTTGTGTAAAATGTACTAAAATTTCCAAGTAGAAGACTGAAACGAGATATTATTTGAAAATGAACGTTTACATAATACGTTTGGTAAATGTGGTGCTTTGAGATTCAGAAGAATATCTGGCAAAAGATTCCTACTGTATTTTACCAACCCAAGAAGCATTCAAAATGTGTCCACATCTGAGCCTGTTTCTCTGCTATTAGTAAGTATACAAAAAAAAAATCACCAATAAATACAAATTCATATTTGAATTTAAAAAACAACAACAACAGATACAGATAACTCCATGTCATACAGAAAAGAAAATCCTCGCTTTGTTCAAAAACAATAAAGTTCATTGATTTAAAAACTGGCTTGAGAATTATGATCTAAATCCAAATGGAAACACATTGGCAGTGATAGAGAAATATACTATAAAGAATTATCCAGGAAAAAAATTTGGCAAAAGCAATTCTGGAGACTTGAGAATGTATTTCAGCATACACACATTAGTTGAAACATTGGCAGATAGAATGAAAGCAGACGTTAATAGTAAGAATATTAACAAAAAATTGTAATTTAAACTTATTTTGTTGTTGTAATTTCAGTTTTATTTGTAATTTTTTTTAATCATTTTTTTTAAATTTGAAACTAAAATTTATATCTGGCTTTAAGCTTACATATTTAAAAAAATATTAAAGATTACTGAATAGGAAATTGATTAACAAAACTAAAAAGTATTGAACAAACGACTTTAATTATTGAATGAATGAAATTAAAATTAAAAATTTTTATCTTCGCTTAACTTGAAAATTTGATTAGCGTTTTATTAACGACACAATACCAATGATTTTCAAGCTAGATAATACTTAAATAAAAAGTAACTATTTCTTACTTTTATTTATACCAAAGAGGTTGGTTGGTTAGTGTTAGATACAGAAGTCATCCAAAGGTTTGATTACATTATCGAAACAGCGAGTTTATACCAGTGGTAATCAGGCCTCCGTGCCTTGATGTCACCAACATAGTACGATGTAAAGTATCCTTAATGAAGTAGAATGCGGTTCTGTTTAATGGAATTTGGAACATATTTTCTGCCTGAAAAATACACGAATACTTAATAGAGTATTAAATTTTTATATAAAAGGAATAAGAATTATTTCTGTATGATATTTGACACTGCTGCATTCTTGATTTTACTCCACCCGTTTCGATTTAAATAAAAAGGTAATTCTGCTAAGTTGGTAAATCAGATTAAATCTCCGAAAGTTCGAAGCTGCGTGCATAAATACCAACCTGCCAAAATAAAGTAATTGCTCATGGAAACAATAGAAAAGTCCATGTCATTCACGAAACCATGCAATTAGGTTATTAAATAGCACGTTTGATGAAAAAGCAGAGTTGGTGGGGTGTTATGGGTACTTCGTACAACTGGCGCTTGCCATATTTCACCATATACATAAAGTAGCTCGATCAGACAACCAGAATGTGGTAAGATTGAGGGGCAGAAGGCCGAAATTTTGAACTCCCAAAAGCGACATCGTGTCATATTTTTGTCAGGCAAACAGAAGAAAACCTAACCATCATTCAGATCGTCTTACTGGTTACAGAACGAACCAAAAGAGCCCTTGTGTTTTTGTTTTTTTTTTTTTTTTCTGGTGAGATCCAGTACAAGCAAAAAGCTGCCTGCAAGTTCAATGTATTTGTGTGAAATGATCTAAAATGGATGCAATCAGCGAAATCGCTAGTTTACGAAAACCAATGTAAAGCGGAAATTTGCATAGGCTCCAGAAACGATACACAGATCAATGATGTTTTAGACGCTTGCTTTATTCTTTCAAGTTTGGTAAATTTACGTGGAATAGATGAGCAAGGCTGTAGAGAAAGGCCAGTCGGCATTTCAAAAGTCCTGCTGACGGTCCATAGTTTAACACAGTACTTCCAGTGTAAACGCTGTTTGCAGCGATTTGGGATCTTGGAAAACTGACCAGATTTTGATCGAAAAACGTCTGGATTATGTTGTTTGAATATATTATAAATAAATAAATAAATAAAAGAAATCCTTTTATAAACCATGATATTTGAAATAAAAACCTCTCGTGAACTAAATCCGATTTGAATGATTATAGGTGTGTTTCTAGAGAATTACCTGAATTCCTCGTATTGCCACACACTAAGTCTTCAAAGCAAGTGCATTTTTAGACTTGTCCAAAAGGAAATCTTTCGAAAAGAAAAACACGAAGTCCGACTCGAGTCGTGGTAATGACGTCACACCTAGTCAAAACTGATGGCATCTCGTGCGTTCATTGTTCTTTAGTGGCTGAAAAGATTGACAGTCAGAGCAGCGGAATATTTCGAGGGTTAGGTTCATCTCTGCGAATAACGCAGTTATTTTCGGTGTGGTGGGAAGATTGTTTCTCCTGTTTGTTGTTGTTGTTTTTTTTTTATCAACAGAACTTTACGTTTAATTCCAGTTATTAATTTGCTTTCAGCATTGGCTAGAAAGAGGAGCAAGCGAACATTCCGCTAGATGAAAACTGATTGCATGATTGCGAAGCATCGGGCAGCTATAGCAAGGAATAGGGGTTTTTTTTTGTGTGTGTGCACTGTTAAACACGGCCCTACGGGGCAGGGAGAAAGGCGAGAGTGAAAGATGGCGCCGAGGAAGCCTCTCCGTAATATCTCGTAGTCGCGGTCTGTACGGATGGCACAGCGTATAATAAAGAAATATTAACACTAGTTTTGACATTGAAAGAGAAACCTAAAACGTGACATTACCAGGATAAGAACTAGTAGTTCTGATTATCTTTTATTTAAAATGTAGACTCATCGCCATCCCCATTCAACCTGCACACGAACCAAAGCTTTCTAAGTTCCAGCCACGGAGACAGAATCATATTGTATAAACGGAAGCCATTTTTTTTTTTTAGATTCCTCTCTACGGGTTCATCTTCCGGATTAATTCTCTTTTCATCCGACACCAGTTGCAATAACGAGGCGTTCGAAAGAACCAAAACCACTTCTTTAAAGCCTGTGTAGTAGTAATAAACTGATGGTCACAAAAGGTTCGTTTCTGTGCATTCTGAAAGCAATTCCTGAATTCTAAGTACGTTTATTGAGAAAAAATAAGTTAACGTTTCTCTTTCCCTCTCTTATACGCAAATCGATTTTTTTATTTTTTTTTTTACAGTATATAAGTGTACATACAGTGAGTTAGGATAAAATCTTTTCAGTTTTCTCCAATTTTCTAAAGAGCCTGTTTAATGATAAATGTATTTTTAACTTCCCACTCAAGAATTTTGCTGCATAGAATGCGCATTATATGATTTATTGGACGTCAGCTTTTCACAGTTTGTCTTTCCTCTTTAAGTTTATTTAAGCTGCAAAACTAAAATTTAATATCTAGCAAAAAAAATTTTTTTTTTTAAATACACACATACAATTTATAGTGGTTTCTAACCTTTAATATCCCATTTAAGATGCGGATTCAAAATGACGTCCCACTAACTTATTTGACGCGAACACTCATAAAGCCGGTAAATTGCAGAGATGAACCGAACCGTAAAGAAGCTATGACTCCAGGGTGGCCAAAGCGACAGAGAACTAAACGTCAGGAGTTTAACTGAAAAAAAAAAAAAAATCTCACGACTCAAAGAGCGCATGTTTCGCTGCTGCTGTTAACCACTTCCCTAGTAACTAGCTTATCAAAGGATATTCATAGCAGTCACCAACACTTTCAAAGCACACTCGTGATTACTTTTTTTGTAAATATCCAATTTACTTACCGTAAAGAAAACCTATACACGTTTTCATTTGATGTCTTGACAAGATGGAGGTTTTTTTTTAAAAGAAATATCTGCGTAATTATTGGCTGCAAAATTTAAAGCGCTATTACCTTACTTTGAAATCAAACGGAACGACCAAATGAACTTATTCCACTCGTTCTCAATGTAATTTCTGAGCATCGTTGCTGCAACTACATTTGGAACTTTTGCGTGTATAAAAGCAGCATTTTATATTATGGTGAACAATCAAAATTTGTGTGAGATCATATAAAGAAAAAATAACAAGCACAAGATTTGGTACCAAGATATATTTTCGTCATATGTCAGTTTTATTAACAGAAAATAAAAATTGTCAAATTAGTTAACGTTTATTCACACTCTAATATTTTAAGCAAATAAATAATTGCACACACATATATATTAAGAGTATAATTAAAATAATTAAGATAGTTTATGGTTTAATTTTAAATAATTATTCCATGATATCCTTTAACTACAAATCGAGAACAGCTAAAAATATTCAACAGACATTGCATTGTTTTGCATTATCAAGAATGATGTTAATCTTAGGGTGGGGAAGGAATATAAAGCAACAGAAATTTATTAATATGTATTTGATTAATGAAATACTAAAATATACAAAAATGCAAATTCATTCTTGTATTTTCGCTATCAGTAGTAAAATTAAAAATCGATAATTATCAAGTGCTCAAACTAAATGGCTTCTCATATCGCTAGTTTTAAAACTGTAATCTTGTGATTTCGAGTTTTGGAACCATCCGAACTCATACACTATACCATGTTGCAAACTTATAGCGCACAACCGAACTTCGTACATTACCTTGAAAAACTGTGACGCATACAAATATTGTTTGCGATCATCATGACATAAGAACTATGGCATCACTCATTTAGTTCTGAAAAGTACATAGTTTACTTTTGCTGAAATTATCTTGAAATGAAAGATATAGGTTACTACATAAAAAAATAACATCACTGTTATACAGAAAATCAAGATTTCTGATTAGCAGAATTTATTTTGTTCTTCATTTTGATTTTTGTGGCTCCCTAAAATCAGAGCACAGGACTAGGAATGATAGAACCCGAGTAGCAAAATTTCCGAAGTAGATGACTATTATTTTTAAATCCTTTAGATAATAGTAAGTCGCACAAACAAAACATCCGATTGAAAGTGTATTTTATCCGCTTTTTAGAAATAAAATAAATAAATAAGCTAAATGATAACATTATTCATTGCAGTTGAAAGTTATCAACTGAGGTTGTATTTCGGAAATTTTGCCATAGCATTTTTCAGAAGGAACTAACTACAGATCTTCGTGGCGTCAAAGATCTGTTATGATCTACAACATGGTTATCCTTCATGCGTCCCAAACGTAGCGATGTATCCTAAAGCAAAACTGTTTTATTTACAAAATAATGATTCCAGTAAAAACAAATTAGCATAAAATGGCGACCTACCTACACGAGAAGCTTCCGAATAACTTTACATACTTACAAGAAAAATAAAGTGAAATGAAGGAAAAAGAAAACAAACTTCTTAGAGCGGTAGTAAGAAAATAGTTTAGATATTTGTTTTTTTGTTGCTTTTAAATTATTCTTTTTTATACACGGTCTAACATCTTTTTTAACCTAAGATTAGAGAGCTGATTAAGGGCCTTGCGAACAGATGTAGTCTGTTTGTATTTCATTAGCGTGTTTACATGTACGAAAATTAGTAGTTAAAAATAGTTTTTAATAAAACTTTAGTTTTCCTTGATGGAAAAGAAATATAAAAAAAAAATGAATAAGTTTTTATTTACAAATAAATAGCACTTCTTTCCTGCAAAGGTGTGAGAAAAGACTGCAATTATCAGTAGTATGACACGCACATTTCGGACAACGTTTTTGGACTTTCTGCTGCTGTAATGAATAAACTAATGTGGAAAATATGTCGCCATAACAAAATGACGTTATTTGGAGACTTTCTCCCTTTGTTTGCTTTGAAATAAAATTAAGCACGGTTGGGCCTGAACAGCAAAAATAAAGAAAACTCCAAAATGAATTTTAAAAATTAAAAAAATAATAATAATAGAGAAATGAGAGCGAACGAAGGCTTTTACCAGGTTGTTATTTCTTGATGAGTGAAAACGAGAGTGTCAGGGTGGTAGAAATTGAAAAAGATCAAAATAATTTTGGAGTAAGAAGAAATTTACATTTTACAGTATAAAAAAGAGAGATAAACTAGGATAATGTCACTGAATAGGTAGGTGAACCAGTGATTTCATTCTCAAAGAAATGTGACCTTCTCATTATACAATGAGAAGGGTCAGTAGAAGGCAGGAAAATAAAACACTTTGCAAATAATAACATTGTCGTTAAAATTCGCTAAAGAAAAAAAAACTGAATCTTTCAGAATTAAAGATGACGTCTTTATTTACCCCCTTATGCAAAATTATCGCTTAAGAGAAGATATCACATCGCCAGAAATATCGTTTTACGTTCACACTATAATTTGATTCATTCACATCAAATGAATCTGAAACATCACTTGCGTCAGTGTAGTAGAGGAGTAGGCATATTCGCTATCGGTCGATAAAATCCCTCTGTCGTTACTAATCGACACCGCCTACGATGATCGTTCGTTGAGAAAAATTCAGGTTTGTGAAATGTGGTACATTTCTTATCCGATAAAAACCTTTTAAGCGACTTTCTTTGCAGGATAAATTTTTAGGGTTTTAACCACATCGTTAACTGTCATATCTGATAGGATCTTTTGGATCGTAGTATACGTTTATGTGGTCCATCATGGTTTTAAAAGAATGACGGATTTTAATGAGTCGTGGTTTACCTTGTCGGCTCGGACTTCGATGGATACGTGAAGCACCATTGATCTTCGTGTCGTACTTTTCTTCACTGATGTCCCAGTATTTTCCTTTCTGAACAGGTCCGTGCTGTTAGTGTCGGGTACACATTATATCTCTGCATATTCGAAAGACGATAACTTTTCGCGAGGTGGGGGGCTGATGAGGATAGCAACAGAAACGACTGCAGGTTTACAGAACAGGACAGACGGACAGCGGACAGTCGATATTCTCGCGAACCTCCACTTTACAAACTAAAGACGATCATGGCGATGTCTTTCAGAAAAATGCTTTTTAAACGAACTTATAGAAAGCAGCAAAACTCTTCGGGACCGCAGAAATTGATATCACATACAAGATGGAGCGAAAATTCCCGTTCGAAAATGGGAAAAGTCGTAAGAACATAACGCCTCAGAGGGCGTTGTTCAGCTCATTTCGTGCAATGACCAGAACTTTCTGCTGTCGTGACCAGAGCAAGAAGACTATTTCGCAGCTAAAGTGATCGATCCCCAGAGTGTTCCGGACCGTCCGCGGTATCGGAAACCTTCTTGGAGAACTGTTTCGTTCAGCTTTCTAGCTGCTGAAGCGAGTTGCGTTGGCGCTAGGGACGGAAGCCTTGCAAAGCGAAGTCGCAGAATACGTCACGAATGGGGCAAAACGAAGAGAAATCACTTCGATTAAGAAGTAACGAAAGCAGATTTTGACCTTTCAAAAAGGGTTTTCCGTCTGATAAATCGATCTCCCGGCGAACCTATAAAATGAAAGGCTCCTAATTCGCAAATCAGTGCGAAGAAACGCAAAGGAACAATAATATCATTGACATTTAACGAAGCGTTTACACCTCTCCAGCGAATGCTCAAATCTGAAATAGATCTAGTCAGCGCACCGCCTACGCAGAAGAACTTGGAACAGGGACATCTGACGGAACCTTTCTCTTTTGCTATCATTTTCGACGCTGGTTCGTAGATTTTCCAATTTGTAAAAATTAACTGTTTTTCCGAGTTAAGTTCTTCAGTGGAAGTGAGACCAAAATAAACAGTTTCCTTTCAGTTGTTCTGTTTTAGCTGTGGATTCATTTATCATTTAGCTATCACATGAGGCTGTTAATCTTTCCATTGTCTCGAGTTCCTCATCTTCAATGAGGTCATATTTTTAATGAAGAAAATACGGACTTATGTAACATTTCACGAACGTTGTTAAAGTGATTTATTTCTGAAATAATATGGATTTCTTTAAAGAAATAAATAGATTAAATTAAATTGGGCTTAGTGGCACAGTCAGGTGTCGAAAGCCCAGTCTCAACCGATTGAACCCGCGGACGTGAACAGCAACCTGGCGGATTGGCTACGACACAAAAATGTCTAAGTCGGGGACACACCTGCCTCTGCTCAAACCATACAGAGAGAGAGGAGCTGGGGGGGGGGGCTCTGGGATGACCCCTGGTCGTTAGAAGGTCCCAAAGTTTATCTGGCGCTCTGTTTAAGGCTAAAGATGCCGTCATCCCGGTGGCTTGAAGCCGATTAAGAAAAAACACAAACCCTTATTACATTTTATTTTCATTGGCAGCCGGAAAAAGCGGTAGTGGGGCCCGGCTGCAGGGGCCGGTTCCGTCAGACCTGTGTCGTGCACCGACCGAAGCGGGAAAGGCGTATTTACAGCGTGGGTCCGGCTCATCCCCGTCGATGGTGCCGGGGAGGAGATAGCGCCACTCCCTCTCCTGACACCGCCGGTCTAAGTACAAAGTCTTGTCTGCACCTTTTTCCCTCGCTCCTGGAAGACAGCCGCGATCGCGGTTCCTTTCATTAAAAGATTGCTCGAGCTCGTAACCTCCCGCCCCTTCCCCTGTCCGCGTGCCCACCGGCCCACAAATTAAAAATATATATATATATTATACAGCGATAACCTTTCACGTGCTATGTTGGAGTTTCTAGCCACCCCCTCCCTGGCGGGTTTTTTTGATTGATTAAGGGAGCTTTCACGGGGCCCTCACGCGCATACCTCTGTTGTTTGATAGCCGTTTGTCGACGCACGCAAACTTCAGCAGCCGACCGACCGACGTCGGGTGCGATCGAGGGAGAATGCCAGCCCCTAAAAGAGCGACCAGCGCCGCGGGATCGTGGGGGGGGGGGCCGCGTCGTGGGGCCACGCTACTCAACACCCCGAGAGATTTATTGTGGAGAGAAAACGGACGTCAGAAGCTGGGCCGCCCGAATGCAGCCAGCACCTTATCGGCATAAGGAGCCGTCCGTGTTCCCCTGTCAGTACGTACAGTATGTGGGGCGATAGCAGGCAGTGCGTTCTACTCACCTGTACGCCACCTGTTACCTGTATCTAGCCGATCAAAGTAAACTAAAACACGCGAAAGAATTTCTTAAGAAATCAACCAATGAAAAGATCTCGGCGAGGGAACACGTAAGCGTGTTTGCATGTAATTAACACCTAGCCGCCCCAACCCCAACCCCCCCCCCCCCGGCGGCCCCTATTCCCCTGCCCCTTAATTCAGGTAACTGAAAACAAGAAAAAAGTCCATCCATTGGTTTTGCTGAATTACACCAATCGGCGTGCAGCCGACTCACGCACCCACCTTTTGTCTGTTGCAGGACCAGTCTTAGCTGATTGATGTCCTGATTTAAAGATGAATCAACGTAAATCAATCAAAAGGGTAATTGTAGACACGGACTCGGGTCCGGTTAATCTCCATTTCTCTTGACGTTTGGAAGAGTATTTTCATGTTTCCAGGTAGATCGGCCACGACGCGATAAAATATAGACGGGGGTTTGCGAAAATCGACGTCTTTCACTCTCCGTTTTTTTTGTTTTTTTTATTATTTTAAAAATTAAAAAAAAAAAAAAAAAAAAAAAAAAACCACTTTTCTTGCCTTCGCCGTTTTCCTGAACCCCTTCCGGCTATTCTACTCATTCCTGCGCTCGTTAAGATAGAACAACCCAGAGCATTTGTTTTATCGTTTGTTTGTTTTTAAACTACTCACATTTATTTAACGATCTGACTTCACGCGCCTCGAAAAGTCGAGGATTAAGGCCAAAAGTGACATTGAGACAACTCTGGGAAAACTTCCTGTTAATTTATAAAGTAGTTTGCATTAAGTTAAATCCTCTCTGCCAGGCATTCCTGAACAAGTCGGTAATCATTTCAGTGTTCTTTTTTTTAAAAAAAAAAAAATAAAGAAGGCTTTTCAGTGCGTGTCCGCAGAGTTTTCCAACCACCCTGACCCGCTGCCTCTCCTCTCTCCTGTGTTCCCAGCCAGAAAGATCGGCAGTCGAACCGCTTCGTCCTCGGGGCCACGTGACCGGGGCCGGGTTGTTCCGACAAACTGTCGCTCCTCTTGTCATGTTGTTGAGAGAGTTGTATGGTACAGACCGACCGTCCTACTAAAGTTTTGTACCTAAGATGCAGTTTCCTCGTAACAGTCGAGTTATCGAGTTTAATTTGAACCGCAGTTTTACTTTTAAAAAAAAATTTTTTATATAAACAGGTTGTTTTATCTGTATTAACGCAATTACTGGGGGGGTGACGTCAGTAGTGTGTAGTCAAATACTGAAAATAGGATTTTTTTTTTATTTTTTACAGTAATATACGACGAGAGAGAGAGAGAGAGATTTGTTTGTGTGTGTGTGTGTGTGTATGTACATATATATATATATATATATATACATATAATTCGCCTCCTCACCGGACTATTTTTAGTTGCCGAAGTAAATGGTCTTCTCCGGTCGGACTTTGAACTGAAGTCAGTCGAAGAGTATCATGATCTATAATGCATACAGAACACTTCAGCTTTAACCCTTCACTGCTTTAAGATAAATGGAAATGTTAAGGAAGTAAACACGGCATTATTTATCTTTCTTGCTGACTCCATTAGTACGAAACTGTGCGATTTATCAGTGTTTATAGCCTTTTCATTCAGTGTTTTATTGCTGCCAAAAAATAAACAGTTAACTTAATAGGACTATAATAAAGTACTGAAAATTACAATACATACATATATATATATGTATATATAACCTTCGCAGAGTAGAATTAATTATTTGCTTCTCCTGAGCACCTTTGTAATATGTCGAGCTACATTTTGTTGTAACAACGTACATGACGTTAAGATGGCGTATAAATTACGTGGTTTGTAAAGATCTTAAGCAATAACTTTAATTTTAGACAATCTAAATTATTTATAGTAAGAAATATATTAGTCAGCACTACATGTGACAGCCAAATGGTCTCGAACGGTACAAGTTTTTTTTTTATAACAAAGAGTGAAAGTCTCCCAGCAGGGGAAAAGCAGCTGAGTTTCTACTGAGCCTTTTCATCTTTCCTCGACGATCTCTCTCTCTCTCTCTCTCTCTCTCTCTCTCTCTCTCTCTCTCCCTCCCCCATCTCTCTCTGTACTGAAGTCATCTCTCTCTCTCTCTCTCTCTCCCTCCCCCATCTCTCTCTGTACTGAAGTCATTTCTCTCTCTCTCTCTCTCTCTCTCTCTCTCTCTCTCTCTCTCTCTCTCTCTCTCTCTCTCTCGGCAGAGCAGCCAGTAGATGGGGACTGTCTGCCGGGACGATTTTATAGTGGTTCGGGTGTCGTGGTGAACAAAAATCGTTCTGGTCCCCCCGCAGACTAACACTAACAATTAACTCTTGCCTGCGTTGTTGTAATAACGTTCCAGTGGCACTCTGAACCGTCGCCAAAAAGACTCACCAAACCCGTCGCCGTCCGAAAAGACGGAGAGGAAAACACAGATCGCGCGGACCGACCACTTTCTGCCGGAGCGGTTTCTTCTGGTCTGAACGGCCAAGGTCGAGAGCCTCGGTTCCATGTCCGCTCGGGGTGGGTTTTGTACCCTCTCCAACATGTTTTCCGTTTACACCATAAACTGAAAAGCTGTAGCAAGTCAAAGCGCCCCATCAGCAGCGTCGCCGCCGTCGGCGTACAAAAGCAACTCCGGAAAACGACAAGAAGTTACAAAAAAAAAACACAGAAGAGAAAATTGTGGTGGACATTTTGTAAGAACGTAGGCGGCCCGTCGCTGCTGGTGCCCCGCGGGCGAGGAAAACGGAGAAAGTTCTTGCTTTTGTTCGGACCCTACAGAGAGGTCCTGAGATAACTGGGCAGCCGGGGGCTACCTTTAGGTTTTATACCGATTCACTGTCTCAGTCCCATGCACCTGCCTACCTATCCATCTATTTACACCACCTATACCACCCCCCACCCAAAAGACTTCTATAGTTAGAATTTTCTAATGAAACGAAAAGTGTTTGCAGAATTCGCATGCGGCCTCTCAACAACAACAAAGGGGGGGCTGCCCTTTATTATTATTATTATTTTATTATTATATATTATTATTATTATTATTATTATTATTATTATTATGTGAACCTTCGTCTCGTTATTAGTTTCGATGTAGTGCTAACATCTTTACTACAAAAATTATTATTTGTGATTTTCAGGCATAAAGAAGATGCCAGGTTTTCGGAATTGTTCAGAGTTATGCACCCTTATAAAAAAATGGAAGACCAAAAAAAAAAAAAGGGACGAAACATTATAAGCGAGAATCGCTGGGGGGGGGGGGGGAGGGGGTGACTTCACGGTTCCCGTGGCTCTGTTTGTTATTTTTGTGTATTGTAAAAAAAAAAAGAAAATTTTTTTTTTTAAGTTTCATCAACGATTAAATGCGGTCACGTGATAGATAGATAGCGTCGTGAAAGGGCTCAGTTTGTTTAACATCCTGGCTTCGTGTTTGTTATTTTTGTGTTTATAATTATTCTTCATTCGAGCTCGGTTACCGAAGCCTCGAACACCGTCAGGCCGTGTCGGTCGGTTAAGCGGCGCGGTGGCATTTACCTTCCTTTTCTCTAAGTAGAAATGCGTCTGGTTTCGGTGCGGAACAAAGCGGAACGAAGACTTAGTTAGGCGCCGGCAGGTGGCGCTCGCTGACAGAAATCTGATTACCGGCTAAGGACAGCAGAAGTGTGACGTTGCGCAATATCCAACAGGGGATATAGGAAAATGTTTTTAAAGCACAAACATTAACGATGATGGACAACGAAGGTAACGCTCCGATTTGGTTCTTACAAGGCTTCCCGCACCGCACCCCGTGACTCGGCTCTTTAATCCTTTCTTCCAGCACTGCCTATTCCGACGTTAATCCCTTTCAAAGCTGGACTTTTGTAGGTAAACACGCGGTTCCGGAAAGGTTTGACATCTTCGTGATGACCCTCCCCCCACGTGAGTGACCTCGCTTGGACCGGCCGCTGGAATCCAGAAACTCCACTAACAATAACTATCTAAACCAAACACAGGAAAACAGAAGGGTTCTGAATTAACGATCGTTTACATTTGCTTTACATCGGGATTTAGTCATAAACAAGCAGGGTGAGAGTGTCTGTCTGTCTGTCTGTCTGTCTGTTGTCGTGGCCGTGCGTGGGTGTCAGAATCTCCAGCATTCACCTCATACCCTGCTATGGCGAAGCTAAGGTTGGTGTGAAGGTCGAGGCAGCCATTAATATTATTTACGAGAATACAAATGATGAATTCATCGTTTGGGACCAGATCGGAGATCTGGATTAATCCGGTAATCTAAACATACTAACTTAAGAGACGAAGATATAATAAAAAGTGTGTGGAGGCCAGAACGAAGTGCATTCGGCGAGTGCACTCTTCTCGTAGGATGTGTTGGAATTGTATTGGTTGAGCCGGACGCCAGCTGTCCGCGTAACGATGCGAAATTTCGAAAAACCCAAAGTGAAAGCAAATCAAAAGTGGTTTGAGTGCGATCCTGTGTTCTGAGAAACTCTGGCAAGCAGAGTTTTAGTCCAAGAACGGGAAATTACTCCACGGTCGGAAATTTAAGAACAAGAAGAAAAAGAAAATTTCGAAACATTAAATTAGTGCCGAAATTTTTTTTTTTACAAAACAATTGCCCTTGTTTAGGAAAAGGTGCACCCGAGAGCCCCTGTGGTTTTTTGAGTCACAAGGTTTCTTCCTTCGAGTCGTTTTACATCAGTAACCTGGCCATGTAACCTGTTGTTGCTGTTCTTTGTTCTTTATTGGTTTTTTAATGAATTTGCCAGTTCTATTTACAACAAGCACTAAATCGGTTTTAAGTTTGCTTCAGTACCACCTCCATTTTCTCTGCTTACTGAGTGACTGCACTAGAAAAACAAACGGAACGAAGCTCTGTTACCTTTTTTTTTGGCCAGGTGATCAATTCTCTCGCTCTCCTAATGGCTACAGCCAGTTCTTGTTACTGAACTTTTTACAAAAAATATCTTTAGCCGCTTCTTTTTCGTCTTTTCCCGGCTTCAATACAGTCGTGATCCAAATCGTCTTTGTCTTTATTTCATTCGGACTGTTGTCCATCACCGTACTCGACCCGTTCTTTAGGGAGGGGATTCTGAATCCCCACCTTCCTTGTCTACCCGAGCAAACACTACCTTTCCTCTTCCAGCAGTGGGGATGGATTACCTGACCTTGAAGGCGCCCGCGCTTGGAAGCCATCTTGACCACATCTCGATCTACCCGCTCGTGTTCCGGAAATGACTCGCGAATTTTTTTACGGCTTGACAAAAAAATGTTTATTTGCATCGGTCAGCGGTGGGGATCAGGGCTCGGGGACACAGGGTGCCTTTGAGTAGTCGGTATCCGGGGTGCACTAGGTAGATGGAATAGATTCAGCTGTAACGTTCATCCTAGCCGACAAACAAAGCCGGAACACGGAGAAACTGGTAGGTTAGCTTTCCAAATGTTAGCTCATCAGCTCCCGGTCACTTTATCAGGGGCTGGGCTCCATCTCGGACAACTGGTTTGTTGACAAGGGTCGACAGGGGAAGCTTTCAACTCGCTTCTCCAGATATGTTTCTTATCACGTCCCTGATGTTATTCGTTTTTCAGGGATATTCTTATATTTAAAACCTTTTAGATTCAAATAAAGAATTAAAACGCCGTATTTACTTTGAGCGCATGTGTGAGTGCGTGTGTGTGTGAGTGTGCGTGTGTATGAGTGTGTGTGGTTGTGTGAGGGTGCCTGTGTGAGTGCGTGAGTGCGCGTGTGTGAGTGTGCTTGTGTGGGGGGTGAAGGTGCGTGTGTGTTGTGTGTGTGTTAGAAATGCAAAGGGATAAATGTGTCGCACTATTTTCGCCTCGCCCATCTACTTAACCTCCAAGTGTTCAGGAGGTGAGAAACTCCCACAATATCGTTGCAAATCCGCTCAAAATATTTCTTATTTTTAATGAAAAGATTTTTCCCGTCTTTTGTCGTACGTTTCCTTCTCTCTCTCTTCTCTCTCTCTCTCTCTCTCTCTCTCTCTCTCTCTCTCTCTCTCTCTCTCTCTCTCTCCCTTCCCCCATTTAAACAAAGCTTTCTGTTGCCTCCGTTTTCACATTCGTAGAACTTTTCAGGTAATGGGCTCTAAACATTTTTGGTCGACAGACTGGTCCGACCCCGGGTCGCTCCCAATAAAAACGTAACTCTCCCCGAGTCACGTGGTCTCCAGGTAAACTTTAACAAATATTTAGAATCCAGACTCCAGAAAAGAAAAAAAAAACAAAAGATTTTTTATATAATTTAAGTTGCGTTATTTATAGTTAATCATTTCAATGATTTTTTTGCCACTATAGCCTCGAAAGAACGGTAGCTCTCTTAGTCCTTAACTTGGCAGCGGCAGGGAGGGGTCAGTGAATACTTACTGACCTGTCTCCCGACCAGCGAGGTCACATTTTCCTCAGACTTGTCTTTTTAATGGTAGCATTTAAAAAAAAAAAAAAAAAACGGCGGTGATTAACGTATGGACAACATTGTTTAAACCCCTCCTCCCTTAGTTCATTTTCCATAAAACCAAAAGGTTAAAGAAAGTATAAATCAGTCCCAGCCGCATTATTTCATTGGTTCTGGTAGTCATAAGTTGAGAAATACTAAACAGGGTTTGTAGGACCTGTGAGAGAGAGAGAGAGAGAGAGAGAGAGAGAGAGAGAGAGATGAGACGACGAGAGAGAGAGAGATATGACAGTGAGAGAGAGAGAGAGAGATAGAGACGTCGGTAGAGAGAGAGAGATAGAGAGACGAGCAGGAGAGAGAGAGAGAGAGACGATAGTACAGAGGTCAGTAGAGAGAGAGATATATGACGTCAGATATGTCGTAGTAGAGAAATATATGACGTCGGTAGAGAGAGATATATGACGTCAGTACAGAGAGATATTACGGCAGTACAGAGAAAGATATTACGTCAGTAGAGAGAGATGACGTCGGTAGAGAGAGATTACGTCAGTACAGAGAGAGATATGACGTCAGTAGAGAGATTACGTCAGTACAGAGAGAAATTACGTCAGTAGAGAGAGATGACGTCAGTACAGAGAGAGATATTACGTCAGTAGAGAGATGACGTCAGTACAGAGAGAGATATGACGTCAATACAGAGAGAGATGACGTCAGTACAGAGATGACGTCAGTACAGGGGGAGAGAGAGAGAGAGTGAACCCTTCAGTTGTAAAATGTCTCCCAATAAACCAGATGGTGGTGTGTCCGTGAACCGACTGTAGAGCTTTCTAATGCTTTACACGTGTACTCTCGAGTCCAACCCTCTGTCCTATATAAACGTCTACTCTGCTAATGTAAACTGTTTGGTCTTATTAGCAAAATCGCTGATAACCTACACGCTGGCTGCACGGCATTCGGGCCCCGCGAAGTAACCAAAAAGGGAAATGTACTTTCCTCAGGGATAGAAATGTTTTTATAAGTGTAAACAACACGACGAGAATTTTCGCAAGATGGTTATCGAAGATCCTGAAAGTTGTATTAAAAAAGTAAGAATTACTGTCCCTGGGGTTATTTTCATAACATTATTAAGTTATAAAGGCGAAACAAGAAGACCTGATTCTTACTGCACTTTTGATTTCAAGTGGAAGTTGACAAATTTTCGAACAATATTCACAAAGGTTTATCTTGGTGCTACATACTACGTATATGATATGAATATGCATGAAATGAAAGAAAAAAAATCGAAAATAGTCAGGGGAGATAATTGGAACATTTATTAAATCCTAGGTATATTTCCCGTTATCCAAACGAAATTAACGAAAATTTCTACTTAAGATTTTCAGAAAGTACACGAAACAAATAATATTTAAAAAACGACACATAAACAGGTTGACAGCAGATGTGATGCTTGCATAATTTCCCACCTCATCTCTCTCTCTATATATATATTTCAAATGCAGAAATAGCTAAATCACAAAAGGAGATTGGAAAGTCAGAATTAACATATTGGTGTCTGGAGTACGTATATCCTCTCTGTATCTCCCCTCAATGGCTGCCCGCTACGGTCTAATCGCGCGTCACCTTTTACTGTGGAAACGATCAGTTGCTCGGACATTTTTAAGTGCACTTCGCGAGTTTATATCCGCACTAATTGCGTTTATTGATATTTCCATCGTGCTAACTAAATTTGGTTGCGCCAACGCTGAGCAGAAACATGTTTTTAGGCGGTCAGTAAATATTACTTAAAGTCTATATTTATCTGCAAATGTCAAGGTAAGCTTTACTTATATTTAAAAAATCATTAAACACGGTATTTCAATGAATTCTGATATGTTTGAGAGTTTGCAGTAGACACGTTAGCACAGGTCCCAGATTAGTCTCAGTCTTTCAAACAGATTATCAAATATACACTTATTCTATTCCTTCAATATTTTGTCGGAGCATCTCTTGTATGGCATGAAGTTTTTAGAGTCTAGGCACGGAATCTACCAATTTATTAATAGTGACTTGGACAAGGATTTTCTAAAAGCATTGCCAGTATTCCTACAACTGCTTCTGTGAGGCTGATTGGGTTGTTTGGTCCTTAATTGTCTATCAAGCTGCTCCCTTAAAAGTTCGATAAGCTTAATATCCGTGTTCCACAAGGACAAGAAAACAACTCGAGCCCACTCCGTATGTTTTGGATTATATGGTTTTCTACCACATTATCCTGCAGTACATGGTGAACAGCGTTTTGCGAAGACTGGATATGCAACCAACAGAATTTAAGACGACTATTTCTGAATGAGAGATGTGTTTTATTCCCATGCCAAATGCCCGGCCACAGGGTTGTTTCACACACACCGCGTTTGACAACTGGTTTCAAACGCACCAGATCAAGAGGCCTTCCCTTGGGGCCGCGTGTATCTAGAAGATCTGGCCTGTCAAAAGTTCGGCTACTCTATGAAGAATAAAGGCCATCTGTAACCGGGTTTCACCACGTGACTTGACGGTCTTTGTTCGACTCCACCGCCATTGGCTTCCGGTTGAAACCACTCGTCCACAACACTGCACGGTGCGTTGCAACTTAGTGATGACGGTGCCACAACGTCTGAAAATGCTTTGCTGGAGCTCAGAGCAGCGTCTTTTGCGCATGCACTGATCGTGGCAGGTCGGCGGTGTGCATCATGGACCAATCACTTTGTCGGTTGTGTTACAATTATCATGGCGGAGGGGGGGGGACTTGTGTAAATAGATAAATAAATACCTGACCAATTTCCAAAACTAGTTTTTGTCAAACTATTTGTCTGCTCATTCATTGTTCTTTTTTCCTTTCATTTTACTCTTAATGCTCGTGAGTATTTCTGTTCTGCACGTTTAGAGAACCGGGAGGAAGCGACGACAATTCGTCATTTGGGTGGCGCAATTCACGTGGGAGTCCACAGTAAATATTTCCCTGGTAAAACTAAAGGGCGTCTGTCTGTCTTTCTTGATATCGGTCCTTACCGCTTATGAACGCGACGAACAGCGCCCTCTTTACTTCATCTTTCTGACAGCCGTAAAGAAAACCAACCCAGCGTCCCAATACGGTATTCGGTGAGTAGATGCCCCGTAGAGAAGGTCTTGAAGAGTTCTAATGCTGTCATTAAAGGAGAATTAAACTTTCTTTGTAAAAGGTGGGTCCAATCAACCAGAGGACTATCGACCTATCTCTTTTATCACTTCCTGAGGTTAATTAAATAATAATAATAATAATAATAATAATAATAATAATAATAATAATAATAATAATAATAATAATAATAATAATAATAATAATAATACAACCCTTTTTAACCCATTAAGCTCCTCACTAATGTTGTCATCCAGGCGCCTTCATCAGTTCATGAAAAGAAAAAAAAAAAAAAGAAGATAAAATTTTAATTGTTTTTTTCTTATTTCTATTGATCAAATCTATTACTACTGATGAGCAGCTGAAGCCAAGTTTGAAGCCCAGAGATAAGATCAGTTTTTATTCTGAAACGAGATTCCAACGGCCGGTTCGATTCTCCGCCGTTCAGCTAGAACAGAAGCCACATTAACTGAGCTGCAGAACTTTCGGCTGGTCGCGCACAAGTACAGGACAGATTATCCCTGAAAAATAAACATGGCCATAGACATTAATGTCTAAATAAAAGTTTAAGCTAAAAAAAAAACTGTTCCTATCGTCAGAAGTTCCAATTTCCATTCATCGCAGAAGTCAAATCACAACTTTAAAAGATGCTATAGGAATTCTGAGCTGTTTATGTGCAGCTCTAAATCAAACAGCATTTCCTAAAAAATACGGCAGTTTATTATTTATTTACCATATTTTTCTATCAGTACTTGGAGAATTTAATATCTATTAAAAGTGACTTTCTATCACTACTACAATAAATATCATCGACATATCTCAGGAATTAAAAATTGTGTTGAGTAAATGTCTTACAGACTGGCCTAAATTAACAAAATGTATACCAATAGGCATTCTAAAATAATCAAAACAAAATAAACTTTAAAAAATAATAATAACTAGATTACTTAATACTCAAAATGCAAAATATATATAATATGTCATTATTAGCAACATTATACACATTTGTTATCAACTATAATTCACTTGTGTATTTCATGGGATTTTCTTTTAAATTTTGTATCATGCATTTGCTACAGTTTCTTCTCGTGGAAACCAGGAAGACTTTATTTCATGGGAAAGATGTAATTCTCCTTTCATGGTAGGTATAGGTCCCCAAAAGAGGTCAGAAATGTTCAAAACCTGCGTAAGGTGCCCACCTATAGTAAATATTTGAAATGAATGCCAAAAAAATCCATGAATAAATTTGTCTATTCCATTTCGCTCGCGTTCAGCAAGGAAGCCACTGAAATTCCGGAAACGCCAACCAAAACCATGTTTTTTTCCATGTCATATAACCAAGAAGAGACTTAAACCTGACCGTGCTGTTTCTTGTTCTGGTGTTCTAAATACCAACTGCTTATTTATTTATAATAGTACCCATGATGAATTGTTAAGTGGCAAGATATTCTCTGTTGGTTTACCACAAAGATTTGAAAACTTGGCATAATCGCGTGTGAGTGAGTAAAACATCCAACCACCTGTCTGGGTTTTATATAGTTATTTACCCAATACAAACGCAGCACATGTTCTGATTCAAGATTTACGCGAAGTATTACCTGGGAAAGATGTTGGTGTAAGTCAGCAAAGAGTCCATTTTCATGTTGCCTGTGCTTTTTATCTGTATCCATCTGCTACGACATTTTTTTTTCTTTTCTTTTAAGCGAGCGATGTTTAGGGAAGGTAGAGAGGTTTGCGGAACAGAATAAACAGTTTCCTCGTCAAACACGCTATGTAAACGTCATCGAATTGTCAAGCAACGTGGTCACGTCTTAAGGCAAAGTTCAGCTAGAACGTGGTGCTGGCTACTGGAAAAAAAAGATTGCAGAACAGGTTCTTGCATAATGGAAATAAGATCAATTTCGTTCAGTTATATCGACGATTTTCCTCTTGATTATAGATGACTAATTTAGAAATATTTGATAGGGTGACGTTATTTACGTTACCAAGGAGAAGTAATTACGCCAGTCATCCTATTTCTAAATACGTGTGTGTAAAGTTATATTTCAACACGGACTCTTTCATATTTGTACAGAAGAATCGGTCTGAAATTTAATAAACAAAGAGTGAAAACTGTGAATAATATTTTTAAAATAATCATCACCTGTTTTAATTGAGCGAGCAAAAAAATTAGACGGTTAGTTCTTCGTGTTCTTGTCGAATCTCTGTTCTGACTTACGAGGTCCGAGGATGCCTCATATCGATGAGCTATCGAATAAAAATCGAAGATTCGGGGAAGTATCAGTCTTGGTGACCGAGCTGATTACTTGGGTATGGTTGTTGAACACTAGTCAAGGTGATAACTACGATACCCTCACCAGATATTATTTTATGTATTGGAAGAACTGGAAAAGTGTTTGATCACAAGAAACCATACAAGACCGTGACGCCAAACGGTGCCGGTCCCGACAGAGACTCCAACATTAATGAATGGTAGACTGGTAGTCTACCACTTGCTCCCCTTTAGCACGAGAGCAATCTGACAGGAACAGCGACCACTGGCATAGATCAAGTAATGCACCGGGGTTTATCTAAACGTCCCCAAAGATTTGCTCGTGGGAAAGTTCTACTCCCTCCCTTCCCTTACACTATGGCTAACTTTCCTCCCATCACAGCAACAACAACAAAAAAAGCAAAATAATTCTTAAAGAGACCTGAATCAAAAAGCATTGGGGAAACTTGCTAATATCCTCGGCTAGAAGAAGTCGTGTAAAAGGTTTTTGTCGTTTTGTTTTGTTTTCTTAGCAAAAAAAGAGAAAAATTTGCTATCCGATTCCGAGAAACAAATGTGGACCCCTCGATAGCATGTGTCGATGCTTGGCTAAGAAACCCTATCTCGTCCGTTGGCGAGAAGAGATTGTCGTGGTCGTGCGAGGAACGTAAATATTATCGCCCTCTCGCGCCCAACGTCACCTCCAGCAGATGACGCTCTTCACATACCCGTCAGCTATAGGTAATGTTATGTTACCGGTCTTGGAAATCTATCAGCCTGAGAAACTTACACCGGCGTTCCAGACACGCGCACGAGTCATTTGGAGATGCTAAATTACAGTTATCGAAACAAAGCGATGCACTGTAGTAAGACGGAACTTGCTTAGCTGTCTTACGACGTTTCAGGTATTACTTCCCAAGATGCGGCGATTCGACTTCAGAAACTGTATTGTTAGTATCGACATGATGGCTACGATTGGATTTGACTTGGTTGCTCAGACCAGAATATGCCATGTGCTATTCCAGATGAGGGTAGGCTCACACCTACTCTCAGAGCATCCGATAATAAATAATAATAATAATAATAATAATAATATAATAATAATAATAATAATAATATAATCATCATCATCATCATCATCATCATCATCATCATCATCATCATCATCAATATAAGTTCGCACTAATCATTTTCCTTAATGTATTTATAAAGAATCTGGATCAATCAACGATTTAAATTGTTTTTTTTTAAAAAACATTAATGTATTTCGTCTGAATTTTACAGGAAACTCATACGAGTATGTGGCATTTTAAACCAACACAAGCACAAAACTATATGCGCCATATTCAACCCAAGATGCGTGGGTGGACAACTTTCTATCTGTATATTTGGCAAAACGACCTTGTAATTCTAGTGAATGCACGAAAACACTTTGCTAGCAATTTCCTTTCTCTCAAATAATCGTCAGAATTAAGCGGTTCTATTTTGCTTACCTGTTTCACCTTGACGTCATAGGGATTTTTCATATCTGTCTTGTCTTCTAAGGCAATTTCTTTTCCTTTTCTTTAGAATTTAGCGAATTACAGAATTTGGCATGTTCATCAAAAAATTACAAAATAGCGATAACAGATTTCTCGTATGAAATTTCATTTGGCAGACTGGAGTCAGACTGTTTTCCACGTTCAAGGCATTTAGATGAAAAACGAAGACGTTACGGGTGAATAATAAATACCTTAAACACCACAGTCACAGAATTTTCTTATAAACACCAATATTAAATAATGACCTTTTAAACAATTTTTTGATGGAAAGAAAAGTTGTTGCCCATATGAAAGTTTGATGAAGAAGAAAACAGCTTTAAAAAAGAAACTAGAAATTTAATGAAAAGGATTTTAAATTAATTTTTAAACAAAAAAACACTCTCAGGAGGTCACCGATAGTTCTCTGATCTTTAGAGATTTCCGACGGTCCAGAACTTCGCCGAATTACAAGGCGACGTCCGGAAAGTTCCAACTGGAGACAGTAAACGGCCATTTCAGCCAGAGTTCTATTAGTGACCCCACACGCGCTGTTCGCCTGCAAACAATAGAAAAGATGGAAACTGTTGTGCGCTCACGATCTGACAGAAAACAATGACGATGGGAACCGGCATTGATTCGGTGGGTGAACACGAAGAAAACGCCAGCGCCATCTTGTTCATGGCCGCCAACTCTAACCATGATACAAGGTCAATGAAGAAATAGAATTACTTTGGAAATGCCGACCGCGGGTCGCTTCGCTGTTTACCAAAATAGATATTTTTTTTATAAAACAACGGACCAAATTCTTCTATACTCTAATTTAATTCGTTGGTGAACGCGCAAAAAAAGTCTCGCTTTTAATAAGCTAACGCCAGCAATTTGATTGCATTAACAAAGACCACCCACGTGATAGCCCTTCTTCCCAGGCATCTGTAAAGAAATTAGATAAAACCACCTATTCTATTTTGTTAATTTATGCGACCCCCACAGACAACGGTTTTTTTCGCACATGAATCTGCCTTCTGACATTGCAACAATACAAGAAATCTAATGTGAAACAACGCGATGTCTCCGCTGCTGTGTGGAATCGTCGTTCCAACAATTCACATCTTTCCTCACATAACTCTCACAGCAGCGCCTAAACACTCGGAGCCCAAACCGACGTCATTGCGAGTCTGGGCCCGAGCGTTAACGAGGTTACACAACATTCTCCTTCTCCGCAACCTGTGTTGAAAGTTTGCCAAAGGTTCTGTGATAGACCCGCGTTATCCGCTTCTTGGTGTCGCAGCAGTCTGAAGCTGCGCGCTCTGGAATCCTCGGCTCGTTCACTTGAAGTGAGTCGTGGCGCTCGAGTAAGCGATTTGCGCTGCCCCTTGTCAGAGTTTGTGCAGGGAAGGCATCTGTCTGCAATCTTAGCAGGACTAAGTGCTCTAGCAATCGCTAAACATAGCAGTAAATGTCCGCAGCCATCTTCTTGCGGGTTATTTGTAGATATTGCTGCAGCAGCTGTTTCGCGTTTGTGTCTGATGGAGTCAGCGCGGTGTTCTCTAAGAAACGATAATTGCTCTAGTAGGAAAACAAGGCTCAAACAGATAGTGACAGAATCGTTGCAACTAGTGCATCTCTCTGTCTCTCTCCCTCTCTCTCTCTCTCTGAACTGACGCCATATCTCTCTCTTGTGTTGTAATGACTTCATCTCTCTGTCTCTCTCTATCTCTATGTACTGACGTCATATCTATCTCTCATCTCTCTCTCTCTCTCTCTCTCTCTCTCTCTCTCCTCTCTCTCTCTCTCTCTCTCTCTCTCTCTTAGGGAAAATTAATCAAAAGCTTCGTTTGTAAATCTGTCTTTTAATTTTTCCTTTCTTTCGTAATCTGTCTTTTAGGCTGCACATTTTCTTAGAGTGATGTTTGGTTTTCTATTAGGTTCACGAAAAATACAATAACTAATGTTCACTCTCGAAAAAATGATGGATTATTCCAATGAAAATAGTAAAAGTCTTTGTAATGAATCATTGCACAATCAAATCTAAGGTTTCAGTCTGCACAAAAATCCAGAGGAATTATTTGGAAGCAATTAATGGTAAATCTGGTTGTACTTTTATTACGTTAACTTATAAAAGAGCGCTGCTGGCGTGTGCTGGGACGATCCTAATTGAATTAGACGTAGGGGGTTTTCTGAAGAGTGGACCCCTTGATTTCACCTACCGACACCGACGGCACGACTCTGTACCAGGGGAGGCGAAGTCGGCCATTATAAAGACATCAGTCTGCAGCTGAACTGCCATTTGAGAAAGAGACAACTCGTAACATAATTCTGCGTCACCCGAAAAATATGGAGACAAGTTTACGAAAATGTTTCTTGAATTATATATTTTTCAAAATTGTTTTCCTGTGCTTATTGTTGCTATTCCGTTTCTTTATGTTTAACTTTCTTATTCTCTCTCTCTCTCGCCCCCCCGGCGCTGATTGACTTCTAGCCATCGAGAATCCTTCTCAGTTGGCCATGGCGAATTAATTAAAGCTAAAACTAACATAGCTGCACAAGTTTAGCGAATTTCAAGTCATGTTCCTGATATCGTACAGAATGGTATCGCCGACTACTACAGGAATATTTACTCGCAAACGACAATACTTCTTAAAAGTGTAAAGATAGAGGAACAGGAAACACTTCGCCGTCTGTCGTCAACGACTTTGCTATCTTTTACCCATAATTCCCTTTAGGTGTTTGTAATATTTTATGACTATAATTCTACAGAAGTGGCTGCATCAAATACTCACCCTTTTGGGGGGCTCCTCCCTGCGTGACACGTTCACTGAACGCACAACCCGGGCTGGCTGGTCTTAAAGTACACCCTTCGCGAGAGTTACGGAAACGCCATTAATCGGAAACTCACTCAGACCATCAAACAGCAGATCGTGAAGTTTCCGGCGACGGCTTCGAAACACCGGGAGACGGAAACACCAACGAGAATTTAATGGTAGTTTCACGAAGATAAACGCTTCGCCCTAATCTTTGACGGCAATCCCACCTCCCACCTCCCACCACACCCCCCCCACCCACCGACCTACTCCGCGCCGGCAGGTATCGTTTATGACGAACCTGCGAGAAAACGCGAGGTGGCGCCACACGAGGTCTGCAGTGCTGTGACACAGATTACCCGACAACCCCGTCCGACTGAGTCACTCGTCAACGGACCAAAGCCGCCAGCTGCGCCCCCAGGCGAGAAACACAGTAACCGAGCACCAAACAAGAGAAAAGAACAAAAACACACTTCCAGTGTCGGTTGTTCTTACTTTTGGCTTCTCTCTTCACCTTCTGTTATTTATCGAGTTTTTTTTTT
This sequence comes from Nautilus pompilius, assembly GCA_018389105.1. Classification (NCBI taxonomy): domain Eukaryota; kingdom Metazoa; phylum Mollusca; class Cephalopoda; order Nautilida; family Nautilidae; genus Nautilus; species Nautilus pompilius. The sequence continues at coordinate 532,418 of JACATO010000345.1, read as the reverse complement.
TACAGTTTTAATTTCAGTAATTCGAGAGTTTTATTAACTTCAAAAAGAAGAGCTTCACAAAACCCGCCAAGTTCTGTCGTTAGATACCACAACGAGAACATTGCTGTTTTTTTTTAAAATCATACTCTTATTTTACTTCGATTAATGTCAGCTTGAATTATTTACACAATTATCAAAGAAGACTTGTCCTGTTTTCCTCTTGTTTTCGGATTTTAAACGAATCAGGGTGAAAAAAAAACAAAACAAAAACGATTATCGAGGTTTAGGAAAGGGTCGTTCTCGAAAGTCTAACGCTCCAGGGTATGCTTTGCGTCGCCATGACAACAGCGCAAATCAGCATCCTGCCATTAACTACGACACACCTGAGTTTCGTTTATTCAAGAGGGCGAGAAACCATTACGGCTTACACAAGAGCTCCGTGAGTTAACAAAACATTTGTCGGTCCAGACCTTCTGAGAAAACATTGGCTGACACCGTGACTGGCTGGCGAGTTATGCTGGGTGGAAAAATATTTTCAAGCATCAAGTCTTGAAGACGCTTTAACTGTTCATAAATGTTCCCTTTAACCATATAACTTTAAAAAAAAAAGTTAGCTAGTATCAATAACACGGTCAAAACCCTTCAGAATTTCAGATACCTTCCTTCTTCGCCTCATAGGACAGTTTTGTTCGACTGTTTAGTACGGCTGGTTTGTCGTCTTACCGAAGTGTATTTGTCTACAAGTTTCGGAAGAAATAAGACTTGGTTGGCTTTGTCTTTGTCAATGTTCGTCGGAGTTGAGTGGTTATCTAATAGTTATGGAAATGGGCAAAATGTCTAAGAACATCAATGGCCGGTTGTTGAACTTGCCCTCTAAAAGAGTTGTCTATTGTCTATTATAGGACACATAGAAATCTCTCTCTCTCCTGACATCATCTCTCTCTGCTCTGACGTCATCTCTCTCTCTCTCTCCTGACATCATCTCTCTCTGCTCTGACGTCATCTCTCTCTCTCTCTCTCCTGACATCATCTCTCTCTGCTCTGACGTCATCTCTCTCTCTCCTGACATCATCTCTCTCTGCTCTGACGTAATCTCTCTCTCTCCTGACATCATCTCTCTCTGCTCTGACGTCATCTCTCTCTCTCTCTCTCCTGACATCATCTCTCTCTGCTCTGACGTCATCTCTCTCTCTCTCTCTCTCCTGACATCATCTCTCTCTGCTCTGAGTCATCTCTCCTCTCTCTCTGTCTCTCTCTCTCTCTCTCTCTCTCTCTCTCTGTGTACTGACATCATAACTCTCTCTCTCTCTCACACACACACACACACACACACACACTACCTACATTGCTTCATTCCCGTAGCTGAAGATGCGCGTACGGAAAGTCGCAGACCGGACCGTGCTTCTACACACCACTTACAGCCACAGCTATCTTTTGCATACACCTGCACGATAACAAAAAGAAGAATGCATACAGGGCTACAGAGAAAACCAAGGCAAGAAACTGTCGTATTTGCTTGGGAATTAGTTTGATCTTTTGTAATCTTTTAGTCAGAATTAATTATTTTTAACACGCCTATGGTCAAGTCGAGATTCCTCGTCGCCGTTTTTCACGATTAGTCGCGCCATCGTCAAAGAAAATCCCCACTATGCAGATTTTTTACAATTATTTTTATAAGAATGTTGTTATAGAGAACATTGGTTTTCCTGACATTAAGTAACAGATTTGAAGTAGCCCTCCCCTTTCTTGCTTACCGAGAAAGGTAAACGAGACGGAAAGCTTCCCTTTGTATCGATATTCTTGCCCATTTGCTGTCAACAGCGCTACAATATAATTTGAGCACCAAAAAAACAGGGAGTAAGTTTCCTGTGCGAACCCCAGCATTACGGTCGATACCGCAGGCTGCCCGAGGCTGGTCCTTCGGTCTCTGCTGGACCTGCTCCCTAAGCCTTCGTCAGCCGACCAGCTCAGTTCGAACGACGCGTCTGTCTGCCCATCAGATCCAATTCCCGAAATCGGAGCGGTCCGATACGCTCTCTGAAAACAGTCTCAGTCTGTCAGCTGACGCGTCTTTCGCGCCGGTAAGTTCCTGTTCTTCTTTTAAAGTACCACCTTCGCATTCCCTTGTCCCGCTTACTGTGGCATCATTACATGAAACGTCCAGTTGATGCAGATATCGTGCATTTCGCGATCTAAGCAAAGATACACGATGACGGATATCTACAGACGTCAGTCAGGGTTTCGTTTTTGCAAAGCGCCCTGTTGCTGCTGGACTCTAACTAAGATGCTGAAATACAATAAATTATTTCGCGCCTTGATGCCCATTATTCCAACAATAGCCTAAAGCGACAAAGCGAAATGCCGTCATGGTCGATTTACCCACCCACTGGTTTTCATACAAAAACCGTGTCACGCACTTAGTCGGTGTCAGTCTACAGTCAATAATTTAACACAGGAGATTTCAGCTTCCTTTGGCCCCATCTTCTGGAATATTCTTGAAATCCCGTATTCGTAAGTGAGCAATAACTGGCTATTTTTCGCCTGGCTTTCCCCCACTATGGCGGAAATTTTGTGGACGCTAGGAGACATCTTGTTGATATGCTCACAGCGTTTCTTTTCCAATTAATTGCGACTATTGGTCTATTAACCAATTGAACAAACTTTAGGAATAGTTAATCCACTTTTACGCTGATGATAGTTTTAAATTGTAAACCGTCCGTTAGTCTTAACGTTTTTCACGGAGTTGAACTTTCATCTGTTCTTTGATGGTTTCCGTGAACCTTTGTATGTATTGTTGTTAGACATGACGGATGGTAAGACCCCTGTAACCGTCGCCTCCTTTCACTCTCTTTAATGGACAGTGCATTTAAATAAAACAGAGCTGACGTTTTCTTCCGGTGATGCACTTTCTTTACCTCGCGGCCCTTCGACTCCTTGATGATTGGTGCTTTGTTTAATTCTGGCCAAACATTTTAGGGTATTATTAAATCTTTCTTAGTCACCGCCGACTTATTAACCCTTTGAGCGGTATTCCCGGGGGGGTATTGACCCAGACAGTGTAATCCCGTTGATACACCTTTCCGAAGATTCACGAACTGTACAAAACTCTGACGCGTTAGAATCAGCAGCCACCACTTCTCCGTAATCATAGGGCGTAGTCCTCCACAAGTTAATCCGCCATTCTCACTCGCTATCTCCTAAAATCCAACAATCGCCGGTTTTAAACTGTCATAACAGTAGCTGGTTTTGTTGTTGTTGTTTGTTTGTTTGTTTGTTCATTTACTTTCTATCCATGAAGCTTTTCCAGACTATTTTGAAATTAGTTTCCGCTTTTATTAAAGCTCGGTAGTTGGTCATGGCGACACCAAGTCACGCCAGCCCTGCGTAGTTCTCGCTTCACGTTCTAACTGACCTCTCGAGGTTCACGAACGCGCCAAGTCTCGTACACCGTCTCGTGTGTCTCGGTCCATCTCACTTGTATAGCTTTTCAATTAGCAGAACAGCAAAAAAAAACAACAACAACAACAAACAAACAAAAAAAGCCTTGAATAGAGGAGGGATTTACTCCCACGGAAAATGTATTTATTATTTTCTTTTCTTAAAGCATTTGACACCGAACTTCCTTTGATGGCTGTCTCAGTGATAACTGTTAGTGAAGTTTCCATATCATGGTGATCGATCTGCCTCTTCCCAATGGCATAAAATAACAAAAACTATAATCAATATTAAAAGTTTCCCAGCTTTGCTCTGTGCTGCTGACGAAGTAGCATTTCTAAAACCATTCTGTCTTTTGGACACGCACTTCCATTATACCATCAGAATTCTTATGTATTACCTATCATACTTCTAAATCCTTTCTCGGTTTACTGGTGTGACTGTGGCCCTGTCTAGTCCATGCCCGTGGGTTCATCTCCAGCTAGAGAGACTAAGGGCTTTGCGCTTATTTCCCCCTCTTACATAAGGTTCAAAAGGAGCATGGAGACAAGAAGCCATACGGTTAGTCGCGGTCGGTCTAATGTGCCTGCGGGACGTTGGCTTTGTGCATTTTTGTCGATATCTTGTAATCTTAAGCTTGAAATAGATACGTGCTCAGCGTTATTCGTGGTCTCGATGTCGGTCTGCGGCTCAGGCGAATGACTTAATAAATATGCACGATTCATTGCATTAGCAAAGCGAGACATTCCCTCCCAGGCTGGTACCTAATAGTGAGGTCATAGATCCGTAAATGTAGTAAAAATCTTTCCATTGATGATGCATATTTATTATTTTTTTCATAATTGCATTGCAGCATAATATCGGTTTCCAAAATATTTATATTTTGCTTTTAATTAATCTCTCGTGATTTTTTTGATTCTTTAAAATCTAACTTCAGACTTTTCTTCTGGACCTGATGCTGTTGTTTTCGGCATTAACTCTCATTGATTGTCGTTCGCTTTGCAGGCGTAAATCTGTTGGCTAAGAACTCGGAATCTTGGTGAACGGTCCATCAGCCTCTTCATGCTTCAGACATTCTTTGACTGCAGGAAAATCTCCGACCGACCGATCTCCCACAACTTGCAGCCTCCCACTTGTATTGGTGCAGCTGTTATACGCTGATTGTTATATATCGCTCCTTCGTCCCACCTTCAAACAAACTGTTTGTGTCTTTTTTTTTATTGTTGCCAAACAGTTCAGACTTGGACTCATCTCTAGAGAGCAGCCTCTTCCAGGTTTGGTCATTCCGCTGTTTCATTTCTGCCTTGCTATTTGGTTGCCTCTCCTCAGCAAAGGTTTCCAGGCAGCTCCACATCCATTGAGACCATTTTTCGTTATGTGTATCTTATATTTCTCGAAGAAGCATTAACCCTCGAAATAGCTCGTTCGTGGCTCTGCGTGTACGTGAGACCACCTTTGGAAAGCTTGAGCTACTACTGTCTGCGGCACCAGTTTCGAGCAGCCTCTTCATCTTGCATGCAGCTCTTTCTGAAACGAAGTCAGGCTGCCATCTGCCGTATGGAGAAAATAGACTTCACCAGCTAAGACTTTGATTTCTGTACATTTAAGTCTTTATAATCCACAAACATTTCAGATTTATTAATTCAATTATAGCAGTCACATTGAAATAGCATTAAATGGGTTAAGTTTTTATGGTAAACCAGCCATATCTGTACATCCAAGTGACTCTTTATTAAAAGGGGGCGTTTTCTGAGACAGAAAGTTGAATTTAAAACCGAATATATTTCCTTCTGTTAGATTACCATTTTGAAGCATCTTGATACAATTTAATTATTCTGTAGTAATAAGGGGGTTCCGGTGGGGTGGTTTTGTCTTCAGCTGACTGTTTTACCTAATACCTCAGCATTTCTTTTGTTGCTTTTTAAAATAAATTCCCTCTGTTATATCGCTGCTTCGAATGTGTGGAAAATATATTCCCGAAAACTAAGCATCATGATCGCTTTTAATTGTTAAATTACAAATCATCAAAGGCGCATAACAAATAATTAAATATTTTTGGCAATAGTTTGGAGACCCTTATTTTGTTTTAGGCTTTGAATGTGAGTTCAAGAACAGGTTATGTCAGAGACAGACTTTTTACGATGCTTCGATGTTAATATTCTTACTTCTCCACAACGGCGGGGATTTTAAAAACACCCACGTGTTGCTAGATAATTTCATATGTATAAACTTCAGCAGATCTCTCTAGAACAATGTTTAAGATTATCTTTATGTAGATTTGCTGCAGAGAATTTTTATGATTGTCGTTTACTGCTTAGTAAGAAAATGAAACGTTTTTTAAACTAATGGAACTTTAGTTGGTTTTCTTTCATTAGTTTTTTTGTAAGTTTTTATATTAAAAAGTGACAAAGCAACAGTTTGCTCAATTTTATGGCCAAATGCTGTAGAAATTACTTTACAGCTTCAGTTTTGCATTTGAAATAATCCTTAATCAATTATATCAGCTTTAGTTAAAACAAAGTTCAAAAGTAATAATTAATAAAAATCAAGTTATATAATTGAATTTAAGTTGTTTAGCAAAATAACATTTCGTTAGTAAATTTTGCCGAATAGACCCATTCGCTAAAATTACAACTTACTGTTTGGCTTCTATTGTTAAAGATTGTGTTGTTTTGTTTTAACGTTCTTTGTTGGTACAATTCTATTACGTTGTTTTCTTATATTTTTTGTTTTTATACTATTCTGTTTTATTTGATATCTTGATTGTTTTTTTTGCTATATTTTGTTGTTTTTTATTATTTCTGCTTTGTTTAGTTCTTTTCTGCTGTTTTGTTTTCTGTTGCTGATTTGTTTATTTTGTTTTGTCTGTTGTTTCTTATTTATCTTTGTCGATTCTTATCTGTTTTGTTTATTGTCTTTGTCGATTCATAGGTTTTGTTTATTATCTTTATCTATTTTATCTGTTTTTGTTTATTATCTTTATCGATCCTTATCTGTTTGTTTTTGTTTATTGTCTTTATCGGTTCTTATCTGTTTTTGTTTATTATCTTTATCGATTCATAAGTTTTGTTTATTATCTTTATCGATTCCTATCTGTTTTTTTGTTTATTATCTTTATCGATCCTTATCTGTTTGTTTTTTTTTTGTTTATTATCTTTGTCGGTTCTTATCTGTTTTGTTTATTGTCTTTGTCGATTCATAGGTTTTGTTTATTATCTTTATCTATTTTATCTGTTTTTGTTTATTATCTTTATCGATCCTTATCTGTTTGTTTTTGTTTATTGTCTTTATCGGTTCTTATCTGTTTTTGTTTATTATCTTTATCGATTCATAAGTTTTGTTTATTATCTTTATCGATTCCTATCTGTTTTTTGTTTATTATCTTTATCGATCCTTATCTGTTTGTTTTTTTTGTTTATTATCTTTGTCGGTTCTTAACAGTTTTGATTTTTCATATCCAGTGCTTTTTAGCTTAACTTTTTTATTTTTATATTTTTTGTCATTTCTTATCTGTTTTACTTTTTCTTTTCAAATGTTTTTTTATCGGTTTTGCCTTTTTCATTTCTGCCGTTTTTTTACTTGCCTTGTTCTGTTAACTTTTGTCTACCTTTTCCATATTCTCACATTTTCTTTTGTTGTTTTTTTCCTTCTATTATCTTTTTCATTGTTTTTCATTATTTAATATTTTATTGTTTTCTTGTTTTTTATTGTTTTCTCGGTAATAGAAAGTAGCGCCTTTGGCACTTAATTTTCAATTTTAAAATTTTTTGCCACTTTGAAAAACACCGAACGTACTCTTTTTCAAACATCTCGAATTTTCAGGTGACAGAAAGAAAAAAACATAATTAATCTGGAATATACTAGACAGACACTGAACTCTAGGTTAGCTGGGAACCCGCTACCTATCTCCCGGGGTAACCACCATCACGACGCCTGCTGAGACGATCACTTTTAAGTAAATAAGATACCGTCATCACAAGTAGCTGAAGGGAAGAAGGAAAGACTCATTGTGTTGTAATTTCTCCAAATGTGTCGCACCTGTTGGTAAGCTGATAGACGACTCAAACACCTGTAATTTCTGACGAGCTAGTTACACACCTGTGGAGGATGATGAGGCGCGTGATCAATCATAGAAACACAGATATGAATGTAGATTGCGATTCTTTATCTTTATCACTTTATGTGTGTGTGTTGTGTGTGTGTGTGTGTGCGCGTGCGTGCGCACGCCCTTATTGTTCCGAATGTAGCAGTTTTGGTAAGATTTTTTTTTTTTGTTTCCTTTGTTACTGATTATTTCTTTATTTTTTATTTTTAAATTGTTGATTGTGGCATTTTTGTTTGTTATAATGATCTGACCACGTAGGAAGGTTGTCAGACTGGCTAAAAGCGAAAGCCACTTTGCTTGTCTGGTCCAGATTAAATAAAGTTGGACACATAAAAACCAAACAGCATTTCACACACCTGTAATATTATCACAGCAACACTCTGCGTACTTGAATATTTAAACACAATCAAACCGGTTCAGAATAAACTTAAAGCTGTGCAACAATCTTTATACGCCATTTCAGAGAAAAAGTTTTATACAGGAATATGCTGTTATACAAATAAAGTACACTTTTAAACATAAAATTATGAGCAATTACCCAGCTTTTTTATTATTACCTTCGTACTGGATCGCACTTTATTTAAAAAGAAACAGCATATTTTCAAATTAAGGGAGCTAAATGACGTCGATATATTGACTTTCTCCGCATTACCACGAAGTGTCCACACACACACAACACACACACACACACACACACACAACACATATATATATATATTTCAAATTATATATCGCATGAACGAATAAGCTCACAAAGAATAACAGTTGTGGTGAATGAGGGTGGAAGATGTCTGTCATTTTAGATTAATTTCTCAAAAAAAGCTGCAATCTTTTGGATACAAAATTCGTTTTAACATTTGGTACACAATCAGGTGAAAACATACCTATATATCTTTTCTCTCTTTAATTTTCTGTGTCTTATAAAATTGTTTTAGCTTGAACCAAGCAGCCAGAATAGGCGAAAGTGACTGGTATGGCTTTTTTAAAACTGTTTTAACACTGACACTGCTGGCCAAACATTTTGGATACACATTTTATACAGCCACTGCTGTACCACTTAAAATCTACTATGAATTTTATTACGGTTTTATTAATATAGAAAATCATATAACATTATCACGTAGGCGATAATGAACTAGATGCAGTTTCAAACAACGTTTTGCATGTGAAGAGAAGTGGGTTTCATTGCCAATCAACGCAAATAGAAAGTTAGGGGTAATTAACCAGGGTATGAAGCATAAAGAAAAATCTAGTTCCGTATGTAAAGCCAAGGTTTGTCCACTTGCTTAAATACGCTGTGTAGGCGCGGAATTCTTGTATGAGAAAAGGCGATGATTTATTAGAAACAGTTGAGCGTAGATTTACTAATGTTTGTGGGTCATAAGCATCGTTAATCCTCTGGACGATAGCGAATATCAGACCCACAAAGCTTAGATTTAGGCGTTCAAGGAGGGAGTTTTGAAAATAATTATAAGTCTTGAGCGCGTGAACAGAAAAAGTGTCTTCGTCTGTCTATAATTAAGTAATAGTAGCCGTCAAACTTAGGCTGGGTTTCAGACAGGGTTAAATGTAGGATAGTAATAAAATTGTTAATGGGGAGAATAAATTACGTAGTTAATATTGAAAGTATTAATCAACCCAAGAATTGTATTAATCGCGATTTCTCTTCCGCGGAGGGCCTTTTTGTTAAACCGGGGTACGTTCCTGCGCCCCCTAGCGACTACCAGAGTAAACTAAACTCACTCGGAGGTTGAGCATGCGCATTTTCATTTCCCCCGCTAAGGGGACGCAACGCCTTCGGCAGCTCTTCTGTCGGCTTTACTCACGCCATCCGAATCGGGATATCAGTCCGCAACTTGTTTGTTTGTTTCGTCAGTTACTTAATATTACTTCGAAAAAACAGATTGCAGGTCTGCGGCTGTTATACAGGCAGAGCCCGTGCAGCCACAGAGAGAGAGAGGGAGAGCTGCTGCTGTTGCTGCTGCTTCACGACGACACCAGAAACCGTCAACAGCTGACTATCTGGGCGTAGTTCTTTAAACGCGATCTTTGTTTAACATCCTTGGGACCTTTGGGATCGCCTTCATAATCTAAACACGTCTCCGTTCTCAGGAAGCGTAGAAAAACACCCGGAGGTTTCGAACGCTTAACGATTCTCTGGAACGTTGTTGAAGGTTCCTGTCACCAGACCTGGTCACTCGAGTACAGACGTTTAAAAAAAAATTCAAGCTATTATTATCATAATTGACGGAGAATTTGAGAGGATGGTTTCAGAAAATGATCCCTGAGTTATTATTACTCAGAAAAGAACTTTTTTTTAAATGCCGAAATAAGGTGATCGAATACTGTGAATAATTAGCCAAACCATTATATCAAAGAATTTCAGTTCTATTGCGAGTCTTTGGTTCATCCGCACTGTAAAGTAAATAGAAATTGATCACATTTTACCGTAAAAGGTACTGACAACTATCCGCTAGTAGCGGTGACTGTATCCTAAGCCTTCGTGAAGCATTGGAGGCTAATAATTTGAAAGCCACTGGTTTCAAACACTTAATTATGACAAGTGACTGTAAGCCAAGTAAAAAATGCGCAAAATTGTGGCAAATGGAGCTATGCGGGGTTTAGACCCGACCGAGCGTATTTTAAAACATGCAGGTATTACCAATTTGGGCGATAATCACACTACCTGTGCAGGATCGGTTATAGGGTGTTGCGTACAGTTTTGGAGACCAGCAATTTGCGAAAGACGTGGATCGTTTAGAATGAGTACGAAATTAGCTCCAGGGTTGTGAAGTTTGTCTGGTGACGGCCACTTCAATAAATCGTATCTGTACATTTCAAGGGAAAAGAAAACTTAAGGTGATTTGGTTGAAACATGAAATCATCACTCGAAAATACGGTACTGACTCTGGAAAATTCTTTAAAACATGTGATGTATTATTTACAATGGGACACTTAATCCGCAAACCAACTTTCCTGAAAGATAACTTTTATGGAAGAAGTTTCCAACATCAGAGTCGTCAATCACTGGAACGACCTTCTCGAGGGGGCCGGTTAGGGCGCAAACCGCAGACACCAAGACCACTACCGAAGAACTTGAGAAGAAATGGAACATTATAGGCATCGCCCAGATCGCTGCGCCGTAAACCATGTAAATGTACTGATGCTTTGTAATGGCCGTTCAAAGTTTACAGAACTTTCTTTTTTTATCGTAAAGAACTCGCAGACGTCTTGGCGTGCATTCCCGCAGATTCTCCATTGTGACCGATTAAAGATGTTTTAGCATCAGTATTTCGGCACAAGACCTGTTTAGCCCGTACCACTGCGCTAAAGGTGTCGTGCTATACCCGACAGGTGATTGCGAATACAGTGCGGGCCAAAAGCCCTGGAAGCTTCTCCAGAGGATGTGAAATGGTGAAAGTTCTGCTCATAGTGAAAACCGCAGAGCATCGTTATGCGCGCTGCATAGGGCAAGACAACGGGTTTTAATTCGTATCTGTCACGAATGGCTTTCGTCGAGTGCTCACACCGAAGTCTGAGTAAAGTCTTTCAACCGTTTTCTCTAGCAGCGGGTGGCCGGACGAGTGGGGTACTCACCTGCTGTAGTGGAGGGGTGCGAGTATGATCTCCATTGGAGACCGATTTAGTACAATAAACGTAGCTCCCACCACCCCCTCCCAGCGTAACAGAGGGTTGGTTTATAATAGACGGAAGTGACAGGAATAGCAGGACTCGTTATCAGGAACCTTAACTTCCATGGAAAGTTATCCTTAAATATACGTACTGTTTGATACTCTAAACCTAGAGAGCGCGAAAGATCGACAACATGGCGGATGGACAGACAGTCAAGTGGCAAAATGTCTCGGCTACCTGGCGTCTGTCACCGTCTTGAATGAACTCCAATTTAAGTATGGAAAACACTGAAAAATATTCACAATTACGAAAAATCGGTGCAATCTTTCTTAAATTTATCAACATTGCGACTTTTCCTCATTTTAAGCATATAAATGGTTCAGTAATTCAAAGATGGCTAGTAAACTATCAAAAACCAGATAGCTTTTCTAAGCTTTCAAATGTCGACGGAAGATTATTTTGGATCAAAATTGCAGAACAGCTAATATAAGATTCTGAAATTACAGAATGCAAGAGGCCGCTATGTCAAAATGACAGAAAAAATTAAATCAAGGGAGACGATTTATAACAAATGTTTTTTTTTTTAATTACCAAATTATCGCCCTTGGAACAAGGTGTTTAAGAGAGGCGACAGATGAGAAAAGGCAATTAAAATCATTTTCAAATTTACAAAATGTATTTAATTCAGTATCTTGCAACCTCCGAATTATAATTTTTTCACGAAGAAAACTAATTGCCAATCATAACTATTTTTTGTAAACAATCAATCAATTTGCCATAAACTAGGTCAGCTGTGGTCAGGCTATCACAATAGATTAAGAGAACAAGTTCAAAAGTGGAGATACAGACAAGTGAGCACATTTTACGAATGTTCCAAATATTCAGCCAAAAATAGAGCTGTTGAACTGCATTCAAAGATCACTTAAATGTCAAAGATGTATAATTTTTGTGCTGTAATAGTGAGAACATATTTTTCTTAAGTTAGACTGCTTCACCTGGTAAACCAACAAAAAATGTATTTATGAGACATTTATCCGCATCACTATTCTTTCTTCCACTTATCCATAAATATTTTAAAAATACTTTACAATCTTGTTTTAGTCTTTGAAGATTCATCAGCTAATTTTGCCTACATAAATACATGTGAAATTATTCTAAACGCTACAATACATAAAACTTTCTGGAAGAATATAGGATCAAATCTTGTGCACTTTAATAAAAAAAAAAAACAATATTCAAACTCTGGGTGACTATTTAAAGATGTTTACAAATACTACAGGTACAAAAATTTAATCCTCAAAATTCTGAGTCATCGTTTTTATTCTTATCAGTTTTGCCAATTTTCCCAAACAGAAGCCATACTTTCAGTTGTCTTTTTCAAGCAAATGTATCAAGGAACACAATTCTATTTAAAATTAGTCTTTATATTCTAACTTTTTTAAAGACTTGCTTTAAAATATCGCATCACAAGAAATGTTATGTAGTTATGCCCCTTTAACCATATTTTTTTTAGCAATTTACAAAATACATTTAAATTCATACATTCGAAATGTGTATAAATTAAAAACTACAAAAAATTACCCGAATTTTGTCAGACTGTTTCATTTATTTTTCAGTAGACAGCAATTTTTACCATATGAAAAAAAAAAAAAAGACTATGATAATTACTAGAATTAAGCATTTGGATTGGAAAATAATTTCAGCAATAGCAAATTTTAGTAGTTAGAAGTATCAAAAGTGGCTATGCAGCCCCCCCATCTGTATCTCAGGTTGCGCATGAGACTTTCTTCATTAATATATTCCTTTGCAACAACAAACAAACCTGCGCATCACTCATAAAACACTTTGCATTACTGCAGACTACATAAACACCTAGTTCAACACAAATAGCTTTAATTCATTCCTTTTGTACAATTTATAAACACCACTATTTTGCATTACCAAAACTAGTTTTGGAATTAGCTGGAGATCAAGTTGCTGGTGGCAGGCAAGTTTTCAGTAAGAACTGGAAGATGAATAGTTCTAGCTGTACTGATGGATGAAAAGAAGGCAAGATGTTGAAAAAAATCTCAAGTAATTTGCTAGGAAAATCCAGGAATATGATACGCTACAAAAACGTTAAAATGCCCTAAGTCAACTGCTGCATTCCAGGAAGCTGTTTACTATATATACCTTTTGGTCGTTATTGCATTTAATTACATTAGGAAGTCATTACATTCTCGCCAATCTTCTCTCGAAAAAAATTTTACTGGAAAAATTTAATGACAATGCTTGAGTTATCTCCCTTAAAATATTAAATTTTTTTAAAATTAGCGTCTCGCAAATTCATTTCAAAAGGTGAGACTGTGTTAAATTACACAAATAGACACACACACTCACACAAAGCAAACTCAGAGGTTGGTAGAAATGATTTAATCGTCATACCAAAACCTGAACAAGTTTTCGCAATTTTAAATTTGCTTGTTCCTAAAATGTTTTAATTATATACATGGCACACTCAGTGGAAGTGTTATCTCTAGCCTCACATGTAGCACATGCTAATGTTTTAACCCCCCCCCCCCGTCCCACACAAAATTGCCTGTCTCAATATTTTCAAATATGGTCCCACAAATGTCACAAAGGCTCAGAGGAAACTATTCTTTTATACCTAATTATTAAAGTATTCTACAAGATAGCAGCAAAAAAATATAATTTTCCTGAGTTTTTTTACAAAGCTGCATCCTATCTTTTAGAGAACAATTCAAAAATTGGCATCAGATTCGCTTATTATTTTATAAAGAACCCAATAACTGTACGCAGCTAGATTTTTAAAAAAGGTGGGGAGGAAGTCTTCATCTTTTTCTAAGTCCACCCAATAAAGCAACAACCAAGCTAGAGATATGAGCAACAACAAAAAAAAATTATTTTGAAAATTAAATTCAGAGCTGCATAATCCATTTGAATATATTGTTTATTTGTTAATGTACAGAATGCTCAAACTCTCTGGTTACCCCTGAATCCACCTGTACCCACACCGCCGCCGCCACCACTGGCTCCGCCAGCCCCACCTGTACCCCCACCGCCGCCAACAGTGCCAACTCCACCGCCCAGGGCTGGTATGGGATGGGTGACTTGAAGGCCTTCAATATTTCCAAAGTCCTGTGAAACCAAAAAAAAAAAAAAAATACAATGCACTGCATTATTAGGACTCATCTTAACAAAAAACAAAACGATCAATGATTGCAACAGAAATTAGTTTAACTTTCATACAGAAATAAGATTCATTTTCATCAAATCATAAAATTTAGCCACTTCACATCAAGATAAAACAAAAGGTAAAAAATAACCCACCCATAGATTTACCTTTCTTTTTTAGTTCATTGAATGGTACACTGTAATAAGTTTGAAGTCATAATTGCTAACATTTTGATCAAATCTTTTTAATAGAGAAAAAAACAAATTAAGTATAACATTCCACCTTCCTTCATATTAAATGAAATTGATGCAGCAATTAAGAATTACCACTGGTGAGTGAATTCATGTCTAATCTTTGATTGTTGCTCATACTCTCACAAGACACAAACATTTGGTATATTTTAATCCATGTACACACAGTTAGCTTTAGAAAATAAAAGTATATCATGATCTATATGTACTCAGCAGTATAAATTCAGGGTGTTGCATGTCTAAAACTGTCAGTGTACAAGTATGGCACAGACACTATGCAGAAGCCCAGAGATAGCAGATATTTAAAATGAAAAATTCTGGGTTCTCCTGCAAACTGACATGCACCAGTTATCAGTCATCTTGTTACCAAACTAGATTCATGACATGAGATGTCGTCTCAGTAAAACAACTCCCAAAGATGGTGAACATACATGAAATGCACCAATCCTTCTGCCAATGTACATGCGCTAAGAAATCTCAGGAGTACCAACAATGGTGTCAACCAGACCGAATGACCTTGGCTAAAATACCTGTCACCCTGTGAAATGTCCAAGATTGTTGGATCAACACATACAAGCTAAACTTAATTGGTTCAATCAATATTTTCAGTGGAATTTGAGGGTACATTGGTCTGACAAAAGTCAGCTTCCTCCCACACAATGTGGATGGTCAGATAAGTTTGGCAACAGAGGGAGCAAGCTTACAACCAAGGAAACATTGCTGGGACTGTTGCTTGTGGTTGTAGATGTGTATCTTAAGGCTGCAAACTTGAATTTGTTACTGCACCTGAATCCATAACACCAAGAAGCATTATGTTGCTCCTTTTAACAATCATTTAATTGCTCCTAGATCAATATTCATGGACAACAACAGTAGTGCAATATTTCTAGGGCAATGTTGTCTAGTCCTTTGCTCATTTCTTTGTTTATATAGAGACATTTAATAAATTTTATTTTTACCAAAGCTTTCAACATCTCCTTGGTGTCTGGATCAACTTCAATGATACCATTCTGTTCAATTGCAGACACCTGAAAGTAAAGATTAACAGGTAGGTACTAAACTAAAAAAATATTTTTCCAAAATTTATCTGAAAATGTAACTCTAAAACACAAAATAAGAATAAAATTAAAACAGAAAATTAAAAAAAAACTTAAATCTGAGCACAAAATAATACTTATATCAGAATAACTTGTTACATTTTTTAAACTTAAAATGCTGAAAGTATTGTTTAATTCATATTACCTTTCTGTAAAACTACTAGATAGTATATGACAAATTAACTAGTGGATTGCTTATCCTTTTATTCTTTGAGGTTACTGATTCCACATCAATAAAGATCAATTGCATGTAGACAAAACAAAAATAGTAGTTAAAACTAGAAAGTGGAAAGAAATATTACTGCTGTTTACATTTTGCCTTGGGTTGAGGACAAAAAAAAAAAAAAAAAAACAAGCAAAATACAAAGCAAGTCGATGCCTAGATACAAATGTTTGATTTTAAAGTAGTAAACAAAAATTTTCCCTTGTATTATCTGTTTCCTCAGACAGTGATTTGAAAAAAATTACTTATTGCTTGTTTAAAAATGAAAACAAATCAAAAGTTTGCATTCACCTGTTCCCTGGCCACCAAGACATTCACATCAATAAAAAAATCTGTATCTATTATAATTGTAAAACAAATTTCCATCAAAATATTTGTTGAAGGAAGAAAAATATTTAAAAAAAAAAACAAAAAAAAAAGCCCAAAACTTACCTCAGGAACATAGTTATCTCTCCTCTCTCGCTCTTCCTCCTGCAGTTTAATGGAAATGCCTCTCACTGGACCTCGTTGGATACGCCTCATCAAGTGAGTGACAAATCTAGAAATTGCAAAAAACAGATTTCTGGTAATCCCAGCTGATATCTTACTAAAAACACTTATGCTGCAGATGCAATACAGCTTATTCATGACACAATTTGCTTGAACTTGTGTAAACTGTCTATAAAAAGAAACAGATTTTAAGCAGTGTTCAGAAAAGAAAGAAAGGTTCAGACTGCTGTGATTCAGTGGCCATTAATAATTAAAATATTAAAGTTTATGCATTTACTTAACGCCAACAACTTAAAAACTGGTGTGTGTTGTGGGAACTGTTAGGGTTTTCAATCTTGGACAAAGCAACTCCCTGAACATCCTTTGCCATGTGTATGACTAAATAGAGCATGACTGACACTTTTCTAAACATGTCTTCAAGTTCTTATTTTTTTTAAGTAGAATCTAAATGAAAACCATCGACATATTTCTTAAGAATAATCTTGTTTACTGGTACCAAAAAAAAAATTTTTAAAAATGGTCAAATATAAGAGTGCCACAAAGTAGAAACTTGTTACTATCCATATTGAAGTAACAAATTTTAAAAAATCAAATAAAAACTGAAGCAAGCTTTCAGCAAAATGGCAGTCTTTCAGAAGGGACTTCATATTGGGAAACAGCATGGTTACAAAGTGCAAAATCTGTTAAGTAAAATGGATGTGGGTGTACTTAACCCCATAATTGGTTAAAAATTTGCGTGAAAAGTGGTGCATGATAATGCACATTGTTCACTTAAGTAAACTATGATCTCTTTTACAAGAACATCCACATTCATCTCAATTGTCTCACACATGCCATGATCTATTAGCAGAGCTAAGTGTAACATCAGATAATGGACAGCAAATGAAATCACGAATGAAGATGACAACTTGCATATCCAAAGACTGCAAGAGAAGGCAGTTACAACAAAAGCATACAAGGCATCAGAAAGATGAAGAACCATCAGCTTACCATTGGTGTGATAAGGATACTAAAGGGTGGGGCAGATAACATGACTGTGATTATGCCAACTCACAATATAGCCTACACTTAATATTTCTTTAAAAAATGTTATACAACTGTATAAAAAGATATGATAATTTGCCAAGCATATTATGTTGGTGCCTTTGTTCATTTTTAAGTGAATGGAAAAAGCACTAAAAAAAAAAAAACAAACTGGCTATAATAATTAATTTTTCTGAAATCTCCCTTAAGGTACCATGCAAAAATAAACCTTTTCTCTCAACATAAAAATGTGCTTGTTTTATTTGGAAGCACACAAACAGTATCATGTAATATAAAAGCTGTCAGACATCTACAGGCATTAAATGAAGCTGACCAAGGACCAGAAGCTTGAATTCTGAGTGATTCTTAAACAAAGCACATCAGAGCCTAACCCTCATCGATATGATTATGTAGTCAGAAGCAGGCTTCAAGATGAATGGAACTAAACAGGAACAAACAACTGTGTACTGGGCTACCAAGAACCTCAGCTTCAATGTTGGAAAAGAGGTAAACTTGCCAGGG
The DNA here is from genome assembly GCA_018389105.1 of Nautilus pompilius. NCBI lineage: Eukaryota > Metazoa > Mollusca > Cephalopoda > Nautilida > Nautilidae > Nautilus > Nautilus pompilius. The sequence continues at coordinate 514,486 of JACATO010000345.1, read as the reverse complement.
TTCACAGTACAGATAGGTAGGTGTCGCTTCCCATTCTCTTATTGGGTAATTTTTCTTCAATGAAAGTGACATATTCCAATCTCCTTATACACAGCATTGTGCCCAGCATCAAGGTATGGCAATGGCTCTCCTGGAGTGTTTTTTTGAAGGACACTGTGTATACCACAGAAACCCGCAGATACCATTCACAAACTGTCGGTGCATGTTCTGCTGTGTGTCACCCTGTTGCCAGTTGACTGCATGGAAGCCAAAGGTGGACATTTTGGGCACCTCTTATATAGTGTATCACGTTTGAAGCGTCTTATGCACAAAGCAAAAATCATATCCAGCAATATATTTACTCGGCTAGAAAGGGCATACTTTAGGACACCCCCCGTTATGTCCGTCTCCCTTACACGCGCTATGCCTGTCCCCTTTTTAGTCATATCTTCACCCACCCCACCCCCCCAGACCTCGTTTTCTGTAAACACGTAAACCAAATTCGTTAACGGCAAGTGCGTTTATTCACGACATTTCTAGGCAGAGGTAAGCTGACTAATCTGTGGGGAGGAGGGGGCCACCCCACTACAATCTCAATACCAGAAGGCGGCCCCGTTCACTCACCCGGCAATCTTATTCCTCAGCGCCTTGCTGGGAATGATGGCGATTTCGTCGCACATTTTCTTGTTCGTGTGGAAATCCAGGGTCATTCTGGTGTAGTACTTCTCGATGATCACGCGGGCGGCCTTCTTGACGGTCTTGGTGCGGACTCGAGCCTGTGGACGGAGAACAGCGACGACGTTAAAACGTGGAAAGGGGGTCGGCTGGGGGGGGTAGGGAAAACGGTCATCCGTCTACGGATAGGCGCGTATTGGAACAAATAACGTCGCAGACGGGCCCAAAGGAGCGTCCGACGCCATATTAACGGCTGGAGGAGGGGGTAGGAACGCAGGAAACGAGTGGATGCTTGTCGATTTTAGCCGAACGGCAACAGAACAACAACATACCATCTCGGCTTTGGGATAGAACGGAAAAGGAAGAGCGAGCCGTGATGCCCTCTGGTAGCGATCGGCATCAAAGGGACGTAAGCCCGTGTGATGTTTTTTTTTTTTTTTTTTATTGGCGATGACGTCCGGTCAGGTCACTTTTTATTATTGGATAAAGGGGAATAATTCATATCACTCTTTCTCGAATCTTGGTATAATTTCTCATTTAAAAATAAAAAAAAAATAATAATAATCTTTAAATCTCCTTTGCTTTCATTTACGACATAACAACATAATTGTAGCTTGATTCGGTCTAATTACACTGAATAAGGATGATTCGAACCGATGGTGGTACTTTATCTGCACAAACAATTCTGTTAATGTCTTTGAGAAAGATGATGTTGAGCATCTTGAGAAGGTAAATAATTCTTGAAAACCTCGGAAATTAGGATTGTTATTTTCTTTTTCTTCTTTGACGATGTTCCAGATACGAGGGCAAAAAGTATCAGGTTTTAGTTGCTTTGTTTATTTTTTTCCCTCAGTTACATCAAATTTACTTTACCCAATTGGACTGTGAACTATTTTTTTTTATTTTTTTTTAAGTTTAAGAATGTTCTAGAAATTCTCTGCTCGTTTTCACATGAGAATGAATTTGAACATCTGGCAGTAAACCCTAAATTTTCCATAAGAATAAAGGGCGGGAGAAGAAAAACACGCATGCAGTATATTAAGAAGATTGTGCTGTAACTATGCTAAAATGTAGGCAGATTTGTGGACGGCGCGGAAGACTGCTAAGGCTGTGGGCCAGAGTTCGAATTCTCATAGGGACCGAACTGGTTTGGCCGGTCATCTTGCGCATACCTGCCGCTGGAGCATAGAGGAGAGAGTGCAGGTGGTGTGTCACTTGTCGCGAAAGATAAAAACAATCCAGATTTGTAACAAGAAATCAGAATTAGGTTTTCTAACTGTTAATTAATGTTTTTCCTCTGTCCGACTTGCACTCATAGTTCGAACATTAGTAACTTTGTTTTCCGTCTTTTTTGATCTCTCTCTCTTCTCTCTCTCTCTGTTACTGACGTCATCTCTCTCTCTCTCTCTCTCTCCTCTGTACTGACGTCATCTCTCTCTCTCTCTCTCTCTATCTGTCTGTACTGACGTCATCTCTCTCTATCTCTCTCTCTCTCTGTACTGACGTCATCTCTCTCTCTCTCTCTGTACTGACGTCATCTCTCTCTCTCTCTCTTCTGTACTGACGTCATCTCTCTCTCTCTGTACTGACGTCCCATCATCTCTCTCTCTCTCTCTCTCTCTCTCTCTCTCTCTCTCTCTCTCGAATTCTTATCTACTACGGTAAAAATTATTTAAACCGGCACTTCCAATGTACTTGCACCAGGCTGAACTAGTGTAATTTATCACCGCTCTGCGGCACTAAATCAGTCAGTCACCTTCCCACGCTTGCCAGTGTGTCATTGTGGATATCTAATGCTCTGTGAAAACATTTTATATTACTTACTAATCCAATAAACATTTTTTTTAACTTATTTTATAATGTCGTCAAACAATAGCCCTTCGAATAACCTTGGAATGAAAATAAAGATAATATTAGCACTACGGTACAGCTAGAATGTTTGGACGCACCGGTACAGTACATAAGGAAGGCCACAGTCTGCTATACACAGTATTGTTCGTTCTTCACCAAATTTAGATGAGTTTTTATTATTAGTGTTGTTTACTATTACAGGTGAGTTGTTTTTATTGTGATTTTCTTTATTATAGATAAATTTTGCCTAATATTTAACTATGTGAATATGCGAGGTCTGACGAAAAAGTATCCGACTTTATTTTTTCCCGTGGGAAATAATGACGTTAGGGAGGCAAAAGTGTGCATAGTGGAGCCGCATGCCTTCATGCGCATGTGTGGTTTTTGGCGGGCTTGCTGGATGCGTGAGTCGCTGTCACGCAGCCATCGTGTGAGGTGCTGTATTACTTTCTCGTCGCATTTTCATGTCGTCCGTGATGACGGAACGTGTGGAGCAACGATCTTGCATCAAGTTTTGCCAAAAGCTTGGAGATACCCAAGCGGAAACAATTCGCAAAATTCAACAGGCTTTTTGTGACAATGCCATGGGTGTTATCCAAATAAAAGAATGGTACAACAGGTTCAAAGATGGCCGCACATCGGTGGAGAGTGACCAGTGTTCCGGGAGGCCGTCAACAAGCCGCAATGCAGTTGTTATCGAGAAATTGCGGACCCTGATAATGGAGGATCGTCGTTTGACGGTGCGGGAAATTGGTGACGAGGTTGGGATCAGTAAAGATTCTGCACATGCAATTTTAAAGGAGGATTTTGGCTTGCGCAGAGTGGCAGTGAAATTTGTGCCCAAGCTGCTTTCTCAGGAACAACAACAACTTTGTTTTGAGGTTGCACAGGGCCTGCTGGATACTGCCAACAGGGATCCTGAGTTCCAGAATACCGTGATAACTGGAGATGAGACGTTGGTGTACGGGTACGACCCGGAAACCAAAGCTCAGTCATCACAGTGTAAGCACCCAACGTCGCCAAGGTCCGGAGAAAAATCAAGGTGATGCTGACTGTTTTCTTTGACTACCGAGGCGTTGTGCATCACGAATAGGCATCAGAGGAACCAAACAGTTACAAAGGAGTACTATCAGCTCCGACGTCTTCGTGATGCAGTTCGGCGCAAGAGACCGGATTTGTGGGCCTCGCAAAACTGGCAGCTGCATCATGACAACGCCCCGGCTCATTCGTCGCAGCTGATCCAAGGTTTCTTGGCAAAGAAAAGCATTTCGCTCATTCGCCAGGCTCACTACTCTCCAGACATGGCTCCTTGTGACTTCTGGTTGTTCCCAAAAATTGATGATACCACTGAAAGGCTCCCGTTTTGAGAGCCGAGAGGACATCATGCCGAATGTGACGACGGAGCTGAGAGCCATTCCGGAAGAAGCATTCCAGACGTGCTTCGAACAGTGGAAGGATCGCTGGGCTAAGTGTGTGGAGGCACAAGGGGCCTACTTCGAAAGGGATTAGCAATTGAACCCCACCAAGTACGTAATTTTTTTTTCGCAGTCTAAGGTCGGATACATTTTCGACAAACCTCAGATACCGGCACAATACGTAATCCGATACCTGCCGGATTAAAGGAATTGTACGGTAAATGAGTGACGGGGAAGAAAATACACATAATTTGTACCGAAACAACACCGGATGTCACGTGTACGATAAAAAAACACGTGAAGTGTTTAGATAATCAAAGGTATATCTGTTAGTAATCGTGTCGTATCTTCTTGAAACACTTCACGATTTTTTAAAAAAAATAGGTGGGTTCACTGTGTTATTGTTTTTAGAAAAGCAATTATCCTTTCTGCGTTCTTAACTAAGTTAAAAGTACACCAACTGTTGCGGGAAACTCAATTTTCTCGAGAATTTAATGCAGTACTTTAATTCTAAAATACTAAATAATAAAGTTATTGAAGATTAACTTTAAAAAGAAAAATATGAATTGTTTAATTGCCATCTCCACAAATACGCTTTTATCCTGAAATCTTCTATTTTAAGAATAAATATTTCTTTTGATTATTATCTCCCTTCGATTAGTCTTCTTTTTCCTACAAATTTCACTTTTTAAAAAGTTTAATGTTGAAAAAAAAAAAAAGGAAAAAAATATTTTTGAAAATTAATAAATGCATGCCAGAAATATTTTAAAGAAAGAATAGATATTTGTATGTTTTGTCTCTGGACTCATCAAGGTATCCACTGTCCCTGTTACTGGTGGTTAATGTTAGTTTCACTTTGTTTCCAAGCATAAAATATATAAGAGCGGAAAGTTGTTCGCCACACCAAAGAACGAGCATCCATCAGTGCCGGGAGCAAACTGTCAAGTAGCAGCCGCCCGTACAGCCAGCCAATACTACCGCCGTGCTTTGATTCGTAAAACACTCATAGCGTCGGCACCTGTAGGAATTTTCTTTACCTTTAGCCATAAAGTAGGCACAGAAAGAAAAAAAGGGATAAAAAGAAATGAATTTTGGACTGGGTACGGGCTCGAGTGAAGTTGCGTCCCTTGCACGCGCGCGCGCACACCTCTGACGCTTATACTGTAAACGTATTGGCGCTTTCCTTTCTTTCTTCTTCCATCTCAAAAATGAGAGGGAAAGTGAAGTTTTATCCAGCTTGTTAAAAAATACTCCGTACCACCACAAAATAGAGTTCATTATTAATCTCTCTCTCTCACTCACGCGCACACCACACACACACTGGTGCGAGAGCAGCGCCACCTATATAGCAAGTTTAAAGAAAAAAACAGGATTCACACATATACAGTGTCCCAAAATGATGTAACGCAACCTTACCTTGCAAAGCATTTTGTCTCAGCGTTATGACCCACAGATGACGGTACCCCGTGCAACATAACAGCACATATCTGACGTCATGTGTTTTCAATGTGTGCCAAAAAATGTGCGGAGATTTTTGGATGAGACCCTTACTGGGAAGTGGATGGGACGACGGGGACCAGTTGAATACTCGCCACGCTCTTCAGATCTCATTTCACTAGATGTGCTTCTTTGGGATGCGTTGCAGGTCGAGGTGTACGCTACAGAACCAGCTACCTACCATCCACAAACTTCCACTGGTAAATCTGTGTAGAAACAGGTACTGCTGTGTATCGCTCTGTTGTCAAACGATGCAATGTCTACGTGGATGCCGATGGTGGACATTTTGAACTATATATGCAGTATCGGAAATAATTATGGAAGCACTCAAGACATGATAAACGCATATAATAAATACATAACGCATTAATAGAGAAAATATACAAAAATAGTTGCTCTAATAGAGAATGACACTTGTTTTCTTGCTTCCGTACAGGTTATCAATTTATAACTGTGAAATATTGTTCAAAATCCAGTAGCAATATACCCCCATACAGACTTCGTGTTCTTCATATCAGGACTTTGTGCTGGCCGAGGCAACTTCATGGGTGTTCCATTAATCTCTTTACCTTCCAGACGGTTTTCCGCTACATTGGCTGCATTCTTGATTGAAGTCAATGTTATGTTGTAAGATGAATTCTCACTCAATAATACATGTCTTCCTGATGGATGAAAACTTGCCTGTAGTGTAGGCAGTCAGTATACTTTCTATTTTATACAAATCTCTGACCCCCTTGGCTAATATGCAACCCCACACTTGTATTGGAGCCACCCATGCTTCACTGTAACTTTTGTATACTGACTGTTATACCGCATTTGGTTTGTCTTCGAAAAAACTGCTGTTAAACAGTTCAAAATCTCTAAAGAGCATCTTCTTCCGGGTTTGGTTATCCCATTGTGTTACTTCTGCTATACATTTCAGCCTCTTTTCAGCAAAGATATTTAATATTTAGAATGAAAATTAAATGGCTTTGACAATGGAAATTCAGAAATTGATATCGTAACTTTAACTAATACCTTTGGTCATTTTTGCAATCCGCTGTCTAGATATGCAGGTATGATGACATCTCACAACAGTGAACTAGAAGAGGTAGTGAGATAAGGAATGTAAACCTTGATGACTGACCAAGCTAATTATCTAAAAATTCCTTCCAGAAATTCTCCTCTTTAGCTGTGATAGGAAATCAGACGACCAGGAGAAATCCCACAGAAACAGACTGGCGCTGGTACAGAAGATAGGTAGATCTCAGCAATATCTAGATCTAGGAGTTGCAGAGTAGGCGTCTGCAAATTTATTATTATTCTTATTATGTATTTATTTATTTGTTTCAAATATAGAATGTTCTAGCTCAAAAAGATCTTGGTATTCTTTAAAAATAAAGACACGTCGCAATTAACGGAAGTTACCATTAAACCAAAGGCTTAAGAGATAAAATTCGAGTTACATCTGTATTAGTTGTAACAAATCTGGAAATATTAGAGTTCGATGTTAGTTTGATTTGTATATTTCCACCAAATTTTAGATGCCATTTGTCACGTGATAACTGATTCATGAGGTATACATCCAGGTTGGTACTAAGTTCAGTGTAGCCCAACTGATGGTGCCGAACCGGCTTCATAATACTTTCAAGACTGTAATGGTGGTGGTACTGTCATGAAGTGAGACAGAAAGTGTGTCTGTGTGCGTGCAAAGGGGAGAGCATCAATGACGCCCAATACGTGTACAGTACTAGCATTCGAGGTATGTGTTTGTGCGAGCAAGGAACGCAACTGCACTCGAGCCCAGTCTTTGTGGGGTAATCCATTTACATTTATCTCCCTTTACAAAAACAAAAAAAAAAAAACCAAACAATCGGCGTCAGCTCGTCGCAGGATTCAGGCCAGCGACTTGGCCCCTCGCCGGTGTGCCGGCCCTGCCCGGCGCTTTTTCGGATGCGAACCACCCCCCCTCCCTCTCCCCTATCAGGGTGCAGCGACCGTCACCGCTTTTTCGCACTGCCCGTACACCGACACCGATTTTTCTGGGTCATCTCGAACAACCGATTAAACCGTATTTCTCATACCTCCATCAAAAGTCAGCCCTTCTCTCGAAACCCGACCACCCCGCGACCCCGACCGGATGTACGAAACTGGCCCTGCTCGCCTTCCTCTTGCACTCCGCCCGTCAGAAAAACAAACACAAGAGAGAGAGAAGCAAAAAAAAAAACCCGGATGAATCAGAATCTTCTTAACTGATGCCGGACGGGAAGGGAAAGAACGTGTGGTCCAGAAGCCGCTGTCAGTCTTAGACGGCCGTGCGGCGCCGGAGCCCCTTTATGGGGCAGGAAACGAAGTTTCTATCTTTAAAGTCTCGAGTTTTACGAAGAAAATGTAGGGGGTGACATCCCTCCTCGGTTCAGGCGTTTGTTAGTATACACACAGAGACCTTGACACACACACACACAATAAACCTTATCTCACGGCTGTGCATTGCAGTTACTGCCCCACTTCTGTTTATCAATTTAAGTTAAATATTCACAGATCGCACTTTGATGTCAGATAGCGAAACACACCCCGCGTGGACCAGAAAAAAGACAACAACGACAAACAACTCGAGCGCATCTTCATCAAGCACTAGCGAATACAGCTTTGCGGGCAACAACTTCCCAGAATCCTTAATAGCGAATTCTCGTTATGGTGAATAAGTAGATGTTTCAATAAGAATATAGAAATGTTGGCCATCGATAACAGAAGTGGAAGATGTGGTGGGTGACTAAGCGAGTTTACTGGGTGCGGCTGGGGCCTTTCGAGCGGCGGTCAAGGTGCAAGAGAGTGAAGAGCTTCCCGCGGGAACCATTTAGGGTGTAATTCATTTACTTTAACCTTTAAACGGCTGCCCTTGTAAGGGTCATATGAATGCAAGTTCATCGCTGAAATTGATATATATATATTTTTTTTGCCTTCTCAAAGTTGTCTTAATTTCTTTTGGATCTGGTTTTAAAAACGTTCCCGTAATTTAGCATCGAAGCTTGTTGTTAATGTTATCGCTTAACATTGATGAAGACTGAAGTACACACACACAACAGAGGAGAGAGAGAGAGAGAGAGAGAGAGAGAGAGATGGAGCCCCGTCTTATACAACTAAGTAACCTTCTATTAAAGCCACCAGAATAACCCAAAGCTAATTTTTGTTTTGTTTTTTTTTTTAATTTTCGTTCTCTTTCAGGTTCCAACAAATATATATATATATATATATATTGTCTTGTGGCACGTACATGAGAACGGCAATTTTCACTATGCTTTCTTACGCCGAGAAAACGATGTAGCTAAACAGCACGGGTCGTGTGTACGTGCGACAAACGAAAGAAGAACTGACTCGACGAGAAGACGCTCAGCAGTTACGCGATGCTACCGGGCTGCTTTCGTTTTCGGATGCTGCGACATGTAGCCGAGCTGTAAGGATCGCATCCTAAAGACGTACGAACGTCACAATAAATAAGGTTTTTAAAAAAAGGGGGCGGTTTTCAAATCATAATTTTCATGAGTAACTGGAATTTTAAGAGTTAATTGGAATTTGTTTTTTCATATGTAAATTTTCTTTAAACTACCGCTTACATTTAATTAGGGGACGCTGGAAGGGAACCTGGCTGGGATAACACCGCCTAGATAGTATCCGGGCCCCTGGATTTCGTTTGAACGTCCCTCGTAAATCCCCATCTAATCCCTGGCCGTTTCGTGGATACGCAGTATGATAATAAAGTTAGCACTGGTAAACTATTTTGTTTTGTTTGTTTGTTGTTTGCCGAAAAAAACAAACCCCCGTTTCTTTTGTTTGTTTGTTTATTTACATTTCAATAAGTACACTGATTACTATTGTTTTATACGTATACCTATTACCCTGGTGCTTTTTTATTGTTTGTGCTGCTATTTCTGTTTCTTCCTTTAAGAAAACAAAAGAACTGAACCTTAATCATCCCGAGTGTATAAATTAACCTTTCAAACGCAATATTATAAAAGAAGGTAATTTTTTTTTATGAATAGCATTCGAAAATCGATTAGAACAATTTTATGGATAAAATATACGTTATTTTCTTTAAAATCCAACAGCAACAATTAAAATATATATATATATTCCTTTAATAAATAAAGAGGTTAAATCCGCCCCCTAATTGACTTGATGACCTCTGTCTAACCTCGTCGTACGAAATCTCCAAGTTGACCTGGTTTTATAACCACGTAAGTTAATGGCAAGATCTTCGAAAAGGCTTTTCTTTTTTCAAAGACCGTTTGAAGATGGATAAATAAATAAATAAGATTCGTGGGGTTTCCAAAAATTACCCCCCCCATATATATATATGTATATGTATATTTAATTGTGTGGCGAACTTTGTTTAACATTAACATTTTCCATTGTTTATTTACGTTCGCTCTAATTTTCAATCGCTGGAGGAAGAAAATCACGCGTCAAACAATAGGTTCGTCGGAAGAAAAGAGAAAGAGCTTGTTTAGCATTTGCATGAAAAGAAAAGAAAGAAAGATCAATAGAGAGAAGGGGTTCGATACAGCAGCTACATGAAACATTTGCACTTCGTGAACTAGGTCAGACTAGCACGTGTTTTCATTTGACAACTCAAGGCCACTGACGTCAGAGAGGCTAAATTTAGCACCAGCTCGTGCCCGACCGAACCGACAGTAGTCATTCTTACCACGAGCTTTTATTTCTTGTAATCACGTTATTATTATTTTTATTATTATTGTTATTATTATTTATTATTGTCATCACTTTGTTTTGTTTTTGGTTTTTTTTTTTTTCTTTCTCTCTTTTGTTAACATTATCCAGTGGAATTATCTACCCGGCCGCACGCGTTCCGGTTGGCCGTGCGTGCGTGCGTGCGTTCGTTCTTCTCGGCTCGCGCTCGCGTTCTCTCTCCTCTCCATCACCGGCAGCTTCGGCTCTCTCGTGAATGTATTTTAAAAAAAAAAGCAAAGAAAAGGCGGCAACAGCGACAACGAAAAGGGAAGAAACGGAGGAGAACCCGACCACAAGAAGACGGGGACCCGGAATGTCCAGGAAGTGAAATTTCGTCGTCGTCTTCTTCTCCATCCTCCTCCCTCCTCCTCCTCTCCTCCCTGGAAGCGGAAAAAACAACAACAACAAACAGAGAGAGAGAGAGAGACTGGCGACGACCGAGGTCAATCGAGTTCTTCTTCGTTCGCTCCTCGCGGTTCCTGCGGTCTCGAGTCATCAAGTCAGGTAGACGTGGGAAGACAAACAAAAAAAAAAAAAAAAAAAAAAAAAAAAAAAAAACAAAAAAAAGAAAGAAAAGAAAAAAGGAAAAGAAAAACAACAAACAACAACAACAACAAAAAGAAAATTCCCTTCTCCCTCCTCCTCCCTCTTCTCCCCCCCCCCTCCCCCCAACCCCGGGGGACTGACGGAGTTCAAACACTCGTCTCGAGAACTTTCACGGTTATCGCACCTATTTTTCAAGTGCGAGGCGCGAAAAAAAGGACGGTAAAATCAGGATCCGTGCTATTGTTTTACCATCACCACCGTTACACCACACACACACACACACACATATATATATATACATATACATATATATATATATATATTTAAGTTTATACCCCTGACTCATTGTCTCTCGGGCGGCAACACCGGAGACCAGGAGAGAGAGGTTCCGCCGCGCACCGACTTATTCTGGGACAACCGATTTTCAAGGTAAATATTGTTTCGCTGTTGGTAAATAGTCTAGCATGTGGTAGGAATTTGAAAGTGTGCCAGGCTCGCCCTTCTCGTTATTGTCCTTCTCGGTGCCCGCGTTATTTCACCTGCTTGTAACACGTATTTCTTCTCCGTTATCTGGCGATGAGAGGGGGGGAGGAGGGAAAGGATGGAGTGCGGATAGGATTCGTGCGATGATAAGCCGGTGTGAAAACGACGGAAGATGAAGATGACGATGACGACCAGATGCACGTAGGGGTTTCAGTCGCGGTCACCTGGCTTCTCGTGAACCCTGGCCCCATCCTAGTGAGGGATAAAGAAGAAACGAGACACCGGGGTTCACTCCGCCGCCCGAACGGCTGGAATCGAACCCCCGTCGGCGACAAGAATATATTTTCGGTTAAGGCTATGGGGGGAGAAGGGAGATGAGAAGTATCGGTGTAACCCGAACTGATCTACTGCGGTTACCCTCAGAAAGTTCACCTATTCTTGAATTGGGAACATTATACCTTCATTTATTTATTTTAAATATATTATAGTAAAACAAAAATCCCGTAACTAAGTGATGAACGTAGATTTATCTGTATCTTTACTATATTCTGTAATCATGATGTCATTGCTTAGAGAGAGAGAGACAGGGCATCAGTTAGAATGCAGGATAAAATCTGATTATGTATAACGAATATACTATGTACACACACAATACTGGGGACGTTCAGGTGAGACCTGGCCGGATACCAGTGCGACAGTGATATTTCAGCCAGGTCGGATTTCCGATCGGAACCTGGAAAACAATTCCAGATGAAATTAAATTAGGAGAGAGAGAGAGAGAGTGACGGCTTATTTAATGGTTAGAAATCCCAATATGCTTGATGAAATGCTCACCCAAGAAGTTATTTTATCTCCTTATCGCCGACGGAGTTGTCTGTGATATACAGAATGGAATTAACTCTTACGTAATTGAGTCGGATTAAAATTAAAAAGAAATTGCAGAAAATGCAGGCTAAAACAACAGTAAATGGTAAAATAAATAGTGTCTACTGAAAATTTGGGGGGGGGGAGAGAGGTTGGTTGATGCAGAATTTGGGTTGGGGTTCATCCACCCACCCAAACAAGGAAATAAGTTCAGTAACCCTGACTGAAGCTGGAGCTTCATTTTTACTATATCAAGACCAAACTGTACATCTTTTTTATTACATTTTTCCATGATATTTTGTTGTTGATTTAATAATTTGATAAGGCTGTGGGAGTTCTTATTTGATCTAATATTTCTTGTCAGTGATTATAAGATAATTGATTGGCGTTTTAAAATGCCTTCAGTTGCTTTAAAGGATAATTAATAATCTAATTAAATTAAGGTGGAAATACAAGGTCTTCAATTTCTTTTTTTTTTATTTTACTATCTAGTTGTAAACTGACCCCTAAGCTATATTTCTTTCTTGTTTTTTTTAATGTTATCTAGGATGAATTAAACTGAAAACTTAATTGTGGGATTTATAGGAATCTCTAAACAGGAGTAATATTAATAATAATGAATATGCATGAGTAAATAATTCAAGAGTGGAAGAAATATAAAGGTGGACCTCCAATAGTTCCTGTTAAGGTTTAAAAGAAAGATTGGCATGATAACAGAAATATCATATTTGTGATTAGGTTTGATTTCTTAATTGTGCATTTTATTCTCTAGTTTATTAAGATGTTCAGTATTTACTTGAAAAGGGTTTGAAATGAAACAACGAGAAGAAAAATATTTCATCTTTTTGTCAAAATACTGTATTTTAAATGATTTATAATTTTAAATTAAACTTTGGGAAGATGTTTTGGGTTTGTTTTTTTTTTTTGATGAGTAATTATAACATTTTACTTTAGAACTACCAGGTCATGGAAAAAATAAAGAATAGCTATCCATCTACAACAATTCTTCCAGGGGTGTGGCCCAACACATGGGAAGCTGGAGTGAAGTTGCCAGTCCTGGGCAAGCCACTTGAGTCACATTTTCAAATGCCTTCTCCAGACGAGATGATCACAAAGAAATCCTTATCTCTACCAAACAAACATTGTCATACTTTGCAAAGTGTCCTCCTTGGTCAAGTTCCACCGCTGTATTCTCAAGTTGCCTCACAAATGCCGGCATATCAAAACATGGGCAAATCTGATGTAGATTATCAGTCTGAACCTATGGATTTATCCTGTAAATCAAAACCACGTTTACCTTCTGCCACCAAAGTAAATCAGGAACATTCCTTACTGAGGGATCTTCTGAGTTGTGGCAAAAAAATTGAGCAGTCAGCTCTGTCAGTTTCTCCTCCGGACCAAAATGCTGTTTCTCACAGAATGTACAGCATGTCAAAGGTGACACTTGCTAAAAAGAACATGCTTCCCATTACTGCTCGTGTGTCGGATTGGCTGGTTAAGATTGTGCAGTTTGCCAAGTCTGTTCCAGATTTTGTTAACTTGTCTCACAATGACCGCGTCACACTCATGCTGAACTCTTGGACACGACTATTGGTCATGTTCATGGCAGAAAACAACTTCCAGTTTACTGTCATTCCTCTCACTGACTCAGAGGCCACCTGCCCCAACACTTCTACACCCAATGAACCAACAGTGAAGTCAGTTGAGGGAATACAGTCATTTATTAAAAAGTGCCAAACCATGAGCTTGGATAGCAAGGAATATGCATATCTCAGGATGCTAGTTCTCTTTAATGCAGGTCAGTATATATTATCTAAATGCTATAAAAGGGTAAGATGCACTGTTCTCTTTCAGTAAATTTTATTGATAGGTTTTTAAACTAAAAATGTCTTTTACACCAAATCTGCATTAACTCCATAACAAGTTACCATATTCATGTATGCTTTTTAACCCACATAACATTTCACCTTGGGTGTTGTCATTCTGTAAATACACTTAACAAAGGTAGTGCTTTATCATTCTCAGCAAACTTAATCTCATTAAATGACTTAAAGAAACTCTGGAGTGCAAGCACTTTCAACATAAGAGTATGATTTGATCTGGTTTCGGTACCAAAAGTACTAAACAAGTTTGTTTAATAATGTAATAATTCGGTATTTTCCGTTGATACTTTGGAAACCATCTTGTTTTTTGTTTGTTTTTTTTAGAGCTCTTTTGAATTGAGATTAGAAAATATCTTATAGCACACTTTTGTACAATCATAACGCACAAACAAAATACTTGTGCTCAATCTACAGCGTAATGGGTTTTCTTTAAAAACAATTTTAAAAGGCTTCTAAAGTCAAAAGAGTGTTTTTGTGTGTGCATGTGTGACTTCTAAATGTTTTTATTTCTTCTGCAGTGCGTCATTCTACTAAAACAAAAAAAAAACATCTTTCCATTTTTATCTTTAAATTCTGGCATCTGAGTAAAAGCTTTTGTACTGGAACAGACATAGGGATAAAACTGACAGGGCTTCACAGAGTCATTCCTTAAGTATAGTTAATACATATCTTTGAAAAGTCAGGAACATAAAATAGATGAGTGAAAAGGGCTTGAAAAACATATGCAAAGAAAGTAAAAAAAGGGTTATATTTTAATTAAAAGACTGATAATTATAGATTTACTCATTTTCAGTACTTTTTAACTTGATGACCAACAAAGATAATAGTTTGTTTGTGGCAAATTTGATTTCAGATATTAGATTTAATTTTTAAAAAATCATAAACCACTTTTGGCTATTTAAAATGAAAAAGTGTTCTGGTTAACATTTTGGATTTATCTGATTTTTTCATTTGTTGAAAAATGTTGTTTTTTTGTTTTTTTTTTTTTTACAAATTGCATCAATGGATTACAAATAGTGCAATTTTTAAAGAAAGTTAGATGGGTAGGAAATTTGTTGTTTTATAAGTTTCAGCATCAACTGTAGTTTTTATTAAGATTCTGAAACAATCATACTTGCACCACCTTTGCTGGTTATTAGGTCAAAGTGCCAAAATCAAACTTTTGTCAAGACCCTTATCAGTTACTGGTTATTTGGGAATCTTTGTATCAAACAGTGCAGAAGTCTACTCTAATGATATCAGTTTTTATCATCAAAACTGTTTAATGAGAAAATCTCAGAACTTGTTTAAAATAATGTATTTTTCTAATTTAAGATTCTTCATTTTAAAAAAAGTACAAGTTAATCAAGGGCAGATATTAAATTAAAGTTATAGTAAGGGTAGCATTGGTTCATTGATATGAAATTTCTTGAACCAAAATACAGATACCTAGCTGATAGCCTTCTGACTCCAAACACACATCTAGACAACTTTGCCCATAAAACATTATTACTGATTTTGTTTAGTTCTACTGATCTTATCACCAGTGAGTCTTTCTGTGATCAGTAATTCCGAGAACCTTTTCTCTGTCAAGTGTTCTCCTTAGGAAAAATAGCATATGTAGATAGATACATTGTGGGCATCATTCTTATGTCTTCTGTTCTACAGAACATTGACTTGCCATCTGATTGCATATAATCTTCATTTAGATTATGCTATATTTAACAGCTTGCTAAAAAAAACAATTTTTTAAAAAAATTTCAAATATTTCTTTCTTTTTGTATGCTTTATTTTAAAGCTCACATTTGTTATTCCAAAAAAGTATGAAGTCACTGCACAGAATAAATTGATCTGCATATTCTTGGATTAAACAAAATGGTCTCCATATATCCACATGTCTCACGTGTGTTCAGTTATCACTATTTTTCCTAATGGACCTTTATGTGGAGATTTGCCACTTACAAATCAGGCCCCAAAAAGTTTTGGAATTCGGAGGGTTATGATAAACCCCACCACTGCTTGGAGTGGGCTCACATCCAGCAGAACAACTGGCCTTTGCTCCTCTCCCACCAACCATTGCCATTACTGTTAAAAGTACAAAAAAAAATTGCATAATATGAAACAAAAGCAGTTCTCCCAACACAGCCCAGCGGGGCAAACACTCGACGGTGACCAGCTTGTGGAATACGAGCCGCCTGGGACAAAGAAAACAGCCCCCAAACCCAGTCCCTCTACAGGCAAGTGTCATGGCGGGACGGGGAGGCCTTTGGATCTGGGTGCTGTTTGATCAATGTCAATAAATTGAGACCAATAATCTGGTTTCAGATTTGCATCATTAACCGGGGTCTTAGTCCGAAAATGGTCAGAGGGGGGGGGGACGCCCAATTTGGGGTGAAGTGTATTCAGTGCACACACACACACACACCCCCACAAACCAACCCCTGTTTCCAGGAGCTAGCCAATACCAGCAGCAATAAGGAAATTGTTTCCGGCTGACGGTAGGCGCTGAATCCTTTCCAGTCTCAGGGAAATACGCCCCGTTTTAAACTCGATATGGATGATGAACGGAAGTTTTCCCCCGGAGAAATTATAAGAGTACGAATAATACTCCATGTTTAATTTACTTGAACTGTGTACACTTTAACGAAGTCGGGCACCGGGTGGGGGGGGGGGTTCGTCCTCCTTCCCCTGCGGCCGGTCGGGGGGGGGGGGTGGGGCCTTTTCTCCCATGTCTGCAAACAAGGGGGAAATATTTACTAAGTTGGCCCCCGACCTTAAGTTTTGACACTGCCCGCTCCTTTCTCAGTCGGCCGGGTGGCGTTCCCCGGCTAAGGGGACCGGACAACAACCAGAGGTGAATATCTCTATGTTGATTTAAATTTAAAAAAATTTTAAAAAAAATCCCTTTTAAACCGCCAACTGACCGATTAAAAAATCCCATCTCGTCCGACGACTAATTCTAATCTCGGTGCTTAAAGTCGGACCCGCCGCGGGTTTCGTTCCGTCTGTTGAATTATGGGATTTAGTGCGGAACTAAAATGGCGGGGACGGGGAGGATCCTTTATCGACGCCTGGTAAAGCGGACGTGTTGCAGAAACGGGGCCGAGAGAAAGTGAAACGGGGGGGGAGGGGAGGGGAGAGAGACAGAAAGGAATGCAACAAATTGTCTTTTTTTTAAAACAATTGTCAAAAATGACCGTTTGTTGTTGT
This sequence comes from Nautilus pompilius, assembly GCA_018389105.1. NCBI lineage: Eukaryota > Metazoa > Mollusca > Cephalopoda > Nautilida > Nautilidae > Nautilus > Nautilus pompilius. The sequence continues at coordinate 497,376 of JACATO010000345.1, read as the reverse complement.
TGTTGTTGTCCGGCGAGCTGCAGAGAGGGAGAGAGTTTGCCGGTGTGGGGGGGGGGGACGGGACCCCGGTGGATTTGAGTTGCCTGACTGACACGAGACTGGGGCTTGCGTTCGTTCTGTCTGGTGACCGTAGGATAACCCCCTCTCAGCGCTCGCGCGCGGAGGTGGAGAACTAGGTTAGGCGAACCAGCGAGCTATTCAGTGGAGGGATTCAGTCAACCTTGAAGCTGGCCCCCGGGTGTGTGTGTGGGGGGGAGGGAGGGAGAGCGAGCCGTGAATGCGCACACGTAGTAGGTCTGTGGGTGGAGACAGAAATCCTACCAGTGAATCACGGATTAATTTCCTTCCTCTCCTCCGTCCCTCGCGACGGCTGTGGGAGAAAACGAGATGCCAGAAGTAGAACAAAACCCATGTTGTTGTTGTTGTTGTTGTTTGTTGTTCACTTTTTCTCCTCCCCGAGTTTTATTATGTTCATGTATATTCATTTAAATGCTTTGCTCTCCGATCTTTAGGTTCCCACATTCCGTTCATCTGTATCATTTACATTTTAAAGTCCCGTCAACCAGTAACGTCACTACATCAGTTAGTTTTACTGCACCCAGACCCACCCCCCTTTTCCTCCTCCCTCCCTCCCTCCCTACAGGTTCCTTCTCGGTTTTTATTTTCCATAGGACCAGTTTTCGTTGGCGTATTGTTAAATGTAAGGGTGGGGTGGGGGGAGGTGGGAGGAAACGGGTTTGCGGTATTTAAAGGATAATATTAATTTCGACTTTTACTTTTTCATTTGAAGTGGATTTTGATGGTCACGACTGAACAGTATCATTTGTTTAGTCCAAGTAAACGACTAACAAAGTCAGGCGTGTTACAAACGCACGTTGTCATGAAGGGGGGGGGGGAATCGAGAAATCAGTTTAATTGTCCAACTTAGATATTTAAGTAAGAGCTTGATGGTATGCCATGCACAAAGCAGTGAACTTTCTTCGTGCCCTCTCTGTTTCTTTGTACCGATCTTATCATTTACCGCTTTATTCAAATTCTTTCCCTCCACAGTAATGCTAGGCAGTAAAACAATTTACATTCCCTCCTATTTTCACCTTCATTTTAAATATTTTAAATTTGTTCTTCGTAGTTGTCTTGCCCCCTTTTCCCAACCTTATTTGTTCTTGCATCATCACTTTTGATAACTGCAAAGGCAAACACGGCACTCACACACGTGTGTGAAGATTGTACTATCTGAAGTCAGGAAATATTTCTTGTATTATTGTTGTAACAGAGTATCTATCAGTAGAAGGATCCAAGCAGCTTGTTTGGTTCGTTTTCTTTTGGGGCTTATTTGAAATATTTCAAACGATCCTCAGTAAAATTGCAACTGATGAAATCTGCAAGAATTCCATCTTATCTGTCCATCTTACCAAGATTTGTCAGTTCTTCATTTGTAATATTTGACATTGCTTCTGTTTTCCTTTTATCCATTTCACATGAAAAAGTCTCTTTTGTCTGTTTTCCTAAAAAAAGGTGGAATATTTTGTTGCTCTGCTTTTTGACAAACTTTAATTAAATAACCAGAATATATTTACGTATGTTGGAGTTTGGAGTGAGAAATCGTGCAGTCACTTGTGCATAATATCACCTAGAGCAGTGATTCCCAAACTGGTGGGGGCTGAGGGAATTCCAGGTGGGACATGAAAGAAAAACAACTTTTAATTGCTGATCCATCCTTCAAACATAATTTTTCTGAGCTTGTGAGAGAGAAACAATATTAGCCTTCTCATTAAAACATTATTTTGTATTATTTGACACAATTTTTTGGTTAATTTGAAACTTTTAAATAAAATAAAACAATATTAAATGCCTATATGCATATTTTTCAATAACTGAACCATTGAATTTATTTCATTAAAAAAATGGATGGGAGGGTTTGATGAACACCAAAATGGGGGCATTATGTCAAAAAGATTGGGAACCACTGACCTGGAGTACCCGCTGTTCCTGTTCTATTACTACTACAATGGAGTTTATAGGTTTGCATTGAAAAGATATAAATATTTGTTGTTTGTTTTTAAATTTAGTTTTGGACTAAACACACTGCACTGTGAAGGGTGGGGCTGAAATAAAATTATGGAAAAGTAATGCTGTCATTAAACTAAATGATTTTCTGTAACTAATATTTGAAGTATTGACCTTTTTTACTTACAACACTGTAAAATTAAGACTGTTTGTTTACCTTCCAGGTTATGTAGGCCTTGATCATCCCACAGTCGTAGATAGACTTAACTCTTTGGTCCAGCAGCTGCTACAGCAACACATACGAACATCCCATTCATCGGATCTCATGAGATTCTCACGCGTGCTGATGTGCTTGCCTTCCCTATATGGAATAAACTGTAACATGGTGGACAACCTCTTTTGCCGTCACATCAATGGTAGTATGGACGTGGAAGTTCTCTTGAAAGAAATGCTGCAAAGTTTATGACAGTAACACATGCTTTGGGCCTGTCTCCATTGAGGCAGTACATTGATCAAAGACTACAACCTACACAGAATATATTCACTGCTGCATAAATCAAACGTTCAGTTTTTCTTAATATTTAAAAAGTGAGAAAAAAAAGAAAAGAAAAAGACTGCATAAGAATTTTGTTTCCTTTTATCTTCTATTGTTTTAACTGTTTTAATTATCATTGTTATTTATTTAAAGGGACATCAAAACCCTCTCATTGTTTGTCACTGCTGCTTTTGTGTTCATTTCATTATTATTATTATTATTATTATCATCATCATCGTCGTCATCATCATCATTGCTTATTGTCCAGCAAGGTGTGCTGGGACTACTTAGCACAGAATATTCATGTAAAATATTGGCCAACTACCTTTGTAGCTCATAACCATGTGAAGTGAATACAGTAGAATTGTTGCACCTCTCTAAATGTAAAACCTTCTTGACGTGTTTGGATTAAATGCATTTTGGAATTATGTCTGCTCAATGCCTATAAATGCTGTTTTTTAAAATTTAAAGGATGTTAGGCACTAGGAATGTAATAGTTCTTTGAACTATTTGTGTTTTTATGGTTAGACATTTTCAGTTTTGAACACAAAATTGTCAAGGATTATCATAGTAATAATAATAGTAATTGAAGAGTTTTAGTGTTGAAATTTTCTATAATATTTTATTGTGAATTTTACATGTAATTTAAATGTAAACAATACAACTATATTTTATTATGAAAAGCAAAAAATTAAAGATTACAAAAATTATTAAACTACTTCACATAATAATGCAAATTCAGGTAAATGCTTTACTTCATTTATTATCAAATAAGGTCGAATGGTAGATGCGCGAGTGCTTGCTTTACTTATCATGGCTGGTCCAGAAATGATTTTTGGATTTGATTACTCGTGGTGATGGCCTGCTGCTTTGCATTGATTTTTTTTTTTTTTTTAACTTTTGGGTACTTAGCTTTCTTTCATGCCTAATTAGAAAGGTGCATTCACTGGTACTAAATTCTCATCATGATTTTCATTCAGTCAAATTTTCTGAATTTCAGTTCAGAAGAGGGGGCTTTCAAAGTTTCTTTTATATAGCATTAGGTGATATAAAATAGCAAAAATCACTCAAGTGGTGATTTGTGGATCCAGGGGGCGGATTGTAAAACATTGCTCCGTTTTTTCCACAAAATCCATATATTCTTGAAAGTTCTCATCCAGCTTCGACAATTTAACTAAGCAATATTTCATGATTTCAGATTTAATATCCTAACAAATTTGTTGTTTGTAAGTCATTTATTTTGTCATTGGGTGTGATGTTCAGTAGGCCAGTGCAGTAAACGGAAAGGAGGAAAAATAAGATAATTAAAAACTGATGTTTTCTTTTCCAGAGAAAATGTTTGTGCTAAGAAACTATAAGTTGAATGCTGTTTTTTTTTTTTTTGTTTGTTTCAAAATGTTCTTTTAAAACTTGTAACTATACAAGTGACTGAAACTGGCTGGTGGCAGTATTTGTGTGTAAGAGAAGTTGTATCTTATGGAAATCATCATTGTTACATTTTTAACAAAAAAAAAAAAAAACCTTTCTGCTGGGTTCTGCTGCTGAATTAGATTTATGTAGACTAGGAAACTTTTTTCATACAGACAAAAAAAAAAAATCAGTTTGCAAACTATGAAAGTATATAATTTATTCTTTTTGTTTGCTGCAGTATTTGTCATCTTGTTTCTGAAGAATTTTTTTTTTTTGTTCAATAAAATATTTACATGTAGAAACATTTATTTATTCATTTTATGTATGTTTTTGTTAAAAGTTAATTGTTTTAAACTACTTCAGATATAATTTGATTTGTTTCTCTTTTTGCTTTTATTGAAACATGATCATGATCTTATTTGAATGAATGTGTAAATATTTTCCACTTAAATACCTATATACAGCCATGGCCAAGGGTAAGAGATAACAACGACCAAAATCTCTTTACATGATGCTCACGTAGCTTGATACTGTACCCATAACCACTTCTAATTGTCTGCCTTTGAATGCTTCTAATTGAGTCATAATTGTCCTGATTTGTCTTTTTTTTTTTTGGAAATCATGTATTTGCATGTTAGATTTAAAATTGTCATTTTGAAATTTTGTTCCTTTTCCCATTTGGTATTTGGAAAACTAAACCACAAAGCAGTATTCACCTCAATATGTTAATGAGCATGTATTATGCAAATTCAGCAGGCTAAAAATTCAACTCTATAATGCAAAAGTTTTGGCTATGGCTGTAGTTTATCACCACAGAGCTGTATAGAAAAATGTTCTGCATTTGAAATATCCACCTGATTGGATAAATCATTGTGTCAAGAGATTCAAACTGTTCTTCCTTTTGTTATTGTTTTATGGGGTTCTTAAGAATTTAAAAATAAAATGTTTTCTATTAAAAGATGATCATTTTAATGGATTATTATCCAGGAAACTTGAGAACAAAAGCCCGAAAGAGAAAGTGCAAGCTCTACCGATCCGGTTTCTGTTTCGTTCTGTAGTTTCTACCAGGTGTTACAAAAAGAAAGTCAGCTACTGCACGTGCACGCTTTTATGAAAGGTTGAAAAGTGAACCACAATCCAGTCAACTTTGTTGCTTCTAGTATTCAAGTTTTGTTTAGTGGACATGCTGGATGCATGATGCAGAGTTAGGAAAGACTAAAAGCAGGAATTAAAGGTAAAAGTTGCATGCGGAATCACCAAAAGTTTGCTTCTAAAAGACTGAATGCAGGGCTGCAGTTCTTCGGTAGTCTCAGAGTCAGTACTGCTTTGTTTACTTGTTGTTTTATAGATGTTTGATTTGTGCATGATGTGATTGCAGCCAGCTGGCAACAGCATCTTAGCAGAATTGATTCAACTGGCCACAACAAAAACTATGTGCATTGCAGCATGGTGTCAAAGCCAACTATAGCTTCCTCTACAAAACCAAGTGATAGCAGCAGCAAAACTGTTTAACTTTAAACTTTTTTCACAAATGGAATCTTTAGACATAAACAGTTACATGTTTCTTCCATAATCAGATGTTAAGGAAAATATCTTTTTACAGAGATTTTGTAATAGCTAATATACTACTAAACTGAATTATTTGTAAAGAAAACGTTTTCAATGATACAGAACAAAAATATTTGTCAAGATTAGAGCTAGAAGAAGCCACACCAAACTCATGGATATGCAGGATGTTCCATAGAGTTTATTTTTAAGGTGAAACAAAATTTGCTTATACCAGAATATGGCAATTCCCCTTAGCATTTTTCAGGTAATACAAGTGTGTGGTCTGAATTATGATATAGTTTGCATTGGAAGCATTAATAAGGAAGCCTGAAAGGATGGTGAATAAGGGAGCTGCATCACAACTACCATTAACAGCATAATTATTACTGGAATAACAAGAAAAACACCACTTTGTGATTGTGGGTATCTATTGATGAAACAAACCAGAGTCTGACAGGGAACTGCTCTCAGTGGCAGATTTAACCTCCTGTTCCATCATGTCCAGAACAGGAAGCCCTCTATCTATCAGCAAGAAATTTTGACCCTATTTTTTTTTTTCAATATCTGCATTCATTCATCTACTCTCATTATGAGCTGTATACAGCAGAATAAAAAACTTAATCATAGGTTGTAATTATCTATCATGACTTATTATATGAAAGTAGTTAATCCATTACATGTTTGTGGAAAGTTTACAATTAAGTGAACAATTCTGTGCTGTGCCCATATTAAAATACTCCTGATAACAAGAAAAATGAGTATTTACAAAAATTGACTAATAACAACTAAGGTAAAGGCTTGGAAATGGTAAATACTATTTGCAGTACAGCACTCACAGAAATATGCAATTTGGGAAAATGTAGGTCTTTCTCCTTATATAAATTTTGGTTTTGTCTTTGTTATTTCTGATAATTCAGTATTATCTATAACAGCTATGCAAGAGAAAATTCTTTATTAGCTTATACTGTTATCAGTTTAAAAGCATTAAAAATAAAAATCGAGATAATTTTGACCATTGCTTATGAAAATGACATGCATCTCCCCTGGTGCGTTTACTTTGCTTTATTATAGAGGTTTTAAAAAAAAAACTTAGAAAAAGTAACAGAGAAAATTTGCTACACAACTTTTTATTCTCAATGATAAAAAGATAAAAGTTAATTCTATTATAAGAATCCATGAATGTCGAGTATTTCCCACAACACCGACCTTGAATCTAAGTGCCTTTTTCTAGGCTTTGCTTGTTGGCGTACACCGCCGTGTACAAGGTAGACAACTCTTGGAAGAAGAAGAAAAAAAAATTAAGTGTAGTGTCGCGGTTTTCCGCCACGAAGCGCTGCAAATCTCGCGCCACGTGTGGTCAGGCAGTCTCGACTCGAGCCGCGATAATCTACCCAAGAGCTCGGAAGCGGTGCCGTATCGGCGAGTTTAAAATCACAGAGAATCCTGTGTGACTACAAGAGTCTTCATTCCCATTAATAGCTTATTCCATAAGTTAATGCGCACGGGCGCGCACTTATTTGGCATTTGTTGGAAAACGGTAACGGTTGTCGTCTTAAGGGAGCGCAACAGTTCTCATTGCGTCATTAAGGGGCAGTGGTCACGTGCTTAGCGCAATAACAGGAAACTGCTCAGAAACCATCTCGGCTGTAAGCAAATGAGAAGAAAGCAGTTTTGGGTCGCGACGATTCTTCCGAGTTTAGTTAGTCGGTCTTTTTTTCCGGAGCAAACTCTGGCGATCGTAACATAGGAAGGCGGAGTCTTGTGAGCGGGCACAAACCACAGCTAGAGGACGCTCCTACAGTGATCGGTGTCCGTAACGTGGAGGAATGGCAGCGTTTGGGTACAAAGAGACTTCTTCGTAACGTGTCGAATGGAGGGTTCGTTGGCGGAGGTAAAACTAGACATTGTATACGATAATGTTCGAGAAGATGTATGAGTTGTTAGCGGGTCACTGCGAGTGCATCTGAGGAATTCTGACGTAGGATGTTTTTTTTTTTAAAAAAAAACAAAAAACCTAACGACAATTTGACTAAATTGTTTTGGTTGTTTGCGACGAGTCAAACTGGTCTAGTTATTGATTGCAAGGAAGCCAAAAGCCATTATTACATGTGCAAGGCGCTGAGGGATGAAAGATATTGTACTAATGCGAATTTCAATCAGACGTTTACTGTTAGTATCATTATTTATCCCCGGTGTTTATGTAAAAACTGACTTTCCGATTTATTATTAGTTTCGACTTGGAAATTGTGTTTCCTCTATGGAACCTGTCGATGATTCCTTAGCAAGGCTTACGTCGGATGGTCGTCTGCCATGAGCTTTTCTCTTGTTCGTCAATTGTCAGTAAATTTTTTTTTTATGGCTGCTCTCATTTACACGGGTAACGCCCAACATCTGTACGGTTGGGGGTTTTTTTTGTTGTTTTTTTGATGAAGCAAGCAGTTTTGTAACAAAGATATTATTTGCTGCAGCTCAGACAGACGACATCTGCTCGCTGCGAGGAAATATCGTGTTGTTGTGATTCCTCTTAATGTTGTGTAAAATATTTCTCTCTCTCTCTCTCCATCTCTCTCTCTCTCTCTCTCTCTCTCCCCATCTCTCTCTCTCTCCATCTCTCTCTCTCTCTCTCTCTCTCCATACTTTTTAAAGTAATATATACTGATGTGTGTGTGTACACTGGGAAGACTCCAGAGTTAAACTTCGTTTTTTCTTTCTCTCCCTTCTCATACCCTTTAGAATGTTTCCAAAGCTACAACAACGAGGACGCGGGAACTTTTCACTTTTATTCTGCGGTTGAACACGCGGAGTATTTTGAAAGGCGCACCGCCGGTTCTTTATTGTCGGGATACAAAACCCGCCAGCGCCGCAGATCGGTCGGGCCCCCTGCGCGGCGGATCCCGTTCATTTATCAGCAGTTGAAAGGCAGCTGTCGCGCGCCCAGATTTTTTTTTCCGTTTTAAATTGGAGGGAAGAACTAACGGAGAGGGAGAGAGGGACGCGTGCGAAACAGAAAACGTCGGCTCGGTTCTGTGCGATGGCTGCCTTTCTTCCTTGGGGTTTGGCGAGTGATTTTCCAAATAAAAGGCTTCTCATCTGTCTTCTAAAAGGGAAAGTTGTTAAAATGAAAGCGATATTTTCCAATGGCTTATTAGAAAAAAGGGACAGGTGCGGTGTCGAGGCATCATCATTATTATTATTATTATTATTATTTATTATTATTATTATTATTATTATTATTATTATTATTGTTGTTGTTGTTGTTGTTGTTGTGTGTTGCTGTTGTGTGACAATACGTACCTTTAATCACTTTTACAGATTCAAAAAACAAAGGCGAACGAAACAATGAAAACCCTGAAGTAATTATTGTAGTGCCCCTTTAACTTCAAGTCGGACTTTAGATATCCACACACACAACAACAACAACAACAACAACCAACATAAAATATCTTTAATTTATTTAGAAACGTCCATCGATTCTCTAGGTAAAAAGTTTATTTCTTAAGCATATCTGGTACATATACATATCTTCAGGTGTTTCTTTGTTACCCTTTCACGGCCGGACCGTCGCACCTGAAGGCCGCCCCCCCCCCCCTGTAGATACTCCAGAATTTGGGGAAAGTTTGGAGCTGCCGCTTCTCAAAAGCCTCATAGATTACACTTAGTTCACCGCACTCATTCAAAACAGGCGACCCAGCAGCCCCTAATTACAGTGAAGGTACCCCGGGATCCAGAGGTGCCAGCGGCCATCCTTTCAAGGTTCTGAGTCGCTACAGCTTCACGGCACTCATTCAACTCACGAGTGACCGCAGACTTCAATTTACAGTTTCCCTTCTCCCCCCCCCCCCACCACCAGAGGTCGCAATAAAATTACTCTAATTGGTGATCATTTTTTTAGAAAAAAAAAGCAACAGAAATAAATGAGCGGGATGACGTCACGATATTAAAAACCAACAAATCGATTTCGTGGTTTCTAATCGGTAAGAACTCGGAATTTAAAGACGTTTAATCTTCTGATTATAAAGTCGTTTTGTGTGTGTGTGTGTGTGTGTGTGTGTGTGTGTGTGTGTGTGTGTGTGTGTGTTTTTACTGTAAATATTTAATAAAATAAGGATCGGATTGCTGCTTTATATGATAATTGCAAATCATCTCATCCGTATCTGTTTTCTTTTTTTTTTTATTATCCCGAATATTTCATCTGATTATAAAATATATATATTTTTTTTTTAAAAAAAAAATTCTAACTAAGTGAAAATTGTACCTCGTTACCATCCATTACTCGCAGTGTTTCCATTATCGAGAGATATCCTCTGGGGAACGCTGAAATATCCAACCCGAGATAATAATGTATCTCCTACATTCTCACTAGGTCAGCGTCTATCTATCCGGAGATTTTTCGGGTAGAAGTAGTGATTTTGCACTAAAAACGAGAAGCGAAACATAGAATTTTGTCTCATTTTTTTCCTTTCTCATTGACGAGCTCAGTTATTTGTGTCTGTGTTTCTGAACAGGACTTCTTTCCAACAGAATCTTTCTTGTGCGTCCCGTTTTCCCCGAACACGACGAACTTTTACAGTACCGCTCTTTCCCAGAAATTTCTTCACAGTAGCTCAGGTAGGTAATCAAGGATGGGATTACGCTATCACCCTATCTTTTTGTAAACAAAATTAGGCTTAAAACATGGATTATTCCGTGTCCCATGCATTTACGGTAGATCACTTCGTCGGGAAACGGCTTTACGTCGACTGATGCGATTATCGCGCAGGTCCTTGAGCATCTGTCTGAAATATTCCAGCATCTATTCTAGTCTCTACAAATTCATACTTCTCCCAAATTCTTCAGTCAATTCAAAAATTTGAGAAGGCGATAAGTACTACTGCTGATGAGAGTAATGAAGCGCGCGAGAAGTTGCACCCATGACTGGGTTATAACCGATCTCCAGTAGTTCACCCTTGTCAGCGATACCAACAGCACTGATCGAGAGGGCAGTGAGATCGATCGACAATGCTTTACAGGGTCGCGTCCAGAATCTCCCCGACGGGGTCTTCCGGGATCAGGTTTATGGTAATTTATTTCATCACTCTCTGAAGTAAATAACGTATTAACTTTTTGTCCCCATTATTTCACCTCATGACTGACTTTGTAGAAATTGTATCCAAAACGGAACTACGATTTAGCAGAGGTTGGCCACTTGATGAAGAAAGGGAAAAGGCATCCTGAAAAGGTTGTGTAATAAGTTTGCCATGCGTCCTGATCTAAACCCTTTCGAGAATATATGGGACTGCCTTATGCGCCAGATGGAGCTGTCGTGAGAAATGGGGACTCTTGGCTCTCGTCGCAGAATAAAACAGGGGCAAGCGCATCGATCGCAGGCGTCAGGCGTCTTCATGCCAGTTTAATATCTCCCCATTTTCTATACATTACGTGTTTACTGTACTAATTAATTACTTCTTGTCACATAATAAAAGCTCTGAAATATTATCAATGAAGTATTAATTGTCTCCGGTAATTGGAAAAGCTGAAAATGGCTGTGTTTTATTTATGCCAGAACCTTCCAACAGTGAAGGTGGTCGAGTTACGCTGACCGGCTCCAGACAGAGGTAAAGAAGTCACGGTCCCCGCCCGCGAACCAGAGACGTCGAAGAGGGGGCGCGTAATCGGGCGATGAGATGTTGCTATAAACCAGCGGGAAATCTCCAGAGCACTAGAAGTTTCGCCGCTAGGTGTTAGGGCTGATTGTGCAGTTAAAAAATAAGCCATAAAACAGCACTCCGTCTGCCTGCTCCCCCCCCTGGACGGCCAGAGGCAGCATAACGGGAACTTCGCGAGATGAACAGGAGCGCAGAAAGCGAAGGCCCGACAACTGGCTGCAGGTGTCCGCGAGAACCGTCATCTCCACGGCATGGAGTGCAGCGGAACAGGCGCAGATCCGCTCTTTCCGAGTCCAGACTTCTACAGTTCTCATCAGAGTGTAGTTGCATCCGGCGCAGAAATATAAATTGAAATATCTAAGCCATGACAAAATTATAACAGTCTGTCCTTCATGGCGTGGCGACTCACCGGATATAGGTTCTGCTGACCATTTCGGGTCACCTCGTAATATGGATTCTGTACCAAGAACGGGCTGCTGATATCGTCCAGACTAAGTGCCAGCACATCGCTGCCTTGCATAAAGTATTAATCACATTCGTATTTTGACAATCCTGTGTAGGGTTTCAGAATATGTGTATCGGGTCCCTCGCCTTCCCCCGAGAGTTCGGATCTCCATGGGAACTTTCCCTCTGTTAACTTCCCTGCTATTCGGGATTGGTGGACGTGTATGTATATTGGGGTTTGTGGTGAATAAACAAGCAAAAGCAACGGGACGGGATCTTTTGACCGGGGGAAAAAAAAAAGGTCCTCTTTTTAAAATTTATTTATTATTTTTTTTTAACTTCTAAGCTTTTGTTTGGACAAACTAACCGTACAAACCGTCTGGATAAACGCGCCACGTCTCCTCTTAAGTCATCTCGCAAAATGTCGCTGGGGCTTTAATAGGTCCCGACGGGCACCTACACCCTGCTTTCAAGGGATCTATAATATGCAAATATTTGTTTATTAAGTGAGGAGAAGAGGCGGCAGATGTTTTCATTCAATCCCCATTTATAATAAAGGTACACATTTCCAAATTCTAAAGGATCCGGTGAATAACAGTACCGAGTAGACAAACGACACGGACTAAGAGCCAGCAGCCACGTGAATGTGTAATATATTTATCAATTTTTTTATTTTTTTTATTTTTAAAGTTTTTGTTTTGTTTTTTTCGCCATTGAGAATTCGCGCGCCGCGGTCTGTGGGCATGGATTAGCGACGGTCCGGCCGGTCACGTTTTGCTTGGCCGTTTTAGCCCCGAATCCGGGTTCTAAATGCGCCGCGGTGTCTGGATTACGACTGGCCGCCAGTTATCAAATCACCGACGGACGAGAGCGGGAATGGCCGATCGTACCCGACCCCGACGATCCGCTGGTGCGGTGTACACCGGAAAGTGCGCAACAACCGGCGCGCAGTCATTCGGGGCGGGCGGGGTTGGAACCGGGTGGCGGCGCTGCTGCTGGACAGGTCTGTGTCGGAAAGCGCGCAGCTGCCCAACCAACGCCGAGCTTTGAGCGAAGGCGCTGGCGAGCTGCCATGGTGACGGGGCTGATCGAAGACGAGTCCGCCGCTGGCCTGGTTTCGGACATCAGCCACAAAGAAAAAAATGAGCCGGCATGGGATTGAAAATCAGATGAAAACCTGTAACCCGGTCTACAGTGTGTGTGGAAAAAAAGAGAAAGAAATCATCTAGAAACCATTCTTATTTGTAGAAGATGCGTCGAACGTTCTCGGGCAGCTTAATAAAACTATCCTGTTTATTCGATAGGTAATCGACGGGAACAAGAAGAGGAGGAAACAGCTTCGAACTACTTAACCAATGACGACATTTCTTTTCCTCGGGCCGATCTGTTCAAATTTTAGACTTTTCCAGTTAGAACCTGTAGGAAAAGTTAAATTGGCTCCATTGTAGGCAAAGATCTTTGTTGTTGTGGCTTTAGCCTGTTGAAACAAGGTCGACCGAACTTAACTTGATTAAAAGCACCTGTTAGATATTTGATTTGAACGCATCTTTTGCCAAACTTTGTCTTGGTGAACAGACAAAATCGAGTGCAATAATTCATATATATTCTTGTTTCGTTTGTTAGCTCACTTATACTACTCCGCCTAGAAGAACTGCTTAGTGTCTGCGTCGAGCTGGCCGTATATTTAGTCAACGTATCATAGAGAACACGTGGGTTGAATCGATATGGGTGTCATTATAACACGATATATGATTGAGGAAGGAACTCTGTGTCACAACCCTTATGGCTCAGCCTGTGCTCACTAATACGGATTCTCATGGTAGTTGGGTGCAAATGCATCAAAAGTGGGAGGGTTAAATGATTAGTTATGTGAAGAAAGGGAAAAATATGCATAGGCATTTGGAGTAACACTGTAGATCAGATGGTAAAAAAGTTAATGCGATAACAAAACACGTATCTCACGTTACATACAATGCGATGAATGAGTGGCTATTTTTAACACGCTAATACCGATTAATCCCACGAAGGAAACCGTTTTTTCCTTTCTGTTTCGAGGGTAGTTCTGTTATTTGTACTTCGTCACTTGCTGTGCTAATAACGGACAGGACAAATGTGCAGGTTAAACGTAACAGAATGTGTAATGTATGGCGTAGACAAAGGAACCCTGACGAAGACCTAACGTACAGATGTGTGACGAAACGCATAACATACACGTGAAGACAAGACACGCAAGCTAATCGGAAGTTATGGAAAACAATGTGTTTCCTTGATCAGATTAGCACCTGGGTTTCATCGCGACATGTTAATAGAGGAATGACGTCCCAGTTTTTACCGGTGCTCCACGGAGTGACAAATCAGGCTTGTGTTCAGCTGGCACGCGTATGGGCAAGCTTGAAATGAAACGTCTGTTTAGGCTATCTTTAAGAAGAACTCCTGGATTTTCACGCCTGCGAGAGATGCTCGGCGGATGACAGATCTGGAACATTGCCGGTCAATCTATCGCAATGAGGTTGTAGGCCTTGAAAAACACAGTGATGGCCCTAACTGACAATGTGTGTTTTGGCACTGTATCCGAATACGAACTCTGATGCCGGTTGTTGGTGAAGAGGAAGGACTGTCAGTTTCAATTTTATCTAGGTACCTTGGCAACCTTAAACAAACAATTACCCTGCCAGCCATGATCCCTTCCTGCCCGCACCGTTGTTGTTGTTGTTGCTGCCGCCATAACGATCATTATGTACAACAATGGCGGAAGAAGCAGTGCTCTCTCATCGGCGACGCCATAGTAATTTACAGGCAGGGAAATTCAAATTTAGCAGGGCTTCATCAAAAAACAATACTTTCTGCCATCGGATCTCCACCAATACGAACCTTTCCCAGATTTGTTGAGTATTGCAAGGATGAAGGCGGTTTCTGATAGCTTGTCTGATACCGTAAACTAGTGACTAAATGCAACGCTGAAGCTTGCAGGAACGTCGTCGACCTGCCCTGGGCCATTTTGCAATTGACCAACTCGAGGACTCTCTGGTCGCGTGTCTAAACGACTCTCGTTGTGGATTACATTGCACAAATGATGTTGGCTGGATCGTATCAATAAACCAGCATGCATTTGAAAATTCGTGTTCTACATTACATGATGCGGGTTTTGAGACCAGGAAATCATGTGCTGGCAATGAATTTTTTTCCCACGTTCGTCCCGTGTTAGATTTGTGACCTTTGTGAGTCGTCAAAACCCATCTGCGGCTTGGCCACTCGTAAGTAAGAGTTTTGAGAGAAATGTATCCTAAACTCCGTTGTCCATAGATTTTGTGCTGACAGTATAGTTTCTTAGTAAATGTGACTTAAAAGAAATTGTTTGCTTTATGACAGCTATCTGGTTTTCCAACATAAATGCGCTGTTGATAACTTAAAAATCCCGGCAAATTAGCTAATCGTATCTGAAAGGCCATTAACGAAGCTCCGCTGATGAACAACATATTTCCAAATCCATGACTCGCTCGCAGTTTTCCAAATTGGAGGAAAAAGCTATGTAAACTTCGTACTTCTAATTTGTTTTTATTTTCTAATTTACCGTTTGATAGACAAATAGATTAATACAAGTATGACTTGCAGTAAGTTTGGTTAGTGATCATTTAAAAAAGAAAAAAAAACGTAAATATAAATTATTTATTTTTCTAATTAAAATCTAAACGTGGTTTTCAGTCGGGGAGAGAGAAATGGCGGGGTGGGGTGCGCGCACGTGTGTGCGTGTGTGTGTGTGTTGTATGTGTGTATGTGTGTGTGAGTGTGTATGTTGTATGTGTGAGTGTAGATATGTATGTTGTATGTGTGTGTGTGTTGTATGTATGTGTGTGTGAGTGTGTATGTTGTATGTGTGAGTGTTTGTTGTATGTATGTATGTGTGTGTTGTATGTATGTGTGTGAGTGTGTAGATGTGTAGTTGTATGTGTGTGTGTGTGTGTGTGTGTTTGCATGTATAAAAAGCACACTAACTAGTTACAGGTAACTACCTATTGAAGCTGGTTTCCGTCATATGCAACACTGGACACTTGAAGGATAAAATACGGGAATCTGTGCTTTACAAATACTTCAGCTCAAACGTAACTGAGCCATAACATTAAAGATGAATTATTCTTGAGTAAATGGAGAGAAAGAAATTAATTTATTCAGAAATCGCATAATGAGGTAGATAACACGCGTCTTCACACGCGAAGAACGCTGTTCCTCTGTGTTCTAGCAGCTAGAAACGCTAAGAAAGATCAGAAAGAAAATGGAATGCTGAAGGCGAAGAAGAAGAGACCTTGTTTTAACCACACCTTGGAAGTGTCTGATAAATTTAAAGGCAGCAAGAATCTAGCAGATTTCCCTTTTCCGAGCTTAAAGGTGGGGGATTCCCGTCTAAATCGAAAGAGCGAGGTTGGGCAAGAAATGCTCTTTGTACTGACTTCTCGGAGCAACTGTTGGAAAAGTGACCATTTGTCCCGGGAGCCTTCTCCAGTCTCCACAGAACAAATTAAAAGCGCGCGAGAAAATGGCACAGGTATCACTAAGATCTGACGTTGTCACCGCTGTTCTCCACAGCAGCATTCTAAAAAAGTGATGGCAGCTAATTCCTCTCTCGAAAGCGTGTAGATAGTTTAGAGTGATTAAAAAAAAACCACATCTAATGGTGTGTGTGCCCGCGGTCGGTCGGAGATCATCTGCAAGATTTTATAGACCGAATACTTTGAACGGCCAAACACAAAAAAAAACGTTTATTTTTAAGTTTATTGTCGACAAATGAAAAGGATCGTCAAAAGTAATCATTGATCAGTGGAGAATTAAACAGTCCAGATCTATAAATATTTCTTTGATCGGTGATCTTGCCTGTGTCTTTGTGTCTGTAGATGTGTGTACATGTATATATATATATATATATGTGTGTGTGTGAGTGAGTGTGTAGATGTGTATGTTGTATGTATGTATGTGTGTGTGTGTGAGTGTGTATGTTGTATGTGTGTGTGTGAGTGTAGATGTGTATGTTGTATGTGTGAGTGTGTGTTGTATGTATGTA
Organism: Nautilus pompilius; assembly: GCA_018389105.1. Taxonomy (NCBI): domain Eukaryota; kingdom Metazoa; phylum Mollusca; class Cephalopoda; order Nautilida; family Nautilidae; genus Nautilus; species Nautilus pompilius. The sequence continues at coordinate 480,734 of JACATO010000345.1, read as the reverse complement.
TGTGTGTGAGTGTGTATGTTGTATGTGTGAGTGTTTGTTGTATGTATGTATGTGTGTGTTGTATGTATGTGTGTGAGTGTGTAGATGTGTATGTTGTATGTGTGTGTGAGTGTGTATGTTGTATGTGTGTGTGTGAGTGTAGATGTGTATGTTGTATGTGTGAGTGTGTGTGTTGTATGTATGTATGTGTGTGTGAGTGTGTATGTTGTATGTGTGAGTGTTTGTTGTATGTATGTATGTGTGAGTGTTGTATGTATGTGTGTGAGTGTGTAGATGTGTATGTTGTATGTGTGTGTGTGTGTGAGTGTGTGGTAGAAAGTTTGTACAACGCACAACAACAACGTGTCTCTAAGGCAGAAATAAACTGAGCCATGTTAAGGAATAAGTTGAAAAGGTGCTGCTACTTTGAGTGAAGTAAAGGGAAAAAGATCCCCTTTTTTTTACAAATAAAAACGTAAAGCAAAAACGAGGGGGAAATGTTGTATATGACCTGAGAATATTTTCCAGAGTTAACACCAATTCTTTAAACTGGTTTTTTTAAAAAAAAAAATTTGTTTTTTTTTTTTGGTTTTAAATTCAAATAAATCGTAATGTTCATGTAACCCGTTACCGACCGACTGTGACCGAATTTAAATAGCAGTCATTTTAATGCTTACTTCCCCATTGAAGAAGCAAGCAGCGAAACAGATGACGAGGACTCGTCCTACCTGGTGATACAACTCTGTGTAACGTCCGCCTTAGGAAAACAAACTTCCGTTACTTTAAAACAGAACGGTAGACGGCGCCCTGACCCAATCCAAATGATGCAAGAAAAAACAAAAACAATAAAGCTTTTCTGTTTCCCCCCACCAGCCCAGACTGACTTTTATTATTTCTGTTGTTTGTGTGTGTGTGTGTGTGTAAGGGGGATGCTGAGTCGGCCTCATAGCATCACTGCCTGTTCACGTGAACAGCCATGACAAGGAGGACTGATAAAAAAAAAAAAAAAAAAATGCGAGTGTAATTCAGAAAAATTCCGCCGAGAATTATCGTCTGCCACACGATAGAAATGAGACCGGTTCAGCAAGTACCAAAGCTAGAGGATTTGGCCAAGCTCTCGTTGGATGCTCTGTGTGTATGTTTGTGGGTAACGAAAAGTAAAGAAAGCTATTTTTTGCTTATCTGGACTACCACCCAGGGAATAATATCCATTGACTTGATGCAGAATTGTGCTGGTACTATCGCCATGGTAACAAAGTTGTTTTAAACACCATTTGTCAATGTTTTATACACAAGGAGACAAACATATATATTAAGCCAACTGTTCGTTTCTCCCGATCAGTTTGCATTTCATATTTTCCTCACTAAAAGCAGCTGTAGTTTGGACGAGGATTCGTCTCTAAATTAACATCGGTTGCCACGCTAATGTGTGATCGATGCTGCAGACGACGCATTTGCTTAAGATATTAATTAATTTTATATTTACTTTGCAAATGTTGTTTTGATATTTTACAAAAGAAAAAAAAAATTTTTTTTATTAAAGAGAGGAGGCGAACATTTCAAAATAATCAAGACAAAACTCTTTTGTTCGGATACCAGGATCCCTTTCTACGCGACTTTCCATGTTACTGTCCGTTTGGTCAAACTCTGCTAAAGGTTAATATTTTAAAATCTGTTTCCTACGAATTTTCATAACCGCCACTTATTGGCTTTACAGAAAGAAAGTAGTCCAGTATTCCAACATTTAGCCTTGACTAGTTTCGATTTGCAGTGAAGTCTCGGACGAGCGTGGAAATGAGAGAGTACAGATAGACCGAGTTAGATAGGGGCTCTTCTCTCCTCAGCACCAGACAGATCTGTGTACAAGTGACGTTGGAAATGGCGTGGATCCGGATAAACGAAGTCCGGCCCTGAATAACCGAATTTACGTTTATTTCTCGTCGGGCAGGAAATGCTTTTATTTGCATATACGGAACCCCCCCCTGTCACTGCGCACGTTTGGTCTTCACATGGCAGCGCACGCTTATTTGTTGATATTCTCACGAAATATGGGGGCCAAAGCGACCCTCCCCCTCTCGGGGATCTCGGGCTATTGTGCGCGCTTGTTTTAGGGATGTCAACAAACACTAGTCCCAAAAGACGCGTGCAAACGATCCATAAGCATCCGAACAACAACAAAGGAAACCTTCCAGAATTCATTATTCCTTTTGTTTGTTGTTGTTTTTTCAGCTTTAATTAAAATGTGCGATACTAACACCGATTTCAAAGAACTTCATCTTTAATTTGACCTCGCGAAACGCTATAAATGCGCTGGAAAATTCTCCCCCTCTCAACCTCCGTTTTTTTTTACGGTGTAGCTTTTTACAAAAAGCATCGCCAAGTCAGCTGGGGTCATAATGAAAGTAAAACGCTTATCGCGAATCACCATTAGTTTTACAGCGAGTTCTACGTCACGATACCGCGGCCACGGCCGCACCATTCTCAGACCGACGAACCCTGACTCGTCAGGTCAGGTTATCTTCGATCGAGCAAAATCTATCGGAAAATCTAAATTGCGAAACAGGTTTTGGTGAAGCATGGACTCGGCTCATTTATTTACTTTAAAAAACAAAAAAACAAACAGCATTTCGGACGCAAAAAACGTCTGAGAGTGTGTGTGGCATGCTTACATCGGATCGTCCTCATTTTTGGATGCTTTTGGGATTTTGAAATATATACATATATATAGTTATTACATTTGTGAAGGATGAAGCTTCCTAGCATGGTTTCTTCTTTGCCAGCCGGTCGCATGAGCTTCCTTTGACACTCCTTTTTAAAAAAAAAAAAACAAAAACACAAAAAGTGTTCTAGTAGGGATTTCTCCGTAGAAGTCGGAAATTTCATGGCGCAGGATTAGCAACGCTTCCTAGCGGACAGCCGTGGCACTACGTTCTCTCACCAGGAGTTGCCTTTCTTTTTAGATTTCGGTGTGCGATATAAGACAGCTGAATACGTGCGATAAAACAAAATAGGCATCGAACGAGAACTGTACCGGATTAAAACTTTTCCTTGGTCGTCGATCTGTTCAGTCACATACATACGGGCTTTCTTTGATGGCCCCGTGACTACGGTGTCTATTCTGCATTAAGGAGAGAAAATAGGCAGCTGCCACCCGCCTTGTGTACGTCGTCAACTTGTTGGTAGTCACCGAGAAGCAGCGGTACAGTGTATAGAGGGGCAACCTCGGTGAGGTAGAGGGGGAGACCTGATAAATCTACAGACTTTGCGGAACTCTTCTATATTGCACCACTGGTAAACTGCTTGGTATAGGTCAACATGCTGAAAAGGCCCGGACCATTGTGTTATATTATCGGCTCACAAGAATTCCAACTATTAAAATACTCGGAATATTTTGTTAGGCAAAGAGTTCTGGTCTGCTGTTAGAAAGGCGGATAATTTTCTCTGTTTGTTCATATGTGTTACTATGCTTGTGCGAGTTTGTTGTTTCTAAAGAAATTTTTAAAATTTTTATTGTGCCTCCTAAACGGTAGCATTTCCCCTTATTTCATGTCAAAGATACAGCATTCCAAGAACCGTAGGGTGACACACCGGTCAGAAGCTCCATATTTTATCTTAATGAGTGGTGGTGATCGAAAGCAAACTCGGTCAGTTGCGGGAAAGAAATCTGGTCAGTATCGGTGATCATGACGCTTGACAGAGAGAGAGAGATGACTTCAATACAAAGAGCGGGGAGAGTCTTAGTTTGAAATGTCACTTTTTAAAACTACTTGTCGCCTTAAATCAGCGGGCAAACAGCAGGACTTTACAACTCGCCATCAACAGTTGCCTTGGGTTCATCCAGCAGAGCGGAACCGTTGAATAGAGACGAAGCAAAATCGCATCAGTCGCGACGATTAGGAGGATGATGGAGTAGATGGAAAATCACATTACTCCATCCTTGGATGGTGACTTCGTGGTTTTCTTTAAATACTAAATATGATTTTTTAAAAAAAGAAAAGCAAACGTCCTGTAAATACCATGCAAAGTTGGTCTTTTGGTTCTTTATTTGAGTTACTAAAAGCGATTTTTCGTCCAGCGATGGATGCTTTCGAGAAGACTCCGAATTTCTTGGCTGGAGACATTGCAACTTTATCAAAGCAAATTACGAATGAAAGCCCATCCACACAACCGCCCACCGCCAGTTTCATTGTTCACGTCTTAGCTCGATAACATTATCAAAATCGACAAGAATCGAAACGTGCTTTTTGTTAACAGCGTTCAGTTCAAACAGTCGACAGGTGCCCGCACGGCGCTGCACGCGGTCTGTTTCTCTTCGCATCAGGGATCGACCACACACACCAACGTGGAACCGCTTTTACCGACAGGGCGGACGGATCCCTTTTGTTGTTTTTTCCTGGCTGAGCGTGGTAAATATCTTCATTCTTTCTGTGGGATAACCGTCCCTACTTCGCCAAACGTTCGTGCACTTAAAGTATTTTAGCAAGGGTTATCCACGCAGTTGCTGTGTGAATGTATGTGTTTAAGTGTGTGTACGGGTGTGAATGTATGTGTTCAAGTGTGTGTACGGGTGTGAATGTATGTGTGTATGGGTGTGAATGTATGTGTTCAAGTGTGTGTATGGATGTGAATGTATGTGTTTAAGTGTCAGTGTGAATGTATGTGTTCAAGTGTGTGTACGGGTGTGAATGTATGTGTTCAAGTGTGTGTACGGGTGTGAATGTATGTGTTCAAGTGTGTGTACGGGTGTGAATGTATGTGTTCAAGTGTGTGTATGGGTGTGAATGTAGTGTTCAAGTGTGTGTATGGTGTTGATGTATGTTGTTAAGTGTGAATGTGTGTGAATGTATGTGTTTAAGTGTGTGAATGTATGTGTTTAAGTGTGTATGGGTGTGAATGTATGTGTTCAAGTGTGTGTATGGGTGTGAATGTATGTGTTCAAGTGTGTGTATGGATGTGAATGTATGTGTTTAAGTGTCAGTGTGAATGTGTGTGTTTAAGTGTGTCAGTGTGATTGGATAACTTGCTATTTCTCGATACAATTTTCCTTTCCACTAATCGAACTATTCACGTCTCTATTATTCACTAATCCGGATATTGTTTAATTGACACTTAGTAGAAAAATTAAATTAAAATAACCTTAAAAGAACAACAAAAGCAAAAAACGAGAGAGAGTTTTACAAAATGACTCTCAGAACAGAAGAAAACGCTGGTGTCGAGAAGGTTAAATATCGAGACAGATAAAGGAAATCAGCTGAAGCTCCCACCCTCAAACATATTCCTCTCATCGCACGAAATATATATAGAGAGATTTTCAGTGTTGAGTCTTGTCGTCTGCTATTTGGCTGCGGTAAAAGCCGGGGTCGGACTCGGCGCACCTTTTGAAATGCATTCAACGACTGAACTCACACAGTCTTCACACGAAGCCAGTTTACGAATTCAAAATTGATATTAACCAAAAAAAATTTTTAAAAATTTTTTTTTTTCACCAAAAATCTAACTTTGCTTGGTGTTTTAGCCGTTGGCGATGTCTTTTTTAGGACAAACAAAATAAAAAAAATTCCCAATATCATTTCTATTTAGCAGGCGGGCGAACGCGAGTCGTATCCGTCCGTATTGATCGACCAGTTCGAACGTTCTCGTAACTGCTGTGGCTCCCTCTCCCTCCCCAGATAGCGTTTTAAGGTCGGTTTCTGTTACTTTCCTAGAGAGCTCTTAGCCTGCAGCTTAATTATATAACCACCGCCTCTCCTCTTTTTTTTCTAATGGTTAATTTGGAGACCACGAACAAACAGCCATTACAATTTGAACTTTTGACCTTCTGACGCATCCCAACCCTGATTTTTACTCGTTTTTAAACTAAACAAAAATTCTCTTAAGACCCGATGACCTTGAATTAAAATTTAATGCAGCCGGGCTCCCATTATAGTTTTAGGACTAATATTCCCGACGCTTCGATGGATCGCGGTGATGGATAATTCCCCCATAGACATCCCGTTTTATAAACATACGATGCCACTTCTGTGGCCCCTGCAGGAAATCATATTAATAAAACATACTGTTAATTTATGAGAAAGCAGAGAGAGTGAATCCATCTCGCATTATCGGTGTTTACAGTTTACTTTTGTTCAGAAATTACAGCCATTTTCCTGTTTACAGTGGTTTTCTCCAGTTCCGCGCCATCACACCTGATTTTCAGCCAGAGCTTGCTCGCTTGTCATAAAACGTTGTCGAAGCCTGGGCGGGAACCATTTACCCAATCAGATGCCTCGTATTATCGTCGTCGGGTGATCGACCGACCGACATTTCCGTTGTACGTGTGTCCTTGGCCCATTTTCTTTTTTTATTCTCTCTCTCTCTAATTTTATCATTAACCCGAATTTGAATGCGGGGAAGAAGAGCTTGAGTACAGAAGTACCCTCATGTATGCGGATGACTGGGCACGGCTACTGCTCTGTCCTGCAACCGGAGATACCGTACATATTATCACCTCCTCCTCAGTTTGCGTGGCTTTCACGCGGGAACGCCACAAGCCGCCCGGGACCGCGTCACGGGGGAGCGAGAATCAGCGGTAACTGCCGCGAGATGGAAAGACCGCAGTTAATAAATAGGCAGAGAGAGAGAACAAAAACAAACAACAAATTTAGATATAGTCGAAAGAAGGCGTACAGGTAACAACGGGGTCTTCGGTGGATGCTACTCGTAGGTTTTGGTTTTGAATTTTTACACGTAATAAAATGCACGCAAACTTTCGCTTAGGCTGGAAACCACCACCCCCCCCCCACACACACACACACACAATTTGCATAACCTATCCGAACAGAAACATGCAAAGCGAAAATAGAGCTTGTTATCTCTGCTCCTTTCCCGTATCAGCTCTTAATTTCCGACGTTTGTCGGGAGGTTCCACAAGAATTCTCTTAGGCCGATGAATTCCAACGGTAACCATTTTCAGCACTTTCATAAACAGCGCGCTGGGGGTCGATACGCCAACTTTCAACTCGCCCTAACAGACACAGAACCTTCTGTTTTTTTCTTTTCACATTTTCATGCAACGAGTCCTACAAAGTCGCAGTATGATCAACGGCGCTGACTCGTCGAAAAATATTCCAAGAAGTCAGTCTAACCTGTAATGGAAATACATACATACATACATGGGAAATCGTTCATTCGTATGTTGTGCGATAAGTTGAAAAAAAAAAGCGATCCGAAACACATTTATTTCATTGCAATTAATTTCTAAATAACAAAACTATTCTCAGGATTTTTTTTTTTTAAAAAAAAGGGGGAACTTGTCCAAGGATTAAAGAAATAGATAAATTTGCATTCTTGGCTGCTGTCATGGATGGCAACGCTTCCAAACATAATAAATAAATATCGGTCATACGAATGTCTGGCATATATATTCCTTTTAATGAGTACATTATTAAAGTTTTAAATAAATAATTATAATATATAGAACCTATTACGAAAAATCTTTTTCCTTTTACTTACTCCTTCGAACAATCACGAGATGGCGTCGTCACATCTCCTCCCCCACCGCTTTTTTTTTGGATATGCAAATTGGCTGTTTCATCCCATTGTCCGCCGGTCCCCTGCAGTGTCACAATTATAATCTAGGGTTCGAGGTCTAGAAGCTTTTAAATACTCCGGAACAAGTTTTATTTTTTAAATGTAATATCTAAAAAAGCAAATAGGGATTTAGCATTATATCTGTTGACCAGACGATTCGGGTCGCATCCGTTATCTAAAGAAATGGAACTTTATTTAAAAAAAAGGGGTTTGAAGGCGACCAAGTCTATCTGACTTACCCATTAGATTGGTTTAAAAGAATACGGGTAAACAAATATTTGCATCGATCAGTTAAAGGGTCAGGTCGACCGCAAACTCGTTTATTTAATCGTTAAATAAGTCCGTCCGGCACAAAAAGGTCCAGGTTGTCTGGTACTACATTTCAGAATGCACCCGACTAATATTCCAGACTCTTGACGGCCCCACAGATTTCCGGCGCATTTCCAAACAAATACTACTACGTTATTTACAACACGGGCCTGGTCAGCTTTCGAAGCGAAAGGTAGATGTGTGGAGGAAGTATTGGGAGTAATTTGTCAATGCGAAAGTGGAGACACATCGGGGCCGAGTGGCTGATTAAAGGGGACCATCAGCGCGTGGTCAGTCACCCGTGGAACTCCACCTGACGTCGGCAGTAGAAACATCACAGGATTATAACACGCGATGAAGCCGAACTGATGATAAGACCTGCTCCTGCCGTTTAAATGTTTCAGTATATTTCCTGGGTGGAGAAGTAGATGAGATGACGAGTAACAAAAGTAACGCATTCAAAATCGAAAACAAACACCCGCATGATTCTAACAGCTAATGTTCATTTTCGCCCCACAAGCAAGCACCCCCCCCCCGGAATTTCTGACATCGATTCATTCGTCGTGTCTTTTGCGAAGATGCTGCGCCCTGGGGCTGAGGAGACCCGTTCGTGGACGACAATCTCTTCCACATGGGTTGGGCCATTAGCCGCTTCCTCCCCGGGTTGATACGGCCTGGTTTCTCGCACTACACACCCGATCTTTCGGTCGCCTGCAGTCTGTTCATAGCCATTGACCTCAACGTTGCATCACTTCAATTTGTTGTTGTTCGGAAGGTCCTTGGAGTGTTTCTTCTTCCCGCAGAAACTGTTTTGGTATTCTGGTACCTTCCATCAGCCCGTCACAAGCCCAGCCGACCAGAGGTACAAACGCGACGCGATATATAAAGAGAAAAGCCAAAAATCCAAATTACAAGTTTTAAGAAGTCTATTAAAATTAATTAATTAGTGGAATGGATACATCTTGTCTGTTTAATAATAGCTTTCAATTATGAATACAAAAGAGATTCAATAATTTGTAGTTTGCAGACGATCTGGTCATCATCTGTTTATATCTTCCAAAGTTCGTTGCAATATGGCTAAGGGCCGTATGCTCCCTCCAACCATCGTTTGTTGTCAGAGTATCTATCTGCTAGCGGAGTAATTTTATTCAGACATCTTATCTATCTTCCATAACCGAATTCTTCTTCCCATCGAGTTATCCGCACGAAGATCAACAACACGTGTGCCTAATCTTCGTATGTCGATATGGTGTAGAAAGGCGTTCAAGGCCGATTTAGCCGGCCATCTGTTTGGAGCTGCCAAGGCCTATGCGATAGTGTGCCCAGCTTATTATCTGCGCTGACTCGGTCGGGGCTGAATACCCGCGAGAAACGTAATCACTGAAACAAGTGGCCAGTTTCTGTTTGTTTTCGCCGCCATGTCAGAAATTTAATTGATATTTATTGCGCTGAACAAATTCTACTGCAATCTGGACTTTCAAATTGGGTTCACACCCTCCCTTCCTCCAGATTAAATTCAATGCGGCGAAAACGTGTTTTGTATTATTTTGTTTTTTTTGAGTTTGAAAATAAAAAAGAAATTAAGTTTCTCACATTGCCTGCTAAAAGTACTCATTCCCCACAATGCAATGCAAACCAAGGTTGACCATATTTCACGAGCTGCTTCTCTCAGGCGTGAACAGTGGAGTTCTCTCTCTCACTATTAATCTTCTCAAAATCTGAAATCCATTCTACGAACCAAAAGCTATTTATAATGTGAAAATTCACAGAAAGCAGAGGGTCAGATTAGGCATTTCCCCGTCAGTAATTCCATTGACTAATGATCTTGGGTTGTGGAAAATCATTGCCATTCAGTTTCAGAAGAGTTTGGTCCCAAAAAAGGGCCTTTTGGCATGCATGGTGTTAATATGCAGCAGGTATTTATATTGTAAGAGTGGTCTGGCTGGTCTCACTGCAACCTGTTGGTTGAGGAGTTTTGATGCAGTATTTTTCACAAATGCTTTGCACCAGCCTGATAAACATTTAATGAAAATTAACAACAGTGCGCTAAAAAAAAAGAGAGAAGATTACTTTCTCAGAATTAAACTCTGATGATGGTGAAAAGAAAAGATGTCTGAAACGTAGGTTTATTAGTTTTTGTCACTACTACTGAGGTGATGGAAATGTCCAAACCAACCCTCCACTTTCTCACCTCTGAGCAAATCTGAATCAGATATCCAAAGTATTTACAGGATCTTATTGCACCACCCAAAACCTTTGATGGACATGTCATCAGACTTTTCCTGTCACCATGTTCAAGATAGTCATTATCAGCACTAGCCAGAAGATAACAGGAAAGATTATCCGAAACGTTGATTTAAAGATCAACTTCACTTTGTGATAAAAGCCAAAATAGTTGAGTTCCACAGTCAATCTTTTGAAATTTCTGAAAAAATGTACCATACTTAATTTTGCCAATGATTTTTGTTTTAAATACAATACTGCTGTCATTTTATGTCTAACAGGGTTATAGCAGCAAATAGCCGAGTATTTCAGATACATCATATATCAAGGTAGATAACTATTTTCTACCACTAATAAGAGGTTTGGCTGTTAACAATGAAGATACACATACAAAATATTTTTCCTGCAAACAAAAACAGAATCCACCTTAAAAAACAATGTTTCTAAGAAACTTTTAGTTTAGTAGTAAACTTAGAAAAGTGTAAAATCATCAAACAAAATTTTTATTTTTATAATTCCAGATGATTTTCAACTGCACAGTTTTTTTGCCTTGATGGTGTCAAGATTTTGGCCAGGTCTTGTAAGAACTGCTGTTTGAGGAATATAGAATCCATTTATATATATAAAAAAGATAAAATTAAATCAGCAAAATTCACATTCTAATCCCTCTCCTTTCTATATTAAAGTCAGTCCCTTTTATCATATGTACACTAGTGATTTCATTTTACAAATGTTTTTTGGTAAACATTTTTTTAAAGTTGATATGATATTTGAAAATGCTTTTATCATTTAAATGAATAAATCAATCAACTGATCAATCTCTCTCTGCTGTGCTTTTTTTTTTCCATGCTATTTGGTCAGATTTTATTTACCATTATAATAGGGTAAATCATCCTGCATTTCCTGGAAGAGGATGAATACTATAGCTACTGATTAATTACTATTAGATTCATATCTACACTGTTTATAAAAGATTGCAGTCCAAAATTTTTAGCAGTTCTTTGAAAAGAAAGCAAAAATGCAGCTAAAGATTGTTCTTCTCCCTAGGGTATAGAAAACCTTAAGTAATTCCAGATTATAATAAAAAAAATACAATAAAAAGGTTAATAGTTACTTATATTACTATTATTTTTGGCAGAAAACTACAATAATTTACCAACTTTTATACATGCAAAGATACTTACAAATAAAAGGAAGTAAAAACTATATATATATTTATTTACAATACTGTTGTTTTCTTCAACATTTTTTTTCTTTCTTTTTAGCTATGCTCAAAGCACAAGCCAGGTGTAAATGAATGTCCATCCATAAGTAAACTTTACAGTATTACTCAATGCTCCCCAACTAGCTGAGTCAGACAGACAGCTTTATGTAAGGAGTTTCACATCTGGAATCCATTTAAGTGACTAAGATTGCTATCCTGGACCCTCCCTGTATCTTTCTCTCTTTCTCTTTTTTTCAACCACAATTGTGAATATGCTCACTTTGTATAGAGATTTTTCCAGGGTTTTTTTAAATTAAATCTGACAAAATTCCTTAACTTTCAAGGTCTTGAAAGCCATTTTCTATGGCCTCCCCCACATGTACGTAGTGTTGATTGCCAAAATTTCAAATCTCACAAAAACAAACAAAGTTTAATATAACTGCTTTCGTACAGCAAAAATTAAAATTTTTTACAGACCACAAAAAAAAAGAGTAGAAAATTTCATATAATTATATAATTTGGCAACACACACTCACAAGTAGTCATAATTCTGGACTCACCAATATAAAATTTACCATATATAATCCATTTATTAGTGCTCTGGTTTTCTCCCACAGCTAAGCAGAAAAGTTCTGGAGAATTAGTTGCCTGGAATAACGTGGGGAGGGCCAAGCACCTGGCTTTGTAAAAATCAGTAATTGGTTTGGAAACAGCCCCAGGTTATCATTTAGCTTGGCTTCCACCTTAATGCACCAATATGCACTGGAAGGATGGGTAATTGTTTTGTGTGCATATAGTCACACATATGTTACAATAAGTTTGTTTTTTCTTTTTTTTAAATTAAAACTTCCCTTTCATTTAATTGGCATATTGGTAAGTCTGTAGTTGTGGTCCCCTCCAATGTGTGTGTGTGTGTACATACAGGAGAAATACACTGATTCTACACATTTATTATTAACTAATTATTATTGACACAAACATAAAACTGGTACCACTATATAAAGAAATGTCCAAAGTTGTGTCATGTTCCATCTGTTGTCCCCAGGTGGCACATTTAGATGGAAAACACAGTGGACCACAGGATGACTATGCAGCAGAAAACCAAACTTGTTGAATGGTCCACTGAGACAAAAAGTCAGCTTTGACAGTACAGAGGAAGTTCGCGAAGGAGCCCATTACCTGATGGGCCCTAAACTGTAAGTCCATTTATTAGTTTGTTCAGCAATTTCAGAACAAAGCCCAACTCTGTGCACCAATGAAAACTGTCCAGAGTATTCACCATATGGTGATTGATCGACAGTCCCCGAAAGAAACCAATGTGTTGTCTGTCTGTCGATGGAGGGTGTCAGAAACAACAAGCTGGAGAATTCTTAGGAAGGACTTAAGCGTGTCCACAAAATCCACATTATGAAGAGAGATTCTTGGAGTTCACAGAAGCTGATTCTTCCATTTTTGGCATGTCATGCTATTCTGACAAGGTGCATTTCATCTGACTGATGATGTCAAGAGAAAGATTGTGACATTTTTGGTCCTTAAAAACCTACATGAGATCTGTAAAACACTGCTTCATCCAGAAATGCTTGTTTGGTAAGCATTTCCAAATAAGGTAGGACAGAGCCCCCCCCAAAAAAATAATTACGATGGTGTGAATGACTAATGAAATGCTACGAACCTTCTTTGTGGAATTGTGATGTCAACATTTTCTGATGAGATGCTAAAAGTTTCAATGAGTTGGTGGAGGCCACATACCACAGGTGATGTCTTGGATTACTACTATTCCAAACTCTGTGGCAGGGTTATCTTATACTGCTTCCTTATATGACTTCTTATGGAGGTACCTTAGGAACTGAATTTATGAGATGGCTCTCCAGGACTGTTGACAACCTGAAAACAGCAATCTGACATTGCACATGCTGTAAACTTATGGACATGTACATACAAATATGTGGTATGCTTAATCAGAATGGTGTTCATATTATTGAATACATCCTGGCATGAAACTTAACTTTAGACTTTCCCCTGTACAGTGGTACTAGTTTTATGTTTGTGTCATTAGTAGTTCATAAATAATGAATGTATAAAATCACCCTATAGTTCACTTTTAATGTACACAATAAATTTCTTCAAAACTGTATAGAAACACATGCTAAAACTGTAATAGAAAGCAAATCTACTATATCAATTTCTGTAACCTTGTATAAGCAGTTATTTCATTTTAAGCTAAACTTTCTTAAACAGAGTTTCCATGCTGGTATTATCTATAATGAAAATTGTTTTTTTGGTATTTGGTAACCATGTTCTACTCATAAAACTTTATAATATTATTATAGGTCGTGCCTCACCCTCTGAAAAGAGATCAACTTTCTTTTTAAAAACCACTTTAGTTTAGGATTATTGGGAGCACAGTCTTTCTAGACTAATAATGGATTAATTCTTGTAAAAAAAGAAAAAAATCATTAAGTTAAAAAAATACAACTGACAAGTATTTTAAAACAATATGTCACTGTGCCATGAAAAATAACAGGATTTTTTGCTAGTTATATAGTATAGAGTTTCAATATTTAATTACATCGTATAAAACAAAACAAAATATGACAAAACCATATGCTAAGAGTTGGCAGTAATGGTTTTAAGGATGCAACATCATTTTCAAAATTGTGTGCACTGTTGAAAATGAAATATGTCCAATTCTTGTGAGGCATTATGAAATGATTTCTATGAACTTATTAAAAATATTTCTTTGAAAGGTGCCTGTTCTATTGAGTATTTTCTATCATTAACTGAATCTGTTTCTTTAAATTTTATCTAACTCCTAATGCAGTTTTCTGATAGTAGATTCATGTTGTAAACTTTTGTTTCACTGCAGTAATCAACTTAAATTCAGCAAGCCACAAGATGCAGTTATCCTTCTCCTCAATTGTTGACATTCTGGTTTCACAACAATCTAAACAACAAAACAATGAAAGCTTTCATCATATAGCTTTGTAATCAATTTGTTTGTTTGTTCTATCTTAGGTTTTAAATAGTTATTAAGCACCCCACTACCATTCAAATCTATATTATTTAGCATAGGTTGAGCTAGTGGTTGTGACACATGGTACCTTCTGCATTAATATGACCTTCGGTAATGACAGATTCATGTTGCTCCAACCCCGTGTGTTTTGCATTAGGACTGTGGAATATGGAGGGTTAAGCACTGGAAGACATCAAAGAAATTATAAACACCATGCATGCCAGAGTATTCTCTTGAACAAGTATCTTGCTCTCCTGTCCTTTCTAAACAAAAAAAAAAGAAAAGAAAGAGAGATAGGAGCAGAAAACCATAAATAGGCTCCCACCATTATCTACCATTTGCCAATATTTCAATAAAAGACTGTAACCAATACCCATGTCTTAGAGAAACATTCTTTGTTCAGTGGTTTACTCACTTTGCAGTACACAAAGTACAATTTGTTGAATTAGTCTCCTAGAAAAGAATAAAAAAAGAAATTAATCTGTTATCAATAATGTAGAGAGTAAAACTGTCAGCAGTTACATGAAATAGCTAAAAAAATAAATAACTTCTAAAAAATTATATATACAGTACTGTGCAAAAGTGTTAGATAGACCTGCAAAAACACTAATGCATGTTTTGTTTTCTTTCAGAATAATAACTGAATGAAAATGGAAAAGATATCAATTGCTAAAGATGTATTTCTCCTACAATGTGAAATTAGGATAACTGGAATTTAAAGATATGCCATTCAGGAAATTATCAAGAAGTTTCTGATAGAAAAAGGGGTGGATAACCCAGAAATCCAACTAAAAGAATTATTAACAGTAACTGAAGATATATAACTTTTCTGAGGGATAGAGAGAAATCCAGCAAAAAGCTAAAGCAGGATCTGGCAGAATCCTCAGAGGTTCAACTTCATAATTCTATGGTACAAAGATCATCAGGACAAAGTGAACCTAAAAGATTATTGTAGTCAAGAAACCATTTTTAAGCAATGGGCAAAGGGCTAAACAACTAAAATATGCCACCCAACATCGAAAATGGACTCAAGAACAATGTAACAAATTCCTTTTGTCAGATGAATCAAAGTTTGAAGTTTTGGGTTATAAGAGAAGGCAAAATGTAAGGAGAATT
Source organism: Nautilus pompilius (assembly GCA_018389105.1). NCBI lineage: Eukaryota > Metazoa > Mollusca > Cephalopoda > Nautilida > Nautilidae > Nautilus > Nautilus pompilius. Next base: position 465,321 of record JACATO010000345.1, on the reverse strand, counting down.
GGAAAAGAGAATAAGTAAATGAGTCTGTAGCCTACAGTAAAACATGGTGGACATTCTCTTCAGGTTAGGGGGTGTATCTTGGCTGGGCTGTTGAGGATAGGAAGAAAAGGAAATATGAATGCAGCCAGATACAAGCATATTCTTATTAATCATGCTATTCCTTCAGTATTCAGTCATATTCATATTTCAACATGAAAACAATCCCAAACATATACTGACAATGCTGTCAAAACACTCACAATGCAAAAAAGAAAACGGAGTGGTAGATTTATTAGAGTGGCCTCCACAAAAGCTCCGAACTTAATATTACTGAACACATATTGGACTACTTGGACAGAATAAAAAAAGGAACAGCAGCCAAAAACCAAGAATAACCATCTGGGGTGCTTCTGGATGCACAGAACATCATTCCAGCTGATATTATTTCAAAATTCAAGAGAGTCTCCCCAAGATGTATTCAGCTGGTCATGAAAAAAAAAAAGGGTGGACATTAGTACACAAATTTTTGTTTTATCATTTTCATCTTGTCTTCTGTACAATATTTATTAAATTTTGTGTACCATTATTTTTATTTCTATCTACAACTGAAGCTAACAAAAATATAGATTTCCTAAGACTTTTGCACAATACAGTGTGTGTGCGAGTGTTTCAACATTATGTATTGTAAAGATGTAGAGACTCATTCTATGTTCATAAAATATTAGGAACATCCAAATGAAATCTTGGGACCAGAGGCCATTACCATGATGCTATTACAGCCAGGTTTCAGTTGAATGACCCTAGTACAATGTTTGGACAAACATTCAGCAAAATTATTACCTGTAATATTTTTACGCATGATTAGAGTTGCACAATTATTAAAGTGGGACTCTGAAGTTTTGTTTGTGTGGATAATGCATTACACCACTTCTAACTGATGTGCTTTCATTGGATTCAGGTGATAGAGCCAGGAGGACGAACAGTGCTAACCTGCTTCAGAAATGATTCTCAAGGATTTCCACATTGACCATTCCACATTGACCAAATTGTTTAAATTTGTTTTAAATAAAATTTGTTAATTTTGCAGCATCTTTTATAGGTAAATGTTCTGCATGTAACCAGCAGTTAGATATGATAACCTTGACTTAATATGAATTTTACAAATACATTCTCATCAGCAAATAAAGAAAGAAAAAAATGTCTTTTGTCAAATGAAACTCCATCAAAATAAACACAGTATGTTAGAATTACATTCTAAATTGTCAAGCATTTACATACTTCCTGATGTTCTTTGAAGTTACTACTGATTAATAATCATTACATGAAAGATGTAGCAATGCGCACATTTTTTTACTAATTTTACCACATTAAGTTTTGACATTAGTGTGTCATAGTTATGAAAAAGTTTAAAATCAGGAGTAGTGCATTTAATTTGGTATGTGTACAGATAAGCAATACTGATACAAACTATGTTATAGCAAGTATAAAATGGAGCATTATTTAAATGACAGATTCCTTTCTTTGTTTTTTTTATTATAAACTTGAACTAGAAAGTATAAACTGCTTAATTCTATTGTAGCATGGAAATATTTTAGAATGTCTAAAAATGTAATTTTTGTTATGTCACACATGTTAATCACCATAACAAAAGAGGGCTTGTAATGTTATGAATGTAAGTGAACTAGACTAGTGGTGAGCTCACAACCCAGTTGATGCATGTAAACTTTGGAGTCCTAGAGTAAGTTGGATGTCCCTCAGAGAGTTTTGTCCATCACAGAATTTCACCTACACTAACTTTGTAAGTTTGGAATCTGCTGAGTATGTGGGACAAATCTACTTCTCTAAATATTCTGAATACCATGACTGGAAAGAGAAGCTTTCTCCTGCCAGTCTCAATCAACAAATGAATGTAATCAAGAGGAAGGACACACAAAATGCTAGACACATCTCATCCAATACTGTTGGTTAAATACTATAATAATTTTATCACAGTTAATAAGTGATAACACAATTTTTTCACAGTATTGTGTATTTTGGTGAAACAATCAAATGCATGCTACAATTTATATAAAACACAAGCCTCTTGTGTAAGGCACAACAACTTCAAACTGCTTCTTTACCAATCAAACTGCTGTTAAGTTACAATCAAAATTGGCTTATTTTAGTAATTCCTTTATAACACACTACACCAGGAAAACCAGCCAGATTGTGAGTGCTTTACTGGATTGGATATTCTCTTAATGGGAACTTGTTCTAGAACATTGTCTTCATCTTCACTTGTATCTGTTTCCACACAAGACTCTTGTCCAGAAACTGCCAAAAACGGGAGATTACCGCGTAGAAAGTAGTTGCTCATCCTGTTTTTTTGTTCTGCAAATAAATATATATATATATATATATATAAAACATACACACACATATACACCAAAAGCATGGTATGGAACATAATTAAAAAAAACAGCAAATAGAATATTTCATACTGTACCTTGGTTCATCTTCAACTAAATAAAACCAAATTTGGCACAAAAAATACAAGTACCACAAACAAATTTTTAAGTGCTTCCATCTCTTTCTCTCTCTCTAAGCACTTTCTTCCATTTTTTGTGCAAAGTTTGGCTTTATTTAGTTGAAGATGAACAAAGTTATAGTTTAAAATATTCTGTTTACTGTTTGTATAATTATGCTGTAACTGCCATTTTAATATTTGTATCTCATTATTACTGTAGTAGTATGTTTATGCCAATTTATACATTTTATGTTGGGAGCAACAAGCTTCACATAGGCAAATGAATAACTTTTTTGTATACAGAATTTTGTTTTTGGTGTCATTTGCACCTGCCAAACAAAGCAATTGCAGTTATCAATGAGGTCATTGATGTTTATACAAAAGTACAGCATGAGCTAACTATTCAAATTAGTAGTATTAAATAAACACGATTAAACATCATGCTTTCATTATGCACTAAATTTAACATCTATAGAAATAACTTGCCAGGTCCGTAATTATCCAGAATACTTATAGTGATGACAATGTCACAATCGATGGTTACCTTCTGATACATGGTTCATTAGACCTTTAATGAGTTGAGTTCTTTTTTTGTTGCTAAATTAATGCATTTTCATACAATAAAATGATGAATAGGCAGGAAGTGTTTTCATGTAGTAAGCGCATAATTTTAAATGTTAGTATGCGTGTACAACACACACACACATACATACACACACAAGGACAGATAGAGATCTAACAGAGCATAAATAAAAAAGTTTAAACTATTAAATGGTTAAATTGAAGAAATCCTTTATGATACTTCTAAGTTTATGACTTAATACAGATTAAGATGATCAGAACATATCTATTTGCTACCAAGAATTACTATGATTATGTTTTTAAAGTACAGTATTTCTAATAAATAAATATAATACTTAAATGAAGTAATGGATGTCCATTCCATATTCCTGACTCTGTTAGGTTTAATGCAGCAAGGTTTTCTGTTTTTTAAACTATTTACCTTACAAAAAAAGAATTCTGCACCAACACAAGCATTGTAGGCAAGACAAGTGACTTTATCTAATGTTGTTTACCTGCTTTGACTGGCAAATGAGTCACCTGTCATTTTTGTAATTATTGAATGTCATAAGTATGATAATTATAGGTGTAAGCATACACTTAATGATTACCAAGATTCAAGAATGAAACGCATGTAGTAAAGACTCAGTACTGGTGGTGGAAAAGATAAAAACACTAAAATTTAACATTCCTGATATCTATTTATTCATACTTCTTTTTACTGTGTGTGTATGCAAAATGAAATAGAACACTGAACTTTGTGTCACATGATATTTATTTCCCCAGTCTTGTCTAAAGGATTTACAACTTAGAAGAAAAAAATGTATGCAGCTAACTGTCCTGCGATAAGAAATGAATACTTGCTGTTTGTTTTTCTTATGCCCCTTTACCATATTATTTACTCTGCTTGTGTAGAGATAAGTTTTCTCACAACTTTTTTTTTTTTTTTTTTTAAATTTTCAAGTTGATGATCTTGGGGATCCTGTGACATTCACGGGCTCGTTTCAGACTCAAAGTGTAGTGGAGTTTCCTCTCTAGGTATTTACCTCCTTTCCCACCCATTAGAGGTCCCTGCCCTCTCAACACGTTTAACAAAGCAGGCTCTGTCTGTCAAGGGCACTCCAATCAGCAAAGTTAGGAAGATGTTTGACACAAGGGTGAAATACAGAGGTTTGTTTCAGACCCCAAAATGTCTGTGATTTTTCTTTTTTTTATAGCTGTAACACCAGTCTTTTTAGAAACAATAATCTCAGCCATCTCCCACTCGTCCAAATCACTTGAAGAGCAGCACACAAAAACATAATACATTTGCTTGTATTTTTTTTAGCTCAGAGATCGTTATGTAAATATATTATTCTGATCCTTTAATGGAAAGTTGTTTTGGTTAAATCTCTTACATTAATGTACGAGGTGTAGTCAAAAAGTATCCGACCTTTGGCCAAAAAAACAAGTAATATTAAAAAACTCACCATTTTGATTTAGTTTCCTTCAAAGTATTCACCTTGGGAGTCTACACACTTCTGCCAGCGTTCCTGCCACTGCTGGAAACATTTCTAGAAATCACGTTTTGGGATACTGTAGAGCTATGCCGTCGAATTTTGCTTAATGTCCTCTGTTCCTCTGTTGACTCAAATCGTCTCCCTTTGAGAGTTTTTTTGAGCTTTGGGAATAGCCAAAAGTCACATGGAGCCAAGTCTGGGGAGTAGGAAGCCTGACGAACAAGTGGTGTGTTATGCTTGGCGAGGAATGCTTGGATGATGTGGGCGAAATGAGCGGGTGCGTTGTCATGGTGGAGTTGCCAGTTCTTTGCTGCTCACAGGTCGGGTTGTTTTCGCCGCACAGCTTCACAAAGGCGACAAAGAACCCCAAGGTAGTATTCTTTGTTAATTGTCTGACCTTGTGGTGCATATTCATGGTGCACAATACCTCTTAGTCAAAAAAAAAAGGTCATCATCAGTTTAACACTGCTGTGCACCTGTCTTGCTTTCTTTGGTCTTGGCAAGGATGGATGCTTCCATTGGGATGATTGCAATTTTGTTTCATGGTCATAGCCGTACACCCATGTCTCATCGCCAGTGATGATAGTGTTCATGAAGTTTTGATCTTGGCTAGCACACTCCAGCATGTCCTGGGAGATTTCCTTTCTGTTTTCTTTCTGCTGGTCAGACAGCAACTTTGGTACGAATTTGGCCGACACCCTCCTCATGCACAAATCTTCTGTTATAATTGACTGAACTGACCCATGACTGATTCTAACTTCGGCAACAATCTCCTCAATAGTCACACGATGGTCTTCATAGACTATTCCTCGAACCTTTGCAATCATTTCGTCGTTTCTGCTAGTCGATGGTCTGCCACAACGTGGTTCACTGAGGTGCGGCTATCTTTGAACCAGTTGTACCACTCCTTTGTTTATTTTTCCCATAGCATCGTCTCCAAAGGCCTTCTGAATCTTCTGATAGTCTGGGCTTGTGTATCACCAAGTTTTTGGCAGAATTTGATACAGTATCTTTGCTCAATGCGCTCGGTCATCTTGACTCAAAAAAGAAAAATCGCACAGCACACTCTTCACATCTGTACTCAACGCTTCACTGCGGGCGACTGGCGCAACCTACAGACATAAAAATTTTTGCACATGCTCAGGAAGGACGCGGCCACCTAATACCCATGCAGATTTTGCTCACGCATTATTATTTTGTTCAAACAAATTCAAGGTCGGATACTTTTTGACTACACCTTGTATATAAGTACCATATTTTCCAGGTTAAGTTGCACCAGTATATAAGACGCAACAAAGCTGATTTATTATTTTTCAGAAGGTGTATCAGTACATAAGATAGAAATCACACATTTTTAGATCATAGCCAGGTATTCCACTTAAACAAAACATAAATGGTGGACATCTTGGTTGTTGTTTGGAATTCCTCTTTTCGATGTAGATATTTGCAATGACAGTATACTTTAAAACGTTTTTAACTTGAAAAAAAATTATAAAAATTGTGAAAATAAAGTTTTAGTGAACAAAACGTTTTCCTACCACGTGTTTTCCAATGACTTTATGCATGCCCTGCACAGGTCTCTTGTCTGGGGCTCCTATTTTATACAAGAATAATTCTTATCAATAGTTCCTTTTTATCTTTTTATAATACTTTATATTAGCTTCTTAAAAAATGTTATGATAGTTTTCTGCTAATAATTTAAAAACAATACTGCTATTAAGTTTGCAAGTTATTATTTTGCTCTTGTATTTTCCAGTACAATGTGCCAACAGCCTGTAAAGCTCTATTGTTAAAAAGAATATTTGAGAAAACACAAACAAGAGCTTAGTATTATGGAGTTAATTTTTATCAAAACATGTTGTAGATGCTGCTGCATTAATGTATGTAACAGGCTTTATATGAATGTGTTTAGGCAATACCAACACTTCAAACCCACTGAGAAACACTTATCAGTTGATGGACAATAAATTTGAGCTGGCAACAACTGAATTTTTCAACATAAAACTACTGACAATTTCTGCTCCAAGATTAATTTTTAAAAAATTTTTATACACATAAGCTGCAGATCTGACTACCAGGAAAAGAGTGCATGTGGCTTATAATCCAAAAAATACAGTATACCAAACCATTTTTGTTGTAAAAACTATCTTTTTATGTAGTTTTCCTTAATTTACATTTATTTTGCATTTTCATCTATTATATAATTCACATTTCATACTGTGGCACTTGCCTGTAGATGGATGGTCTTTCACTGTTAACTATCTGTGTCGTTCGTGATACTATCTTAGCAAACATTTTGAGCTATTAAACTGAATTTAATTTGAGCTTTTCTCATGAAACATATGCAGTGTAAAAATCTGTACAGTGTAGCACTAAGCAGATTTCCTCTCATGGTGGTAGTCAAGATGTCTGAACAATGTTTGATATCTGGACAAGGATGTGGTTTCTCTTGGTTTTCCGTATCAACCCGTTCATTGTGGGTTTCTTCCACTCACTGCTAATCTGGAGATTTCTGATGGAATTTGTTCCTTGCTGAAGTTGGCACTATCTGGCTTGCTTCTAAACACATGGAGAAAGCTCTGTGCAGTCTCAACTAAGGTACCACACTTCCAAAAATGTTCTAAGTTTCCTGCGTGATTACACTTACAGCATGAAAACTCAAAAGACCAACAACAAAAACCACTTGTCACCATCCACTGCAAGAAAAAAATGATATCGCACTTAAACCAAGATGACTAAGGGCAACTGAGACACTAAAAGTTTGTGATTAGGGATTCACACAATTTCACTGTTAGAACTGTTGTCAGCAACCACATGAACTACTGGCAGGAACCCAGCACCAAACTGGTATAATTAATCTTTGATATTGCTTCCAGGCATAAATGGCTAAAACATTTCTTGAACACTGATGTACAAGTGCAGTTATGGCAGGTAACCAAAAGAGTTAATATACAGAGTGCTGTACCTGTTAAGACATAAAACTTGTTTTTAAGGGTGGTGTTGACTTTGACTTTGGAGCACACAGGTTCAGTAAAGGAAAATGGTATGGCAAGGTTGATTTTATGGCAATCAAGCATTTCAGAGTTCACAATTTTTTCATCATACTGCTGAGTATTGACTTCATTTTAGCCTGCAATATACTGATTAGTGTCAAAGTATGTAACGTAAAATAACTAACACTTACCCTCAGTCATGTGCTTTTGAGAAAATCACTATGGCAATTAGGGATCGCTGGTTTGGAAAGGCATTACATCTACTTGCCTCATAACCACTACCCAATGTCCTTAGGTAAAGAGATGTCATTCTAAACACTGTTACTATCCTTTTTTTTTATCTCACACAATTGGCTACACCAATAAGAACCATGCCATCTCAAACTGCTCCCATTCTATAAGACACCAGTGTTCTCTCATAAGGTTTCCTCTCTTTCCAATATTGATACCAGTTGAACATGAATAAGATGAATGGAGTGTCAGTCAAACATCTACCCGAGCAATTGCTTGATTGCATCAACAACTTCATGATACCTGGATGGTGACAAGGAAAAGTCACCATAGCGTAGATTCATTAGTCAGTTCTGTTACAACTAGTAGGTTGATGAGAATGCCCAAACCAACACTATACTCTTTGTAAAGAAATATCAAAAACCCACCAAAACCAAGTTACTGAGGCAGTCCTCTCAACATTTTCTTTTTCTTACAAGAAAGCCTGGCGTGTTCTCGAGTTAAAAGAAAGTAAATATATATTTTTTGTTACACAAGTGACAAATCATCATCATAGGGTCATTTTAAATAAATGAAGAGTCTGTGCGATAAACAACAATTTCATATTTCATAAATTACCACCAACCTAACTCAGTCAATCAGAATAGACCAAAATATTCAATTTATTTCTTTGTGAAAGGTGTAGGTGGAAACACTAGATGTACATTCTGAGAACACTGGGTATTTCTTCGAGAATGGCTCGTGAGATCTCCAGGTGTGGTTTTTTCTCCCCTTCATTGTGTGTGTGTGTGTGTGTTGTTTCTTTTAGCTTCTTTGGTTTTCTTAACTAATTTTTAAATGGCAGTTTCAGATATCTACTGTATTGTAGCCAAAGTGATTTTTCTTTTCCATTGTAGCTTGGTATAAACGATGTTAGAAGAGATTAGTCTATCATAGGTTTTATTACTTTTTTTATAAATTATAAAAACAAAGTGCTTGAAACAAATTTACATAATTTATTATTATTATTATTATTATTATTATTATTATTGGTCTACACTAAGCTGATTTTGTTGTGTTTTTTCTTTTGTTTAGACGGGGGGGGGGAGGAGAATACAGCGCTGGGTTTTATTTGGGCACTCTGTTGTTAATATATTAAGTCTCCCTGTACTTGTGAACAGATGGTGGTGGGTAGTATGTTCTAAATCAGTGAAGCCACCATTTTCAGAGATCTCCCCATGATATTATCTCAGCCATATACTTTGAAAGCTTATCTTTGGCTGAAGAATGCTTTTAAATTGAACAGAAAAAAAAACAAAAAAACAAACACCACACACACAACCCCCCCTTCCAGAAGAAGTTCTCCACCCAGACCTACAAGGAAGCAGTTGTATGAGTCATAAATAAAACATGTGCCAGAGGAATTAATGGAGGAGGGGGGGGGGCAGGCTCTGGCCAGATAATGTCACAGCATTCCATTACAGAACAGGATACAATTCCTCTTAAGTGGCTGCAGTATAAACAGCACAAATTTTCCAAAAAAGTGTTATGTCTAAATAAGTAAACTCAGTGAACTAGCAACAGGAGTGAATAAATTCAACCTTGACAAACCCAATAACCTAGGGGTCATGGACAATGACAGGAAGGAGCCTATGTTTTGGTTGGATTACTTGTGTCAAACTCATACATATCCTTTACAAGGCCTGTTGGCACTGGGGAAGAAGTTTATGTGCTGACTCATTTTGCCAAAAAATCAGGCTATCAGCCCTTATCATTAAAAAACAAACAACATATCTGCACTGGTACAAGAGACATTTCACATGCAAAGAATGCCTGGTGATATTTATGCTATATACTTGTGAAATTTAAATGAACAGTGCCCAACTTTAATTTCAGTCTAGCTTTTTGTGAACAAGTGCATGCATACCTGTCAATTTCTTTTGTTTCAAACCTTTATCCGCAGAAACTAAACTAAGGTTTCTAAGCTTAAGTAATGCATATATTTTTTTTTAAAAAGGCTACAATGATTTCAATCTGCAGAGTACCTCATCATCATTTATGGTGGGCATGGAGGAGGTAAAATGGCTGCCATCTAATTGGCATTCTCTAGGTACACTTGCTAATTACTTAAATTGATTTTTTAAAAAAAATTATTATTATTATTATTATTATTATTATTATTTAGGTAACTGGATTTTTCTTCATTCTTAGAGAGGATACTATTCACATTTTATTTGTTAGTGGGCAGTAAACAATACTGGTAACATTGCAATATTTTTCTTATTGCTGGTGGTATTTACTGGTGTTGTAAGATAATACATAAACTATACTATTCTCAGAATTCCCCATGAATTCCAGTTGACTCATAGCTTTAAAATATTTGGCTTAAAAATAAATGCAACATTGTCTGCTAAGCCACCTCTACCAAAAATAAATTTGTTTACCTTATCAACACCTTCTGACTATTAAAAAGCCTTTATCAGAGATTATCTTATAAGGTCCTGCAAAGGAAAGCTAACAGTTTCTATCACCAAAGTCCCTTTTAGAGACAGAAAACTGCCCAGTCTTTGTATCACTCACCCAATGAGAAATTCAGTGAACATCCTCCCCTCTCAACTAGCCTAACTAAATCTTTATCAAGAGATGCATTCTGAAAAATATCTATTTACAAATAGAGAAACAAAAGATGGTAAAAACTGTGTTCTTCTGTAAACAGAATGATATTTTTCATGCACTTTATGCCAAGTGATACTTAAATAATAAATCAATTCATATTAATAATTCAAGTATTTTACATCTTTCATAATAAATTTAAATCTCAACTCATCTAGTTTTTACATTGAAAAATGACTTTAAATTATATTCTTCTGCAGGAGTTCTCTCTCCTCTTTTAATGCATCTTATGGAAAGAATGCATTTACATAGGGGTCTAGCAAATCTACTTATTCCATTTGGCAGTGATTAAATTTGAATATGTGCTACAGATAATAATAATAGAAAAAATGAGCAGCCAGATAACTGGAGTTAAGGACTTGTTAGAAAATAAATGAAAAAAAATACATGGGAGCCCAATGATGGAAGCTGTCTGCAAAACTCTATCACTAATTGAGAGGAAAACTACATAGAAGATGGAACAAGACAATGTTATTAGTTAAACAACCAAATACTGCCCATGATAACCCAGCACTGCCAAAGACTTTTATTATTTAAAATAAACAATATGAAAATGAGATAATATGGAATCTGACTCCTTAAATTCAGAATTGTAAAGTTGAAACCTCCAAAGTTTTGGAAATTTTGAAACTCAAAATCATCTGGAATTCAGATTGCACTCCAAGTCATATCTGGCCATATTCTGTATCTGATCTAGTGCTCATGGAAGAAGCTAGAGTGTATCACAAAGAGATGAAACTGAACCAAGAATGTTTGTACTTGCAAGGTTGGTTACATAAATAAAAAAGAATAGTCATAGTATTTGTATTCTAAGTGTTCATGGAGAGAAACTTGCTGACCCTGAAGCAGCTGAGACTTATTTTACTGATTTTTCTATTAGTGAATGATAAGGAACTTAGTCCAAACAAATCTATAATGCTGAGACTGGTATGTATTGGAGGTGTTTACCTTGTAAGACACTAGTAGCTAGCTGCTGCAAATGAAAAGAAAGTGGAGTGAGTCAAACAGGGAAAGGATGGGCTTGTGGCCTTTACATGTGCCAATGCTGCAGGCATGGTAAATGTAAATTGCTTGTTGTAAGGAAGAGCACAAAGCTTCATGCTCTTAAATTCTTCTTGTAATCTACAAGGCTAACAGATGGGCATGAATAACCTGAAAAATAGCCTTAGAGTGGTTTGACCACAATTTTGTACCTGAGGCTTGTTCCCACTGTCATAACACTGAGCTAGCAGATTGTAAAATTGTCCTTCTCTTAGATAATTGCTCAGGATACCTATCTGTTCAGCAGATGGATACTGATAATGCTTTTTTGAATTAAAACAATATATATATTTCACTGTCAGTAGCCTGTGTTTTGCATTTTTTTTTTATTTATTTCTGAAATTTGGAAATGCCCAAATCTAAGAGATCAGATTGTATACATAAAGAACTTATCAACTGATTTACCATAAGAAATCAAAGTATTTAATCAGATTCCCATGAAATATAATGAGTTCGGAAGCCATAGGTTCTCCTGATCACAATTTAGAACAGCCTTTAATCCTGTCATAATTTGTAACATTATCAAAACTGCATAGTTTGAGTAGGATGATATTTCTGCACTGAATAAAGAATTTATCTCATTTGGTCTCTCCTCTGGTGGTTCCATCAAGCAACTCGTGTAATAACTAATTCCACTTCTCCAGCTGTCACATTTCACATCTCTCTTATTCTTAGTCAGAATTACTAATCTGACAGTAAGTGTCAAAAATGACTCCTGAGATTACGATGCAGATAAAACAAATGGCATTCACAAACATTCTTGGAAAAACAATAAAGCTTTCCTTTTTTTAAAAAAAAAAGGGATCTCAATAAAAAATAATATCAAAGAATGCAATCAGTGGTGCTTTAATGAATGCTTTCAAAATGTCATGAGTGAAGCCCAGAGATTTTTTCTGTTGTTTTTTTTTAATTGTAAAATCACAAATGAGAAAACAATTAATAAATATGGAATTCAGAAAACAAATCTGAATTACAGATGAGCTCAAAAAAGATGACATATTGAAGCAAACACAAGAAGCATAAAATAAATTACATTTCTACAATTCCATAAACAAATCTTTTAAAAATATGTATAATATATAAAAATGGTCAAACCCTCAAAGACTACATTATAACGTACATTCAGACGAAACCTAAAAATTCAGGCAATGCTACTTCAGCCGGGTTTCATTTGAACAATGCCCTTAGTAGATTCTTTCCATCTTTGTTCACCAGTGTTTTCACGTTCAATTTAACCAAAGTTTTGCATATACATATAACGGCAATAGAAAAGGTTAAATTCAAAGTATAAGCTACTAGCTGGGGTTCCCAATGCTGCATGGGAAAAATGGCTTTTATAGAAAAAAAGGTTTTATATCAATTTGAAAAACAGAAATTTTGTTTAAACAAAGTCGCTGCACGAATGTCGAATTGATGCTAACGATACACGTCTTAACATTCTACAAGCTGTAAACGTAATTTTAACTTTGTTCCATAAGAACCCAGTTTTTTTTGTTATCTTGAAAAAAAAAATCACGAGAAAACAAAGGTTTTAAAATTGCATAATGATTATGTTTCAGCTGACTTGCTGTAGTAAACTACTAAATGAATTTTTATTCTTAGTTTTTGAAGTCGTACTGCGAATGATTTCAAAACTTTCCCTTGATGGCTTTCAAGTGGCCTTCAAGGCTGACAGTTGAAAAATTGAAATCTCTGGTAACTTTTGAGTTGAATGAGTACTATGACTTGTAGTAACTCTGAACCTTGAAAGGTGGTCTTTGTTGTCCTTTAAGACCAGGCTCTGGTACCCTTGGATCCTACCTTTGATTCTGAGGTACCTTCGTTATGATTTAAGGCTGGCTAGGTCACCTATTTTGAATGAGTGCAGTAAACTGTAATCTATAAAGCTTTTGAAAAGCAGCCTTTGGTGGCTCAAAACGGCCTTCAAGGTGAATGTGCAGTAGCTTAAAACCTTTCCCAGATTCTGAAGTACCTACACCAAAAATCTTTGGCCTCCAGGTGCTACAGTTTTGCCATGAAAGAGGAACAAACAAACACTTAAAAATATGGTATTCAATTACCATTATAAGTTCATGTAGAGTACATATTACTTAGCAGTGAAAAAGAACATTATTTTCTTTAATCAGCTAGCTAGTGGGGAATTTAGCTGGCACTAGGTAAAAAGAATGCTTCCCTAATGCAAGAACAATCCAGAGAACTAAATTAAATCAGTAGTTTTCTACTCTTGAAAGTGCTGCTTTACTTCCTTCTTTTTGTCTATCAGGATTTAAGAAAGAAAACAAAAATTGTTTACTAAAAAGTAGTTTTGACATTTCCCATCACCTTAAATTAACTAATCAACCTGTGGTTCAGTGATCTTCCCCTGTTTAGACCTCAGGAGGGCTGTTTTGGAGTGCAAAGTTGTTGTAGAAGTGGCCTGAGCTGATCTTGAACCTATGACCTGTTGGTTTTACATAAACATTTTTAACCAATACTTTAGTCCGCTATGCCCCAAGTCTGCTCTTACAAGCTACACTTGACCAAAGATTCTCCCAAAAATAGAGCAAAGACAGCCAAAGGTTACAAATTAAAGGAAATTATTAGGATGCAAACATAAGGCCAGTGTATTCCAGACTGGAAAGTCTATAAAGTAAACTACTTTTGTAGATTTCTTCTTTTTTTTGAAAATTCTGTTTTAAACTTTAGCTTTAGTTAGCCAGTGTTTAGATTCACATTCTTTATCTAAAATAGTCTTATGTGGTAAGATGCCATTCTGGTATGGACACTTTATTTAAAAAAAGAACATTGAGATATTGAAAAAAGGTTCAGTATGAATTTTTTTTAGAAATATGCATTTACAATATTCAGGATGATTTTAAAATTGTTTGACTTAATTTCATCCGAAGATATTTAACATGAAATCCAGAAGTTTCAATGAATTTGTATGAGTCATTTAAAACGTATTTTATATCTGAAATTAGAGCTCTTCTTTACTAGGCTTGTTAATTTGGGTATAACTGTCTGTAAACATGTTGCAGATAAACACATCAAGCAAGTTAAATGGTATCCTGTATCTTCTGGTTTATTTTCAAAATTCAAATAATTTTTTTGGGTGCTTTTAAATATATTAGTACATTATACAAATCAATGTAAGATGCCTCGTCATTACTCTTGGTTGAAATAGTACTTTGGAGAAGGCCAGGTTTCCAAGATGGAAAATTTAAGATTTGCTAGTATGGTGAAGGAACTTATTGAAAGCCCTCACAAAAACCCTTCATTCTCAGATGTGGAAGGAAACCCATGTGGCTGGCTGACAGTGGTGGACTGGGTCTAAAATTTCTACTGGAAAAACTTGTAAAAGGGCCCACTCAAAAGGTCACAACACATGGCCAGGGCTAAAAAATGCAGAAAAACAAATAGGAATGGCTTGCCTATGTTTACAAGTTCCCAGGACCTGGAAACAGTTGATGTTGCAACCAGCGCTACCAATACAGTAGCGGGAGATTGGTACGCCAACCCCGGAAATTTGAAATTATGCTAGCTGAAACTATGTCCGAATTACCGAAGGAACATTTCTTATAATGCTTAATATCTCATAAACCAAAACAAAATTAAAAAAGATCCTTAAAAATGAAAGAAACACGCTTTATCAAACAAGGAATTGAGGATATCTATTATCTATCGAAAGAAATTATACCATCAAAGAAGCCTTATTTAAATCTTCTCAGAATCTATGCAATATTTTTCTTTTTCCCGTTATTTCGGGCCAGTCCCCCACTGCTGGCTGAGAAGAAACCATGCTGGAGAGGTACATCACTTGTCCTGACTGAGATTTGAACTTGTGGCCCTCAACTTTAGCCAAACCCTGAACCACCTTGAGCAGGTTTTCAATAGTTAATACAATGAATTTTTCTTCTTCCTGTTTCCTTGTTTTTGATTATATAAATTAAAAAATGTTTCATTTAATTAATGTTTTACTGTTGTTGGCCAATTTTAGGTCATGAATGTGAATAAAGTTTAAAAAAAAGAAGAGAAAAGATAAAGAAAACTCCTTTTCTAAGAAAATATCCAGTGCTGCAACAATTTCAAATAAATCTAGACTCCATACTCAAAGGTAAAACACTTGTGGTTAATTTTTATAAAGAAATTGTTTGGTTGCTAACTTGAAACCAAAATTTATAAAACAATGTCTACATTTTTAATCACTTTTTAGCCATTATAAAAAAAATTATGGAATAAAATTCAAGCGTGTTTAGAAAAAGGTTTTATAAAAAGCAAAACAATATCCAGGATATCATTACTTAATTGTTTTTTCTATTTATAATGAGTAACTTACTTTTTATGAGCAATGGCGTGTCTACCACTTCAGAGTTTAATTTTTTTAAGTGCGCTATTTACCTTTCATTCAGAACCATTTTCCAGACTTTCAGTTCACCACCTGCAGTAATGAGCATCAGATTGTTGCTTGGTGTCTTCAGGCATACTATATCCTTAATCTGAGATGTTGCCTCGTCATTCAATGTACCTACGTAATCTCCTTCAGGAAGAATACGAACTGCAAGAAAGATGATTTTGACACAAAGTACAAACTTTTATAGTTTCATACTTCTTTTTAAAAAATATTTTCTTATTATAGCAAATCATTACTATATCAAATGTCAGCTTAACAAATTCTATCTGCAGCAAACCATGGACAATGTTTGTAACCAGCAGCAAATATCATGTATCTTTCTAACATTTGATCTCTAAAAAATTCATATTTCAGAGCAATAAAAGGGTAAAATTTTTACTTTAGAGCAATTTACTCCAAGAATTTAACATTTTACAAGCACACTACTATGTTCATTGCTGAAGCATGCACCAAGATAAAATTTTTGGGGAAGGTGGCTGCATCTATAATATACTTTTGTAGGTATTGTATATAAATAAAGTTTATTTCACACATGGCAGTCATGTTTCAACTGTTTCCTAAAAGATGAGCTACACAATTGTTTGTTTATAATTAATTATTTTTGGGGGTTTCATGAAGTTTTTACATAAAATATGCATTAAATTAGCAAAATATTTTTTAAAAAATATAACAGGGATCAAAAGCCAAAAAAAGGAGAAAAAAGTGTGAAGCCAGCTCTAGACTGAGAGAATCTCCAAAGGTTACTAATTGGATGTGGTGGAATGGCTAAAGTGCTTTTATTTTAATTTATTCATATTCTGAGTACTATAGAGTATCATAATTAGTTATGATCTATGCCAATCATTGTTATTTTAACCACAGTGCTGCTGGTACTCATTATATTGATCCCCAGCTGCAATTACTTAGCATTCCAGTTGTCCATAAAGTGATCTCCAAAGCAGGCAGGGTTAGGGTTAAAGAAAGCCAGTCTGATTGTTCCAAGAATCCTTCAGCTTTGATCCTCCCTATTGTGGGGGTGGGGGACAACTAAAACTTAGGGTCACCATAATGTCAGTTTTAAAAATTGTTTTGTTTCACAAGTTAATAGAAGAAAGTGAATTTTCTTAAGAAAAAGCAAACACAGATTCTCAATGCTGGCTACAGCACTTGCCACCAAGCAACTAACAGAGTAGCAACCATAGCATCTTGGCTAATCTTCAAAGCATACATAAGAAACTTAATTTCCATCTGTTTACTCATGAGAAAAAAAAAAAAAAAAATTTCTTTACATTATCAATCTGCCTTGGTTGAAGCTGCTATAAAAAGAAATACTCTGATGTGCAATGGACGGGTAGTTTCCAAAACTCCAGCCTTCAACCAAAGTTTATCTAGGCTTCAGGGATTAACCAAGAGATTATAGTTGGCTGCTCCTTCAGTCACTATATGGTGGGTGTTGTAGTAACAAGCTAAAACCATGTATTCTTACATGAGTGCTATGTAAAGGATATAAATGTTAGAAGCCAGATAGAATTAACACAGGTGGTTATTTTATTTTATTCTTCTGGTTGAATAAATCGCTTTTGCATTCCACTGTGTTTAAAGGAGAAAAAAAATGTACATACTTGATCAAATACAGAATACAGTTTGGGTTAAAATACAAGATTATGTAGAAAAAAAAAATGCATCCATATGTGAATATGTGGAGAGAGAGAGAGAGAGCTAAAAGTTGGCAGAATAACATCATAAACATCTAGCATGAAGTAGCAGATGTTTCACATTCTATATTTGTCTGAGATCAATACTAATCAGAACACTGGTGTCCTTGAAATGCTTCGGTAAGCTTCAAGCTTCTGTCTGGTGGAGGCCTGAAATTTTCATAATCAACTTCAATTTCTTATGACAAATCAATATCCATTGGTTACTGAACTACAATGGTACCAAAGTTATTTTTGGCATGCAATCTGCTGTTTAATACACTTAAATTTTATTGTGCAGAAGCATTTAAGCTATATGACTGATTGGACAAAATTTTGCAGGGTGATGTAGTGTAGCGAGTTTCTAAAAGGCTGTGAAAATGAGTTGTTAGCATCTGATTTCCATTATTCTCTGTGACATATAATGCTCAAGAGATGGGGAGGGAGTAATAGACCCTGAACCTGAAGGATTCTTAGAAAAAGCTGCAGTTGTAAATTAAGTTTAATGCATTATGATTCTAACAGAAAAATCAATATACACTACCACTCAGAAGTCTGGGTAAACTACAGCAATTTAAAGTTAAGTTCTAGTGGATATGTGATCTACTAACTAACATAAATATAACTAAAACAATTAGTAAAGTATCTAGCACATTTAATAATCAAATATGTATTTTATTAAAATACATTTTTGATTCACCAAAAAAAGCTTTTTTCTACAATTACTGTCTGTCAAATTCATGGACATCTCCCAGTTAATTCTAGAGTAATCTTTCTGTATTACATTCCAAGTCTTCTGTAAGAACTGGCAAAACTGTTGGGATAAAGATGGCTGTTTATCTCTTTCCCTTCTATGTATTTCATCCCACATGCTTTCAACAAGTCTGATGATTGTGGTGGCCATTCCATGATAATGAGAACTGTATCCTGTTGTTTCTTTTTGCTTAAGTAATTCTGACAGAGTTTATAAGTGTGTTTTGGGTCATCATTTTGTAAGATAAATTGTTGGCAAACCAAACATAAACCCAATGACATGCTTCTTGAGTATACTGCAACAGCCTTGGTTATTTAGGGTATTCTCAATTTTATAAAGATCACCAACTGTCAACAGTAAGTAAAGCCAGACCATTATGTTTCTTCCTCTAAACAAACTTTTAGCATGTGTTCACCCACTCTGTGATGGATATAATATGATCAATGCAAATATTTCAATTTTGGATTCATCAGTCCAGAGCACCTGTTTCCATTCATGAACTGTCCAATTGTTGTGACATTTAGTTCAAGAAAGCCCTTTTGCCTTATTTTTCTAAGACTTTAATGAAGGTTTATCTGATGCTTTTCTCCCAATTAAGCCAGCTGCTTTTAGCCTTCATGCAAATATGGAGTTATTTCATGCTGCATTCAAGGCAGTAGTTATATTGAGGCAGGCAGCTCCTGACCTTAATGTAGCGGTCTTCTATTTTAGAAGTGATTTTGGTCTACATTAGTACCAGTCATTTTTGTAGCACAGTATCATATGAGAAACTCCATTCAATGACACTTTAGTTTTCACAAAGATATTCTTTCATTCCTCACAGTAACAATAGTCCTTCACTGTTCAGTTGATAGTTGTTTGGTCTTTACCATCGCCACTCTTTCTTAATTTATTTCAGACTTGTATTACTATTATTTATTTTTAAATAGAATATTTTGCTCTCCTCGGTTAATTGCAATCACACCTGTTTTAACAACAGATATTGAATTTCTAGATAAATTACTTATTCATTGGTCACAAACTATCATGCGCATAGAATCATCTGAAATATTTGTGATAATTAATTTCCATTGGTCACAAACTAAGTAATTTATCTAGAAATTCCCTATTTCTATTGGTCATAAACTATCCTATTTTCCAGATGATTCTTATTCATACATTTACATTTATTTTGATAAATACCAATTAAAATGGATGTTTAATCATAATACTTCTGATTAACTATTAACATGAATTGTGTGTTGGTAAAATCAATCTGACACTAGTTTTATGCACAATATCACTTAAAAAGTAAAAATTGGTGTACCAAAACTTATGGGCAGTAATGTACATTTTTGTAAAATATTTTCTATAGTATTATATTAATTAAAATATTCATATGAATAGAGTATCAATTATATCAATAATAAAATAATCTATAATGTTTAGGCAACGTTTCTATTTAAATAGAATTTTTTTTTTTAAATAACAGAGAGACAAAGATAAATTAACACCATTTTTGTTTACACATTTTTTTTCTAAAACAAAATTATCATTCAAAATAACAAAAATGAATTAAAAATCAACTAATAAAAATTATATTTAAATGTGTTTAATATTAATTCTTTAAAGGGAAATAACCTAAACCAGTTCTGTGAAGCATTTTATTGCTAAAGAATAAAAAAAAAAAATTTGCAAAATGTTTCAACCTTAAATTCTATAAAATTAAACAATAATTATTTATATACATTTAGAAATTTTTAGAATCTGTGACTAGATAAAAACTTGATTTACATACAACCATTTTATTACACCGAACACTAAAAAAGAATTAGCAAGTTGGTTACTATAACTGTTGTTGTTGAAATATTTCAGTTTAATTTAACACCATCACCAGCTTCCCTGAGGGAAGACCTTTTAAAAATTTCATCTATGATTATATTTAATATTTTAAAATATGCTTTTTAGTTATTTAAGTTGTTTGTGTATCAACACTAAGAACTGGTAGACTTAGAAGTAGAGGGTCAGTATTTAGCAATTATAAGATGCTAAGGAGTGTTGTTAGAATATAATTCCAAGTTTATTTATTTGTATGTTTTGGAAGGTTTTAGAATTGAAAAATATAATGGCTGCATTGATGTAGAGAGCTCCCAATATGATGGAAATTTAGAGGCTGTGGGTTTGGCTTTTATTCATCCTTCAAAATTCTTAGATTAGTCTTGTTTCAGCTTCTCTTTGGAAATTAGTCTAATCAGGCTCCAGTTAGGTGCATTGATATAATCTAAGTCTCATGGATATTGCGTTAAAAATGCAAAATCCTTTTAATTTAAGCCCATGAAGTTTACTTTAAACTTTAAACCTACAAACTATCTTGACAGTTGGTTTCATAGCCCAAATAAACATGGCTGTTGCATGCCAAATGCATGTCCAATTACTGAGCTGAGTTAATGAGTCCAACCTTGAACCCTAGTTCTTCTGTAGCTACCATGTGTTATGATTCACAGGGAAGATAGTGTTTCCAACAAAACAGCAATGTCAAAACAATAAAAAGAAAGAAAAAGCTGATGTAGGAATGGCAACTATGCAGTTATAAAAAGTAAAAATGAGTAAAACATGATGTCACTGCAGACATTGTTACAGAAAGTTTGTTCATCTCCTATCTGTAACACCCTTTCTATGATTCTAGTTTTGTATTTTTTATGCACACATTTAATATCATTCCTACATTATTTTATTTTAAATTTATTAATAAATATTCTCTATTGTTCATGCTAAATAAATAATTAAATATATTATATAAAAAATAGTAATAGTGTATAAAATGCAATGCTTATACAAGTTTAGAATAAAACCCCAAACATTTTAGTATAAACAAAAATTTATAGTAAAAAGAAAAAACAATTAATCATTTTTTTTTACTGGTTGCACATACAAACTTCATATGCAATTGTTCCAATACTTGCAAAAATGGTTTGTACCAGTAAAGAAAATCATAAGAAACAACCTCAAGTATTCTATTCACAATCGAGACTGAACTGTACAATTATGAACATTACCCTTTTTTCTTTAGATGTTTTGTTTAATGGTTTTATTTACTTCAGCATACTAAAATATATTTCATCAAAAGAAACTTTGATAAAGACCAGCAATAAATACTGAAATTGTATTGTACTGAAAATTGAAAAAAAGAAAAAAAAGATATTCTTAAATTGTATTGGATTGAAATAGAAATCTATACTGAAATTTTTACTGTAGTGATAGTTTTCAATACAAATATTGATAGATATTAATAAAAAAACTTCTTAATACTTATGAGTTGTATGGTATGCAGTTTATTTCACATCACGTGGTCTAAAATTTATTTAGAAAATTCCAAAAAACAAAGTGAACTTGGGCAAATTAGAATATAACACCTAATGGATCAAGAAGTTAATATTGGACTCTTCTATATTTTTTCCATACTTTTCTTAGCATTCAGATGAGCTTTAGGCTTGAGAGATTTTCCTATGAATCATTCTAGAGAAAACAGTTGAGGCGATCTTAGAAATATTGAACAGATGTGGACTAAATGTCAAGCTACTTTTCTCAATCACTACAGACAAAGCACATGGTCATGGTTGAACTTTTGTCAACTTTGACTGGAGATACAGATAAAGATGTTGATGCACACAATGACCGACTTTCATCTTAGTAATAACTCAGCAGTTAACTATAAAGCCCATTCTCTGTAGCTTGCAGTGAAAAATGTTGTTGATAGGATCTATTTCCAAGGCAACTGCTCAAGGTTGTTTTCTTGCAAAGAAACTGAGGACCACTCTCATCATGAATATCCACAAAACAAAGAATCTAAGAATGCTCACTATGGATGGTTTTCTATGAGTGGCATGCTTGCAAAGAAACTGAGGACCACTCTCATCATGAATATCCACAAAACAAAGAATCTAAGAATGCTCACTATGGATGGTTTTCTATGAGTGGCATGCTTGGATAACTTCCAAATTTGCTGAAGATTTCATCAATGTTACTGGCCTAGAACTTAACTTGGCATTGCAAGTTTGGAAGAAAATTGAATTGTTTTAACACTAAAACGTGCACAATTTTCAACATCACAACTAAAAAGGAAAATTAAGAGACATTAATCAGGCATGGTTCATATGTAAACAAGAAATAGACAAGAACAGACATCTATTGTCAGCTTCCATTGTGCAAGCAAAGAATGTAAAAATGTAAGAAAGAAATTATTGCAGTTAGATTTAGTACTATTGCCATTTTACTTAGATGCCCATTTTAATGAAATATTGTTTAGCAAGCAGCATACTACCACTGTTACACATTTTCAGTCATTGTGGGCAACTGTGAAAAACTTGGAATCTAAACCAGCAGCAACTTTCTCTACTCAACCATTTAATGACCTATCCACTTTCCTAGCAAAGACCTTGATCAGCATGGAAGGTGAGATATAAACAGTTTTAGTCTTTAGCAGTCTATCGTATTGATACTATATCTAATTTTTTTAAAAAATGGTATTGAAATTGTAATAATATTGATACAAGAAAAAATTTCAATTTTCATCTCTGATAAAGACCTGATGCAAAAGATGCTAATTTTACAATTTATATGAAATAAAAAGTAAAACTCAATAAATGAATAATTAGGAATGTATAACATTTCACCTGTAACATTTATTACAGCTTTATTCTAAATCTGTTTTTAATCTTTCATCTTGTGCACCATGGACATCATTTAAGGCAGCCAAACACATTCTGTATAAGTGATTGATCAAAAATTCAAATATGTACAGGTTTCAAAAAACAATAATCCTTTCGATATTTGAATCTTGATATATTCACAAGCTTCATCAAGAATTGGAACAAGTTGTATGAGCTGATCTGACAAAGCTACAGGCATAGTAAAGAAACCTCTTGATGCATATTCCAGTATTTTTCAAAAGGCTTATCTACAGCTTATTCTTTCAAACAATTTATCTCAATTCTCTTGAGATACTGTAGATGTGGTCAAACCAACATTATACAAGGATACTACTGCCCAACATATCCACTTTATCTATGGCATGTAATGCATAATTAATTTAATTAATTACCAAAAGATCTCATTTCTTCCTTGACATTCTCAGGAAGACTAGCATCCAAAGAGAAGCTAATTGTCCAGTTGAAACACAAACATTTGAGAATAGCGAGTTTTATAGTCGGTGTCAGTTATTTAGAAGGTCAAAATGTCTCTTTGTTTTAGATAAAAGTCTATGCTACATTACTTACTTACCAAAGTTTTGAGACTGGCTTATTTCTTTCGCTAATGATCTTATGTCTGAGTACCGCCTGCAGTTTCTCCAGCAAAATCAGTACTCTAACAAGCCCATCTAAAAAGCATGATGCATAATGATGTTCAGAATAACTCATCCATCATTTCTGACATTGTAACACTAACTTTGAAGGAGTATCCTGCTGCCTGTTGTTTAGTGTGCTTTTGTAAATGCTCTTTAATAAGAAGTAGGAGGGTTAAGGGTGGTAATGATAGAAAAAAAATCTGTAAATGATAAGTACATTACTCTCTGGAAATGAGACAAGAGAGGCAGCCAGCATTTTGGAGGATTCAAATGGAGTTTTTTCCAATGGAATTAGATGATAAAATGAAGAACAAGGGTGGTTAAAGGTTAGTGCATTGATGAATTTGAGGATCTAGACAAAGTATAAAAAATTGTTAGTTCTAGATGAATAGATTTCATCTGAATGAGGGTAAGCATCTTCGTTGAAGACAAAAGTGCCATTAGTTGTACACAAAAAGGTAAGAATAGGATCTGAAGAGCTCTTAGCTAGTTAAATGTAGCAAGCTTGTTACAGAAGTCAACTAGTACTAATGGATTTTAGGAACACATTTTCAACAAATATAAAATTAATTTTTTATTTGTTCTTTTTTTGTAATTTTGCAATTTACTAAGGATGTTCGATGAAACATGACTGAAATAACACTGCTATAGTAGTGTTTGGCATGATTTCATTTCGATCTCCACAGTAAAATGGTGCAGAATAGTGTTTCATTCAATATAAAGAAATCAATAAACTTTAAATATACATTTGTTCCCCCGGTATTCGCAGGGGTTACGTCCCTTGAGCACCCGCGAATATTGGAAGTGGTCCATAAAAATGCCTATAAACATCAAAATATAAGTAAATATATAATAATAATTTAATAAAAAATACAGTAAAATGTTCGGGTACTCACCAATAATGAATGATATTGATTGAAGATGATGATGAGACAGTGCCTTGTGGGCAGCAGCCAATCAGCAGCGAGGAGAAATGAACAACGCTCTCGGATTGGCTATTTTCAAATCTCCGGCCAATAGCATTTATTTTATATTGATATTTTGCTGAATTTATGTTAGTATTTATATTACAAAATTAGTAGATTATATTGTTATTAATAATTTAGCATTAAAAAGCGTGAAAAAATATATATTCCCACAAAAAAGCCATAAAAAATCGTGGAAGATATTTGCGATTCTGCGAATATGCAGGAGTTTCCACGAACAATTATTAGTTAGGTTCTAAGGAAAATTCCGCGAATAACCAGGGTGCGAATGCCGAACCTTGATTACGCGGGGGTCGACTGTAAAACCTAAAATGTTCAACTCTGCAGCTAAAATCTTGCAAATCATTAAATAAAACAAAGCAGAAAACATTCTTTTACAGAGAAGACAAAGAGGAAAACACTAAAGATTGCTAGAGTAATTCTCTTCCCAATTAAAAATGAATGTTAGTACTGACAGGTCCTCTCTGTGTAATTACATAATGAATTCCTTATGCTAGAACAGAACTTCAAAAAGTGAAAAAGTGTTTAAATGCCCAAGTTTTCATAACCACAAGGAAATTAAGTATCCAACTTCAATGGATATGCTAGTTTCCTTTACGTCTTTTGAAAAGAATCATCCCTGTACCCAGAGTATCTAGTAATGATATGGAACCTACAAATCTACATTATGCAAAGGATAACGCTATTTTTAAAAAAGCTGGCATTTAGTATGATAACTACCCTCAGTTATGAAGTACAAGTTTGCCTTAGAAATACTTGACTTGATTAAAGTGGTTATAGTTTTTATGGTAAAGACGACACTCATTTAAGGCGAAATTTTCTTGTATTTCTAGAAACTCATAAATACAAAATAAATATGAAGCACTTATGAATGAATCTTATGGTTTTTCTTCTGCCATGAGACAACAACATAACATCTAACAATATACTAGGGATGTTCAAATGAAGCATGTCCAGATACAATTACAGAAATGCTTGATTAACTGTGTATGCAATCTGACTGGTTTTTACCTGCTGATAGGATAATTTAGGAAATTCTTTGATAATACAATGCTACAAAAATTTGTGATTGCCTATTAGAAGACAGAAAAATGTCTACCAAGCTTCAAAAGCAGACCCAAGGCAAATTCTTTTGTTAAAATACCTTTTTTCTAGCTTGGTCTTTTAGTATGATCTCTTTCTGGTAAAGTTTTGTATTTTGTTTTCCAAAGCAAATGGTGATCATCATAACCTAATTGTGAATTTTTGTAGTGTTGCATAATTATGAGGATTTCAACAAACAATAAAATAAGGCCTGAACTAATTCCATGTCATGACAATGTTAGCAAAGCCCATCTGCAAAAATCCATACAAAACTATCATCACTTCCTTCATGCTTCAGAACTTTCAAGCCTGGAGGGGGGATGCTCCAAATTGCATTCATGCTTTAAGGAAGGTAGTGCAACGACTTACCATTAATATATGCTAAACCATTGTCAAAGTCATATCCTGATGTCAACAGCAGTTGTTTTTGACAACAAATAGCATCAGTAACACCAAACTCTTCAGTATGATTGAGTAACTTGTGAACAATGCCTAAAAAAACATAAAGATAGAAATTAGTGTATGTAAGCAGGTGTGATATTCACAGTATATTTTTAGTGAAAATAGATGCAAGATTGATGATATAGTACATATCAGTAAATGTAAGTGAAGCAATATTTTTTAAACAACAAATTTTTTGGCAGAGAGAGAGAGAGATGACGTCAGTACAGTGAGAGATGATGATGTCAGTATAAAGAGATGACGTCAGCACAGAGAGGAGAGAGAGAGAGAGAGAGATGATGTCAGTAGAGAGAGTGCAGGCATTAATCATCAAGCATATGTAAAAATGATACATCTTTTCTAACAAAATGATAATTAAATTTTTACTTCCCAGAGTTAAATAGAATTTTGAAGATTAAGACTGACTCCTCATCTGAGCAAGAAATCTTTCTTTCAACTGCATTATCTAATAAAATACTGATCCCGGTTATTTCACTACTTCAACAAATTACGTAATTTTCTATTGCTGACATTGGTTATTAATAAACCATCATGTGTTCTAAAAAATTTATTTAAATATTAGCTTTAAACACAAAGCATAAGAACCAGCCTGTCAATTCTTTACATTAAAGAATGACCTTATGCATATGATAGAAAAATGTGAGAGTATACATTTTGTGTGTGCACATGCATGCTGTGTTTACCATTACAAAATTTGAAGATAGATTAAATCAGGTTAGGAGTGTTATAAGAAAAATTTTAAAGCAAACTGCAGTTCAAATCTGGAAGAGTTTCCTTAAAATAGCTTATTTAGCATAACTTTTACTCCAAACACAACAAATATCTTTCTCTATCCTTTCATAGAGATGTGTTTACAGAATCACGAAATCATGTCAGTGTGAAGGTCAGGTGTAATATAAAAATTTTTTCAATTGGTAATAATTTAAGATAAGAAACTGAAGAAATGGTTAACAAGGATTTCAACAACAAAATCATCCACAAATGCACTGTGCTTGCCTGCTTACATGCTTAGTTGTCCTAAATTTTTCAGTATTATTCTCATTGATTCAACCTCAGAAAAACTATTGTTCATTTAATATTCTTAAACATCTCAGTGGCGCTGGGAACAGAGCAGTCCCAACAAATTTTCCTGTCTTAGGTGTATTTTGGGCATTCTCTAAAATAGTGTTCATTGGTTTGAGCCACATTGCAAATGGGGTGTGTTTTTAAAATGGCCACTCTATCTGACATGTATTTGCATTAAGGAGGGAATAAGTAAGTACCTGGGTAACATGTGAAAATCTACTTGTACATTTGTTGAATCTAATTTCTTCAAATCAAGGTGTATCTTGTTTTTACATCATTCAACTCAACAAAGATCCTTAATTTAACAGTTGACATGTGCTATAATCCTTGAGAAGTCAATTCTGGCTTGACTCTGAAGTAAGTTAGTGGCAGCTTTGGCAATTTTGTTTACATTTTTATTTTCAAGTAGACAGACCAATGTGTCCTGATGTAAAACCTTTTTAAGGCTTCTTTCAGACAGCTCTGCAAAGCATAATATGCATTCATTGCTCTTGTAAGTCCAGACCAGTTTTCCCTGCATACTTCAGAGATTGTAAGAGAAACTTACTGTCAGTGAGAATATTTATACGTAATGGTACATCAAGAGAAAGCAAGTATTTTAAGCTGTTTAAAAATGTAGTGTCTCTGCACAGTACCTGCTACAGATAACTCTGGCCAGTGGTACCTGTGCTTTATCTTCCTTTCCATCTGGCATCACCACATGCACCACCGAATCTAGAACCATCTTATACCATTCCATCTATACATCCACACCAAGTCCTGAGCTAATGCAGCTATACTGAAAAGTATGAAGGTGGTCTGATTTAAGACATGACAAAATAACATCCTCACTGAATACAACATTTTGTTATGTTACTCATATTGCTGATTGCTGTCCATCAGTCAGTAGCTCCCTTTCATGCTTTCTCATCAGCCCATTTATCTCAAACTTCTCACTAAGCTGTTTGCAACTCTGACAAAGTTGGTTGTTTAAGTTGGCAAGGTATATTTTGTTTCATAACTCTTTTGTGGGGTGATCCAGATGTTGATGCTTGATTTTCCCTACAAATTTTATCACTTTATTCTGTAGTAGTGTAACAGTAACCAAATAAGCTTCTCTTGAAAGATTGATAACAGGTGGGCTATATAGGGCACCAGTTATATATCTTGCAGCTTGATTCTAAACAACACTGAGGTTACCAAAGTTATCTGTAGATGGACAGGCAGCTTATGCTACACCTCCATATTTCAACTAGGGAAATATTTAAACCATACAGATAGACTATCTGAAGGTATCTACTGTCAACACCACAAAAAATTATCTACAAATAGGGGCATGATCTCCATTTTCTTCCTGAGTGGTTATACAACCACCTCAATATGTTTTCTAAACCTGAGCTAAGTGTCTAGTGTAACCACTAAGTATTTGGGTGCATTGTTACAAGGAAGTGGTAGGCCAAAGTGTTCCCTCTTTTGGATGGAATAGCACATGATCTACAGGGTTGAGATGCCAACTGTACCCTGGTAAATGGACTGACCAACCAAGCCAAATTCCAGTTATGACCCCTGGCAATGACAGTTAAAGCACTGTAATATTAATACATCATTTAGCACAACTGATCCTGAAGCAAGATTCTCTATCCACCAAGAAAACAGCATACTTCCTTATAGCTGTGTTAAGAAATAAAGAGGTTCATGAAAAACAATATAAGAGACAAAGCCCAGCTATGCTATGCTATGCGTGCGTGCAAGCGAGAAGAGAGAGAGAGAGAGAGAGAGAGAGAGAGAGAGAGAGAGAGAGAGAGAGGATATTACATTAAAAACTAGTTTTTTTTCAATAAGAGTTTTAATAAAAAGAGCTGTACAAGTTGTTTGTATCACTCAGCATAATCACCAACTGCAGAAATGTTCTTTGTCCAATGTCCTACAAAAGCTCATATGTCTACAGCGAGAAAAGATCACAAAGAAAGCCAGTCTTACACTGCTTGTACCAATTAAATCACTGGGGTCCAAAACTGGTAACAGGTTGGATGAAGCCAGATCTGCTTGGTAAGGAGTGCGTTGGGGAAATCATCTCATATCTTATACTGTCAGATTAGCAGTGTGTACATGAACATTGTCAGGTTGCAACAAAATGCATTTGCAGGCCTCTGCATTCTTTT
The DNA here is from genome assembly GCA_018389105.1 of Nautilus pompilius. Taxonomy (NCBI): domain Eukaryota; kingdom Metazoa; phylum Mollusca; class Cephalopoda; order Nautilida; family Nautilidae; genus Nautilus; species Nautilus pompilius. Next base: position 435,982 of record JACATO010000345.1, on the reverse strand, counting down.
AAATGTTTTGGCTTCACCATGCTTCTAGGATATGACAGTAGTAGATGACACTGCTGAATGTAGAGCCTCTTTCAAAAATGTTTATATGTAATGGACCCTTCATGTTCCAAAACAGAGTCCTTCATTTTAAACACCTAATGACTTTACAGAGTTTTCTCTGTAGGTAACTCTGAGTACTTTCATTCCTTCAACTTACCTCTTAATTTACACACTTTTTAAATTTAGGGGTTGCTCCCCACCCCTCCATTTTTGGCTAACATTTCCAATAAATGTCAACTCCTTTTTGAGCTTTTGGCACAAAAATTCATGAAATTCCACCATCTTAATAGTTGTACAGTGCACAATATCTGGTGTCCATCAACTCTATTACAGCAGAGGATCAAACAACCTTAAGATAAACTCAGAATTTCCATTGATCTAAAAGTTAATTAACCTACTGAAAAATGAAAACTAGTCTTTACCTAATAAATCAACCTCCCTTGAAGCACTAACTGATCACGAACCTTAGTGCAAAGTAATTTTTTAAAAATTTTCTTTTGTATTTTATTGTTTTTATAAAGACCTAAAAAAAAAAGTCATTTTGGCTAACATTACTCATTAAATACTCAGAATTAACAACATCATAGCATCTATTTTCTAGACTTAAATTACTATTTTTTAAGTGTAACTATTAAAAAGAGAAATTTAAGGAATCAAATTTGATTTTTAAAAAACATCAGACAGTATTAGAAATAGAAAATTGCAACACACTACCTTTCTTCCAGTTCAGAACTTTTATATTGATACCATCATCTCCAAAATATATTTTATTGTCTGCAACAGCAAGTGATCGAATAGGTCGTTGTGTTAGTGGTATCCCTTCTGTTGTTTTCAGGTTTTCTGATTCAAACTGACAGCTAAGTTTTTGCCCATACAGTTGATGAACTTTTATCACACCATCAGCTGAACAAGTAAAGATGTTCTTCTCATAGATCTAAAACACAAAAGTATTAAAATGTGTGTGTGTGTGTGTGTAAAAGTTCTTATGTTCAGGTTTTCTTGTCCAGTAAAACAAATGAAACATGTTTGAAATTGAATTTACCGTTTAGCATTTCCATTACTAATCATTTAAGTAAGCCCATTTATTCATATAAAATAGGATGAAAATAACAAAATTAAGTACCTCTAGTTTTTAAGGCATATCTTTACAACTATACAAGATAGATGAATTTAGGGTGTTTACTTTTGTTGCTAAAGACAACCTGTCAAAACATGTGCTATGGTTGGTGTAAACAATGAGTTAAACAAATGACTTACACTAGCAACAAATTTGTTACAAGTACCTCTGGTGTTCTATTATTAAATCAACCAACGATATAAAACAGGTGGTTTCACTCCAAAAATTCTATTTGTCAAGTCATGTGACAATATACTGGAGTAATTTATCCGAAATGCTGCGGTCAGATTTTATAAAACATCCATTAACTAAGTCAGCAAGTGAAAACACCAGAATTATCTTAACAATAGAGTATAAGGCAGGTTTTCTTAACTGGGGGTCCATAGAACTACGGCGCAAGGGGAGGAAGGTTGAAGCCTCATCAGGTGGTCCGTTAGGTTTTTTAGGGAAGTGGAAAACGTTTTAAGTGTAAACATAAAACGTTTTACGTGCTATGTGTCCAAGTTACCTCAAAACAAAGGGATCGTGCACATGCTGCCCTGACCGCTTAGCAGAGAGGGAGGAAGTGAGTGAGAAGAGTGTGTGTCCCCTAGTTGGCTGCTTGATATTCAATTGAATCTGATGTAGTAGGGAGCAAAATGTCAGGGGATTTATTAGTCAATGAGAATGATGGATTTCCACCAAGGCATGAAACATGTTAGCGCTCAAATAGCAGGCGTTTCCTACTGGCTATTATTTTAGTGAGAAACTACAAATGGCCGGTACACAGCTGGTCACCACAAGGGCAGCTTTGATGCAAGCACATCTAAGATAGCCATTATTCTCACCATTTCCACAGAAACACCAGTATTCTGCTTCTTTACATTCTCTTTGGTAAGTTATTATAAGTTTACACTTAGTATTATCTGAAAGTGCTTTATAAGTGATTGGATGTGTCTTTACTTAAGTATTGGATTTGAATCGTAAGTGTATAAAAGTGACTTTATTTAGTTGGTTTTAGAAAAACAGAACGTTTTTATACGTTGATGTTAATCCAGTTGTATCTGTATATTTGCAAACTTCAATACTATGGAAGGAAGAAAGGGGTTGTGCAGGAATAGGGTCGCTAGCAATTTTATTGTGGCTACAACAGGTGAGAGGCTAGTGTTATGACACATTTTGTTGCAACTTAACTTTTCAAAATATGACTGTTTTGGCTAAACCACTTGCTTCATCTCCTCCTCTTCAGATTCTCAGGAAAATTTATTCATAAAAATATTTACATACAAGCAAATTTAATTATTCTAATTTTTCACTAATAAAAATTACTAGTAACGAGTGACATCTTGGTCATTCACGAAAAAAAAATCTGTTTTTACAACATTTTTACTCGATTCTTTTTATTTACATTTCTTTCAAAATTTTACTAACTTTTTTCCAGATCTGATTTTTTCTTTACCCAGGATTTTATTGTGTCAAAGAAGCATTGTTACAATGATACACATGTGCGGTATGGCATCACATTTATGCTCGACAAAGATGGTTTTCAAAATTGACAATGCTTCCTTTGTTCAAAAGTGCTCAACAACAGATATATGAAACTATCCAAACTTAAAGAATCACCTTCAGACTGTCTTGCTTTGAGAATTTTAACAACATACTAACTTTGTTTAAAACAAAGCAAATGTGGTTTGAAGCAAGGAGCGCACTCGATCATGGATTTGTTTGCCAGATAAAGCCAGCGCTAGAGGCAAGTTGTCATGTGGCCTTAAGGATTACTAATGGAAAGCTGCTGCATACCACATGTGGTAAAACCATGCGCTATGGAAATGGCCAAGTTGATATGTGATAAAGATGCAAAACAAAAATTTACACAGATTTCTCTGTCAAACAATGCTATTCACAAATGGATCAAGGAAATGTCAGAAGACATCCAAGATCAGGTTATAGAGCAAATTAAGGCAACTCCAGCAAGAATCAGCTTGCAGTTTGATGAAACAACTGATGTCTCTAATTTCACTCATCTTCTTATTTTTGCTCAATTGTGTGCATGAGAATGAAATCAAGGAAGAATTTCTCTTTTGTGAGCTGCTGAAAGAAACAATGAAAGCAGTAGATATTATGGAGATGAATAAATTTTTCAATTATAATGACCTTTCCTGAAAACTTGAGTTCTATCTGTACAGATGGTGCATCTGCTATGTAAGGGAAAAATCCAGACTTTACAACTCTTGTTAAAAATATAATACAAATGTGATCTCAAGTCATTGCATTCTTCATTGATATCACTGGCATGAAAGACTCTTCCTGCTTGTTTGAAAGAAGTACGAAACACTGTTGTCCAGATTGTCAACTTTATTTTATCAAGAGCAGTGAATCACCAAGTGTTTGAAGCTCTGTGCAAAATAGTTGGGTCTGAACACTATCCTTTTGTTTTACATGAAAGTATGCTGGCCTTCAAGAGAAAAGGTTTTGAAAAGGGTTTTTGAACTGCAGAATTCAATTGAGATTTTCCAGTGTGAAAAAGGATCTAATCTTGAGGAATTCATGGCTTCAAACTTTGTGGTTTCACTGGCATACCTCATAGACGTGTTTGAAATGTGGAACTCTTTGAACATTCACTCCAAGGTAGAGGAGTAATGATATTGGAAACCAAAGAAAAACTGAAATCATTTCAGGATAAGTTGGCTCTTTGGGGAAGAAGAGTAAATTCTGGTAACTCTGCCAATTTTCCTCTCTTTGATGATATTACTTCTAACCCAGCACATCCAGTGGGACCAGAAATTTGCTAGTGCTATTACACACCTGGAAACTATAAAAGTCATGTTTGAAGGATATTTTCAGACTAGCTCAGTAGCTGACATTTGAGCAAGGAGCCCTCTCACTGTCTCTCTTGAACAAATTAGTGATGATAACCAGGCAAAATACAAGCTTCTTGATTTGCACAATAACCAGACTGATTTTGAATCAACTGAAGTGAATAGATTCTGGTGCAAACTTGGGAAGGCATATCCCATTTTGATCAAATGAGCCTATCAAGTTCTAGTCCCATTTGTCACAGCCTACATCTGCAAGTCAGAATTTCATGTGCTTTTAACAATGAAGACCAAAGCAGGATCAAGCTGAAAGTTCAGCATGAGATGTGTGCAACTTTCTCCAAAATATTCTCTATATCTGATTGGTTGGTTGCTAATAAGCAGCAGCAGTCCTCACACTTGACTAAGATTTTATTAGTGTTGAGCAATGTATTTAGTAGATGAAATAAAGTCATTTAAATAAATAATAAAATTTGGTATGATTTTTAAAGGTCTTAGTGTTGCTACATCTTGTCTTTTTGGCAATACCTGTGTTAGAAAAAATAAGCTTTTATTTAAGGGACCAAAATATGAATTAGTTTCTTTAAACTTTTTGTTAAAGCAGAGAACCTGTTCCAGTAAATATAGTTTGCTCTCAGCTGCAATCTTTTTGCAAAATTTCTCAAAGTCAAAATATAAAAACAAAAACTACTGAGTTTCCATTGAGAGGGTTACATGAAGCTTCATTCACACTTGGTCCAAGAGGTACATGGATCAAAAGATGGTTAAGAACCACTAGTATAAAGGAGAATTATTATGAAAAGTATAGCAGAGATGTGACATGCTTTGAAATAATATTTTCACATTCTAATGAAAATTCTTTAATTAATTTTCCAGGGAAGTTGGAAAACTTCTATTTACTGATAATTAAAAAAACATTTCCAAAATGCAATGCTATGAAAAGCTGCTAATTGCTCAACACCTGCAGAATTCATGTAAAGGCTATCTTTGAAAAGCTACCAAAGAGTCTATGAAGCAGACTCTAGATGGTAAAAATGTAATGAAAATAAAACAAGGACTGTATTCATGTTCAGTATAGTAACCTTTTGTAGTGCTGTATGCTTTCTCAGAAAATCTTGTTTCTGATTCCATATTCTTCTACTATACCAATCAAGTTTGACATTAAAAGTAAATCTGTTTATATTAGCTGAATAGAAAAGTCTGAACATAGATGAAATAATAACAGAACACTGAAAGTAAATCATCTGAGCAGGTAGTAAGTAATTTAATATTACACATTAATACAAGGGCAACAACTCTTCCACTGTTTGATATAAACATGCATGATAGAGTAAATAATGGGGAAGCAGATGGCTGTGTGCATAGCACCCTGACCTGCCATAGATGAAAGCCCAAGTAGGCCAATCCTCCACAGCATGGTTTCTTCTCACTCTTCTGTACCAGTCCATTTGTGTGACTTTTGGGAGTTTCTTGGAAAGACTTTGAGTACATGTTTGAGGTACCAGGAACACCTCTCCTAAATGGGCTACAATCAATTGCTACCAACAACACCCAAGTAACTGGTTTTAGTCTACAAGACTGATGCCACATACCTAAACCCTTGAGCAAAATGATGGGAGATAACCTTAAAACCTTGCTGACTGGACAGGGGATTTGCAGAAGAAAAGTAAATAATGAAAATTAGACCAAGATAGATCTTGTTTAGGTCTTCTTGTTCAACTTTTGCCATATTTTGTCATATTTAGTGAAATAAAATACAGACAAGTGCCTGAACCAGGATCTCTGATTGAAGCTCTTTATGGAAAAATGTAACTTTTCCTGTCCTTATGTAATTAGCTAATTGATTCCACAGCTATTTTACAGTACAGAGGTTGATTAAAAGTGTAATAAAGTAATTCAGTACTAATAAGTTGTATAACACTGGCAGTGACAGTCTTAGCAAAACCTGTTCTCTAAATTTGTCATGAAAGTCCTCTAACAGTACAACTTATATGCAAATGATATTCAGCTAGCTCCATTCTAAAAGTTAAATATTAACCTACTCACAAATATATATTTATTATAATTCAAACTGGTTATCAAAATCAAACATACCTTTAGTCCTGTAATAGCTTCATCATGAATACATATAGAATTCATATTTTCAGCAGAAGCAATATCCCACAATTCAAGTTTTCCTCCACCTAACAAATAAACAAAATAGAGAAATTTACATAACTATCACTAATTCTTTACAAATATTCATAATAGCAAATGTTTGGTTTATGTTTCCATGATCTGGATATAGATAAACATGGATTTATATTTCCACAAAATCTTTGTGAATACAGCAGCATAATGGACTACAGGGTCCATATTAATCAGAATCTTTGTTTTGTTTTGTTTTTTTAGACAGTTATACTAAGGGAAGCAATCCCATTTTAACTTGCAAAGTTGTTTTACAACCTGCTTTGTTTTTCTTTAAAATTTATAAGCATAATTTTAGACATTTTTAACTGACTCAAAAAAAAATTCAGTAAGTTTTATTACAATTTTGAAATAATTACAAAATGAGCATTAACTATACCTACTAAATAAAACACTAGCACTTGTAGTTATATATTAATATAAATACCTTATTTCTTTATTCAGTACAGCACTATATACCACCATATTTTATCTTATTTTGAACATTAAAGTGATGTACATCATCTCATATTTATTTACATTAATATACAATACTTTATTCTATTTTATTTAGTATTTTAGTATATTGTACTTCTTACTATTAATATAAAATACTTTTAAGAATATATTGTTTAGTTCCTTCAATAAATTTTAAGGCTACAACAAATACATATTACTGGTTAATAGAATCTGTTAATCCAGAACATCAGCAGTAATACCAGAAGCAAATGAAAAAAATCAGGAAATAATAATCTTCAGTATTTCACATTAATCGTATGTACTACTGGCTAATCATGTATGATATGATGTAAAGAATGAAGCTACTTAGATAATAAATTGGCTACAACTGAGCTTTGAGTATGGAATCAAGGTAAATGTGACAATTCTAGTACACTAAGATCAATGTTTTGATACTGAAGTATTAGTCAAGTATAGAACCAAAATTCAAAGTATAGTTGTAAACCTTTTAAAATCAGAAATTAATTTTAAAAAATTCTTAATTAAATACAGGCAATATAAATTACTGTATCAACAATGATACTTTTGTAAGCATTTTTCAATAAAGTTTGACACATTTAAATTAACATCTAAGTGAAAGAACTGTAATTTTTATAATCTTAATACAACACAAACTTCAGAGAATCCTTTGCATGGTTATATGAAAGTGTATTAAGTTTATTTATTAAATAAAGATCTGCTTTTTTCTCACTTTTAGTATATTAAAAAAAAAAAAAACACAAACTCGGACAAAGCTTTACTACTAAGTATTTGCTTAAACATTGTTGAGTGAAAGACTAAGTTTAATTTCAGAGCAATAAAAGCTACATTCCTAAGTATAGATTATAGTGATTTATGTTTGCAAAGACAAGGTTAAAGTTTTGGAATCAAATAATAACTCAGATTTACAAATAAAATCATCCTGAAAAACTTTCCAATTCATTATATTTGAGTTATATATACATTTTAATTTTTCTTTTTAAATTTCTATTCAGTTAGAGTACCACAGCAAATTGCTTTTAGCAGATATTTTAAAATTTACTGTAGCTTGAAATAGTCAACTACAAGTTGAAAACCCAGTTTTATTAATTCTTAGATTTTTCAGTGATCTGTTGAAATACTGAATTGTTGCTGTTGTTGTTGGTTATCTTATTATCAGCAGCAGCTGCAGCACTACTAGATTGTGTTTATCTAAACTTCTATTTTTCTTTCCTTTCCTCTAGGGAAGACTTGTTCACAATTTCAATAATATAATCTTTGCAATTATTTAAAACAACACTGATAGAAAATTGTTCAAATAATTGACTCTCACCTGATACTGTGATAATAAGTCTGCGTTCAGAAATGTATGCTATTTTTGTGACAGGACTATAAGTATAAACAGACTTTATTATTTGACCTGGAGAAAAAGAAGAGAGAAAACAAAATAAATTAATATAACTTTAAATGATTCTATTAAGTACTTGGCAAACAAACAAACATATTGTCAAAACCAATATGAAAAATGTTAACGTAAACTTATGAAATGGCTACCAGATTAAACAAACAAGTTAAGATTAGCTGATGTATCTTAACAGTATATAAAAAATGTATGCATTAAAGCAATGGGAAAAGGAGGTACTGTGGAATCTGAAAGTATCTTTCCTCCAAAGATAATTTTAAAAATGTTCCCATAATGCATTGATAGAAGCACACCTCAGCTTCCATGACATTGCAATGTGGAAAACACACAGACATTCATTTTACTACTGCTGCTATGAACTCTAAAGGAAATCAAAAAGTTGTTTGTTTTATACATTCAAATGGAATATTTTTATTTGGAAAAAATACCAAAATCACCCCCACTCCCCCAAAAAACAAATAGTATTTCAAAACTAACTACTGCATGTGTTTGTTTATTTTGAAACAAAAAAGTGTCAGTTTTTTTTAAAATCAAGAAATAAAATACAGAAAATTCTAGACCACAAACCATTTAAAAATATTAAAAGAGGGGGCGGAACACCAAAAGTGAGTCTGTAGTTCTAATTTTCTCTGTTAGATTTGTTTCAAAGAGTTATATGACTCAACCTGTGCAGAGTAATACAGATCTGAAGGGTAGATGCAGGTGGTACACAGAGAGTTAAAGTTCACATCTTTCCAAAGTTTATTTTTTAAAAGATATTCTTAAACACATCAAGTTTATGGATATCCAGCTCAGTGCCTTAAAAGACCTAAACTATGGCCCTTATGTTCTGTAAAATATGAACAAAAATATAAAACATTATGTTTGATTTTTAAATAAATGCTCTAAATAGCTTTTCTCATTCTTTAAATTATTTAATCAAATTACCTCTTTGCAATTTCTAAACCATCAATACCTTTTATCAAGATAAGAGCACTAACCCTGAACTGCACACTATTAATAGGGTCAAAGCAAACTAAAATTAATTAATACTCTGGCTGTTTACTTTAATAGCTGTTTAAATAACAAAGATCACATTTGCCCTACCAACAACCTTACTTACTACATTACAGGCCAACTCAACACAGTAGTGATTAGTTCGGCATAAATAAACATAATTACACTTAGAAATATTTATATTTCATTCACAATACTCAGAGACCCAGCATTTTAAACAAATTTAAACTTTAGCTTAAAGAAGTATGACAAAAGAATTAGCCCTGAACATATTTTTGGTGATTGGTAAGACGTTTGTTTTACCCACTTCTACAGAGAGCCAGTCACGAGTCTGTTGCATTTCCAAATTATTGGTAAACAAAAGCCAATATAAAACTGTTATATTTTCTTGAAAAATGCACAGCCTATATTTACCAGTGTCCACAGCCCAGATCTTGAAACTGCAATCCAATGAGCCACTTAACAGCAGTAAAGATCCATCTACTACACCATATTGTGAGCCTTCAAAACAATATGGAAAAACTGAAAACTTTACATGCCAATGACTGGGCCAAACATTACATCAATTCATCATCACATCAGCATCAATCTGTCTAAATCTGCTCATCTTTCATGCAGTTTTTATCAACACAAAAGCTAAAATGTAAAGGAGTAAAACAAGCTATATAACCTAGCAAAAACTGGAGAAAACATTATTTATAAAATAAAATTATTTTCAGATATTTTAAAGTTAGCAACAAAATATCATATATATTAATTCTAGCAATGTCAGAATGTACCGTTGTCTTATGATTCATCTGATACTACTTTTACTATCATAAAATATATAATACCAATGTTGGGTGATTTACAAGTTTTAGAATTTCAAGTTATATCTTATTATCTGTTTGCATCATCTTAATACTGCTTTTAAATCTTAGAAATCAGACTGCATTTTCAATGATTTTAGTAAACAAAAAACAATTTAGTCTAAGCAATGGTGAGTTCTTACACAGAACTAGGGACGTTCAAATGAAGCCCGGCTGGATACCATTACAGTGATGCCATTTTAGCCAGGTTTCATTTGAACGTCCCTAGTAGATCACTTTCTGAAACAGTGACAAGACACCGTCAGAAATCCAGGTCAATGTTCATAGGAAAAAAAGTCAGAAATAAAAGGATGATCAGCATCACAAGCATTTTAGAAAGTTCTTCAGGGAAATATTGAGTACTACTGACCTATTGTGTTGGAATCCTGCTGTCCCATCAATAGAATACACATCACCCAACCAGTGTGACCACCAAAACTCCTGATCTCCTCAAATGTGCTCAGATCCCATAATTTTATAGTTGTGTCATGGCTGCCAAAAGATTTTAAAAACCTCAAAAAAAAAACTAGAAAACCTAGAAATTATTTTCAAAAATAATATAAATTATATAAACTCCAATTTTCAGGAAAAACCATTTCTAAATGAAAGCATTAGTAGAGTAATACTTGTGCCACACCAATTTATATATATGTATATATATATATTTTTTTGCCAGTATGGTAAAAACTGTTTTAAGTTATGCATGGCAAATGGCTGAGCATATAGTATGCCAGCCTGCTGAACTAGAGAGCTTACTTTTTCTTCTCATTAAATTTGGCTAACTACTAGTACCATTGTTTCTTCTTACTCTTCTGAATACTAGTCCATCAGTATGGATTTTTATCCAAGCATCATGATTCAGATAAATAAATATAGAAACTCAGAGGGGCAAAGTTTTTAAAACTTATAGAAAGTCTCTTTTGCCAAAGTGTGTCTATTTTTTAAAGTGTTTATATTCTGCTTCCACTAATCAGTTTGGCAAGTATTCCAGGAGAAAACTACATGGTTAGTAAATAGTTGTTAACATTCCTTATTTGTCTTATATTCATATCCTAACAATGTGTGGTGCACCACTAGTATAAAAAATTTATCTTTCAAGAAAAAGTTTGAAAGGCTTAAATCATATCACCAAAAGAATATATATAAAAGACTAAACTAAGCAAATGGTACTTTAGTCATAAAGGTATTGCTAGTTGTCCTAATAAGTCTTATCTTTATTTTTTTCAAGCCTATATCCTTTCCATAATGTAAGCCTCTCCTGTCTAAGCCATGTACTCTAAAGAGTAGTTTCTAATGATTTATGCAATGGAACAAGAATTGAAGTTTTACTATTTATAGTATGATTTATCATGCTTTTTGACTGTTTGAGCTTCTTCCTATTATGTTTCCTACATTGAACAAAATAATTTAAATCAGATTGCATACTCCTAACATTGATGTTAACCCTACTATATAATTTACTGTTTCTGTGAATTTCATCATATTATTAGCATTTCTAGTGTTAATATCATCTATGTGGAACAAAAACCACAGATAACATTTAGAATTGCAGATGTACTACCTTCTATAACAACTCTCTAAACTGCTAACTAATACTCAATCATAGTTAACAGTTACCTCCTGTCAAATCATTCGTATTACTCTGAAACATTCATATGAAATCATATAAAATTTTCTACAGAGATTGAGAAATATCTATATCGTTACCGTGTCCAATTTGCTGGTGATGCATTCTATAAACTCTAGAAAATTGGTTAAGCACAATTTTCCAAAATAGAAACCCAAGTTATTTTTGTTTAATGAAGAACAAAATAACTGGCACTAGGGTCACATATGAGACCTTTTTTAAACACTAGATTGATGCTGACCAGTTTCCATGCTGATGTTACTTTCCCAGTAATTACTGGCCTCTTAAAGTAAAGGATGGTGTACCTGCTGTCAAGTTAATTTTAATAATCTAAGATGGATTTTATTAGAATCTATTGTTTTGTCTATTTCAAATTTGCTAATTTAAATTCTTATCCCTTCTTTTGTAACAGTAATATTATCTTTAAGAATTTAGTACTGAGGATTAAATCATGACTTTCTAGAGTAAAACCCTAGGTATTAAGAATATCAGCTGTTATTCATATATCACTGAGTGAATTGCCCTGTTCATTTTTAAACAATCTCAATTTTCTCTGACATAGTTTTTTTTTTTCTTTGACATAAGCATAAAATTGTTTTGGTGCACATAATATTTTATTTGCTAATTGTCTTATACATGTTCCTTGCTGTAGAAGTTTCATTAGTGCATTTATTTTGTGCTGATTTAAAAATTTCCCAGAGCCTTGCACTGCAGTTTTTGCCTTCTGAAATATATGCAAGATTTCAGGGGTCTACCTGTATTTAATCAGCATGCTCATGGTACAAAACACAGCCAGTTCAACAAAGTACTAACTAGTGGTTCTAGGCTGGTGATGTAAGACAAACACTGCCGTAATATATGGTGGATTAATGGATGCTTGTGAAAAATCCATTCCTAAAAGATAAACAAAGCAAGGGAAAAAGCCAAGTGGAGTGAAAATGCACCCCTGGTGATACACAGCAATTTAAAAAGGTGTGGAAAGTATTCCTACCAACATCACTGCCAATGGGTAAAATCACATTCCAGTTAATCAAGTTTAGATACTTTTCCAAAAGCTGAATATGTCAAAAGTCCCTACTTCTTTCATTCATAGTGATTTCTTTACTAATGTTAGAATTAAATTTAGAGTTATGGTCACTACTGCCCAAAATTAAAAAGTGTGTATTTGAATTTAGAAAACAAAAAACAAAAAGAAAAGGATGAAGATTTTAAAATGCATTACCTGTAGTTGTTGAAGTAGTTTTTGATGAGTAACTTATTAATTAGAGCATGTTTGTTGAAGCTCTAATTAAAAAGTGGCCAGTTTCAATAACTCAGTTAATAAAAAGATAATTAAAGTCACCCATTATAACACTGTTTGATTTCGAATTTGCATAACACTGAATACATCTGTAAACTTCTACACATGCAGAGTTGGGACTACAATAAATAACAAAAAAAACAAAAAAAAAACAATAGCAATAACAACAAAAATCAATACAATCTATCTTCACCCTATCTTCATCTTGATCCATTGTAGTATCTGGTGATAGTTTGACTATAGTCTTTCTGATAAATGTTGCAAGATGAGCATTCTTCAATAAGTACATCCAGTGCTGAGGCTAGCATACACCTGCTAACTGATAGGAAGGTTTAAATAACCAACAACAGAGAGACCAGCACAGACTAGCCGTAAAAAACAATTTTAAAAAACAGAAATCCCCAACTGCTAAAACTACTATACTGTTAATATATTAGGTTGCTACAGAAGTTTTGTCAGTTTTCTACCACAACAGTGAGATTTCATATCATTGCTGAACGTGAAATTTATTAATCAAAATAAGTTTCATTACAATCAATACACTTCTGCCAATGAGCTGCAAGCACATTTATATCATTTTGAAAAAAATCTGGATTTCTGGAGTCGATAAACTGTTGGAAGGCAGTTTCAATTGCTGCTTGGTTGGAGAAGGATTTCATATGGAGGAAGCTATTGAGGTGTTTGAACAGGTAGTAGTCTGTGGGAGAAAGGTCTGGTGAATAAGCTGGGTGAGGGAGAACTATGTACCCCAACATGTTCAGTTTCTGAAGTCACTTTTGCAAGACAAGGACAAGAATTGTCGTGAAGCAGGATTGGGCCTCTTCAATTCACCAATGCCGGGTGTTGTTGGGAGTGTTTCTAATGAACATTTAATTCATGACAGTACCTTTCAGCTGTGATGGTTTTTGTTTCTTATGACAAGCGAAAAGCAGATCTCAAATCAACGATTTTGTTGTTGTTCATTCAACTTGTGGGGCACCCACTTGTCAAGCCTTTTCACCTTCGCGATTGCATCAAGATGCTGGGAAACAGTTGCAGTGCATACGTCAATCTCTCAAGCAATTTTTCGCATGATTTTTCTTAGATCAGCTTCAACTGAGGCTTTCAGGCAGTCATAATCACATCTGGAAGGACATCTGTTATGTTCCTATCTTTAAGGCTCACATCTCCTGCTCGAAATTTTGCAAACCATCGTTGTACTGTGCGCTCATTTGCTGTGTCCTCGCCCCATGCCTGCTTAATGTTATGAGCTGCCTCACTCACTTTGTGGCTTGATTTTAACTCATGAAGCAAAATGGCATGAAAAACTTTTCTATCCCTGCTTCACTTAGAACCCTGAAACAAATATCCATTTTATGTTTTTTTAAAAGTGTAGGTTTTGCGTAATGTATGCCAAAGCACATGCTACAAAACGATATATAGCTTTTCTACATACACCTTCACAAGCGTGCAAAGAATGAATCCCAAATTAACATAATATAAAAACCGACAAAACTTTTGTAATGACCTAATATATGTAAATATACACGCTAATACTAATAAATTGTTTTAGTTGGTGAGTCCTGTCTGTGTATAAAGCAACAATAATTAGATTGGTCTCTCACATATACAAAATTTTAACCATATAAATATTTTCAGGTTTCAACTTAAGTCTATTTTTTATTAGATTATAGTGTATATGATAAACGTCTGAAATGACATTTTCTCTTCATGTATCAGTAGTCATATGTAATACAGGCACAAAGTTTTCTAAGATAAAAAGTAGCTTGCATAATCTCAGTATCAGAAGAGATTTCAAGGGATTTGTCTCCTATTTCATCTGGCAAGAAGTGTTGTGATTGAAGTATTTCAATTTTTCTGGTAAAAAAATCCAATTATCTCTTGAGTGTGCCTACAAATGTACTGTTTTTGTTGTTTTTTTTTTTTACTTCAGTATGCTGACAGATGCACTTACATTAAACAGACCACACATTTCAACACTAACTGATCTACTGGAGACTACAATCAAAGTCTAGTGGGCGTGGGATCATTAAAAATCACCATACAGAATGAATAAAATGGTTTTCGTGGATGGTAAAATGGAACTGAAATACCAGCAAGATAAAGAAGTTTTTTAAAATATTTTTTTAGTGATTACATGTCATTTGTCTATTGAAGTTTAAATAAAAATACATTTTTAAAGAAAGCACTCACTTATACCAGAAAATATTCCTTTACTAATCATGTAATGTCTACATGAAGTACTTTACCTAAATGGGAAGCTATGGCAGGCAAATGTAACTGTTTTAAAAAATATAGTCAGTCCTACCTCACTGTTTAGCAAAAGAAATAAATATAAATTCAAAAAAACAACAGGCTCTGTCTATCTGTTTAATAATTAAAGCTATTATTTAAAAATTGTTAATTTCTTTGTTAACTAATATCTTTCACCCAACTAATGGTTAAAGTAAATTAAAATTTAAATAAACGAATTAGAAAATGATTTTAACATTTTCAGTGACTAATGAAGAAATATTTAATTGATTTTTTCTGTTAAAAAATAAAAAAAATGATAAAAAAAACAAATAATCTCTGACAGCTTTTACAAATGAATTAATGAATACACTTCAAACAAAAATGGTGTGCTTAAGCATAGGGCTAAATTTGTGGAAACACTGGTCATACCTGGCAGTCACAAGCAATTTTCCATTGGTGTCAAGAGATGTAATTAGATCATTGTGTCCTTCAAGCTCACACACTTCAAACTGGACTCTTCTCCAGTGGTGTTTGGCTGCCTTTTTTTTAACACCTTTTCTCGTTTCAGCTAAAATAAATAAAGAACAGAGGAAAAAAATTAAAGAAAACCGAACGGCCATAACTAAGAATGGAAAGGTTTTGGCGATATGATATTCACGAGGACAAAGAATTGACTCAAGCATTCCCCAGCCAGCTTTAGAATCTAATTATAAGATGGAAATAAATGCTCAATAACTTATTTATACCCAGTGGACTGATATAATCTTTCAATGATGTCACAATTAACAATGTAATGCATTTAAGCCATTTTCTTTTCTTCTCTCACAGAATTATACAAATTTTAATGTAATAAAAATGCAAAAGAAAGAGTCCACAAAAAAAAAAATGTAAATCATAACTGAAATATTTGATTGTATAAGGCACTGGAGTTTGTTTGTAAATTTTAAAAAAAAAATTACAAAAATTAAATTTGATAAAATTAATTTTATTTCTATGTATTCTTCCTTTTTATAACAATGAATTAGTTCATTTTTTATTTCTGCTAAGTCAACACTTTAAAAATAAAAATACTAAGTATGACATGCATAGAAAAGTAAAAACATTGTTTGGAGTTTCAAATTGAAGAAACAAATTTTAAATCTCAGGGTGTCACTTGTTTTCAACACTAAATTGTGTGGTTTGTTTTTTTTTTTGGTTGTGGTGTGATTGTGAGCAAACTGTGTTTAAGTAGATGCATGTTTTCTTTTGGAAAGGAGTGGTTTACCGAAACATGCATACAATTTTGGGTATGGCTGAAGCCCTCATGTAGGTTGCCCGCTAGTGGATTTAACTACCAAGGCAAGGTAGCAGACCTGGTCGAAACCAGTGTACACTCTCACTCCTGCCCCTATGGGCAGGGGACTTTACATCATGCTGCCACTGTGAGTACTGATCTCCTGCAATCCAGGCCTTGGTCGGGGACAACTTTCACTATGGAACCAAAGTCTCTAAAAGTTCCTAATGAGAATCGAAGTCCAACCTCAAGTTAAATGGAAAGAACCAATAACCCAGGTCTATACTTTGATCTTTTTTATTGGGGTAGTGTTTGTGAAGTGTGGTGTGGTGTAAAGTTCATGTATATGTGTGTATCTCTGAAGAGAAGGGAGTGGGGGAGGCCAAAACCTCAAGTGGAGGAGAGCTCCGTGTAAGGGCCGAAAAGGCTGGTGTTGAGGCTCCGAAGCGTCTTGTGTTGCAGGTTGAAACTCGACCTGGTTAGGGACGCCAAAGCATCCCATGTGTAGAGTGATTGCTTCCCCAGCCAAAAACCTCTTAGGAAAAAAGGCCTTGGCACCTCAAGTCCAAAAATCAGTCCTGACATGCCTAACCTTTCCAGCCAGAGAAGCAGGCTGAGGGCAAAAAGCATTCCTCACCCCCACTCTTTTCAAGAAGGGGACTTTCCATCTGCGTGGCCTTACAGAGTACTCGTTCCCCGCCCTCCAGGGCCAAAGGGGCACACCCAAAAAAGGGCATAGCACCTGGTTGGTACCCTAAATGGAAGGCTAAGGACACAATGCCCGTAGCCACGCCTTCTTAGCCAGAGAAACCTCTATATATATCTGAGGTGTATTTGCACCCTATTAGCCTTCAAATGTGTTATTCAGCACAGATTGAGCCACAGGGGCTATGGCACATAGTACCTTCCTTATTAATACGATCCTTTGTGATGACAACTCTGTATTGCTTCAAACCAAAGTTTTGCATTGTGTGTTGACTAAAAACACAGTTCAACATAAATACTAGTGCTTCTAGGCTGGGGTGATATAAGGGAGATAAAAAAAAAACTCATGTGCTACATGGAAAGTTAAAAATAACAATTTAACCTCTAGAAATACTTAAATTAATTTCCATATTATTGAATAACAATCATTTATTCTTACATTTCCTTAGATACTTAATCTTACTAAAGTAGCCTACTTACTTTGCAAGAAACTGTTTTTTGATATGTGGGATATTCAAGAGTTAGGTGGGTGATACCAGCCATTTGCTAGACACATTACCGGAGCCTGAGAATCGAAGTCAGATTCAGTTCCAGAACATCCATAAAGTCCCTTCATTGGTACATATACATACTACAAAGTTCCTGATAGAATTATTTTGTTTAGCTGTGGTGAGAAAAAACTGCCACAGGTGGTTTGCCAAAATGAAGTCAGTCTCCAGTGGGAAGAAAACAGACAAAGCCAGCCAATAGTTCACTCATTTAATAACCATCTTTTTTTTTTTCACCCAAATGAGAAGAGATAATATATTTAGGTAACACCATAGCTCTTCTTTAGAAAAGGCCACAATCCTGTAAATCTGAATAGTGGTGTGTGGCACATGATTGTTATAGTTGTGCTGTATGGCGTTTGTATAGGCTCTACTCATTACAAGCAAGCTTGAAATTAATTATAGCACTGGAACTAATCCATAAATAGTAGTAATGCGTGTTAAAACTGTGGTGGACTGAGCATTCCTTTAAAACTAGGTGGGTGGTGGCTAAGTGTGAAGCTTTTTGCAGCTGAAAGCCCCAATTCATTACCTATTTGATACCTTAAATTTGTCTCAAAAACTTTTCATAGCATGGTTTCTTCACTTCTGTACCAGTTCATTAATGTGGGTTACCTCTGGGTACTTCAGTTTTCTCCTAAAGCTAAAAAGAGGTTTTAGTAGAAACTTTGATTAGATCAGTCAAAGTTAGAGTGCACTAGGCTCCTTTGTATTGGCCATTGTTTCCATACTACACATCCCCCCTTCAATACCTAACTACTGCTCTTGGCACCAATTTGAACAGTCACGTGAAATATGAATCAAAATGACCATTAAGTCATGGAAAAATTATAACTTGTTTTCTGCTCTAATTAAAGATATGAGTAAGAAGGAAAATCTTCACTGATAGCACAATTATCATCATATTCATTCAGTTTTGATAATTTACATAAAACGTTTTAACAAATTATTTACAGTCATCTATTTACTTTCCAGTTTTATTTTAATAGTTGGATATTGATTCTTACTAACATTAAACATTGTAAAGATATATTTAATATACTATAGTCTGTCGCTATCTATGTTTACCATGTTTGTATCACCACCTTATATAAATATGCTATAGTCCATCACTAACCTGCTTTCTCTGCGTTGACATTGTCACCAGCTACAGAATCAACATTGTTGGAATGATCAGAACTATAAAAAAAATGGTAAAATTTTACAATAAATAATGAATACTTTAAATATTTCTTGCTTCAGCAAAATAAAATATACCACAAGTAAATCTGAGGTTTTCAAATCCTTTTCAGTGTGGTGTGTAAATATCTTTTCAACTTCATGTTTGAATAATTTTTTTTTTAGTGAAAAATAAAGTAGACTTCTAGTGTCTTGTTATTTAAATTCTCATTTAGTTTTGAAAATAACGGTCTGTGTTTACTGAAAAGTTGAAAAAGAAATTTATTACTATTTTCTTTCTATTCTTTTTGCAGGACTATATTAGTTAAATTCTACTTAGCTAAAATATGCAAGGGAAATAATTTTACTTTTTTTTGTACGTTGTTGTTGTTTTTTCTAAGGGGAGGTTACTAGTTAAAACGGAGAGAACCAGGTCTAGTAGTTATAAATGTGATTTTTCATTTGCAATTAAGTTCTGTTGATTTGTTAATTCCCACCAGTCATATATTTTTTCAAGGACTTCTACTATTCTCACAAAGCAGAAACATTTTCCAAAGTGATATAAAATATATTCTCAAAAGTAATTTAATTATTAACTTTTTTTAAATAAAGTTTAAACTTGTGACTATGACTGCAACTGATAAAGCAGTGACTCAAACTTCCTTTATCTTTGGTCTATGGTCACTGTTTCATAAACTACTAGATGCCTTAGTCACAAGTTCAAAGCAAAGAATCCATGTGATTTACATATTTCTAAATAAGAAAACAAACAAAATTTCTACTCATATTAAAATATTACTATAGTATAAATACTTTGAAATTGAGAAACAACAAACAAAAAATAAAAATTAACAATTTTTTAAATCTTTAAAAATACATGTTTCATTAATTCTTCAGTATAATAAGTAAAATGGGGCAGTCTAAATTTCTTTGATTTCATAGTCTAGATGTTTATCCAAAACTTTTTAAAAACTATTTACTGAGTTTTAAGCTAAAAGATCCAGCAAGTTGACATATCACAACTTATATTATGTTATGCCTATATTTGTTTTGCTGACTGATATAAATTGTACAGCTTAAATTTGAAAAGAATGTAGATATGAGATCTTTATTTTCTTTTAAGTGGAATCAACTTAATTTGATACTTTCTTTAAAGTGAATTGAGACATTTTAAATGACACAGTGAAATAATGAAACAGAATATTCAAACAAAACAGTTCTACAATTTAATGTTGTGCCTATATTTGATTTACTAACTGATATCCCTAATTTAAAAAACAATGCAAACACAATTTTTTTTTCTTTTTTGAAAGGATGCAATGAATCTAATTCATTACTTTTTAAAAAAAAGTTAATATCCAAATTTTATAAATGACAATGAAACTTAAATATAAACAAACAATAAAAGCAAACAATTTCTTTAATGTTTTGTCCATTCAAAATATCTAACCATTTCAAAAATCAGATATTGCACTGTTGCTTCACTCACCTAATAATTAACATCTTTAAAAAATAAAAT
Source organism: Nautilus pompilius (assembly GCA_018389105.1). Lineage (NCBI taxonomy): Eukaryota > Metazoa > Mollusca > Cephalopoda > Nautilida > Nautilidae > Nautilus > Nautilus pompilius. The sequence continues at coordinate 415,756 of JACATO010000345.1, read as the reverse complement.
TTTCTCTACCTTTTCATAGATGCTGATGAGTTACATCCAATTTCATGACTGGATGGTCTTTGTACATCACCACTTGAATTTTGCAAATGTAAGTTATCTGGCTTTGCTATCCGTTTTTCAGTACTCTGATGACTTGCTGAAACTGTATCTTTTGCAGAACCATTGTTCTCCTGGTCATGCTGCTTATTCTGTGCAGTGTCTTGGTGAACCAAAATAAGTAGTTCTTGTAGATGTACCCTAATTGAATTTTTTTTATTAATCTTTCAAGAAGAAAAAATAAAACAAATATAATAAATTCAAATCCTTTCAATTCTTTTACTTTATGGATAAATACAATAAAAATGAAATTCAAATATTATTATACCATACATAGTTACTTTTAAAAAAATTATACTTACTTTAGTAATTATTTTAAATGGCTTAGTAATTGTTTTACCAATGAGCATTTGAGAGAAGCACGTAAAATTTATCACGAAATACGAGTAAAACAGAGTCGTGGAGTCCTTACAAATTAATGAGAATAGGTGTTTTACTTGTATAATAAATGGCAGTAATCAGTGACCACAACAATCTAAAAACTATTAAAATTCGGTGTATCGAAAAGTTTTTTCACCTTAGATCAAGGTACTGACGCTACACGGGCCAAAACGTTTTAAGTAGCAGAGTCAATTAGGCCTCAGAAAGTGGGCTTCCGACGAGTCGTAAATTCATAATTGCATGCAAGACGTTGTTGAGGTTGAATAAATTTTAAAACTTGGTGGATGGCTGCGCGCATTTCTTTAATTTCTGTTTTCTTTCTATACAGAGGCTTTACACAAGTTTTTAAATCGCTAAAAATGCGGCACAACACTGGAAGGGACAAGCAGAGCCGAGCGAGAGAGAGAGCAGGACTGTACAGCAAGCAAGTTGTCGTTAGCCATGAGAACCAGTTCTAAAAGACTGTTTAGTTGGTGGGGGGGGCGGAAATTCCGCTCCAAACAGGTTACAGTATACCTTTATTATCTCTTCTTCTAAAAGATCTCTATTCAACCTTTCCAAGTTTTCGATCTGACGCAGCTTCTTTCTCAGTTTTCTGATCTCTCTATCAGTGGCAGTCATCGGCGCCGCCATCTTGCCCCGCGGCCAGGATATTTGATAGAGCTTCACTCGAGACATTCTGACCCAGTGTGACAGTCAGTCCCCCAGGTGACCAAATATACTGTTGTCATATTTTTTTCTTTTCTTTTTTTTTAAAAATTAATTAATATCTTTTAGTCGTCCGGTAAAAGGTTAAAATATTTTTTTAAAAAAAAAATCAGTTTCAAAAATCTATAATAATTACAACTTGTGTATCTTAAATATGAACTTGCAATCTCACCCTGACCATCATAAATATGACATCGCAACGTTATTCAAGCTTCACTGTTCAGAACAGAATTATCCCCCCCTCTTTTTTTTTTTCCTTCAGAATTGCAGGTGCTTTTTTTTTTTTTTTTCATAATGTTCCGAGATTATTATAAATATCGGACTTGAGAAGTTTAGATCACAGACGTCTAAGATCTGATAAAAGGTGCTTGGGGGTTATTAAGAGCTTCCCAAACGTAGCAACCCTAATGCCTTTTAAAACGTTGAGTCGTCACTGAATAGGTTTAGCCTAGTTTAATAAAATTATCACAAGAAGACAGGAAACCATCGGGGCTTATAAAAGATCCCAGAGAAGACAAGTTCTTATGAATGCGAGTTTTAAGTTGCATTGGGCGTATATCGTAAATCCCGTTCGCCAGCCTTTAATAATAAAACCGAAGCCACGAGTTTGAGCTGTCAGCAGCGATCGCGCTAATGAGTTAAAAGCAAGAAGGACGCCACACGTACAGAATGTTAATATAGCAAGAAAAGAGCCTGGTAGCGGTAGTGATACTAGTATAGAAGTTAGTAGTAGTAGTAGTAGTAGTAGTAGTAGTAGTAGTAGTAGTAGATCCCCGTGATCGCTCGAGTAATCCGCCCCACTTCGTCCAGATAACACTGTTTTCCGAAGAAAGAATGGACACAATTCCAAACGAAATCCGACACCACTGGAAATAGACACATTAGAGTCAGCAGGCGAATACACAGGCGGAAAACTCTCCCCCCCAGGGGGGGGGGGGGGTGGTGTGAAGAGAAACAAGGTGCAATTGTGATCGAATGAGTCACAATTCCGAACGGTGTTTACGCGCAAATTGCCAAGATTCATTCATAAGGCTGATATGTGGAGAATTTTTTTTTTTGTATACAGACTTTTTACTTCTACGAAATTCTTGCAAACGTACCTACGCAGAGGAAGCCCAGAGTGGGATAGATTTCGATTCTCCCTCGCCCTTTGCCGTAACGTTTATCTGGTTTAGCTGATAACATTAACCGAAGGAGAAAAGGTGATAAGTTAGGAAATGTGGGACCTTTATTTTTTTATAATTACACATTTTTATAACGAAAGCTAACACTTGAAACAAACAAAAAAAAAAAAATCCAAGAAACACAGCTCACGTCGACACCCAACAATAACCCGGGTTAACCAACAGCACCCAACTGCACACTGTTTACTTACTGTAAATGCTGCTGTTGATCTACGCATCGGTTAAAAGAGGCTTCGAAAACCGCCCACCCACTCTCACCATCTGCAACGAAAGCCGATGCTCGTTAATAAGGAACCGCACGCATGCTTCATTTCTAAAAGTCACGCGTATCCAAGCAAAAGACCAAGAAGAGAGTTTTAATAAAAAAAAACAAGCACACAAAGTGTACACACGTGGATTCAATTTTTTTTTTCCCTAAGGGCAAACAAATAAACTGTTTAAGAAGTACAAACCTATTCGCTCTGAATATTCGTGCTATCGCTCAAGTGTTTGTTACTACCGACTCGCAGAGAGAAAATGCGGCAATCACACGGAAGTTATTCATAGTTCATGTTCATCTTTAATTCGTGATATGATTAATTAAACTTCAACAAAATTATTTGAAACAGACACACGAACCAACCCCTTTAAATTAGACCTTAAGTGCCCTGAGTTCGTACTTCATATTTTAAAATTTTTTGTGGTCGTTGATTTTTTTCATTGTTTATGAAGTAAAAGGTAATAATTTTGGCTATGTACTTTAAGAAAAATAATAGAATATTCAAGCTATGCTGCACCGATGTCTTAAAGACAATCTCGTGTATGGATCCGAAATCAACACAACTTAATTTTTGTACCATTTTAAACAACGTAACAAAAAAGAAGTGGAGCAAGGCGTGTTCTGTACGGAACTCCTTGCCTAATGCTGGCATCTATCGTTAGCAGCGCCACAGAAACAATCAAGAGGAAAACCAGTCAATGAACCGACGTTTCAGCTCGTTTTTGCGTCCATTATCATGTATAGTACCGAGAAGTACTTGGTGTGTGTAAATATACTGCGTCTTTAAAAACTTTAACCCCCCCTTTTCACTGTATATCGCTATTAAAACTAGCTTTAGAAAAATTATACTTTCCTGGAAGGAGCAAACAATGTTAAAAAAAATAATAAATGAAACCAGAAATGTTCTCTCTTTCTGGCACAACCCCCTCTGTACAACAGAACGACTGATGTCACCATTCAGAGTTTTACAAGAATGCAACGTTATTTTGGTTTTTACTAAATAGTAAATTCAATTAACTTATTTATCAACATTTTTATTAATGAAATAAATTAGAATTATTAGATTAAATTCATCTGTTTGTCTGCTAAATACTAGTAACCATTTGAATGATGTCACTATTTTCTAGATCAGTAAGAAATTCTTTTTTTTTCTTTTTCTAAAGCAAACGCAAGACAAATTAAATATCTGCCGCTTCAGAACAAGGGTTTGTTTTAATTAGTAAGGTTGAACTTTCCTGACCTTTGCACTTTGACCAAGAAAAGAATGACACAACTCTTGTGCAAGAACTTTCCTGACCTTTGCACTTTTCCGAGAAAAGAATGACAACTCTGATGCAATGTTGAAAAAGAATTTTTTTAAAATTACAAAAAAATGTTTTTGGATAACAAAATATATTTTTTTTTTATTCTCCTAGTTTCTTGAAAAGCATTGGGTTAAAAAAAAGTGATCTGTAAATACAAAAAAACAAACAAATAAATTGCCATTTGGTTCTATTTATCACTCTTTTCTTTTCGCTTACGAAAGTTCTTGTTTTTCACGAACTTTCATACTAGGCAATTTCTGGAGATGGGAGCTTCGACCGCTCCTCTGTTGATAACAAGTATTTTTACTTCCAATCTTTATCGAAAACGCACTGTCGCGATATTGCTTCATGACGCAATTCACGCTAAAATCGCACCCGGCTGCATTCCTCAGAGATTACCGGCAACTTTACTTTTACCTTAATTGTCTGAAAGTAGCGCTCACTCAGCGATGTCAAGGGAGATAATAAATAGAGACGAGCAATGGGTTGCGAGGAATGTTAGCGGTATTAGTGAGAGCAGAAACTGATGCCAGAGATCGATCAGAAAACAAATAATGTACGTTAAAAGCTTAGCATAAAACAAAGTCTTGAAATTACGCATTGGAGCGCGCGCGCGCGCGCGCGTGTGTACACTGGTGGTCAAAGTTATGAATCTACCATGTGAAGATTATTATCTGCCTTTAAAACATTTTATTGTTAATGAAACTGAATTATTTCAGCCAGAAAAAAACCACTTCAATCCATTTGCATAATTATCGTCCTCGCAAGTTATTTCCATGAATGTTAAATTTAATTCATACAGAAAGCATGATGTTATGATGTTATCGTATTCATCCTACAACGTTTTCTACTACTAATATGAATAATTGTTAGCTTATGATATACATTTTGTATAGATGTTGAGGGAACTCATGTTTTTATGGCTTTTATTACTTTGTTTGAAAGAGGAAAATGGTATCCACAAACTAAGTTCCATAGCCAAATATATTTCCAGGGGAAACTAAGAAGAAATCCGGAGTTATTTAGAATACTTTGTAAATAGTCATTAAAAAAAATTATGTTGACTGGTTCATTCATGAACTTAAAGGACTGAAGAATAAACAGAGAAATCAGGGAAAGGGGAAAAGCTAGGGCGAACCCTTGATAGGTACTCGGTAAACTGCTGACCATAATTCTTTTGTAACAATTTGCATCTCACCCTCGACCACCAAGAAAGACAGACTGGTTGAATTGACTGGCCGAGTAGTACCTGCTTAGACGTAAAAAACGAGAGAAAGGAGCTTGACTGGGCTAAACATCAGAATTGCACCTTGGAGCAATGGCGTAATGCATCGTGGTCGGATGAAAGCAGTTTTGAAATAAGTGATTCAAGGTGATAATAGTGTGTTAGAAGCAAGGCTAGAGAAAAGTACAAGAAGAGGCATATTTTTCTTAAAGCTAAGCAAGATATGCTTTTCTGGTCACTTGCTTGGTGACTTGGTTAAAATTGATGGAATTTTCGCAAAAGAGAGTTGTCGCAATTTTCAGCGATGTCATCAGTTCTGTCAGAGAATCACCTGATTGGTGAGGGGGGGGGTTTGGAGCCCACCAAAAAGCTAAATACTTTGCTGGATAAGAATCGAAAGGTGGTTTGGCCTCTTCAGCCTCCTGATATGAACTCCATTGAATCTGTGAGGGATTAATTAAATTGGAGTATCAACGAAAGAAGGTCCAACAAGTATCAACCATCTATGAAAATACTTGCAAAAGGATTAAAGGTTACCTACTGAACAAGATACCAAAAGACAAATAATAACAACACATTTAATTGTCTATGTTCTGATGCATGGTTTATCTCTCTTCTTTTTCTTTTGTTGCAAAGGGAGATAATAATGTTTTCGTATAGTGGTGTTTTTTGTTTTTTTTTAAATAAGGAGAAAAATGCAGTAGTATAATCCGGATGTGGTAACTAAATATCCAAAAAAAAAAGAAAAAAGAAAGAAACAAGAGAACATCAGCAGTAGAGAGAAAAAGAGATTCGTTTTAACGATGTGGAGTCTTTTTGTTTTCTTTTTCCAGTTTTTATTCTATTTTTGGATGAAATGATCGTTTGCGTTTGTCCACAATACAAACTACTGATGGCAGGCAGTTCCATACGCGCTCGGTGCAACAAACGTTCTGACTACGGATTAGGAAAGGTTAGGCTCCACTTTTATTTGCCTGTACATTTTCTCCCCACAGGTCAAATCGGTAGACTTTTCAAGAAACGGCGAAACGCGAGACATCAAAAGGCCTTCAGCTTCCAGCGGAGTTGTTTATTAATTCTAGAAATTATCATTACTCATAATGTAGGAATTTCCGTCCGCTTAGTAGAGGAATTTTTTTTTTTTCTCTCTTGAAATTTAACCAGTCTATTCCTGTATCGCCATTATTTGTTTGTTGTTGATATTTTTAGCTACCAGTCTTTGTGCGCTGAACACAACAACAACAACAGCAACAGCAACCCACCACGACAGTGCGAAAGTTCCGTCTTCTGGAGAGTTCTTTTACCCCCCACCCCACCATCCTCCTCAGAATATTTCAGTCACGAGGACGCCGCCGCTAATAAACTGGCGCCACCGTCAGCTGTTTACTAAATTTTAAAAATGCGGATCGGTTCTCGTGGCAGTGACAGTTGGTAACTGTAGAGGGGGGGGCGGGGCACCGGAGTTTATTCCGAAGGTAAAAAAAAAAAAAAAAACAGATTAAAGAAAGGAAGAGTGGAAGCTTTAAAAAATTAAAAAAAAAAAAAAAAAAATGGTGGGGTTGGGGGGTACGATATACTTTCCGGACGATTTCTGACTCAGAAGTCTACCAAGGTTAGCATTAACTGGATGTCCGCCAGAGGGCGCGGCGCGCGGGTTTTAGAAATTAAAGAACGATAACAACCACAAACACTTGACATAGAAAAAGAAACAAACAAAGAGTTAACTTTTAAAAAAAACAAACAAACGCTTTACTGAAATGATTATAACGAGGAAGTGTTGCTTTCGTAACTTGAACTCCATCCGACGAATGGGGGGGGGGGTTTCTTTTTCTGTCGATTATATGAAAGGGAAACTAACCTGTGGACTACTGCTAGACTAGTAGTGGTTGGTGGTAGTGGTTGGTGGTAGTATGCTCTTAGCTGATGAAGAGAGGGGCTGCAAATATTTTCCATCCCCTTTCTTTATCTATGCCGTGTGACCAAGCTAACGAGCGACACTTTGTCATCCTTCTCACTGGACTGGATATTTCCCGGAAAAAGTCGCTTTTCTCTTACAAATGGGGCAGATAATTGTTTTCTTGAATATTTAGTATTTTACAGAAAGTTACATCACACACACAACACACACACACATATATATATGTGTGTATATGTAACAACTTTCACTGTCTTTTATTTGCAAGTCAAGGGAGGGAGAGGAACGGACCTTTAAACAGCTACATTCTGAGACAAACAGAAAAATTGTCATAATTTAAATTCTGTTATCTTTTTTTTTTCCATTTCTGAATTATGGGCCGAATGAAACAGTGGAGTAGTGTGGGATTACCGAATTTATTTTTATAAGAGCGGGCAAACACAGGGAAAGTTTAGATATGTAGATGTATACGAAAGAGAAGCAGCTGTCGGGCGACGATAGGGTTTCAGCAGCTGACGTCAACTCTGACGTCACGCGCATAGTTTAAACATGGCGTAATCAATGAATCGGAAGTGGGGTTTGAATGCGGAAGTTGACCGAAGGTCGCCACGATTTTTTCACGGCAGTGTTGGTGTTTGTTGACAAGGTAAGCACGTGGCTGGCGAGAGGGAGACTGGCGGTGGCCTGTCGCGCCCCGGCGCGCGGGGTCGGGAGGGGGTTGACATCGCCCCGGAAAGTCGGCGGATGAATCACTTCTCCTTCGCCATGTATAGCGCTAGGGCCCCCCCCTCTCTCCCCTCCCCGGCCCAGCTACGCCTCAGCGTGGTGAGCGGCAGTGAGTCATGGTCACTGTGTGTTTACATTATCCCGCTGCTGCTGCTGCTGCTGATGCTGCTGCCGATGTGTACTTCACGGGTCCCTTACCACGCCGGTTTAAAGCGCCCGGGCGGCGCTCCCGTCGTCCGGTCAGTCATTCGGCTTAGCGGCACCGAATTTCGTTTATTTACCCATTTATCTATCTGTTGTTGTTGTCGTCGTCGTCGTCTTCGTACCCTTCCTCCCATCGCGGGAGCTGAATGGATCTTTACCACCACCACCACCACAGGATGTTGATCTGTCTCCACCGTGACCCAGAAACTCCGCCACAGTCTGCCACCAGATTCCCCGCCCGCCGACCACGGTAAGAGAGAGAGAGAGGAAAGAGAGAGAGACCCGCCGCCGTCGCTGCTGCTGCTGCTGCTGCTGCTGCATTCATTGTCTCAAGTTTCGCCTCGGCACAAATTTGCCGGGGTGGAAGAAAAGGGGGAAGACGCGCGCGCATTTAAAAACTTTCCTCCGACCGATGATGATGATGATGATGATGATGATGCCAGGGATGCGGATCTCTGTCTCTGTCTCTGTCTCTCTCTGTATCGTTGTTGTGCTTCCTCTAGCGAGCCCCGCTATCTTTGTACCAGTTCTGGGCATGGCCGCCTGCATCCCCCTCAACATGTGGTCACGGTAGACTAGAGATGTACTCCAGTTCGATAAAACCGTGACACGTGGATATTTAGGGGGCCGAATAAAAACGGGTGGGGGGGGGCGAAAACTATATATATATATATATATATATATTGCCAGGAGGAAGCCGAAACAAACCGCAGCCCCTCTCTTCCCCTCCACGATCACCGACCGACTGACAGGGTTACAGCTGAATGCTTTTCGTGAATTAGAAAGAAAAAAAGGCTACACACAAATGGTTGGTTTTTAAATGTAGGTCGGTGAAGCGGGATTCATAAAGTTCGCCTCATTACTGATGAAAGTAACGCTTAGTGTGTTGTCAGGAGGTACGCGCGTGTGTGTGTGCTTAACACGATAACTAATAGTCATCGGTGAGGAGTAAGTGGCGCCTGTCATTATCCTCGTGTGTGTGTGTGTGTGTGTGTGTTATTTTTATTCATCTGTTCATTTAAATCTCCTCCTCTTAAATATGTTCTTTGGCCTTTGGTTTGAGCAAAGAAAAGTCGGAGGGGTTTAATTGTGTTCTGTCGTGTCTGTGTGGTGGTAACGCATCAGCGAGTGAGTGCATCACGGGTTGTTAAGAACTAACCTCCCACTAAAAGGAGGGGAGGGAGAGAGAGAGATAAACAGCTGACACCCTTCCCCTCCGACACTCAATTAAGCAATCATCTCTTTTCTAATGGTCCCCAAGTGCGGACCATCTACAAACCTTTTCTCCCTTAAAACAGGTGTGTGTGTGTGATATGGGAGAGGGGATAGTTGACAGACACACGGTTTATTTAGACACATCAGTGTTGTGCTGAGTTAATTCTTTGTCACAGATGGGTCTCGGACCCAAAGACTTTATATTAGGTGTTTTCTGTGTACTGTGCCCCCTTTCTTGAACGGGTTTAGCTCCCGAACAATCAAAACATTCACACCAACACATTAGGCATCGCATCGCATAAAAACTAAAACCAGTAGTTTATTTGTCAGTCTTCACCCCGGCTTAGAAAAAAGCTTGTTAAATCCTTTTGTTGTTGTTGTCATTTTATTTGAAAAAAAAAAACAAACTTTCCTTTTAAATCCCAAGGTTGCCTTCAATCTGGAAACTCCAAAAAATGTCTTTGTTAAAATGAAAGTATTTTTTTTTCTTTCAAATTTCCATTATTTACCTATTACTTCAATATTCAGAAAACTTAAGAAAATAATTACCTCTACCGTGTCTTGGCATGGGGCTCATCAAAGATGTTCTGTAGTTTAAATCATTACCTGAAACACATGCTAAATGACGGCTGCATATACCTGCTATCTACCTAGAAAAGTTGCCTTTGTGATCAAATACCAACAAGAGTGCACTGATTGCCAACAGCTAAAAGGGTAAATATAAAGAAGAAAACTACCACATTTATGTTTTAAAAAATTGTAGACTTTATTAGTTTTTTTAAAAAAAAATGTTTTGAAGTTACTTAAAGCAAAAAGGAGATAAATATCAGGAACTGATTGGATTTTTTAAATGTAAACCAATCTAACATTTCGGTAAAACTCCTATGTTGGCCTCAGCTGTTTTAATTCTAAGAAGCAAGGATAATCAAGTCTCTCTCTCTCTCTTTTTGTCATGTGTTTCTTTAACAATAATTACTAATTCATTCTATACTTCCATATTTTTTATGTAGATTTTAAACACTCACATGGTAGCCATTATCTAATAGGAAATAAAACAAACTTCTAGTTTTTTTTCTTCTTCCAAATACCGGCTTAAACTGTCTGGATGTTTTTAAATATTGGACTAAAGAAAGGTCAGTCAGTCCTTTTTCTTCTCTTTAAACTGCATGGAAAAAAGACTCTCAGTAAATTTTTATGGGGGGCACAAAAGTGAAGAAGAGACCAAGCTTGTAGACAGCAGTCTACAGTTTCATTAGAATCTCTCCGGTCTAGATTCCATTTAGCTTATTCGAAGTTGCACAACTCCTAATCCTGATTTATCCAAGTTAGTTACAGCTTGCCTCAAACAATAGTCCTGCAGTACTTTTTATGGTATATAGTAAATTGACTTTAATAACTAGGTATGTGGGGGTTTTTTTCCGATTAGTCTCTGGGAAATATGACATAGAAGTAAATGAGAAAAGCAGGGAGCTACTGGGAAAACCTTTTAAGTTGTAAATCGATGAGATCATATTTCTGTAGCGAGGCAACTGGCTATAAATTTTTCTTTAACCTTTATTATTAAGTTTGTTTTTTTTTTTCTGACCATTTGCTTTTTCTTCTTAAGTCGTTTAGCTGGCTCCTACTGCAGAGCAGAACAATTACTAATGGAAACGCAAGACAGGTCTGTGGATGATGTTGCTAGCAGTGCAGAGAGATGAAATGAAAATGCATACATTGTAGGATAATCTTCCCAAACATCATCTAAAGATGATGGTGGATGTTACTCTTTTTTCTTCTTTCTCTTTCTTTTTTTATTTTTCTCCAAAGGAAATTTAAATGTTTCAGGAAATCAGGGGATGGTCTTTCAAACTTGCTGAACTTTTAAATTTTCGGTTGTCTTAGAGTTTGGTTATTGTCTTTTTGTTCAAAAGAAAAAAAGGAGAAAGACTGTGCTTGATTGTGAAATGATTGGTGGTTGTAAATGAAACAGTTTTATTTTATGAGTGTTGTTTGATTTTGGTCACACAATACTGAAAGAATACTCCTCACTGAAACCAGGCGAGTTTCCATCTCCATATTGCATCTACTCTTGCAGGTCAGAATTCTGAATATCAAGGATGGTGTTTCCATCCAAAGTTGAGGAGGAAGCTGGAAACACCATAGTTATGGCTTGCAGATGCTGTAAAATCTCACTAACAGTTACAGTAGGCTTTACACTGGTTGTTTTGATTGAACAGAAGTATTTAAAACTCTCAATGATAGGGAAGGAATATCTTGGCCGCCGCCAATCACCATTCTAACGTATATTAACTCTCCATATATCATTTCATTTCTTCTTTCTTTTTTTTTTTACCTTATACCATCTGTGGTCAGCCTAGAAGCAAGCACTAGTATTTATATTGAAATAATCGTATACTTAGCAAACATAATATATAACATGTGGTGTTGGAGCAATACACAGGTTTGATGTTACAAAAGGGTATATTAATGAGGACGGTACTGTGTCATAGCCCCTACAGTAACCTGTGCTGAGTAACACAGATTTGAGAGGTAGTAGGATGCAAATGTACCTCAGGTGGTATACAGAGGGTTAAAAGATAGAGAGTTTCAAATTACAGAACAGATAAATCAATCTGTAGATAAGTTGTGAAATTACTGGGTTTTCTTTTAAAAAAAAAAAGATCAGTGTTGAAAGTTAAATTATGTCAGTTAGGGTGCATCAGAACTGCAATAGAAGTCTCTGGAATATTTGTAAATGATAGTGAAAGAAGAATAAAATGGAAACGGAAGGGTCCTGGATGTTGTTTTTCTATATTATGTTTTTGAAAACTTTCTGACAGCAATCTGGCTAAGCTGCGTAGGTGGTGATGGTGCACTGGTCTAGTGATAGACTGTCGCACTAATGTAGGCTGAGGGCATGAGTTTGAATCCTGGTATGGGCTGTTTTTCCAGCCTCTCTAGCATAGATTTTTCTTGCTCTTCTTCACCAGCCGGCTATCTGCTTTTTCTTCAGGCTCTCCAGTTTCCTTCCACAGGTAAACAGAGGAGTTGTAAGATTCTTCAGGTAGATGTGGTAAAGGTTTGTTGGTTTAATTCTTGACAGGCTTGAACCTTTACTACTGCTTAAAAGCTATACCAAGGCTGATTCTCCACCACAACATGTCCCCTTCTCACTCACAGCCTGTGAAGGGGGGGGGCCTTGAGAGTCAGAGCAGGGGCTTGAAAAGGATGCATAAATATTGGTAACTCAGACCCTAAGCTGCAATGGTACAGGAAAGACAACTGGTTATAGATGATATACCCATCTTTACAGAAAATCTTTAATAGCTTTGTTTTAGAACACATTTTCATTAATTCTTAGCAAGATAGGTAGCATCTTTAATATTTTCAAAATAGCCAATGATGGAAATAATTTACAAAAATGAGCAAAGGTGGTGATGAGGCAGTGGTGCACAAGTGAACATAATAGGTAAAACAAGGCTCTGTCTTCTTTGTATTTTATAGTGTTAACTCTGAATTTAAACTTATATACTGTTTGTTCTTTGTTTTGGCAAAGACTACTTGGAGGTGGGAGGAAGTTATAATACCCAAATAACATGTTATACATTTTTAAAATCAACATTAACTTTATCATTTAATTAGGTTCCTTCATAGATTTATAAAATGAAAACAAGGCATGCATGACTGTGTGTTGTGGACACGATATGATCGGTATCTGTCTTTTTAGTTGGATAATTTTTTTTTCTTTTTTGCAAAGTGCTTTTGCTCAGCAAACATGCAAGTGATTAGAAGGAATTAATTACCTTGGAACGAGCTTTATATGAAGATTAGTGCCTTTGCTTCTTTGCAGCGGAATTATTTATCAGACAGTGCAAGTTTTTATTTTTTTTTAACTTTGTATTTTTTCGTAATATACTGGCTTGATTGTTCACGAATCTGTACAAAAACAATTATATTCTACCTGTTGGTGCGCATTTTAGGCTCCAAATATGTTCATTCTTGAAAGGGCCCTTTTGATACGCCAAATCTGCTAATAACATCATATGATAAGCAAGGTGTTGGAAGTCAGTTTGTTTCTTTTCTCTTCAGGGAAGATGTAAACAAAAAGAAAAAAAAAAGATTTTACTCGTTATTGATCTTACTTTTTTCACATTAAATTTTCTTTTGATCACCGATGCTTCATGGTTATTTTGTCAAAGGTTTGGCTGTGAATGAAAACTTATAATAACACAAGAGGTTTACAAGTAGATGGTGAACAGAGGAGAGATAATTTTAAATAGGGTTTCCTCTGTTTGTTTTTGTTTTACCAGAGAGTGAACAGACGTGAGTTTATAGACAGGTTGGTGGTGGAGCCTGAGATGTTGGGTTTTCTCTTTGAAAAATTTGTAAATGACTACATTGATAGATTTTTTAATGCATTCTCACCACAGGGTGAGTAGTACCATCCCGAATCTATCAGTTGTATTAATTGTTTCATGCCTTTGAGTTTATTTATATGGCAGGATAAATGCTATCAGTTCAAACTAATCTGAACCGAAGAAGTGCATAGGTCCTAGAGCTGAGTTGAGATTTTCAACCTTTGATTAGACTACTTTACATTCAAAATTTAGACTTTAGTTTATTAGGCTTTTAATGCTAAAGTCATTTTCTGGAAATCCAGTAAGAAAGCTTTTTCCTGTCAACCATAAGGAGATTCTCCTTCGTCATGTGGTGTTGTAGTTAAGATGGTGAATTGTTTTAAATACATCAGTGTGGTGGTTTGCTGACTTGCTTGACCAGCCCTGAAGGACTGGGGACTTTTGTGGCAGCTTTAAAGCTGTGGCTATGAGTCATGCTGTTTGTGATGGCACCTAATTTATACACAACACTGGAATACAGGAAGTTTGCAGTGCTGATCTGTGTTGTGAAGGGTGGAATGACTTTTTACTTCCCTTTTATCTTCTTCTTCTTCTTTTTTTTTATTTAACAGATGGTTTTGACTAGAATGAAAAAGAATCAGTACAACCGCAGTTACAATAGATGGGTATATCGAGTCATATTTGGCTGAGGAGTACATGTGAAAAATTTGAAGGAAATTGAATGGTAAGAAATGCTGGTTTTGTTTTCCTAATCTGATAGCTTTGCCATGTATTTGTATTTGTACCTTGGCAGTAGTATTATTGCCTTACAGAAGTTAGTTAGTTCAGACATTTCCCATAATTTTGATTAGTAGTAATAGCACTAGCTAATGAACCTTCATGTAAGCAATCTCTTTTGCCATCTACGGGGGTTTTGGTTTAAGGGTGACTGTGCTGGTGTGCAATATTGTTATTCTTGCAGGTGGTAGCAGATGGGGAGGGGAGAGGTCTCTGAAATGTAGGTTCATTAATTAGTAAACGAGGTGGTGGATAGTAAGTTGTCCGGTCTTCTCGGATATTCCCTGTCACCAGGTTACACTGCTTGCTGCTTAATAGTGCGGTTGATGTAACCCCAACGCACTCACATGCAATTTGTGGATGGCCATGCAGCCATTAATAAGGTGATGGGAATTTCTGTAAATAACATCACCAGTATCTGTCCAGTCCTTTTATTTTTTTTTATTGCCTTTGCTTCATTTTAGTGATAGATGTAATAACACAAATATGATTAAGAAAATAATTTGCTTCGTTGGTGCCATTTTCTGCTGTAGTAGCTGTTGTTGTGTTCCTGAGTTTCTCAAGGCATTTTTGAAAAAGAGTTAGAAAGTAAATCAGTTGCAATGATCCACTGTTGAGCTGTTTCTCATTGAACACATCTGAATGATGATGGGGTTGATCAGGAGTGCAAAACTGGGGAATGCTCAGGAATGTAACGATATAGAAAATGCAGTTCTTATACAACTGTGGCAATTTTTCAGTTTTCAGTTTGACCAAATATGCATTTTTATCAAATTACCAAGAATTCTTCTGGTACATTTGTTGACCTGTTGAGCTTTCATTCAGTACTGTAAGGTTTTCACAATGGCCAGCTGGTCTAGGTCTTGTTCCTGTTTGGGTATGGCTGGTCCATTAGTATCAAGAAATATTTGAAACCATCTTTCAGACTATTTGTTATTCAACAATAATGAGAAAATCTAACTGTTATGTTTCCAAAACTAACATCTGCTTTGCCGACAGCTGTCTTCTGCAGTTACCAAATTCATGCACCAACAAACATTTTCATCAGCTCCATTTTAATTTTGATTGGCTATTGAAGTTGTAGAACAGCAGTATGGGATGGCGGTCCAGCAGTAGACTGCTAGACGTTCAGTGTTTATATTTGAAAATGCGTAATTTTTCTCTTTTTTTTTTTTTGTTGTTTACTTAAGATGGATAATCTCAGTTTAAAGTTTGTTTTATTTCTTTTAAGTGTCCACATATCTCATGGCTTTTATAAAAATGCTTTCCCTGGCTGCCATCTCAGACATCAGAATGTAGGCATGCGTTTATTGCTTCTGAGAACTTCAATAGTGCGCTACACGCAATGAAGCTTGCTGAGAGTATCCCCCTGCCTGCTGTTTATACACCAGGAAAGCTCAGGCCTGTTTGTTGTCTTAGCATGTACTGCGACAGCCAAAGTGTTCCGAAATTGTTCATCTGCTGGCAATCGTCTTGCTTGTGTCAGAATAAAAATACTGGTAATGGTATAGTGTTGCCCCTGAGTGTTTTTTTTTTTTACTGAGCTGGTTTCCCCTTAAAAATGAAAGCAGGCTTTAACTCACTATTTTGTTGTCCTACACACCGAGGTGTAGGTATATGACATGTGGATTGCTTAAATTTCACTAAAAGTGTTTGTTTTGTCAGAAGCAGCACTCACTATTAGTGCCACACAGTTTCCAACATAGATTGTGGTTTATTGCCTTGAAGTTGCTGCCATGTAAAATGGAATAACAACAGATCATAGGAACTGCAATTAACGCAGACACATCCCACTTTACTGCAACGTGAAACTGATTGGGTTTTCTACAGTGAATGATGCCAATTTAATACTTTTTGCCAAAGTCTGGACGAAAAGATCTCGCTGTTCTGCAGGAAAAGGTTTCCGCAAAATTGCAATAGTTTATTAGAATAGTTTAATGTCGGCGATGATTCAGTTATCAGGTAAATAAAAATTTTAAATATTGATAGTAAGAAAAATGAAGTTATTAAAACAAACAAACAAAGAAAAGCTTTGAGTAATCAGTTTACTGATTATGGAGTTTCAGCCCATGAATACCTTAACTGTTGCACTACTAAGTTTTCTCAATGTATAGCATATAAAAATAGTAGTCTTCTACATCATGCAAAATAAAATATTGCTACTGATGAATCAAAGTGGCTGTTTTACAACAAGTTCGGTAGACCACAATGCCGGGCCCACTACCACGGTTTTCGGTGATGTTACCCTGGCCATAGAACTGGGCCTGTTGTAGGGTTAGGGTTAATAGAACCAAAAAAAAAAAAAAAATGGAATGCAACAGTTATTTTCATGTATGATTTATTAGTTATGTAAACATAAGATAGTGATGGAATTTCTTTACTTGGCTCTTTATTAACTTAGCACTACAGCAAAATGTGCTTAATTTAGCTAAATAAGCATTTACAGATATGCAGTAAATTTACCAAGTAAATCTGGCGTGGTTGTTTATTTAATAGATGATGGAGGAAGAGAGTCAATTTGGCGGATTAATATTGGTCTATCTTTGTTAATTATTTTCTAAACGCATCTCTAAACATTGGTAAAGGGCAATAGAATTTCATTTCTGTAAATGTTTCCCTGTCAGAAAAGCCTTAAGAGGTCTTTTGGGAATGAAAATAGATCTAGTAGGGGGATATTTCTTAGTTTTAGAGACAGTGAAGATAAGTTAAGAAAAAATGGGCAGATTAGCATTGTTTATTTGTATTTTCCATTGCATTTTTTTAAACACAGTATTTTAAGGTAGTTACCGTTTCTCTGGCAGCCATAAATTTTTAAAATTTTTCATTTGAAAGCCGCCATATCTGAAATGCAGCATTGTAGGAAAATTTGGATATCTATAAACTTTTTTTTTTTTTTTTAAATTTCTGGGTAAATATATCAAATTTTGTGGTTTGGGAAATTTCAAACATAAAGAAAAAAATGACCCAAAAATATTTAGGGTAGTGCGTTCAGGCAAGTGTCATCAATTAAAAAAATAATAATACAGTGGAAATTCTCTTGTCAGACTTGAATGGAGCCTGACTGTGTCAGAGACATGAAATGTGGATTTGGTTGGTGGCCAATTGTAAAGTGCCTTTCTAGTCTACAAAAAAAACCTGATGTTGAGCAGTCTTTGTTTGAAAAAATGCTGTCTGAGCAGTAAAGGTCAAAATACAGTTTAATGAAAATAAAATTAAACAAAAAATACAGTTGAAATAAAGTAAAATTATTCGATCTCTTAGGACCTCACTTTTCTTTGAAGGATACAGCTACCCATTTTATTTTTTGGACACTCATAAACCAAATGTTGGAAAAGTTCTTAGAAAAGCTTAAAACTTGCTCTGGAAACATCATCTCTCTCTACAGTTGAAGTGGATGGAATAGCACCCTCTGTGGGTTAGATAAATGTCAGGGCATTCTGATGCATGCCTAACTGATGGAGGACAGTTGGATAACTCAGTGTCATAGGAATGGATGTCAGATAACTGAATTTTTACTGTTCTCAGTTGTGATGAATAGTTAAGGAGAAAACCATGCCAGTGTTTTTGCACGTTCATTGAGATTGCAAGGTTAGCATGGCTGCCATACAAATAGAAAGTTTGAACTCATGTATCTTTGGTTCAATATCAAATACATTATATAACTTTTCTTCTGAGTTGGTTTGAAATATTATATTTGGGTTTTACCCATCCCAGAAAATCCTTTAAAATAGTGAATGCTATGTGAAATTGCAAACAATGTCCACCTTCCTCTTTCCTTATCTGTTTACCTGCTGAACTTGGTTTTGTAAAAATACTTGTTGAGACCTTTGATAAACTTTGGTCTGAATAGCCACTTTCCACTTTACCACAGGAA
The DNA here is from genome assembly GCA_018389105.1 of Nautilus pompilius. NCBI lineage: Eukaryota > Metazoa > Mollusca > Cephalopoda > Nautilida > Nautilidae > Nautilus > Nautilus pompilius. The sequence continues at coordinate 397,548 of JACATO010000345.1, read as the reverse complement.
TCATGATTGTTACTAAGACAAAATGTGCTGCTTTGCCCATATTAGATAACATTTAGAAAATTAATAAGCAGGTTAAATTATATATTGAAACAAAAATTTTGTTCTTTTCTTAGGTATACTCCTAACATTTTTCTTTTAATGACAAAGAATTACTGGTTTTATTTTGGTAGATGACCTCAGAACTGACAAAATTTCCTAGTTGCAGCTATGCTAGTCAAGGGAGTAAGTATTATTCAGCACTAAGAATCTAGAAGGTATAAATGAACCTTAGGAAACAGTTCACAAGATATGAAAAGGAAAAAATTTTAAAGAAAATAATGAACTATGCAATTTTGTTTTTCCCTTTCCTCATTTGTTTTTTTTTTTATTTGAAACGCTTGTAGGAATTTAACAAATGGATTCATGCTTCAACATCATGGTTAATCAATAGTAGCCATCTTTATTTCTAATCATCATCATTTTCCATCTACGATTCTGGGGTTGACAATCCTGGATCATTATTTATGATTCAAGATGGACTAGGTAGAAGAGATACTCACATGAACAAAACTTACTGAAAATCCCAAGAGGAAACGAGTGCTTAGAAAATTGAAATTCATTTTAATAGCAAGACAATAAGATTGACTTTTTCTGCATATTAAAAATGTGGTATGCATCATTTTAGAGTTTGATAAAGTCTACAAAATTCAACACAGGAAAGTGTGTGGCAGTTTCATTTTTTTAAAAAAAAATTACATCTTAAACGTTTGTGTAGTACCACCATTTTACTTTCTTTTCTTGTTAAGGCATTCTTTAGCAACTTGATAACTGTTCAGGATCCAAAAAAAAAATTATAAACAAACAAACAATGCAATGAAATTTATATTGGATAAAATGGAAACTAGGTGTAAGAAAAGTTATTTAATCACTTCAGTCATCTGTATAATTTGTGAGCTTTCTAAAAAAAAAAATTAAATGACATTTTATTTGTATTTCTTTAGATCTGTTTGGTTGTGTTCACCAATTATCCATCAAATTTTGTATAATGAAAGTCTGAAGATTTTACAAGTAAAATTCATTTTAATTATTTATTTTTGTTTGTTTTGTAATCATTCATGTGGATAATCCTGTTCAATGTCTGTTATCAAGTTGATTGACAAATGGCACTCTTCATAACTTATATTGAACTTTGAATAGATTAGGTGGACACTCAGCTACCGTATCTATTAGGAGGAAAAGAGGCCTTCCATACATACTGTACCTCAGGCCTTTGTAGCCCTTAAGGTTGTCCTAACTAAATACCATGCTCAGCTTAGACCCAACATTTTCTGAACCAAGCTCGTACACCATGACAAGTGAACGTGCTACATGCTGTGCAATTAACTCAATATTGTGTTTGCAGTAGTTAGCTGGCCAAAGATGCCTCATGCATGCTATAGTATAAGGGGTTCATTTCATATCTAGTTATTGCCCAGGTCACAGCAGAGTTTTGATGCTCTGCCTCTGTTTTCATGTTTTGCATTGGCTGCCATCTTCCATAAACATACTTTTATCTCTCAGTCAGACGACCATTGGCATGTATAAGCCCCCCTTTGAGAATGTCCATGTCTCAGTCCCTTTGCAGACTAATGGCTATGACCTTCCTGTGGCTCAAATCACCCCCCCCCCCCCCCATACACACACATGCATCCTGAAACTGCCATACTTTGTTGCAAGCTTGCTGATGGTTCACTGACAGTGTTATCCAGTGCAGCACAGCACCACACCCATAGACATGAGAACTCATTGTAAAAATGCTACTGTTTCAAAAGACAGGAGGATGCAGTGGCATTTCTTTTACCCATTGCAAATATTGACTGACAGGGCGAGGAGTTGTTGTTTGCTTCTTGCCGCTCTTGCATATCATGCTGTGGAGATGCAGTCTGGCATTTTTGATGTTCTCTCCAGTTTTGCCACACTTTCAGCCAGTTGTTGGAGTTCAGTTTCCATGCTCTTCCTCAGAGCACAAAGGGATAATTCCGTGGGCTTTGGACATCCAGGGTACACATGAAACTAGACAATCACCATGTTAGCATTTGGACAATGGAGATTTCTCGCTGGTGTTTACTAACCTCCCATTGCTCAATTATGAACCTCCTTTCCAAGTTTGCCAGTTCTCACAAACTTTCTCTTTGTAGCATGGCCGTGTGCAAACTAAGGCTTTCTGTTCTCGTAGCTCGCAGTCATGTAATTTGAACGCTCTGTTTCTGCCTCTCTGCGAATTGTGTGATTGTTTTCCTGCAGTGGCAACCATCATCATAGATGATATTGATCAGAATGACTTACTGGTCTGCTGATAGCGTGGCAGGATATGTTCAGAAAAGGAACATTCAGGCTGATTATATATATATGGTTATTCTTTGTTTGAAAAATTCCTATGAAGGCAACTACAATTTCTTTTTTCAGTTTATGTTTGAAAAATAAAACTTTTGCTATTTTATTTTATTTGTAAAACTTGCTCTCTTCTGAACTTTGAGGTTGGCGGTATGCATTTCCAAGGAAAACAAAGATTTTTGGTTATTTAAAAAAAAATTTTTTTGTATTTGTTGTGTTCATTGAGTTTCCAATTGCTTCTCAATACTTTTGACTTTGAAAAGTGATTGACATGGCAGTTTCTTAAATGAATAAATTAACAAGTGTCTTTACAAAAGGAGTGACTGACTTAATCAAATGATGAGATCTTTTTCTTTCTTTAGAAATGAGAAATTAAAAAGATCAAACAAGAAAGGAAAATCTGTTTGTTTAAATGTCAACAGATTTGGCTGACTATTTTTAGATATGATTTCTCTTCCAGTGTCTGTGAAGGAGTAGTATGTTAATTAGGAATCCATATGGGAAAGATCAGAGGTATATGTCTCTGACGCTTACTTAATTTGTTTTTGAATTTTGATGGTTACTTAGCTGTCAAATGGTTCTCTTAAAAACTTATGATGCAGATATTACTAAATTTTGTCAATATTCACGATTTGTTAGGATTCAGTTTTTGTCAAGAGTTTTCTTTTTAACCCTTTGGAGACTGACTCTTGGAAATGGCAGACAGACAACTGACTGCTACCAGTGATTTACCAGGATGTTGCTTTATTGAAAGGCCATTACTGATTGGTCCACACTATTTATAGGGAACCATTCAGCAAGGCTCCTTTGTGAGGTTGAGGATAGGTCATGCTGACTTTTTCACTTATTAACTTTGATCATCTCCAGAGGGTCAAAGAGGATAACAAGCATAGACAAACAGTATAAGCAGTTAAAATGTGCATATTTAAGAAAAAATATCTGACTTAATCATTAAAAAAATAATTGTGCTTACCTATGCAAAAAGTGACAGGTTGCAAGTTTAGTTTTTGCTTGACATTGTATATGCATTTTTAAGCGAATATCTTTAAAAAAAATTAATATGGTTTAATGGAGAGCTTGTTGCCCTCTGCCCTTGTGTGTGCTGTAGGTGTGATGAGTAACAACAGCGAGTTACTTGACAAGTTGAAACCGCTTTGAAAGCCTGCTTCATGTGATGTATGTTAGTTCTGGGAGTCCCTTGCAGGTCCCACTCTTTAGATAGTCATTTAATACAAAAGTTACTGGGTAATAGATTATACAACCATGATGATTAAGATGGTCATTAGCAACAACTAGTGCAAACTGAAGACAAGTTGCACCATTATGTTCTCAGGTGAAGGTGATGGGTCTTGTTTGGAAATTCAATAATGGTAGAGTCCAGGATTTGGAATTCTGTCTTGCTATGTTATACTGACCATCACCTGCCAGAACTTTTACTGAATTGCAGCCATTTAGGTAGGTTCTGCGCTAATTTTTTTATTACAGCAGTCTTGTTCCAGATTGTTTTCACTGTACCGCATTGTCATCATGTGAAGTTAAAATGAAACCTGAATTCATTAGTAAAAATAATGGTTTTCCAGGAGATGGGTACTGTAACCTGATATACTCATTTTTATCAGTGTTTTGAAAAGCCAATATGGAAAACCTTCAGTAAATTAAATCTAGTACTGTTGTTATTAAGTCTATGACATTTTGTGGGTCATTTCTCATGCCAGTAGACTGATTGGGGGAGAAACCTCAAATCAGTATTACCTGTCAAGATACAGGGCTCCACTTTTTTAGATGCTGAAATCTGAGACATTGTGGCCCCAGCAACTCATTATTAATCATCTCCAGGAATTCTCTTGCCTTTTCTTATGGTATTTTTACTTGAACAAGTTCTGACTCTACTAGATTCAGTTAAAAGGTGATTGCTGCCATATAAGATGACTTCTTTTGTACTTTTGAATATATGCAGAGCTTCTATAGTAATGCATCTTGCTCCAAAGACTCCATTTCACATGTGACCAGTCATATTCACTTTTATTTACTGTTAGATTTAATTAGTCAAGAGTGTTAAAAATCCTCCAAAATATTTGGTTTCAGCAGAATGTAATGCTCAAGATGAAACAATTAATAAAATAAAGAAATCTAGTATTTTTTTTCCATTTACATTCTATACCATACCATATAATACTACTTGGTGAGTGAGTGAGTCTGTCCGTCTGTCTGTTTCTGTCTGTCTCTGTCTTTATGATATATTTTAAAATTTCTTTTACAATGGCAAAAGAAAATATGAAATGCATTCTGTCTCTCTCTCTCACCATTTCCCCCACATTTTTAGGCATATCTGGTCTTTCTATAAGATGAAGATAGTCATTAAGGCAAACAAAAATTAGTGTTGTCTTTAGCAGGCTGGACTGTTTGAACTTACCTATTTCTTGTACTGTGAAAGATGCTGATGGTGGTGACTCACGCTCTGTACCCCTAGCTTGAACCAACTGACCTCTCCCCTTTTCACAGCTGCGAGTTTAATGGAAAGTGGAAAGCGCTCTAATACTAAAGTATAAAGAAAAACAAAAACAGTTTTTTCTTTAGGTAGCAACTCAATAATTATTGCTCTGGCTTTTGTTGTGTAGAAATTTTGTACAGGGTAGGATGTGTGTCACCAGGTTTTTAAGCCTGGAACCAGAATTACTGCGAGTTTTCTTCCTAACTTCCTCTTGTCTTCCTTTTTTTCTGTTGTTGCTTTCAACACTATGTATGCAAAACTTAATATTTTCCTACTTTAATTATAGATGGGATGTGTTACTCTTTATTTATCTTTGTGTATTATATACAGATGCCAGAAAAACCAACCTCAGTTGTATCTTTCTTTGACTAGTAATGAGTCTGTATGTAAGTGTAACCTTGATTTTTATCATAAGCTGGTAGTTACACTGTCAATTTGTTAGAAAGTGAAGAATTAAGACATTATTTTACTTAATAGCAAACCATGTTTTTAATGAATTTATTAAATTTAGCTTTTTTTTAAAAAAAAATTAATCAAATCTATCTTCTATATTTAATTTTGTCCAAGGCAGCAAATATATAATACTTTTCTTTTCATGATTCCAAATGAATGCCTTTAATCACTTTGCTTTGTTATCCCACCTCTCGTTTACGGCACTAAGGCTCACCTGTCCGACCTGTTGAAATAATCAAATTGTGCAATTACATGCCTTAAAGAATAATTCCAATCAGCTTCATTTCTATTTCTTATTTTTCCTAAATCTTTAATTTACTTTTGTTATTGTTGTTTTTTTCTCAGTATAAGTATAAAACCTTTCAATGAAATAAATTGTTAGTTTAGTTTATTTAAGTGCTGAAAAATCGGCAGAAGAAGTGTCTTCGGTTTCTATGTTAGTTATTGCAAACAGGTAATCTTATATAGCAGAAGAACAGGCTTCCCTTTACTTTTTCATAAACATGATTGATGTTCACTGATTCTTAAGTCATCGCTATTACAATTGCTATTGTACTTTAATTGAAATAAACAACAAAGAAATACCTGTTTCATAGATTAAAGGGGATCTGGTAGAATTCTTTTAGCAGCAGATAACTGTGTGTGAAATCTGGTTGATTTTTAGATAAAAAGAGCCAAAGTTTTCAGGAGAGTAATCAGTTACCTGCTTAATTAAATCTTGTATGATGAACAAGTAAAATGTATTTAGTCAGGCTTTTTTATAATTTGTATTTCTAAAAAAAATAAGCAAAAACAACTACAGACTAATATTATATATTACACATTGAAGAAAATAATCTGATTCTCTGTGGAGGGTATTAGGAAACATCCCCACAATGCAACTATACAAGATTTCTTCACCAGTAATTAAATAAACATTCCGGCAATGCACTGTGAGAATGTTTCGCCAACTAACAGAAAGGAACTTGCTTCAGATTCCATGCATTCCCACTTGCGAGAATTAGTCATTTTTAAAGAATTTTCTATTCTCTTTTAAAAATAGGAACTGCTTAATCCAGTTTGTATCGTCATTCCATGTGTTTAAGAAATTTCCATGTTTAATGTTCCACAGTATACTGTTTGTTTTGTTCTTCCAGCAGCTACTTGTCTTGAGAGCAGATCATATGTCCAAATGGCTGCATTAATTGTTGGTCTTGTTTTTTTTTTTTTGTGAAATTTGTCTAAGAAAGCAAAATGGACTTGGTACCCATTGTACAAAAATCCCTCTAATTTTTGGTCAGTTAATCATTTAAATAAACAAGTTAATTTAGAGAATGTAAGCTGATGAGCAGCTCAGATTTTAAAGTGCTGAATTTGAGTTTTCTCAAGTACATTCGTAGAGTTTCAGGTCATAGTGAAGGAATTAAGTAGAAAAGTAGAACACGTACACTATGAGGATTTTAATACTAAAATGTTGCAACAGCTCGGGAACAGAATAAGAAGAAAAACACCAATAGAATTTTGTTTGTAGATAACAGTTTCATGCATCAGTCAAATGCAAATTTATCAACCATTTAAGTTTGTTTACTCACTAAACGTTTGGAAATTCAGAAGAAAAAGGAAATTTCATCACACATTCACTCAACAAACTACTATTTCTTATGGTAGTAGACCACTGAGAAATTCTAGAGTCTTGGAGAAAGTTGTTTATCTGTTTGTCATTCTTTTTATCTTTGTAAATTCTATCAGGCCTCAGGAATACTGGTAGAAACGTAGAGGCCGTAATGAATATGAGGTTTATTTTCCAAGTGACCTGGCCTGACATTAAAAACTGCCTTTATTTATTTAAAACAACAGCACAACCCCCCCCCCAAAAAAAGGTATCACTTTGTTTATGGAAATTAAAGGGTCGATTCTGGCGTTGATTGCTTATTAGTGGGTAACAGAACTAACTGCATTAGGACATCTGTGACTAACACAACTTTCTAGTTCTTACCCATTTTCAAGTGAAACTGTAAACAAAAGTTTCACAACTTGATGAATCTAGCTCTCCGTCTTGTAGCCTTGGCACCCATTTCATAATTTGCTTGATAAATTTCTCCATCTCAAAAATTGTGACTGTACTTCACCTCATAAGAGAGGCTGAGAATAATGGCGCAGGAGCAGGAGGATGTGGGGAGACAAATATTTAGTTAAAAGCTGCAGTTGAGGATTTGTCTCCTTTGTCCTAGTTCTGATTAACTTCTCCTGTTCCATAGCAGCTACTGTAAACTGATACAGCAAATTGAAAATAACCCTTGGAGCTGAAAATGGACTCTGATGTGTTGCTGACTAACAAATGAATAGGGGATACTAATAATAATTATTATTATTTTAAAGTTACAACTAATTGCTGAAAGATCTAGTTCTGTTATATATCTGTAGTTTGCATTATGTCAAAAGATAGCTTACGTTTAAAAAAAAAAATTCTGAGATTCTAAACGATTATCTAATATAGATATTGTTGAGAAAATTATCAAAAGCTTTTAACAATCATTTAAATTACATTACGTTGTATAGTTGTTTTTTTTTTGTTAATTCTTACCATGAAATTTTCGCTAATTGTTTTCCATAGTCTGTTGGGCTGGTAAATTTAAATACATCACAAAGATTACATCGTAAATATGCGACATTACACAATTTTAAATTACTCTATTTTCTGTGTTTTTTTTTTAAAAATTACCCATCAGTTTCTGAAACTAGATAGTGATGTCAATGATTTTGTCTGAGTTAATTACCATATTAGGAACTTTCTACAAATCCTATATCTAGTGTTGATAGTTTTCAATTCCATTTTTTTTTAAATATATATATTGTAGATACTGTGCTTGTCATTTTTGTAAAATGAAGTGCATACATGAACAGTGAGCTTCAGGTGTGTGTGTGTGTGCCTGTTTTCAGACTCCAAGATTGGTCTTCAGAATCTGATTGAACTGGTTATATGACTAGAAAATTAGATATTTAGGTTAGTATTAATGACGTATCAGGTAAGTAATGCCATTGAGATTATTGATTTAAACATTTTGTACACTTTGGGTTTTAAAAAAAGAGTTTATTGTAGTGTGTGTGTGTGTGTGTGAGTGACTAGGCCTCATACTCAGTGCTCTAGCTCTCTGGTCCAGCTGTTTAATTTCACATGGTAATGCCACTCCACTGAGTCATCCAATTTGCTGCTAGTTAGTAATGCTGCAGTGATGGGGCTGGCATCATTGAGAAATTGCCTTAAGTAACAGTGGAAAGAAAGAACAACAACAAAAACCCTTTCCAAAGCAGTGTAATCTTGATAAATAACATGGTGGCACACAGTTGTTGGAGACTTACATGTATTTTGCAGCAGCTTTTAGATAAATTTCACAACTTGTGCTCATTAGACTTGTTTTGGGTTGACTATCATCTTACAAAGGACAATGCCCAGGTGCATAGAATCTCCATCCTAGCTATTTTTACACAGCCTGTTTGTGTGTAGTTTCTATGGGCAACCAGGCGTTAATTCTATAGTATAAATAACCTGTTTGGCTAATTTTGGCTTTAGTCAATGAGAAACCAAAAAGATAAAGTTGGAATGCTGTGTATGAAGATAATATCATCTGGGTTTGGTTGGAAAATTTATAATATTATCATAGAATTATTAGTTAATATTTTTAAGCGCTTGAATGATATTCATAATATACTTTAAGCAACATGGTTTATTTTCCTTCATTTTGCGACTGTTATCACTACTAACACGATCTCACAAATTTTAAGACTTAACGACCACTTTTGTAAAACATTGTTAATATCACAGGTTAGAGGAAAATTGTATTTTAACAGAAATGTAAGGCAATTGAAGGAAGGGATCACCATAGGTGGTTCATTAAGCATTTTTTACATACTTTTGGTTTAATAACTTTCCAGAAGGTAAATTTCTAAGCTATATATATATTTTTTTTTGTAGTGGTTTTGATGTATTATGTCAGTAGAATTCAGTCCGATCTTCAGCCCTCATCGATCGACACTAAGCACTTCAAGTTATGGCAATGAAAAAAGACGAAGAGCCATCTTCTGAACTTTATATTTTGTTTTTCTTATTTACTTTAGCTAAAAGAAGCAGAGTTTTGCTTACTAGTTTCGTGTAAATTTTGGGTGGACCACTTTTGCACTGCTTTCTTCATTCGAATATATTATGTCATGTAATGTGTGATTCTTTGATGTTTAATAATTAAACAAAATGAAAAATGAATACAATTATACTATATACTTTATCTTTAGCTGGCCTACAGCCATTTCATTGGCTGCTTGATGAGCCTTTATCAGATCAGAATTATCTAGGTTTAGCCCTTTGAGAAGTATGCTCATATATTTAAGGAGAGTAGGTATTGAGCCTCACATATTAAACCTGTAAATATGTTTCAACATTTTCACAGCCTGTAGGAAGCCCATGCATGGGTTAACTTCCTTAAGCCTCTCTGCCGAATCATTATTCATTTTGGCCTTGTTGGTCTGTTAATATGATAGCTGTTTTTCCTTTAATTCATTTTCACTGAAGTTGATTTCCATCAGAAAAGAGAGAGAGAGAGATAGGATATTTACTTGATTTTAATTGAAAGGTTTTGATGCTAAATTTTATGTTAGCTAACTTTAATACAACTGATGTGTAAATTAGCCATTATTTATTGTAGATAGCATTATTTTCTATGTCAGAAATTAATTGTAGGAAGACCTCAAAGAACATAGATGTGAAGATAATACAAAAGTTTTGCTTGTCTTTTTATAGAATCTAAAATTATATTTAAATGAAATTGGAACTAAATATCTTTTTTCTTAAACAGTAGTTTTATTATTTAAAAGTAGATAATTGTTGAAATGGGAAATCTTGGCCATTTACAAAATTTCTGACTAAGAAGATTTGTTTTTGTCATTTTTTTTCATACTAGAATAATTTTTAACTTGAGAGTTTTCTAGTACATTGGTTTGTGTATGTGCATACATGTGAATGATGCCATCTCTCTAGATGTAGCAGAACCATCCTTGCAGATGGGATTGTCAAAGAGATAATTCAAGGTTATGGTTTAAGATATACGAGGCCTGTCGAAAAAGTATCCGACCTTAGGCTTGGAAAAAAAATTACGTACTTGGTGGGGTTCAATTGCTAATCCCCTTCAAAGTAGGCCCCTTGTGCCTCCACACACTTAGCCCAGCGATCCTTCCACTGTTCGAAGCACATCTGGAATGTTTCTTCCGGAATGGCTCTCAGCTCCGTGTCACATTCTGTATGATGTCCTCTTGGTTCTCATAGTGGGAGCCTTTCAGTGGTATCTTCATTTTTGGGAACAGCCAGAAGTCAGAAGGAGCCATGTCTGGAGAGTAGGGAGCCTGGCAAATGAGCAAAAATACTTTTCTTTGCCAAGAACCTGCCAGTTTTGCAAGGCCCACAAATCCGGTCTCTTGCGCCGAACTGCATCACGAAGACATCGGAAGACTTCCTGATAGTACTCCTTTGTAACTGATTGTCTTCTGGTGCGTATTTGTGATGCACAGTGCCTCGGTAGTCGAAGAAAACAGTCAGCATCACCTTGATTTTTATCCGACTATGGTGATGTTGGGTGTTTCCACTGTGATGACTGAGCTTTGGTTTCCGGGTCGTACCCGTACACCCACGTCTCATCTCCAGTTATCACGGTATTCTGGAACTCAAGATCCCTTTTGGCAGTATCCAGCAGGTCCTGCACAACCTCAAGATGAAGTTGTTGTTGTTCCTGAGAAAGCAGCTTGGGCACAAATTTCGCTGCCACTCTGCGCAAGCCCAAATCCTTTAAAATTGCATGTGCAGAATCTTTACCGATCCCAACCTTGTCACCAATTTCCCGCACCTTCAAACGACGATCCTCCATTATCAGGGTCCACTTTTCTCGATAACAACTGCATTGTGGCTTGTTGACGGCCTCCCGGAACACTGGTCACTCTCCACCAATGTGCGGCCATCTTTGAACCTGTTGTACCATTCTTTTATTTGAGTAACACCCATGGCATTGTCACCAAAAGCCTGTTAAATTTTGCTAATTGTTTCCGCTTGGGTATCTCCAAGCTTTTGGCAAAACTTGATGCAAGATCGTTGCTCCTCACGTTCCGTCATCACGGGCGAAATGAAAATGCGACGAGTAAGTAGTACAGCAACTCACGCGCTGGCTGCATGACAGTGACTGACGTATCCAGCAAGCCCGCCAAAAACCAGGCATGCGGCTCCACTATGCACACTTTTGCCTCCCTAACGTCATAACTTCCCACAGGAAAAAATAAAGTCGGATACTTTTTCGACAGACCTCGTATATACATTCAGAATGGAATACTTTAAAGTTTGCACTTTTTCTTCACACAAAAAAAAAGAAGAAAAAGGAATTAGGTCTTGTTTCTTTTTTTCTCTGCTAACTCCTATCCTGACCGGTCTTGAGGACATCTAATAGCAGTGAGCTAGAAGGGGAAGGTCGGAGCATTAGCCTTGGTGACCAAGCAAGTTAACTGAGTATAGTTGGAAACTCTTGAGCAGTGGTCAAGCTACGGACAAGCCAGACAAGAGTTATTACCCGTATAACCTCCACTACAAGTACCCAAAAAATCTCCACTAGAACTCTATTTGGCTGTGGAAGAAACTTACACAGAGAGACTGGTACAGAAGATAGAAAAGAAACAATTCTGTGGGTGGTCACACTGGCAGACCTTAATCCGCAGCAGGCTGGCGCACTAAGCACTCAACCACCTGTCTTCAGTGCGCTATTATATGGGAGTAGATTACCATCTATATTTATTAATTATTTTATTCTGATCTCTTCTGCTTGTATCAGATTTAAATAACTTATAATCTCATTGGTAACCAGATTAAGAAAAAAGAGATTAGGGTAAGAGAAACGTTAAGCCCTAATTAGGCTACACGTTAGCTCTTTCCTTCTGATTATTTTAAATTAAAATCCAATTAATCAAGAATGCTGCAGAAACAGCAGAAAGTTTGAGTCTTTGAGATGATACAAAGGAAATGCTTTGACAGGGCTTGAGAGAGCACAATTCTGCTATGTTTTGTGGGCACACATGGCATGTAGAAGATGTTAGTAAATAGGGTCAAAAACTTGTATACTTACAAAATTATTTTTCTTTATAGATGGTGTGTTGATGATGGCACACTGACAGGATCAGGGTGGAATTGAGGTGGATAAGGTGAGTGGTAAAATTCAATATGGAGAATCCTATTTCAAAAGTTTAAAATCGCATACTGCTTGCTCATAATGGATGCTTGCTTTCAAAAAAAAAACTTAAAAATATTGTTTTCTTAAAAAATGTTAGTAAGCATCCACTAGGCAGTGTTTTGTCTAAATTATTTAAAAATTCTGAACGATTATTGTATTTCTACTAAATAACTTAAACTGGTAACGGTGTTAGTAGTGGTATTATTTTTTTTTTAATTTTTAAATAGAAAGGATTAAATTTCCTCAGATATCACCAATTTTCAGAGGAATTTTATATCTTGTATCCAGTGACACCCCAATATTAACAGGTGATCGCAGATGATAACCCTGTTACTATGTTTAGAATGGTTTCTGTTTCTACAATAACATAAAGCAGTTTGTGGTTTCCTCATAATCTCTCTCCAGCTCAGGTATCTGTAATGTAATGAACTTGATTAGCCAGTATTAACCACAGGGCCTCTAGGACTAGGCTGGGTAACCTTGGTGATGGTAAACAGCATGGCACCACTTCCACTTGTTTGTTGATAAAAAGTCCTTAATTACATTGAGAATCTGGGTCCATTAACCTGTTTGTGGTTTTACAGATCATTAAAAGACTAGAAGAGCCATATGGTTTGTGGGGTGGGGGTGTCACGGACTTTGTTGTATTGTAAGTCTGAAACATTAACACACTTGTTTCCCATATAAATTATTGCTCGGAAACAGGTGGACCGAAGCTAGGGGGCTGATTCATGACGTCACTGTGATGACAAAAATGTAAACTTGAGAATTTATAATGAATTTTATTTGAAGGAGCCATTGCTTTCTGAATCGGATGTGTGTCATTTTTATGTTTGTGTGAGCTGGAGTTGGTATCAGAGCAGCCATTTATTACACAGTAAAATGACAGCTTTAGGGCAGACCCACTTTATGAAATCATAATTATTTTACATAAGAATAGCAAAAAAAATCAAATAATGCTAACTATTTTAATACCTGTAGTAAAGTATTTATCTGCAGCTGTTTTGGTGATACATTTTTGTTAAATTTTACCCTGATGGTAATATTTTTAATTATTCAAATGGTGTAATAAGGAGTGTTAGGGAAATACTTATTTTGTAAATATACAAATTCATACTGAAAAAAGGAAGTTGAATTGCATGCCAGTTCATATTGTATGTGAGTATATGTAGAATTCTGTAAGGAAACTAATAAAATGGGGTGCTATGAAAACGTTTTGATATGATTGTGTGTGTGTGTGTGTCTCTGCGTGCGTGCGTGTGTCTCTATCTATCTCCTCCCTCCTCTGTGTGTGTGTGTGTGCGTGTCTCTATCTATCTCTCTCCCTCCTCTGTGTGTGTCTCTCTCTGTGTTTGTCTGTGTGTGTCAGCAGTAATTTAATTTGTATCACAAAAAAACTTCCTCTTCTCTGCATGAACAAATAATGTTTTCATGATAGAGATCATTTGGTTTGGCATCTAAAGCAGGTTTTTGGTTTTGGGAGAGAGCTAAGTTAAAACAGGCCATCTGTTTTGGCCATGTGGGATCAGGCTAACAAGGTGAGTGAGTTTTGAGGAATGACTGGGTATTTTTTCCTGTTCCTGTAAACATTGAAGGGAATAAGGCAGCCATGTAGTTAGTCTTCTGTGGTCATCATTGCCTGCAACTGTCAGGCACACTTAATGGGGTTTCAGAGTGCCATGGTTACTGAAAACAAGTATTGCCACAATTTTATCAGAACAGCTTCTCTTGCACATGCTCACACAATCAAAACTTTATTTGGCCTTTAACCAGCTGACCCCCCCCCCCCCTTACCACAAAGCTCGAATGTAGGGAATCTGAAAGATTTCTAATCACTGATTAGAAAGGGTTTTCATAGTACATCACCCTGAAAGCCAATCTTTCAACCCCTTTGGAAGTATTGTTTTTCAGTGAACATCTTTCAAGTTTTTACCAGCACCGATCAGTTTTCCAGCTTCTGTAGTTTCTATTGTGGGTAATTTTTAGCATAATTATTAGCAAATAGAAACTTGCTTTAGATTAAATGTGCTGCAGCTTTGTCATCTTTTCAAAACCAACACAAGAAACTATCATCACTCATCTTACACGTTAATGGCTGAGTTCTTTTGTTGTTGGACTTCCATTGTTCCTTATTTTTTCTATGCTTTGTTTTTTTGTTTCTGTGATTATTTTACTTTGGTAAGTGATATTTTGTATTTAAAAAAATCCTTTTAAACACATTATATGTTTCATTAAATATTTACTTGCTGGAGTTAACTTTATGATAGATTAATAACTTTCTTTGGGATGGGCTACATTTGTCATCATCCTATCAATGATAGATTGAGACTGACACACACACAACACACACACACAATTACCAGCAGCAATTTTAGCATTTACTCAGCATCTTTCTGTAATGGTTGGGTAATTTGCTAAACTATTGAACCATGGAATTGGTTGACTGACTTTAAAAAGTTTTTTTTTTTTTTGGGAAGATATTCAGTTTTTCACAGTGGTAACTATTTCAGTTTTAGAAAACATACTTAAATATGCAGATGGTAATTTTCTGTAAATTATTTTTGGCAGCACATGGTTGAGTCACCTTTTTGCAACACAAATAGCCACTGTTTAGCATTGAATCAATGAGATTTTGTATTATGGTCTGACCCAGGTGGGTTTTTTTCTTTCTCTCTCTCTCTCTCTCTCCTCTCCCTCTGTGTGTGTGAGTGTGAGAGAGAGAGAGAGAAAGCTTCCTGTAATTCTGTAATTCTAGTATATTGGTGGACATGGACAGATTGCTTTTAGCTGATAATTCAGATGCTTTCGCAGGTGCTTGATAGAATTCATGAGGGATTTGGGGTATACAGACAAGAAATCGAATGTCTTAATTCCTTTTCCAGTGTTGTAGCCAAGCAAAAGGTATGTCATCCTCCCTCCTAAATAGTATGGTCATTGGATCTTAGTATGCTTTATTGGTACATTGGTAGATATGGCTTTTAAATGGCAGCAGACCTAGCAGATTTGAGACATCCTTCGACAAACAAATTTTCTTCCCACAATGCCAGATTGCAGGCTTTTTTTCATGACATTCTCACACTTGACCATGATGGGGTGAAGACAGCGAGGTGAACATGTAGTTGTAGACTGCTGAAGTCTGGGCACACTGAAGAAGAGTACATACCACCAACACTCGAGGGCCTCTTCAGATACGTTCAAAAGGATTTCTTATGTGGTACACAGCCCCTGTAGCCAAGTTGATAGAGATGAACTGAGCCTTGAATATTTTTCTGTATGTGGGAATATCATCGACATCAAGAAATTTTAACAGTAACTGCAGACATGGCAAATAATTTAATGTTATTGGCATAACATCACTTATGAAGGCCTTTCAGGTCACTTTGTTGCAACAAAGTCAAGTTGATGAACTTCACCATCATATTGGTCAAGATCTTTTGCAGTCTGTCAGTGATCACCACACTCTGAAAAGCCTGTTATATTACCTCAGGTAAATGGAGAAATATTGTGGGATCTGCTTGTTTTTTCTATGGTAATGGTGCTCATTGGTTATCTGCCCACCTTGACTTACGATCTAGTTGTAATCGTACTTCTCTGTGAGATTTTACCTTTTAAGGTAAAATCATTTCGTTTTTATCTTTTTTCATGATCTTTCTCTAATTTGTCTTTTTATTATCAGTAAATGATTAGATTAAAAGCTTAAAACCTGCAGAGGTGAAAATAGTTCAGTTAAGAATTAAGTATGTTAATTAGCAGCAATTACAATGAAAGGAAATAAGTCATCAGTTCACAATAACCTGGATTGGCTGAAAATTGCTTTTATGTTGATACCTTGTCTCTTTTAGAGTGAGCTTGCATTTGTTCTGGTAAGTCAAAGTCTTAGAAGTAAACGTCTGTTTTGAGAAATAGCTAGATAGCATTAAAACTTCCCATGTATAGGATTACTAATCTTAAAAAAAAAACAAAAAGAAAAAAATAGGGTTGAATATAGATTTTAGTAAACAAAGCTTTGTCTTATGTATGGAGGTGTTCTGCCACATAAGATCTACAGTGTCAAAAAGTCTTTCTCTGTGGCTTACCCTTGCTTGCATATTTGTTCTGCTTTCTAAGTCAATGACACTAACAAAAATAGAAAATCGTAAGCATTTTTGGTCAGACTAATAGATTATGATGAAGTTGTTCTCTGGCCTTGTAGTTGCTCTAGGTTGGTACTGTTTATGACATTTGAATTCTGAAGTGTTTTCTCTCTAAATTTATATATTTTGACCTATGTTATATGTCAGTTTGCCTCAACCATGTAGCTTTTAAAGCATTTAAAATCTATACTTTGGTAACCAGTGGTATAGCGGTAGACTACTGACTGGACTGCTAAGGTTGAGGGCTTGAGTTTGAATTTTGGTTGGCACTGGCTCGATTTGGCACATAGTTGACCCCGTGGTTTCCTCCAATCACTCTGGTTTTCTAATAGGGATTTTGGGTGCATGTGGTCAAGGTTTTACAGGTAAACTCTACCTAGACCACCAGTCAAGAGCTCCTCCCTCCTACCCCACTGACTATATCCAGATAACTTTCTTGGTTACCAGGGATGGCTCCCCACACCTCCCATCCTAGCTCCCTGTTGTACAAGATGTCTTTTTGATTCCAAAAGTCAGGACAGGGTTCACCAAGGAGGAGAAAAGAAACTATAATAAAATTACAGGGGTTAAAAATTAATAACATTTACTAAATTAAAAGAGTGACATCTGTGGCCAAATGGCTGTGTGAAATTGTTTTTGAACCATTTGATATCTGGATGTTTTGTTCTCAGTACAAAGTTGAATGCACTTGGGAAATGCTCCAACATTTTTCTCATACGATTGGGTTTATCTGCAGAGTCAAAAACATGAATGTAAATTGCTTTCAGTACACTGTGTTGTCATTTATTCTGTTTTAGAATGGGTGTGTCACACTCGAAGAGAAAAAAAGACAAGAAGTGGAAAAAATATCCAGACATTGATTCTGGTGTCGCCAGCTGTAGTGACTTGGACACTTTTCAGCTTTTGTCTCGGAAGCGTCAGCTACACCAGTCGATGGACCTCTCTGACAGATCTTCATTTCACGGTAGCAGCAGTATTTACTATTCCAGAGACTCGCTGTCGACAGAGTCTAAGCAGACCACATTATCAATGCAGAGTGCACGGTCCCTGTGGTCAACCAGCCTGTCCTCTGTGCAGAGTCATCAGCTGGAAAAAATCAATCTGGACAATCATCCTGATCTGACGAAGCTTCAGAATGAACAGAATGCACGCCGGGAAAACATGGAGCAGCGGATCGTCAAGATTCGAACTAGCGCCATCCAGGCAGCTGAAAGGCGAAAGTTTGCAGAGATGTTCAAAGCAGGGCCGAGGGAGCAGGACCCACGCACCGTGTCTCTGCTGAGAGAAGCCAGTGAGGCACTGGCTACAGCTGCTGACAGAGAACACACACCAGAAAGCTATGAGGACTGTGATGATGATGTTGCTGATGATGATAAGGGGGAGATAATTCCTGTCAAAATTATGCCAGAAAGCAGGCAGCAGGCAGGCTCACAGGAAAATCAGTCATTATCTTTTGGCTCACTCAATTTCAGTGAGTAAAAACTTTTTTTATTTTTTAAATCTTTTTTATTTTGATGGTGAAAACAAAATCTCTCTCTCTCTCTCTCTCTCTCTCTCTCTCTCATCTCATCTCTCTCTGCATCATGATGTTCACATATTAATGGATAACAAGCTCTCAGCTCTCTTGGTTTAGCTTGGCTGTAATTAGAACATAACTTTTAGTAAAGGTATAATTATGAGGAATTATACAGTCAGTAGTGCTAATATCTGTGCTACATTTAATAATATTTCTACTCTAAGAGAATGAGCTGACAGATCAGTTCTGTTTCTTTACTAGCAGAAATATGCTTTATTAAATTTAAGCTTAAACTTTGATTTATTCTTACCTGTATATATATATATATATTTTTTTTTTTTTTCTTGCAGATGATCCAGTTATGTTTCTGTTATTA
Organism: Nautilus pompilius; assembly: GCA_018389105.1. Taxonomy (NCBI): domain Eukaryota; kingdom Metazoa; phylum Mollusca; class Cephalopoda; order Nautilida; family Nautilidae; genus Nautilus; species Nautilus pompilius. The sequence continues at coordinate 378,995 of JACATO010000345.1, read as the reverse complement.
CCGGTGCTTTTACCAATGTTTATCATAGTGTGTATCATCCGTGGACTCTGCCAACCTTCTGCTCTGAACAATGGGAACTCGAGGCAGAAGAAACAGAACTAAAACCCTGTGTCACCACATTGCTGAAGTCCTGGACCTGTCATAAAATGTTTTGGTGAAAGGATGAACAAGTGCATAAAAAAAAAAATGTTGTATGGATGTACTTATATTTATTATGGTCTGACAGAATTGATTGACAGGTCTGTAAATATGAGCATTTATTTTGTGTCCATTTATTCTTTGCATGTTTCCATTAGTTTTTTTTTTCCATTTGGAAATTCTTTTATTTTGCAAGAAAAACTGCCATAATATGGCTGAAGAACTTTGGTGCTTTACAGGAAAGACTAATATTTTTTTTAAGAGAGAACCAGACTAAGATTTAAAAAAAATTGTTAAAACCTACAATATAAAGTTCATAACTGAGAAAGTATACAACTGAGATTGTGTCATGGTATTTTCAGAAAAGGAAAACCTGGCTCTTTTCTCCACTACTGTTTGGGCTGCTGCCGCCTCCGCCACTGTTTTAACTACTCCCGCCAGCAGCCACGCATTCGCCAAGCGCACAGACTACTAAGCCACAGTATAGCAAGGGCACATGGGTACCTTTATATCAGGTACAGGTGTGCATAAAAACAAACTGAAATCAAGCCTACAAAGTCACAATGGTTTCTGTTTTGGGAAATAAGCTTTCCTTACATAAAACGGAGCAAACAAACTTGGAGGAGTTGTGGATGCAGTTATGCATGAGACACTGCCTCCATTGTGTAGTTGCATACTTTCTTTCTTATAAACTTTTCCTTCTATTTCCTATGATAAAATGGTGAGAAGTAATTTAGAAACATTCTGGAGGTCACTACCAAATATTGGCAATGCTTGAAAAGGAAGTTAAGAAAAAAACAGATTGTTACCTCAGTATTTCATACTCAGCCACGCCATTTGTTTTAGTTAGTTAATCTTGCTAATTGTTGTTAGAAAGGTCGTTGTTATTATTTAAATTTAAATATTTGTTCAGATTAAGGCTGTGACATTCTTAAGGGAAAACTAAATAAACAAAATACATAATTGTGTGAACAGTTAAATTTACGAGGTACTTGATTGGGTCTTTCTTTTACAATGTGAAAATCTAGTCACAAAAAGAGTTATTTGTGGATTGTAAGATATTTTGTACATTATCTGCCCACCAATTTCTGATGCATTGGTGTGTATGTATGTAAATCCTTCAAGGTAGTCAGTATATATATATATATATATAATGGAGTCTGCTCCTCGTCAGAATTTCATTTGTATTCTGTTACTGCTACAACAATGGTGTTACACTGATTGCCAATTTTCAATTGTTCGACCAAAGTTTGAATTTTGTTTTGTTTTTTTTTTTTTTAGTTAATGGTTTGAATACGTGTAAGTTTACAATTTATTGCAGTATTAGACTTTAATTTTACTTTGTTAATGTTTGAAGATTGTTGCATACATACATATTTATATGCTTGCATGTATGTACTGAAGACAGTGTGATAAAGAGAAGTAAAGATGAGGATACCAGTTTCTTTAGTAAAATTAATGTTTACTCCAGCTGGAATCATGAGAAGAGAAAAAGATTTGAAATCAGAATAGATAAATACCACTCACTTATAGAAAGTATTAACTCAGACATTAATAAAGGCTTGTAATAAGACAGTGCTTTTCTTCATCATGTCTCAGCAGCTGAGTTTTTTGGCAGAGCATGAATAGATTTGTTCTGGCCACCTCACAAATTCTTTGATTTCTTCTGGAAAAATACCAGCCAGAAACACCCATTGGTCTTAGTATAAATATATTTCTAACTAAAATCTGTGATGTGAAAGATTATCAAGGAAGTTGTACAGCATTAATTAAATTTAGTTAATTTTTTAAAATAATATATTTTGTGCATTTGCCTTAAGAATATGACAGTATTTTAGCTAATTAATGCAGTGCCTGAGACACTTAAATTTTGGAGCAACAGGATTGATGTATAAGATGTAGACTAAAAATAATATATTTTGTGCATTTACCTTAAGAATATGACAGTATTTTAGCTAATTAATGCAGTGCCTGAGACCTTAAATTTTGGAGCAACAGGATTGATGTATAAGATGTAGACTAAAATTAAGAAATTGCTTACATATTTTCAAACAAAAAATTAAATAAATGATGGTTGGTGTCCACATTAAATAAATATTGAAGAATAAGATAGAAGCAGGGGTGTAGATAGTATAAGAGATGGATCACAATGTATCCTACTGTTATCTGGGTCTATGATGCTTTGTATAGAATAAGAGACTATGGCTACTAGAATATCAGCTGCTAATATTATGTTTGTTTCTTCTTTTTTTAACCATCTAAATTAATAGATGAAGTTTTTCTTTGTTTGAAGCTATAAATCAGGACATTGTTCAGTGATAAACAATTAGAACAAAGTATTAAACAGAATTTCTTATCTCTTGTAGTGAAACATTTAAATTAAACGTACTACAGGCAGAGATTATGATTAGTCAACTAGATTTTAGAGAAATTTCGCAATTTGTTAACTGAAGTTTTAGTTAATAAATATTTTTGGACATTACTAAGATGACAATAATACCTTTGTATTTATTAATTATTGCAAATCATCATTATTACTGAAAGTGTGATTATAACCTTAAACGAATGTAACAGAGGAATTCATGAATTACCTTTCATGTTTTTTTTTCTTCCGGTAGGGGATTTTTATTAGAAAATTGTTAAAATACCAGTCAAGTGGAGATAACTCAAACTAGTAGCATTTTAACAGCCAAGGTTTTTAAGGATGGTTGCCAATTACAAATTTTGATACTTTGTACTGTAGATGCTACTGTGTGGTTTTGTGAATAATTAATGATACACATTATATTAGAAAAATTTAAGTTGTTTTTTGTTCTGAACATGTACAAAATATATTTTAAACTGAATTTAGGAAATGCATTGGCAGTTTTATAGGTCACACAGTAAAGTTGGGAAGAAGCTTGCATGCAATCAAACGTACCCAATGCTCCAAGTCATTTTGAATCAGGTGAGCATAATCTGAAATCAGAAATGTTTGTAAAACATGACTTCAGCTTGTTAGGCTGCAATGACTTGCAGTCAGCATTTAGCTTTTTTGTTTACTTGTGATTATTAGATTTTGTAGCAGTTTTCATCTTTTTGACTTTGAATACCAATGTCAACAGATGCAGCTTAGTAGCTCTCATCAAGTCTTGAAGGTCCAAGTTTTCGTATATATATATATATATGATGCACTTGGCACTAATAAAGGGGGGGTAACTATCGGTTAACTACAGTATTTATATTTACTCCAAAGATGCCCCTCACCAGCTGAGGGTAAAACGTCTGCTCTGAGATTTCTTTTTTTTTTTCCCAAAAAAGTTACACTCGAGTGTGTTGACAATCATGTTATGTTTTTGTTTTCACGAGGCCCGATGTGGTTAGTAACGGAAAACGTGTGTTCAGAATCACAAGGTTGGTTGCTTGATTTGGAAGTGGTGGCTAACACGGAGGGTTCACCCAAAGGCCAAAAGTTTTCTTGTTATTTGATTTTTTTTTTTTTTGTTTTAAATTGAAGAAATAGGTTTGTTTATTATACCAAAGCTAAAATAAGTAATTCTTGAAATGAAATAGAAAAAAAAAAAAAATTGAGACATTTTCAAGCAAATTTATTGTAACTTTGCTTCTACTGGTTGGTTTTTACATTGTTCTTCCCTGTTTGTGCATGACCACCGTTTCATGTTCTTGAAGGTATTTTGTCTTAATTTCAAAATCCAAATTTTTTTTTTTAATTTCAAATTAACACGAAACTGTTGTGTGCTTTCTAAAAAAAAAAAAAACAACAGAAATTGTGAATAAAAAGAGTTTTATTGGGAAATAACGGGTAGAAATGTGCTGATCTTAAAAACTGCTTTGTGTCCGTACCACGTTAATGGTGTAATTTACTGTGCAGCTTTTGGGAGGGCTCTTGAGCAGGCTGTGGATAATTACCTGCAGAACTTCCGACAAATGTACCTGGAAAGCCCCGACTGGAACTGTCAATTTTTTTTAGATGTGGGCATAAACCACACACAGCTTGCTGTGAAAAGAAAAAAAGAAACCCAAGCTAGGGAGAAACATCAAACCAAGTTGGTCCCTATTGTGTTCTAAACTCACTCGCTCGCTCTCCCTCAAGCCTGGCAGTCCAGTAGTCTACCACTGGTCTAGCATGACCCCTCTCCCTGTCCTAGGTTTGAACTTCAACATTCTTTGGATTTTATATCTTAGAGTTTAGCTATAGCTGATATCTCTACTTTAATGTTCATTTCTAAAATCCATGCTGTAAACTAAAATTGAAGCCCATGCTGCTGTTAAACTGAATTTCTCTCTCAAAATCATCATTAAAAAGATGTGTGCAATTAAAATGTGCTTGAGTCTTACATTGCTTCATAATTAAAACTATTTTTTTTAAATAATAATTTATATTAATTATGGTGAAATTTTGGTAAATTTCAACTGTCAGTATTTTTCAAATAGGTAGAACTCTCCAGTCTAGGAGGTTGTGAATGGCTGTGTGAGTCACAGTTGTGCGTAGTGCTTCATGACTTTTATGTAGATTCTGATGTCACCATATTTGTTACTTTCACTTCAAAAGTGAATGGCTCCAAGTACTGATAGGAGAATATGTATTTATTTTTAACAACATGTGATCAGTAATATTATCATTGAAATCAAACTATGGCTAGTAATCGTAACATATTACTGTGTGTACTTTAGTGTTTTTTTTTAGTCTATTTGAATATAATTTAATAATACTGGTTATTTTTGTTGGAAATTAATGAGAACTCTCTCACAGATTCATACATTGGTTAATCTCACTAGAGGGAAAAATTGGGCCCTTACATTATAAAACTATGGGACAAGATGATGATGATGTACATTTTTTAGTGGAAACTAGAAAATCATTCAGCTGTCAAAAAGTATTTTGCTATTTACAGATTTTACTATATTTACCAAAAAAAGAGAAAAAAAAATTCATTTTTGTTTCAAGTCATGTAATTAAAGCTGTAAAAAAAATTTTTTTCTCAAAAACTGTTCATTTATTAATGGCCACAGGAAATTCTATTGTTGTTTTTTTACCTATAAAAAGTTATTTTTTTCAGGGATTTATAAAAAATGAAAACAAAAAGGGTTGTTTGGTTTTTAGTACTTAGCCTGAGTGTCAGTACCCACCCAATATGCTGATGCCTGGAAGCAGAGGAGGAGGCACGACCTACAAAGTGACAAGTGGAAGAAAGTGCTGACTAGGGATCGTTTTTTAATTAATCAAGAGAGAGAGAGAAAAGGGAACACTTCCTAGAATGTTTCTGAAAATTTTTCAAAACTTTGCAGTATTTTTTTTATCTGTGTCCAAAGAAGCAAAGTTTATGGTAATATGATTCTTTTTTTCCCACCTGTCAGTGATTGAAATATTTGAGCCATAGAATAGATTGGCTCTGGTTAGTAGTAGTTTGTCAGGTCTATTGCACAGGTAAGTAGGTGTATGCTTATAACAGTTCAAGTCAGATGAAAAGCTTAGGTACAGGCTGTTAGTAAAGTAACAACGCTTCACTGTATTCAGACATATTTCATGTAGCTGTTGAAGTAACAATGTAGAACTTTCCTTCTATTTGCTTTAAAGGAAAACTTTAGCATTTACAGAAGGAATTTATGACAATAGATGCATAATTAATGGCCTTGTGTCAGAATAAGAAGTTCTTGTCTTAAATGACCTTTTTGAGTATGGGCTGCAGACAACGGTATATTTTTCTTTGTCATATACTTAATCACATGCAATAAAGTGTACTATGGCTGCTAGTAGTCAGCATTGTGAACATCTGACTTTCTCTAAAAAGTACTTAGAGAAGGAAGGACTGCAGGGAATTTGACATAAATTTACCTGATTATGATTTTAAAAAAATTCCTAGAATGTACTGCTACAAAAGCTGAGAAGGATGCAGATACTGGACATCATGTCTGCAATAAGGCCTGCAATCTACAAGGGTAAAACGAAAATTTGAGGGGGTGTTTTGGGTAGGGGATCCTTCCCTAGTTGTCAATAGAGGTACCTATTTCAGATTCATACACTTATTTTGCTTTGCAGAATGGGAAAATAGAATGAGTGCAGATTAAATCAAATAGAAATGCTTATTTTGATTATTTATTATGCGCTAAACTCATCTCATTTATTGTATATGATTTTTAAAAGAAATAATGAAGGATAATCAATTTGTAAATCCTTCAAAAGAATGCATCAAAATGACTTTCTGCTAAACTTTCAAAGGGAAACAACTTAAAATCTTATTTCTGCTACCACATTTAAATTTATTAGCTTTTCACAAAATCTTATTTAAAGGTTTCTTTATTAGCTTTTTTTTTAAAAAAAAATCTAATTGGTTTAAAATTATATTTTTTATTTGTGTACTTGTTTGTTTGTAGCGGTAATAATTTAAATACGGATTATCATATATTCACATTATTAGTCTAAAATTGGAGATACTACATTTTTAAGTACAAAAAATTGATACATCTAATAATTTATGCTTTTTTTTGTTTTTGCTTTGATAAATAATAAGGTGAAAGGCTTGCAACCTTTTCTAGTTGTTCTATCTGCATCTTTCTAAAAATGCTTTAAGTGTAAAGTAGTTTTATTTAGCTGCTTGACAGTAATGCTTTAATGATATGGGTATGCAAACAAACATTCCTGATTCTCTTAGCCATCCATTAACATAAGGCAAAAGCTGAGTTGGAACTTTTAAGGTGCCCTACACAAGGGGTAGAGGGAAAAGTCTTAACTGCATCCTAACTTCTCAATTCATAACTTTGTGGACAGACAGGACCAGGTGGTCGTGGGCTTAGCATCCTTAGTATGTTTCATCATTTGAGTCTCAGCTGTTTGTTGTTTAGCCAGTTGGTGATCTCTACCAGAGCTTGTGTACAGATGCTTCTCTAGTTCTTACCAGAGATGGGTTCCCTTAACTGTTTACTCTGGATGAAATGCAGGGTTAGGGTTGGTGTCCTGCAGCCAGCTTACTGGCTTGGGTTCTGTGAGGGCCCTCAGTTGCCATATGTACCAGGTATGCTCAAATGAGACTCGGCTGGGGCACGGTTATGGTGACAGCCAGCCAGGTTTCATTTGAACATACCTGGTACATACCATCTAGTGTCTACCAGTCAGCAGTAGTTGGAATTTTAGCTTCAATAACAGATGATTAAACTGCTAACTTTGAGCATTAATTAATATCAACTGATTACTTTTAAAAATTTTGATTATATATTTGTTCAAAACTATATTGTTATGTATTTAATGAAAATCAGTAATCCATATGTATGATCATAAAGGAGCAGAATGACACCTGGGAACAGCTGCATTCCATAGCCTAAAGTTTATTAAAAAGTGCCATGAATTGGTTATTATATTTTACCAGCAATTAAATTAATGCTAATTTAAATATCAGATTATTTTTTATTATTTGGACATCACCATTCATTCATTCATTCATAAGCATTTGAGCTATAAGTCAACCAACTAAGTTCAAATGCCCAGATTTTAACTGGAAGAGCTAAAAACATTTGGAAAAATTTGAAAATTTTCCTGTTATGAAACTCAAATTCTGTCTTCCCACTTCTTTTTAAAAAAATTTTAAAGCATTTTAATATTTAAAAAAAATAACAATGTAAATAAATACAGTGATTATCAGATAACTGACTGGCATATTCAGTGCAAAGATAAGGTAAATCAGTGTCTACTCATAACTGTTGCCTGCCCTGACCTCATCAGTATTGTGTGTGTGTAGACAAAAACTTCAGTATGCACCACGTTGACTAACATGTGTATATATGTGTCAACACGTCTATCATGCGCCTGCCTAACATCACATCCAAGCCAGATTGTGATGCAACAAATAAATACTCATAACAGTGTATATTAGCAATTGTGATGCATGTAAAAAGAATTTTCTTTTTTCAAAAAAAAAAAAAAAAAGGGAGAATCAAAGAACCTTAACATTTTTGTTAATTGTGACAAATTATTTTATTCAGCAGTATTAAACATATATCTAAGATATTAAAAGAGATTACTTTTTTTAAAATTTTCATCTTGTAGACTTTGATCATCCTGGTGTAAGAAGCTCCAGTATACGGGTTGCCTGAGATCTGAGTGTGCAATATATTATAGAATACATGTACAAGAAATATGTAAACAAATACACACACACACACACACACACATATATATATATTGTGTGTGTATATGATATATATATATAATCTACTTTGGATTGCTAGCCTATTGGTGCTTGTCTGAAACATCTTCCATAAGATGCTCAAGTAAGTAGATCACACTGCATCTTTTGGCATATAAAATGTATACACCAGGACCTGGATGTGTTTCTTGTTAATGTTATTTTACGAATAGGTGAAAGATTTGTAGATACGAAAATTAATGCTGAAAATGTGTACAAAGTGCAAAATAGAATTAAAGAAATTGATCACATACAGAACTGACTTTGCCTTCTTAAAAAAAAGTTTTCAAATAAAGGACAGTTGAAATTTTTATATGGTGATTCCAACTCTTATTCTGAAAGTATGGTTTCTAAAGTTATCTATTTAACTGTTTGCCTGTTTTTTCAGATAAACTTCGGAACCTTCTTTCGTTTTTTTTATAATTTCAGTGAAAGCTCAGCCCAAGAATTTTGAACATTTTATTCTAATCAACATAACTTTTTTTTTTTTTTTGTGGTTGAGGTTTTCTCATTTTCAGTTTTACTGAAAATCTCTCTTTTTGAAAAAGTATACACTGTAAACTACATTATTCCAAGATAATTTTTGGAATCACTTGAATGAAAATTTTTTGTATAAAAAACTTTTTTTTTTTTTTTGATTTTGTGAAATTTTCATATAATTGGTGAAGGGAGATAATTCATAATTTTGTTATATACTTTGTTAAAGCATTTTTTGAATTATTCCCCTTCGCATTTTGTAATTCATTCAAATAAAATAATGTGGTGTTAAATTTAAAATTCTGTCCCGGGTCTTGTTCAGTCCCCATCACGAAGGTCAAGCCGTTCTCATTTTAGTTTTGTCCCCTAAAGGTTGGATTTATCAGAGAAAAAAAAAAAACAACAAAACTAAGCTACTTTAGATACTGAGCAATTTTATAGAAACTCTATAAATTGTTTTTTATGGTCCTCGCAGGATGAAGCACCTGGCTTCAGGTTGGGTGTTCGCAGAGATGGAGCTGATGTAAATGATCGGGTGAAACACGACCGGTGTTTGTGCGAACTGCGGGTAGAAAGACCCCAGTAAGTGAGACGTGTCGGGATATTTGGGCTGGCGGAAACTTTAGTTCTAAAGAGATAGGAAGCCCCCCCGTGACTGTGAATTGTGCCCCTTCCTTCCTCCGGGGAAGAGAAATAGCCATTAATAGAATTCTTAAATTGGGATTGTTTCTCAGAGGTATCATTCTTTAACGAGTCTTCTGAGAAACGCGGTAATGACAACTGGGTCAACGACCGGTGTTTGCCAAAATCTGGCGATGAGAAGCCATTAATTAGAACTATTACAATAACAGTTATTTCCCTTGAATAATAATAATAAAACCGTATTAAAAGCTGTTTAATTATATATCGAAAGTAAAAATGCCAAAAAAATCTACTAGGCTTAAATTGAGCCATTTCCTATAAATTAAAACGCTTTTTTTTCCCCAAAATTTGCAGCAATCGCGTCTTTCTCTGTTTGTTTTTATTTTTTGGTGCGCATGCCCTCTCAAGACGCTTTTATGTGGTCTCGAACTGAGTGTGTTATGTTACCCGGCGAAACTAGTTCTAATCAAGACGCGGACCACCAGACGGCCAATAATTTAATGTCTGGAAAACATTATTATTCTGAGACGTCGTTCCTCTTCACTGTGTCCATACAAGCTGCTGTTGTACACACTGTAGACGGGGCAAAGAGAAGTGTAGATTTGTAAACAGAACCTGAAAGAGGCAGAGTTTGGTTCCTTTAAAACGCAATAACACAGGGCTGTATTTTTACTGTCGAAAAGAACTCGGTGATATGAAGACCAATTCATTCAGCTCTAGAAATACAGAACCCCGGTGCATGTCGGTCGTTAGCGCACCGGTTGTTGCTACATGGGATCTGATGTGATCTTATCACGTTGATAATGCCCAAACATGCATAAAGGGGGGGGGGTACTATGGCGATCGTGGATGTTATAACATATAGATACTTCCCCATTACGTGCATCTTTCTTTTTATTGGTACTCTCATCACCAATGCCCACTCGAGATTTACTAAGATTTCTTTAAAACGGTTTATACACGGTTTTAAAACTTTGGTTAGACTCTATCCGAAGTACAGTCCAGACATGCGTCGTTAATTTTAAAAATAACCAACTTTATAAGCATCTCACTGGAATGTTGTGGGTTGGGGCTGTACCCAAAGAACAGTGAATATATTGAACTGTGAAAAGCGCTGTTCTTCGGCGTAACGTAACCATGGATCGAGCCAAGTGTATACAATGATTTAAGTATAAAATATATTCGTGTTATCGATTATCGAATTAATGGCCTATTCAAATCAGTGGACGCGATTTAACTATCACAGATAGTAATTCGAACTTATGGTTTTGTTTTAAGTTAATAATAACAATTGTCAACAGTATTATTAAGAAGCTAATTCGGCCGACAGGTGGCGCAGTATTCCGGTTGTTAAAGTTCCAAGTTCGAATCCCGGTCGGGTCAGTTTGGTTTTACGCGCCTCCACACATGGCTTCTTCTCGCTCTTCTTCCCAGCCGTCCGAAAGAGTCTTGACCTGTACCCCTTTGTAATTTCGCCCCGGGAAGCAGGAATCTGGTTCATTGCGTTAAATGTGTGGTAGGTTCTAACCACGTCCGCTTTCCACAAAAATACTGGCCACGTGGTATCGTCCGCTAAGCAACAGGGTCAAGGAAAATGAATGAGATGCATAACTGGTATTATTCCATTGTGAAGTTTTCACCTCCCATCATCGTTCGCTGCGAGATCCGTACGGAACGAAGCCACACCCGTCCGTGTATGGCCTTTAGGTAGTCGGATCACCCCAGGCTGGTGGTAGACTACCCTTATCTTCAGCAGCGACTTTCCGGTCCATTAATGATGGAGTAAGGATAAGGAGGCATGCGGAACAGATGACGAGCCACCCTAACCTTACGACCAGGACTGCAGTGCCGAAGGTTTGGGGGTTTGAAGCACACTTCTGCCCTAAATTTCAATTTATATGCAATCACCTCCCCCCCCGGATATATTTATTTTAAGTTGTCATCTCCGGCGGTCAACGGAAAAGAAGCTAAAGAAGATTTTTTTTTTTTAGAAAAAAAGATGAAAGATTCGGATTATTAAACGAAGAAGAAGAAGAAGAATCTCCTCCGGCAATGAAGAATAATAACTTGTATGCTGCACCACCCACATTTTACAGACTTCACATCCCTATTTGCAGACCTTCTGGTTCTGGAATAACCCCTTGCGTTGCGAACTCAATCGTCTGTTTTCCCATTGCAGAGGGAGCCACCACCCGCCCCACACAGTTTAAAGATGGCTGACTTTCTCGGTTTAACGTTTTAGAGTTGTGTTACTACGCGGTAATTCCGGCGCTGGATTCTAAGGACCAGATGTTAGCATATCCATGGAAGACGGGGAGAGCGTGGAGACCAACGAATAAATAAAATGGATAAAGTAGGGGGAGGACTAAATCGAAGGTGGTTGGGGGGGATTTTAAAAAGACCTTATCTGGAGAACGAGCTCCGCTGAGCGACTCTCGACAGCGGGGGGCTGACACGAGATCGATAGATCGATGGATTCACGGCGTTCGATCTGGTGAAGTACTGCCGCTGTCTACGTTAGGAGATCGCTTAGTCTCGATATCTGTCCCCGGTCCCGTCCTCCGTCCGCAGAGCCGAGAAAGAAAGAGGGAAGCAATCCCTTCCATAGGAAAAGCTGGCAGGTGGCGCTGCGTTCAGATGCCGAACTCTCAGCTCCACCGGTCAGCGCCGTAATCGAGACCGTTTTCTCTTGATGGCGCCGGGGGAAGAGAAGAGAAAGTCGATGCGTTGAAAGATCGTTGCTAAGCATCGCGCCGTCGTAGATAAAAGTTGGCCCTGGACCGGTTTAAGGTCAGCGGTAGCATCCAGGGCTCCCTACTCCCCCCCCCCAAACCACCATCCTCAACCGATGCTATTTTCCGTTACTATCGCGATTTGCTGGCAACGGTTAGAAACCGGGTACTTTTATATCGGCCGTATCGATCCGCCAGCGTCGATGGCGCGTCCGACTTTCGTACTCTGGGAGACCGATGATTCCCTCTTGGACACGCGAATCCCTATTTTAGGAACGCGCCCTTTCCGATTCGGCCGGGCACAGATGCGGGGATTCGGGCGGTGTCTGTACACGACGACTGAAAGGGGGGGGGATGAGAAGTTCGTTTAACCCACTCGGCTTCTTCCGGGTTTTAGAATCTGTAGAATAACGGCGATTTTGGCACTGAGCAGGAAGCAGCTTATCCTGTGGGCAGATTAAAGGAATGGGGCCGGATCAAACGTGGGATCTAAGTGAAAGTTAGCCCCCAAATCTAAGCGAGACCTGACAGTCGACCTCGAGAGCTGTTCTGACGTTGTTCTACTTAGACCCCCTACTGTCTGTTTGTTTCTATAGTATTGGTTAGTGAAGGTTACCGCCGATTTTAGTTAAATTCTAAAATTAACACAACAGAAATCCTGTCCTGCGCAGACTTTGGCAGATGAACTAGAAGTTAATTAATTACTAAGTAAAGTCAAGTTTAAACTGAACGGTTCTAACTTGTGTTTTTTTTTAATATTATTTATTTATTTCTGTTACCTAAAAGACATCTCTTTTTCTCCTTTGGATGTATAGAAAATATTAATGTATCAGAAACTGGGTATTTTAACTATCGCGGTTAGCACAATTTTACAGTATTATTGATTAAGTAACTTTACCATGGTAATGCAGAAATCTGGGTCATATAGCTTTTGAAGCGTTTCTGTTTAATTGTATCAGGTTTTATTAATCATATAAATATTCACCAAACAAATAAAAGTTACAAAACTTTGGGTTAGTCAGTGTTTCCTCGAATCTACCGCTTGTCGGATATTAGCTGTGCACAAAGATCGAGCATCCCTCACTCAGGCACGAAGATTATTCTGTGACCATTTATTTCAAAAGTAATACATCGAAGCGTTCGGACTGCATCCCGAGCTATTAAGTTATACTCTATTGGTGCAGGTCAGAGTCCTCCGCCAGACCGGTTCTGGGTTCCATCAGAGTCTGATACAAGATATTCGTGAGAGGGCCCCTCCGGTAGAGCCGACGTCCTGCTCAGCCAATAGAAGCCGGCTTATTTGATAAAATAATTCCAAAGATTTTCCAGTGTAAACGCTGACGAAAGATAAATAACATTCAGGTGATTAGTAAATTACTTAGTTTCATTATTTAATTATTCTGACAGTTCTCCATATTTTCTAACGGTCGCTTATAGCTGTGCATGGGTTTTAAGTGTATACTGTATAAATAAATAATCGGTTATGTACGAGCTGAGATCCCACACTGACTGGCGTATCGAGCTTCCATCAGAGAAAACCATTTGAGTGTACTGCGAGGCACAGTCCGGATATTCGACAAGTATTCTCGAGACCAGACGTTGGCTGGTTTCCATACGGTTTCCGTTCTCTCGACTAGATATCGTTTATTTATTGGATCAAACCTGCCGGTTACTGCCGCTATGCCAACATCGCCCAAGAGACCGCCTATTCAGTCGGTCGTCTCCACTCTGCGAATAAATTTCCATTTTTATGTCTGCGGAACTGCAGGTTCGGAGCTGGAGCCCAAAGATGCATTTCTAAACAGCTGCAAAAGGAGACGAATTTCCGTATTCACTGAAACTTGGCCATTAGATTAAAAAATGTTCTCCACTTCTGAACGCGGATTGCTCGATGATTAGTGGCGTCTTTGTAGCGGGGGGGGGGGGATGTGCTTTTCAGAATTATCTGATACTGCGGATGAATTAAAATGTTAATTTGTATCTTTTGTTTTTCTCCTTTAGTTCGTTTAAAACATCAAAAACAAAATAGTCTTTTGTCTAAAAGAGCCGAACATTTTCACTTTCACAAAACTATCTAAATAATTTTTTTTGTAATGAATTTAAAGTTTATAATAATAATAATAATATAATAATAATAATAATAATAATAATAATTAAAATGATTAGTGATAATTTTTGAGAGGATGCAAACAAAAAAAGATAATGATATCTGGACCAGGTCGCCATGGATACTTCTGTGAAAACTGCACCCGGTGTAAGAGGTCGCCTGCCTCCTACCAGACCCGGTTCCCGTCCGACTGCGTTAGTTCTTCAGAATGTCATCCAGCCATTACCCGGGTCTCTCACTCTGAAAAAGACTTGTCAGAAGTCCGCCTTTCGGTTTCACGGTTACTGGCCGCTTCCTTCGCTGTAATTCCTGACCTTCGTTGCGATTTAGCCTTTGGTTTGTGCCGATGGTGGCGCTGTTAGGCTCGAAGGTTTGGCAGAAGCAGACGTTTTTTGCCAGAAAATGGCCGCCAGCACGTTTTGCTACTTGAATGACACGTTGTTTTTTTTAAAAGAATTTTTTCATTAAACTCCAATAATAATAATAATAATAATAATAATAATAATAATAATAATAATAATAATAATAATAATAATAATAATAGGCGACGTTCAAATGCAACGAGGCTGAAATAGCATTGTCGTGATAGTATCTAGCCGGATTTCGTTTGAACGTTTTCTCGAGTGTGTATATGTAAAGTTGCTATTGCCAAGCATCAATCAATCACCGCAGTCTCATTGCATCCTACGTTTCTGTTTTACTCAAAGATTTATCTATATATTTTTAATATAAACCAGCGAGAAAGTGCAGAAAAGTTCATTGATCATTAACTCGTTCAGATTTCTAGAGAGAAGTTGGAGGAGATCTTGAGCATTTGTCAGTTAAGTGACATGGAAATGGTCCGGTATGGCGGAGCTGGGTTGAGAAACGCTTTGATTTACCAACAGCCCTTTCTTTTTGTTTATGACGTAGCTGATTTTAGGCCCCACAACTTGAAAAAAGGGGGTGATTCTGCGGATTCCAGCTGCAGACGGGTGACAAACGATAACTAATGAACTCGTTTACAAACAAGAAAGGTTCCGGCACGCGACGATTCTGCCTTCGGTGGGTTTATTCTTTACGTACGCTTTCTCATTTAATGGTTGTTTTTTTTCCCCCTTTTGGGGGGTGGGGTGGGAAGGGGTTAAAAATGATTTGTTTTCATTTGCTTGCTAAGAAGGAGCAAAGTGAAAAAAAAAAAAAGAGAGAAGTTTCGTAATATTTCTGTTGCTATTGGTTACTTTCGAACGACGGGATGACGGAAGACAAGGAAAAAACTCTGAGTCATGAAGGGAGGAAGCCAGGAAATGATGCCAGATTGTCGCGAATGAGAAAGGACACACAAAATAGCCCCAACAAATTACCGAATTACAATCCACTGTCAACAGCAACATTCTAAAAGAAACAAATTTAAAATTCCCGTTTTACTATTAACTCTTGTTGTTAATGTCAGACCTCAGTTTAAAGTTTTCTAAGTCTGATTCTAATAATATGCTAAAAGATTCATTTAGAAAGAAATCCTGTAGAGTATTAATCAGTGTTATGTAGTATTTTTTTTTTAAATTTAATTTAATTTGTGTATTTCTTTAGTTATTCACCTTGGGTATACGATTAGGCAAAAAAGTACTTAGTACTAAACAAATTTATTTTATTTTTTAAATTTAAAACTACCTGCATTTTATTGTTGTTTTAGTATGCAATTTTACAGGTCATTTATTCAACTACAGAAAAGAGAAATAAGAAATTTTGGGGGAAATTTTGCTGGAGCTTATATCTTATCAAAAAAACATGAGTCACCTACCTGATACAAATCATTCAAGTGATTGTACAGCCAAGACAGATATCCCGCACTACTTAATAATTATTTAAGCGACTATACAGCCAAGACAGATAACCCGCACTACCTAATAATCATTTGAGTGACCGTACATCCAAGACAGATAACCCGCACTACTTTCAGTTAGTGTAATAAAGCCGAGAAGCAGAAAAGATCAAACGGTTCTAATTGCAGCTTAGAAACTTTTGGCGAGTTTATTTTTTTTTTTTATGTGGCTATTGATTTTGGACTTAAGTAACTCAAAACCCCCGAAACCGCAATCGATCGGACAAAATGAAAACATAGGAACAGTAAAAATTAATTTTTCTTCCCAGGAGTAAATAGATAGGAATTAACTTCCTTAACGTTCAAATCGTGTAATGAGAAGCACTCTCCGTGATGATTTGATCAAACCCGTGACCACGGCACCCGCCACCTAGCGGTTGAGTGCTGAGATTTTGGGAATTTTTACTTTCTCAAATGTTCCAGTTCTACATATTGAAAAAATACCCAACAAAAAACAACATTATACACATTTTTAAAAAAAAAAAAAAATGAAATTACTGTAGTTGTAACATTTTTTTCCCCTAAGGCTAAGAAAGAGTTTTAGCTAAACGTTTCTTTGGGAAGCATCAAATTTGCGTAAATAATTGACACTGGGCGTCGTCGTTGTAGCTTTCTTCACCGATGCACAGCCAGTGTTTATACGCGGAAAGTAAAACTCCGCTCAGCAGAAGATGTCGATAACAGGGAGTCACTCGAGACCACGAGAGCTGGCGGGGCGAGGAGTTAGCGACATCGCCCCTGCCGTCAAGTCTCGATCGAGAAAAGCGGCTAATAGCTCGATAACAGAGATCACGTGACAGGTGAAAAGAAATCAGTCTGAAGCTAGTTTCTTTGCGAATGCGAGACAGGGAAATCGCCGACCGACCGCGCACAGAGGGTTGTGGCTTCACTGTATGACTCTCGCCTCTTCTTTTTCTGTATTATGGATTCGGGGTGATTCTGGTTACCTCCTCAATCGCGGTCAGTCTCGGCCATCTGTCTCACCCCGCCCCACAGACGGCTCGTGTCCGATACACTAATCAGCGCCAGAGGTCTCACCGGGCTGGCCAGCAGACTAACCCCCCCCTGATTCCTTTCTTTCTGTCTCGATTTATTTAACCAACGACTCTCGAACACGCGGTGGAGAGTTCTAGACATCTCCCGACGCTGTAAGTTCCCCGCAGCGTATCGATTGGCAGGACAGAGAGCAGAGCAGACCCGTCAATGGACCGGGAACAACCAAGCGCGTGGGTTATTACCCAGGATGAACGCCGGATTATATGATGGCCGCTTCACCCTAACCCTGCTATAGTTTCCAATGAATGTCCATGTTTATTTATTCGTTTTCTCAGGGGTTTGGGATCAAAAGTTTAAAAAAAGAGAGTATCGATCTAGTTTTACGAGTAACGGTCACATTTTTGCACACAGTATTTTTTAACTGTAAAATACTCCTGCTGCGTATCTCAGTCTAGTGTAGGGGTTCCACACCTTCTTACATACAGTATCAAATCAGAAAGAGCAAGAGTCAGAGCACCACCAGGAGAGGGGGTGGGGTAGGGTCAGAGGCTCGGTGAGAGAGCAGCTCACTATGGAGGGGTTAGGGTCGGAGGCTCGGTGAGAAAGCAGCTCACTAGGGAGGGGTTAGGGTCGGAGGCTCGGTGAGAGAGCAGCTCACTGGGGAGGGGTTAGGGTCGGAGGCTCGGTGAGAGAGCAGCTCACGGGGAGGGGTTAGGGTCGGAGCTCGGTGAGAGAGCACTCACTGGGGAGGGGTTAGGGTCGGAGGCTCGGTGAGAGAGCGCTCACTAGGGAGGGGTTAGGGTCGGAGGCTCGGTGAGAGAGCAGCTCACTAGGGGGGGTTAGGTCGGAGGCTCGGTAAGAGAGCAGCTCACTAGGAGGGGTTAGGGTCGGAGGCTCGGTAAGAGAGCAGCTCACTAGGGAGGGGTTAGGGTCAGAGGCTCTGTGAGAGAGCAGCTCACTGGGGAGGGGTTAGGGTCGGAGGCTCGGTGAGAGAGCAGCTCACTGGGGAGGGGTTAGGGTCGGAGGCTCGGTGAGAGAGCAGCTCACTGGGGAGGGGTTAGGGTCGGAGGCTCGGTGAGAGAGCAGCTCACTAGGGAGGGGTTAGGGTCGGAGGCTCGGTGAGAGAGCAGCTCACTAGGGAGGGGTTAGGGTCGGAGGCTCGGTAAGAGAGCAGCTCACTAGGGAGGGGTTAGGGTCGGAGGCTCGGTGAGAGAGCAGCTCACTGGGGAGGGGTTAGGGTCGGAGGCTCGGTGAGAGAGCAGCTCACTGGGGAGGGGTTAGGGTCGGAGGCTCGGTGAGAGAGCAGCTCACTAGGGAGGGGTTAGGGTCGGAGGCTCGGTGAGAGAGCAGCTCACTAGGGAGGGGTTAGGGTCGGAGGCTCGGTGAGAAAGCAGCTCACTAGGGAGGGGTTAGGGTCGGAGGCTCGGTGAGAGAGCAGCTCACTGGGGAGGGGTTAGGGTCGGAGGCTCGGTGAGAGAGCAGCTCACTAGGCGGGGGTAGGGTTAACGTGGAACAGAATGTTATTAGGGCCCTAACTTAACTAGGCTTTAGATTTTAAATAACATGCTTGATTGCATTAATCAGCGTTAGTGATCTAAAGAAAAAAAAAAGTTTTGTAATTTTGGGGGTATATTCGAGTCCCACAGGGAGGGAGACCGACCCCCTGCGCTGTTACTGGACTTTAGATAAGGGTTAGGTTACGACGAAGTCCACACCTTAACGGACGACCGGAAGTAATCGTATCGCTTTAACAAATAACGCGCCTCCAGAAACACACGTAAAATAGAAAGAAAAAAAAAAAACAACAACAACAAAAAAACACAACATTACCATAAAACCCCTTTAAAGCACCGTCGGGATCAGGGTGACTCTAGTAATTCGCTTTTAAATGCACGCTCTTTACGCTGACGCTGACTCAGCCCGATCCACTTGTAGACGACAGCTCTCCGGCCCCCACTCCCTGTTACAAAAGTACGTTGACACCTTAAACACGCGAACTTTTACATTCGGCCGCTAAGCCGAGTCCGCGCCCTCAGCTGCGCGGTCCAGTCGAAAACAATGCCAAAAATGGCGGCATTCAGAACCCATTCACGTGGCTTCCAGTAACGTTAAGGTCCAACCATCTTTAAAATATATGTATAACTATTATATAATTTTTTTTCAAATGAGAACCAAAACGGACTAAACGCCCTTTTCCACCCCCCCTAATTTTTATTAAATCTTCTCACACCAGGAACGTTTAGCTCGAAAACGGAGCAATCCTGAAGACAAACGGGGCGAGATTTGAAACGTGGTCGATTAGCAACAACAACTTTAATATATAATTAATAATACAAAATAAATACTCCGTCAAAAGAAGAAAGAAAGAAGGAAGCCGACAGTGGTTAAAAGGGTCCTTTTTTATTTTAATTTCAACAGGTAACAAGCTACAGGCGGTCACTAAAGACCTTTTCCATTTAAAAAAAAGAAGAAGTAATAATAATAATAACAGGTATGGAAGCACAAACAGACAGAAAGCGGTTTATAGCAGACACGTGTAAGCGCGGGGACCGTCGGTGGTGAGAGGGTGCAGTTATCTGTTTCTGCCCGCGGGAATGGGATGGGATAGGGTTAGGGTTAGGCTGGGATGAGGTGGGGCAAGAATTAGGGGGGGGGTGGGGGAGGAAAAACCCCTACTTCTCAGACATCACAACAATAAAAAGTGGATAACGCGTGAACTTCACGGATATATTAAGTCTTCAATTGGCCATCCGCCATAACGACTAGGAAAAGGAGACATCAACCATCATGCTGCATAGAAACGGACTCTGTACAGTGGAACAATGAAGGAAGAACAAAACACCTTATGCAAAAAAACATCAATCAACTAATAATTTCAACAGATTGGTAAAGATCGTAGATATTTTACTATGTACATGGTTAGGATCTTCGCCAGCAAAGGCGCCCGAGCATCCATCCATCCATCCATCCCGGTCCTCGGGGAATTTCTGGAGACTGCCTGGTGCACCGCGCGTCAAAGATCCTGTCGCTGGAGTTCCGCCACTGCTTTGGTATTTCTTGCATCTGCATAGCTTCTTAGTCTCTTCTTGTTGTTGCTTATCAAACTTCATTTGTTTTCCGATAAAATTAAACATCTGGTAGAAAAAAACCCAAAAAACAAACAGAGAAAATAACTAGCCACGACTTTGTCATGGCAACGTGGAAACCCCTTCTTGGGAGGGAAGCAGTGGTAGGATGTTGGCCTGAGAAGTTTGTGAAAAAGGCGACAAAAAATCACACCTCGCCCTTTTCTATTTATTTATTTATTTTATTTTTCGTGCAATAAAAATTCGAAACAAAACAGACCTTCAGTAAACCACTTTCGTCAGAAGACTGCGCTGTACACGCGTTTTCTTCATTGTTATTATTATTAGACGAATTCAAGGAAGTATTGTTCGTTTTTTTTTTTTCATTTTAGAAAAGGAAACACAAATCTAACATGCCGACGGACTATTGAACACAAAGAACTTTTCGTGGGGCAGCTACATCAACTCTAAACCAGCCAATCACTCGGTCGCTTCCCCCTGTATACGTTCGTCGGCCAAGGGCGACGAGGCAGGCAGGATTGCATCCCACTTCCGGGCAAAGTTCAGGTAAACGGCGGACCGCGTACGTCAACGACAAAAACAGTTACAGAAATAAGTACGAGCCGGAAAACAAAAACAAACAAAAAAGTTAATGACTGGATTTTCGTTTGCTGCAATCCAGTTAAAAGAAAAACAACAACAAAAAAAACAAGAGAACATCGTATCTTCTACATTTATTTCCGAGATGTACTTATTTGGATTTTTAATGTGTGTTTTTAAACGCCGTGAAAGACAAAGTTGGAAAGGGAAACTAAAGTCGAAACCAGGGGCGGCAACCTTCGAGCGTTTTCTCTGCGCACTATACACAGCAAATGTCTGAAAACTATTTAGTCCAGGGAAGGAGAGAAATGTTCAGAGGTTGGTTAACATCCGTTAATCTAATTTAACAAACAAACCGTCCCAAACTGTATTTTCTCCGGAAAACATTCCTAATGCCCATAAGATTATGTAGTTTGTTTTTTGTCTTTTTTAAAAGTTTAAAATGTAAAACTAAGATCGAAAGGCTGAGAGCCGTGACGCCATAATTATCTTATTATATGAAGTTTGTTTGCTGGAATCTAAAAAAAAACAAAAATAAAAAGCATTTACAAAAACAAAGAGATCGATAAATCGATTTCGTAAAGTTAAATCGGTGTTCTGACACACCCTGCGCCATGAACTTTGTTTCTTTATATTAAAAAAGAGAGAAATTATTTAAATAAAATTAAATAATTAGCACTTTTGATATCATCGCGAGTCTCCCTACATAAGTCTGAGAATGGCGAATATTCTTCATTTAATTAAACCGCACAAATTTCCCCCAGATTTTAACCCTAACACTCTTAAGGTGAGCTAATAATAATAATAATAATAAAGAATTAATAAAAATTTTTTTTGTTTTTGTTGAAGTCCTGAACCAATCAGAGGTACAGCGTATCTGGCGCAAAAAAACATCGTCTGCGCTCTCTAAGGATGCGCACGCGCCTTCCGCCAAAAATAAAAATGGCACCCAAGGGAGATAAACTCTTGAAGAAAAAAAAACAAAAAAACAAAAAAAAACCCGTGCATTATAACAATCTTATAAAATTTTGTAAACTTTAAAACAGATTTCCTTTTAGAGAAATAAATTCAAAATATTTTTGTACAAGTTTTTTTTTTTTTTTTCTTCGGTATATCGATTATTATTACTAAGAGTCGCGGAAATTAATTAACTAATTAATCAATTATGAAACTCCATGAGATAACAGGGATTGTTTGTCTGTAGAGACATCAGTCAAAGACATTACACATGCACGGCATACTGAGAACACCAGAACCACCGGCGGTGATTCCCCTGGTCGGATAAAAGAAGCCAATCTTGAGCGATAAAATCCAATGGGTTCTTGTATTTTTTTTTTTTTAAAAAAATGTATATCCTACTATTATTATTTTAATAAAATTCCTTGGCGATAAACTGCTCTCTTACGAACATTGGTCGTTTGTGCGCGCTACGCTAATCGAGTTACACAATAGCCGCCATGTCAGCTGTAGTCAGTCTGCGCTGCGAAGTTGATTAAGTCAAAGCCCAGGTCTTTTTAAAGTGTTTACTATGACTACTAATAGTTAAAAATGCTTATTAAGCAAGTGTGCTTGTCATTTGTTTATTGGATGCTTCCGGTGGTGTGAGAAGGCATTAACACACACACACAGACACAGAGACACACACACACACACACACACACGCACGCACACACACGCACACACGCGCGCAAGCACGCAAACCGTTACCAAGAAGATACGTAAGGTGAAGAGGCTGGAGAAAGCATAAAGTGCGAGATGCGTGTCTAGTCTGTGACACAGTAGTAAAAAGATTGGCTTGTGCTAGCTGTCCTATACTGTTAGTTGGGATTATCGCCTTAGCATCAGTATGCTGGACATTACTACGGCCCCAGCAACAAACAACAAGTTTCCCAATGCCTTGTTCCCATGGTTACAAAAGTCGCTGCTGCACTGGCAATACTCAATTTTGATATCCTTGGTTCCGGTTCGGGTTTTGCAGTCGTCGTTGCCTAAAGTTGCGCACTGACGGATTATTCGAGATTCGCCGTCAACTGAAAAGAAGACAAAATGAGGAAATAATAATGATGCCATTAAGCAAGAACTTGGGTTTATAACAAGTCGATCAGTTAAGTAGATAGAGCAGAACTAGCAGTGGTGGTTGGTTGTTGCCGTTCCCCTCTCTCCGAAACACCAGCCGGACGGCGATGAGGGTGGACGCGACGCCGGAAACCGTGGCCAGGACGAGAGATTCCGACTGCGGCCGACCTAACGGATGCCCCCTCCCTTCACTGAAAACCTTCATTGTCAGATAGTGGAAGGAAACCGGAAGTAACCCACGCGGCCGGCTGGTACGCCAAGTCGCGCCAGTGCTGATTGGATATTGAACTCTGGCCCTCAACCTTTACAGTCCAGTAGGCTAACCACCGAATCGCCGCCCTTCAGGGTTAATAATGACGGTGTGAGCCAGTTAAAAAATTCGAGTAAATAATTTCTGCATCTCTCCTGGAAGTGGGGGGGGGGCTCTTCTACCAACTACAACGAATCCCCATCTCCTCATGGCAGCTAAGCCAAACTCTTGTGAAGCAGACGCTCGTGAGGCAAACCTAGCTCGGGTTTCGCTGAAGGTTTTTCTGGCTCCGCTCGAAAAAATAAATGATTGCACGATTTTTTTTTTCCCTTCTGGCTATTAATTAATTAGCCGTCGTCCAGAACAGAAAACCGGGCGGCATTAAAACTTGTCCACGCACCGCGAAGCCGCTCTCTCCAATAAATAGAGCGTCCATGATGTCCTTCTGGCGATCACGAGTTCTTCACGTCACGGCTGCTGCTTTTCACTTTGAAAGAATATCATTTTAAACACGGCGAACAGAATAATCGGTTTTCACAGAAACAACAAGTGAATATTGAAGAAGGAAGTTCAAGGCGCGGTATACTTCTGGCAGTAGAAGAATTAGTTCATAAAAGCTGCAACGTTTTTCAGCTGCGCTGCCCCATGAGACCTCACGTTTCTGTATCTTGTGCCACCTTAACAGTGAACTGTGCGACCTTCACCACAAATCTAACCACCTGAATACATTATGGCTGTGCATGAGAACTGCAACGATGATGCCTTTTGTGCAGAAGCTGTTAGATATTAGTAGGCAGTTTGAAAAACAACAACAACAACAACAACAACACAACAACAACAACAGATCCAGACGCGAAGAACTAGGGTTCTGATCGATTTTCTAATGTTGCGTTCAAAGATGAAATCGTTTCGACCATCGGCAGCATTACGATCAGGGTTTTTTTTGGCAGTACCAATATTAAACATCCATTACTGCTGTTGCTTTTGTCGCAAGTAATACGCGCCATTAGATTTGTTCAGTAAAACATGGGTTTAGAACGGAACCAAGCCTCGCTCGCGGAACACGACCGTTCCCTTTCTTTATTAACCTCTTACCAGAAAGCCCCTTCTTCTCCCTTTACCGTACAGTTTTCTACATTTCGCTTACATTAATCCCCCCCATTCCAACAATGACATTCTGTACTCTGGATTAGGTGATTACACATGGTTAAAGACCACGGATTATCAGAATCCCCGGTCAGAACTAAGCGACTCCAGAGAGATTACCGAGAGAGAAATACGTTTGAGGCGGTTTCGGAAAAGACCGGAAGTTTCCACGTTGAATGGCCGCGAAGGGGCCGACTGATGCTCCACCATGACAGTCTTAACATCGCAGGTCTTCGCGAGGCAGATGTACTCTTGTGATCTGCACTGGCAGCGTGGAGCGAACCGGTGAAATAAATACCCCCTATACACTCTGTTCATGCGAGAGGACGTGTCCCCGACGAGTCTACCATTATAGCCCTCGGTGTATGTAAATAATGACTAGAGAAGCCATCTTCAGTGTTTGGTAATAACCCCTCTCGCAGGCCCGGAATTTACCAGATAATTATCGGTGAACCGGTTCTGGTCGTTCGGCTTTTGGCTGCCTTCTGTATAAAGGCGCTTCCATGGCGAATTTCTTCCTATGCGAGCCCTGCGATCCTTTCCGCGAATTCCGAGCTGCAGGGGCTTCTTCTGGACCCGTGGCATTTTCCCTTCATCTTCCCGCACCGTCCACATCAGACGAAAAGTCATTGTCAATCAATCTCTAAAGCCCGCGGTAAACGCGTAGAAGATAATCTCTGCGCGCCATTTTCGTGATGGCGTCGTTAAGTATGGACGGCAACAGACGCTGCGAGGATAGAGGAAGGTCTCGATCTTTGCTTCATCCGTCGTCCAAGATGGAATAAAAGTGACACTTTTTTTTGTCTAGTGTAGATAACAATGACGGGAGGGGATGGGGGAGGGGATGGGGGAGGGGGACAAGAAGGAAGAAAAAACGCGAGCCCGCTTACCTTCCTGATAAATTTTCCGGCATTTTGTGTAGTTTTTGTTTAATATGTCGCAGTCTATCCCGAGGTCTTTGTGGACTTCGTCTATACAGAGAGCATCGTGTTTCCCCGGCGCAGAGTTACAAGAATAGCACCTTATACAGAGACCTGAAAGAAAAACAAAACAAACAAACTTGTCACGCAAGGATGGAAAACCGTAATATGCGTGACTTAGTACGACAGAGTTACCTATCGATGATCGATGAAAGTAATCGATTGAATCTTCCCTACGTTGTTTTTTTTTTTTCTTTCTCTTTGTGCGGTTTATTCTAGGGTATCCGAAAAGGTCGGTCGGACCCTTAAGGGTTTGGAATTTTTATAGGTGATATTTTTTAGCTTTTGAATGTGTATATTTAAATAATAAGGCGGAACAGAGACACCGAACGTAGGCGGGGTGAGTATGGAGTCTTTGATACTTCGTCTATCTGTATTTTTTTCCGAACACTTTCCCGAATTTAGTATTTCAAGGTATTTATGACTTTCTAACACCCGTAACCTTCTTATTTCCCATCTGAATACCTTCAGATCTGTAATGCGGTCTGACCATAGCCTCTCAGATGTCATGTCAAAAGAAAAGTTTACTATCTGTGTTAGTTTGCGGATTACAGTAAATATGGCAATGTTTTGTACTGCGTTGATTTGCAATAAGTTACTGGAAATAAACAGTCGCCAATTGTCTTTTTAGACAGCGCCATCTACGAGAGATATAACAAAAGTGTAATTAGATACCGACTCATGCTCAAATAAAACAAAGTTACTAAGCCTCTGTTTATCTTGTGCATTGTTTTATATTCTTTCCGTCGCTGGAATGGCTTCTAGCATATTAAAATAGAAACGTATTCTTGGAGAAAAAAGAAATCTCAGTCTTTGGATTCCCCATGATGAGAGCTAGACTTGCTCGACTCATCGACGTTAAGCATACCATACCGTGGCTACCATAGAATATTTAATATATAATCCGCATTCCGCTGAGCAACATTAAATACCGGAAAGACGGAGTCAAATGCCCAGAAAAGGCCAGTAAATAAGCAGATTACGTCTAATCACATCGCAGTACAACTCTACTTCTCATCAAATGTTTATGGGCGTCGAGCCAGGTACAGTGGTAAACACAAGCTCTACCTGGCGGCAGCTGGGGTTTAAATCCGATCGGAGCCAGCGAGACCTGATTCCTTCTGTTCTGTCCACTAAACTGCCGCCTCCCAGCTTTTCTCCGGATAATGAGGTTTCTCTTCAAGCATCACCATCAGCTGTCGATACTCGGTCGTTTCCGAGGGACAGAGATGCCTGGTTCATCGCTGCTCGCCCCGTGTCTACACTAAGAATATTTGCGGGTAAAAAGAGTGGGTATTTACACCACTTTTACTGCATATTAAGGTAGATACAATTTTAAAAGACGCTTCCATTAACGGATAATTTATCTAGATATTTTCAAACAAACTTACATAAGGGTTTCTCTCCCCCCCCGCCTGGTTAACATTTTTGCTATGGACACATACGTTTCAGATAATACATATTCATAAGAGAGATATGACGTCAGTACGGAGATATAACGTCAGTACAGAGAGAGAGGGAGAGGAGAGAGAGAGATATGACGTCAGTACAGAGAGAGAGGGAGAGAGGGAGAGAGAAGAGAGCGAGAAGAAGATGACGTCAGTACAGAGAGAGGGAGAGAGAGAGAGAGAGACAAAGAGATATGACGTCAGTAACAGAGAGAGAGGGGAGAGAGAGAGAGATGACGTCAGTACAGAGAGAGAGGGAGAGAGAGAGAGAGAGAGATATGAACGTCAGTACAGAGAGAGAGGGAGAGAGAGAGAGATGACGTCAGTACAGAGAGGGAGAGAGAGAGAGATATAACGTCAGTACAGAGAGAGAGAGATGACGTCAGTACAGAGAGAGAGGGAGAGAGAGAGAGATGACGTCAGTACAGAGAGGGAGAGAGAATGTATTTTCAATTTATAATTTTTTGAAACTTTCTTCAAGGTAACAAAATGAATAAAAATAAATTTTGCATCGATCTGTAGGTTTTATGCTCTAGAATTATTTTTAAAGCTGTTTCTTTATTATTATTCTCTAATTTATTTCTTTAATAAGCAAAGTGGTAAAATCAGAAAAGATCGATGGACTAATTTTTAGGAAAAGGCAAATCAAATTCGGTATGCATAAGTTACACGAGAAGTCATTCCGTACATCCGCGTAGTCACGAGGCGCAGTAAGTGTTGTGCGTAACTACTCAGGAGCAATTATTGGGCCCGAACTTGACATCTTGAAGAATGATCGTGGCTTTGTCCGTGGTCTGTATACGTCAAAATTTAACAAAATTCTTCAAGACTAGGTTCGGACTAATTGAAATTTTCCAGCACGGCAAAGAATCGCAATAAAAAATTCTCAAATAAACTAAATTTGGTAAATAACAAAATGCTTAGTTAAGCAAGATAGCAGAAGTTAGTTATAATCCCAGAAAAACGCTTGCATGGAGGGAAACCTCAGTACTAAAGCAACACAACATTAACATATTACTACTAATTACAATTCGAATTTAGAAGTTAACCACTGATCACGGGAAACAATTAGGTTTTCCGATATCGATACCCCGGAGACCGCCATCTTGGGCCTTTGAGGTCTTTTGAAGTGAGAGCAGAAAAGGCAGGGTCGCTGCACAATTATGATGCAAACCAAGTCGTTTATATCAGTATCGTCAATGCACATTTGAAAAGCGAATAAAATTTACATTTACTAACTTTTTTCTTAGTCATAGATTAAATTGTCTTTTTTTAAAAAAAAGGTGGGAGGGGGGCAAAACTCTTTATTCTTAATTTAGAAGAGGATTTTTATTTAGAAATTCAAGAGAACACGGATTGGGAAACATTTACAATTGATTCAGGTCACAGCCCCGCTTGTTAGCTGCACTGATTCCTTCAGTTATTCTTCTTCGTTCGTTCCCGGGATGTTTGTACGATGTCACGCATTGCTGACGAACTACTAATGCAATCTCCCTTTTCAAAGAAAATTCGCCGCTGCCAAGACGGTAAAAGAAGAGAAGGGTGAAAGCGGATCTGCAGCTGTTTGCACCAAAGGCTTCTCTCTGCGAGTAGTGGCGGCGGCTGAAAGCGAAGTAGACGGCAATCACGCTGACAGGTGCGAAGCCTGGCTGCCTAAGATTTACTTTCGGCGCCAAAACTTCCGCTAAAAACTCTCGGAGTTATTTATCCCTGCCCATCGATTACCGCAGACATACCGTTTGCTTTCCATCTTCCTCTCTCTCTCTCTCTCTCTCCACTTCCAGAGAAGGAGTGGGGGGAGGGAAGGGCGGCCACGATGAGAGACGAGAGCGAGGAATCGCGTTATTGATACGCTGTTCTGCATCTAAATGGCTTTCTGCTTTCACCGCAAATACAATTATTCTCGTGGACATCAGGGATTTCAACAGCCAACGCTACTTGCAACCGCCAGACATTTAAAATCAAGTTTTCAAATGCGTATTTCAGAGAATTTACAAATTTACAACGGAGAGAGAGAGATATGACGCCAGTACACACAGAGAGAGAGAGATGACGCCAGTACACAGAGAGAGAGATGACGTCAGTACACAGAGAGAGATGACGTCAGTACAGAGAGAGAGATATGACGTCAGTACACACACAGAGAGATGACGTCAGTACAGAGAGAGATATGACGTCAGTACACAGAGAGATATGACGTCAGTACACAGAGAGAGAGATGACGTCAGTACACAGAGAGAGAGAATTCCAAAAATTATACGTCACATCTTTTTGCCTCTTTCTAGGCAGCAGCGGTTCCCAACCTTTCCAGTGATGCGGCACGAGACAAACAATTCCACCCCCACTTTTTTTCCCCAGTTGAATCGATTGCACATCAACGCCACATTTACTTACGTTTACTATGGTTACGGTCTGACTAGAGAGCGCGCACAACCAGCTGAACAGGGACCAAATGCGTTAATGTTCCAAATCCACCATAGAATACAAGAGCGAGCACAGACACCAGCTCAACTATTCCTAACCACTCAGGGCCCTAAGTCTGTCCAACACGCATAACTCGGTTCAGGCGCCTGGTTCTCGCCTTTTCGCATTATAAATTTCATATTTTGTAACTATTTTTAAAGTATGATTTTTATTAAAGAACTGAACCGATAAATAATTGAACTTCAATGGATCGGAGCAAGAGGCAAAGTAGAGTAAGTAGGAATTGACGAGGGGCCGGCCCCCCCCCTTCCTGCTGTTGATGAAGCTGGCTCGCAGAGGTATGTTGTCGGAAACGGCGAGAGTGCAGCAAAGGAGATGGTCAGAGATCGTCGAACATTCATGCACCACAGTCAGGCCCAGTTTTGATCTGAAACCTTGAAGTTTATCTGTGACGGTCAGGATCGTCTCCTTCTTCCGCTGCATTTTAGTATTCAGCTCATTAAGATGGCTGAAAATGTCTGCGAGATATGCAAGCTTAGCCAACCAGTGATTGTCAGAGATAGTAGCTCTTTAATTGTTGAAAACTCTGTCAGTTCTCCCCGGACTTCACAACACTGGAGAGACTCCTCCCTCGGTGTGTTACAGAAAACTCTGATGCTCGACCTTCATCTCTGAACATAAAATAGTGAAAAAACGTGAATTCAATGGCCGTAATTTTATGTAATTCACGATTTTCACAGTTTGCTCTAATAGTGCAGCTAACTCTGATGGCAGTGTTTTGGCTACAAGAGCTTCACGGTGGAGGATACAGTGGTTGATATGAATGTCAGGATTTTGCTCTTTCACCTTACTGACAAATCCTTTGACTTTCCCCGTCATAGAGGCTGCTCCGTCAGTGCAAATGCTACAACACATGGCTCCCGAAATATCTCCTCACCAGTCGTATGACTCGGTAGCTGCTTACAAAATAGAAAATTCTCCTGAATGGAGTCATATCAACATTCCGAACCTTGGCCAGCAGCTGGCAGTGTCCGCTTATATTGGTGGGGTCAAACTTTCTACTAGTCGCTAACTTCTCTTGCAGCACCAGCTGACATGTCGCCAATTCGCCGTTTAACTGTATTTTTAGAGAATGGAATTCTGTCGATCTCTTTTGCAGCATCATCTTCCAAGTATCACACCTACGATTTTTTTACATGCAGGGATGACTAAGGTTTTGGTAAAGGTATGATGCTTCTTTGATTTTGCTACAAGCTCAGTCACCAGGTAACTAGCCTTTTGAGCTTTATCCGATACCCGCACGCATAACAAAGCGCTTGGAGTACCGAATGTTTTGTTCGCAAGAGATGGGCGTTTTGTCTGCAGATGGCGTTTTAACTCACTTGGTATCATCGCAGCATTTGCCAACTTCTCTCTGCAGATGAGGCATGCATCTCCTGTCTATGAAAATCCAAAGGCCAGATACCTCTCATTATACTGTCTCTGAACAGTTCTTGCTTTTTTTTCTTCTTCGAGTTCAGATGTTTCATCAACGATTGAATAAACGGAGGAATCGCTTCTTTTGACAACAAACGTTTTCATTTCTTCTTAGATCAGAAGATCTAAAACAAACCCGGCAAATAAATGTCGATACGGTCAAGTTCGCTGCCTCTGGTCCTCTCAATTTCGCCCTTTGGCCATATGCGTTTAAAATGTTCACGTTTTAGAATTGAAAGACCGATCGATACCTCACTTTTAACCCTTTGTACCCCGAGCTCCCGAGCAGTTCAAACAGCAAAGATTTCCAGGAAACTGGATATTTCGATTGATCCGCCATTTCAACAACTAGCCTAATACCGCTTGTAACGAGCGCGCTGATTCGCCAAAAGAGTTGTTTACATTCACCCTGTGCTAAAAATCGAGCTAATGGAATATTGTAAATATCTCTAGTACTCTGAAATATATGGGGTTACAGGTTCTGAGGGTTAAAGTAGTTGATTAATTTTCACCAGTTTTATGAGTTGTAATTATGGTTGGATTGAATATTGTTCAAGATGAAACAATATGTTTGTTTTACATTGATTTTCATTACCTTTGTACACAAATTCCACGGCACACTTGGACAGTCCCCTCGGCACACCGGTTGGGAACCACTGATTTAAGCCATTACTCTGGACTGGACGTCCTCTTGTCTTCTCACCACAACCGGCTTCTGTCTCTCGAATTTGAGATATTGTAGGCAACGTAAATACAATTTTGTACGACTCTGCTCTTCAGTCGAGAAAGTTTTGTTCTTTTTAATCACGAAAACCAATATAAGAAACTACAAGAGGCACTTTTATTTTATTAAACAGAAATCTGACGTTGTCAACAGCTGGTCTAACAGCGTGTCTATATCTGGTTAACTTGGGTAGTATTTGTTTTAAAAGAGAGAGAGAAAGAGCGGTAATATTTTCATCTATGTCGCCATCATTGACAATGAACGAGCGGTAAATCAGAACTAGCAAACTTGCTCTGAGATAATTCAGGAACACGTGACAACAGACTTCCTTCATTAATCTGATGACCTTGAAAAAAAAAAACACAATACTACTTTGTACAATGAGAGAGAAGGTGACTTTTTATATGCTTATTAATAAACATAAATGACGCAAAATTATAATGGAAGGATGGATCATAATGAAATGCAGTTTTATTTTTGTTTTTGTTTTACACGGGTTTAATTTAAATATTATTACTAATTAATAATCGTTGTCTTGACTTGAAAACTGCAAGTACAACACGGACGAAAAAATTTAATAATAATAATAATAATAATAATAATGACGGTTTCGTATTCCATTTTATATGGCGAGATGCTCTTTGGGCAGTCAGTCACGCTTCTCGTATCCCAGCCAAAATATCGACATAAACAAGTCAGACAACTTCTTATATAAAAGAACAACACTTTAAAACAAACAAACAAAAGTAAATAAATAAATAAACGACGATTCCTCAGTGAATCCCTTTTATTACAGCTTCAAAAGCATCAAACGCCAGTATGCAATCAACTATGTCGGTATTGAGCGCTGTTGTAATTAGTTTTGCATTCGTTCCGCTGGTCTCCGAGAGGCGTCCAGTCAGCCTCCAAATGGCTGAATGTCATTATCGCCACGAAAGGACATCAAAAGACGCGACGAATAAATGATATTAGAATCCCATCCAGTAGAGGTAAGAAAATAAAAGGAGAGAGAGAGAGGCCCTTCTGGTTACTAGAATCGTAAATAAATACGTTAATGAACAAAGGCGGATGGCGAAGTCAAACCCGAGTAATCTCCCCCTAACGTACCAGCGATTTTCAGAAAGCATGAGAATTATTTCACTCGCATTTACTGTCTTCGCATTTTGTTCATTTTGCTCTCATTAATGAGACTTAAACCACAAAAACCCGGAACATTTAAAAAAAAAAAAAATTAATACGCTTATAAGGGGCGCACAGGAAGAGAATACTATTATTAGAAATCTTGGCGATTTGAGTTCATTTCTGTTATGAAGCTACGTTTCCATGGAAACACCGCCTTTATTTCGCAGAGAGAGAAGGAGAGAGAGAGGAGATCCCATATTTAACACAAATAAAGAGCTTCGGTTGACTTTTCTGCCGGAAGAGTTGACTCACACCCCAAGCACGCACCTGTGTACGTTATCTTTCTTCCAGAAACTGTCTGAAATGAGGCGTTTCACACCAAAACACAACTATAGGACAAAACGTGATGGCGACATACGGGTACCCATGTTCATCCCGGGTCACCAACACGTGTCAAGCGGGGGGGGCTCTCGCGTTGTCACCCGAGAAGACCCTCCCTCCGTACGCGCGCGCGAGTAAATTCCCACTTCTAATATTTCCCTTCAAAAATATCGTATTGTGACAGGAAGGCTGACTTTGGATTACTGTTATCCAACATTGCCATTGTGACCTAGTCCCCTCCCCCTTCATCGCTGTATGCATCCTATTTTTTCCTTCTCCTACCAGCTGTCACAGCGCCCTTTCGCGTAACAGCTGCTTCTTATCCAAAACATCCGTCACCCCCCCCCACCTACCACCCTTATCTCCGTATCTACGAATAAGATACTTACCTCATTTCCATGGAAACGCGCGCGGGGGGGGGGGGGTTGGGATATTCTTTGGGTGCAAATTAATTGGGGAAATAATACTCGCTAGATAACAAAACAATGGCAGCTGATTTTTATCTGCTGGCACATTTTACTGTATTGTCCGCTTGACTAGAGAAAGAGGGAAACAGGAGAGACTTCGCCAATGTTCTGGTTTTAAGGGCTGTAAAAGAAGAGGTGGACTGCGATGTGCACAATACGAGGAATTATTAGAGGAAACAAAAAATTAATAGAAAGAAAAATAAAAAGGGAATGGTGTTGGACACAATGACTTTGTTGGTCAACGTTAAAAACAGATAAGAAGAAACTGATTTTAAAATAAGCATATAATAACCATAAAATTATACAGCCTACCCTAATAATAATAATAATAATAATAATAATAATAATACATACATACATACATACATACATATATACATACAATGCAACTAAAGATTGCGTTACTTGGAAACGTTTTTTGTTAATGTTTCTTTTAATATTCAACTAAATTTTAGTAACTGATCTACTCATTTCTTGAGATATTAATCATAAATTTCGGTATACATGTCCTAAAACAATTTATCTACTTATTATGTTTCGCTTTGTCCTGTATTTTCGCTTTATTTAGAATTTAGTAGCTAGGTTAAACGTAATTATCAACAATTTTCATCGCACCAATGAAGACAATTACATGTAAATAGGATAAAATTAACGTAAACAAGCAGACAAAAAAAATTAACGGTAGTTCCGTTGTTTTTGGAGCAGGACTGGCAGAACTTCTTCACCTGGTGGGGCTTTCATTGTTCGGCCACCGCAATCAATAGTGTCGCATTATTTGAGCGCAGCCAATGAAAACCAGGTCCTTCTTCATCCTATATGCGCCTTTCATCGCTCCACCAGCCAACACAACGGAGCCCCGTTCACCAAACGTCAGCCAAAGGTGTGGTATTAATCGTCGTTAAGCTAGCCATCCTCCGCAGCAAACCGGTCAGGCTGGTCGGAAGATTTTTACGCTGCATCCCTTGCCCAGATCGATGCCTCCTCTCACTGCTCACCCGCACGACGAACGGCGCCGCCATCACTAGGCCGATTTACACTAATGAAACACGTACATGTTTAAAAAAGAGAGAGAGAGAAGAAAGAGAGGAGAGATGATGTCAGTATTGAGAGATGAAAAGAGAGAGAGAGAGATGATGTCAGTATTGAGAGATGAAAATAGAGAGAGAGAAGAGAGAGAGAGAGAGAGAGAGAGAGAGAGAGAGAGAGAGAGAGATGTCAGTATTGAGAGATGAAAAGAGAGAGAAGAGAGAGAGAGAGGCTTTGTATTTTAAGATCACTGAGGCTCCCGCCCCTGACGATTTCGCTACTGTGAAAAATACTTAAAAGTACCCCTGAAATTATTCGCTTGTTCGAAAATCGAAAAATTGTCTTAAAATAGCAGGATGTAACCTCTGAACGATACAACCGACTGTACCTGCTTTAAACCACAGGCCGGTTACCATCGATTGACCGTACTGTATCGACATCTGGAATCGATAAAATCAAAGTGGAATTTCTACAGTAATATACTGTAACATTCTAAGGAAATATATATGCATCTTGAGTGATGTTACAGAATAAAGAACTAATATAATAATAATAATAATAATAATAATAATAATAATAATAATAATAATAATAAATAAACAAAAACAATTGGCCGTATAAAGGAAAGAGAGCGGGTCGCGAATTCTCAGGATTTACCCCTAAAGTTATCGCAGTCTCCTGTCTGGCTAATAACGGTTAATTTCTTTCCTGGTTACAGATGCCTGTGTTGTGTAATGAAACTCCCTTCTGGCTTATTTAAATATATATATATTACAGTGATCCCGATTTTTAATCCCGCCCTTGTCAGTCAGCGGTCTGTCTCTCTACCGGTGGACGACAGTCGCAGGTGATGATGGCCCACGAGTCTGAGATTCAGTCGGTTGTTCTATTACATTTCTCGCGGCCATTAACCAGCGATCCACTCGCTCTCAATGACCACGTGGAGAGATCTGCTCCAAAGCCTGGGTGTGTAGGAACATTAGCATATCGTCGAAGAAAATGTTTCGTTTACAATGAACAGCCAACACTAGCGCGCCCGGGTTGGGGAGAGGGGGGGGGGGGGTGTGTGTGGTTGTCTGGATCCCTCTGTCGCGCGGCTGATTTTGCCGCCTGTAGAGTTAGCCGCGCGAGAGAGACGAGGTCCGGTGGAATCAGAGTAGAGCGCGCACACGTGACTTGTTCGATAAGAATAAACTTTGGGTTTTTTTTTTACATCAAGAACCGCTGAAGATGGTGGTTCGCCAGAATATGAGCATGTGAGGCAGGGATTGTTACTGCGCCAGACATTGTAATCAATACATTCCTGTCTCGCTCTAGAATCCGCATTTTTAGATGCTGATCTTGAGGGATATCGTGCAATTATCCATTTCCATCTATGCGTATTATTTATAGTATATTTGCGCAAGAGGGAGGGAGGGGGACTAATGTACATATTTGCCTTCCTCCAAACCCAAAGGTACTGAGCAGCAAGTTTCCATCCCGAACGAGTCCATTCCTTGCCGGGTCCCTAACAGAGCTCGAACGTCACCTCGTGCCTTCGTGCGCGCGCACGCGGTTACCAAGATCCGGTTTCAGTCATAACTGTTGCCCTGCAACTTCCCTCGCTCAGCCTTTTCCTGGGCGTTGCGGTTATCATACTGGACGGGTGCCAGCCTCCGAGCGAATAAGCGGCGCTGCCACTCTCCACGTTAACCCTGTCACTCCAGCTGCCGGTCCTGATGCTGGGGTAGATGAAGACGGGTGAAGAGCGAGGCGTCGCCGAACCGAGTCATGGTCCGGCCTTCTACCTGCCCAATCTCGATTTAATGGAGACATTTCTCCCCCCCCACTTCTGTGTTATCTTCCAAACTTCTTTTCCCCCCTCCCTTTCTGTCTTCTTTCCCTTTTTCCATAAATAATAAACGATTTCTAACTTACATATGAATAATTGTGAAAAACGAAAAGAAGCGCCAGACAGACGTTTCTGGAATACATCGCCCAAAAGGATCAGGTGCGTAGAATGTTACGCTGAATGTTGAAACAAAGATTTATC
Organism: Nautilus pompilius; assembly: GCA_018389105.1. NCBI lineage: Eukaryota > Metazoa > Mollusca > Cephalopoda > Nautilida > Nautilidae > Nautilus > Nautilus pompilius. The sequence continues at coordinate 342,645 of JACATO010000345.1, read as the reverse complement.
CGGTTCTGGAAACTCTCACGACGAAATACTGAGGCTACCGGTGCTTCAGAGTAGAAACGTATAAATGCAATGAAGCCGATAACAAACATCCAGCGCGAACGAAGTCTATAAGACTAAATAAACATTCCTCTCACTCACGGCATCGAATAAGCAATCATCGTTTTACTCCGCCTTGTATCTTTAGGATCTATCCAAAAAATGTTTACTCGCTGCCACACAAAACAATTATATATTTTATGCGAGGATTATTTGGAATTATTCAATTAGTTTATACTCACCTGCATCTAAACATCGCAGTAAACATTCATTAACATTTCTTGCAGTGTGAAAAAGCTAGAACTAAAAACCATTCACTTTCAAAAAAGAAAATGCTGCTTCATCTTATTAAACTAAACCAAATATTTAAATATGGAGAAGACGACCAGAGTTAGTTTTATGTTGTCACAGTACTAGTAATTCACAATTAGACGTACAGACGGGGCTGTAATCGATGTAATGTGCCATATTCGACCATGACGTCGATTACAGTTTATCTGTACGTCTAATTTGGAATCACTAGTGCTGTGACTCAAATGACCAGAACTATTGCATCCTCTAAGTTTTAAACAAAATAATGAACATTCCCCCTTTTTTATGCGTGCGTTTGCGCGTGTGTGACAACGTAAAGAAGGCATCTGAAACATACCGAAGTCAGTAAATGCACACATTGGTTAAAAACAGTAAATCAGATACAAAGCAGATGCTCAAATTGTTGCGTTAATCATGGTATAATTTCACAAATTAAAAATAATAAAATCAGAATTGGTTGGAGCTCTCCAGCAATTTTGGCCGCTACCACACACACACACGCCATCGTGTGACTTCAGACATCGAGTTGTTTCTTTCGAAATGCCTCACGCGCGCGCCGCACGCACCAAATATAACTGGTCCAGTGTAAGAACAGATTGTTTCAGTTTCTTCCGTGAATAGAAAACTAGTAAAGTTGCCGAAGGCCCCCCCCCCTCAACACATCACAGGCAGTTTATCTTTTACTCCTGCTTGGTTTCAACTTCGACTGATAGTCGTATATAGCAACCGATAAAGCACTCTCCACTTCCTGCACCAAAACGGAGGGACGCACAGACAGACACTTATTTTACGAGCCGAAATACCGCTGTTTATTTTTGGGGTGATGGCAATCGCAGAATGTTTTCTTATAAAATAAACGTTTTACTTCCGAAGGATACGCCGTAAACCCGAGTTAAAAGTTGTTTAAAATGACTGAAAATTAATTCTTTTTTTTTACAATTATTATAATAGTATGTCTTCGTCTCCCACTCGGCCCTAAGTTTAATTGAAGGAAAGTGTGTACCGATATGTGATCTTCCAAGCAGATTTTTCTGAAAGTCTGTAATGTCGATTTTTCCAGAAATTTTGCTAACGTCTTTTTGTCATCTTCTTGTTAATTAATCAAAGCGCATTCTTTCTTTTTTTATTATCAGAAATGACGCTGGCCCCTAGTCTCCCACATTTTGGTAATTTCTACTTGAGATCTTTATGTTTTGACAGCTTTTCTGTTTCCTATATTTCTTTCTGACGGTATCGCCACATCTTTTAGCAAAAATGTCTTCTTTTTCTTGTTCTTCAACGCGATGATGTCTGCTGTATTCTCTTCGGTTTCTTTGCATGCACTTCGAGGTTGAGACGTCGATGTTTTCTAGCATCGCTATGTTTCCCGTGTGACGGATAGGTGGAAGATTTCCCAGTGGATATATGCCCTGCTACTTTATTGTGTTTATCCACGTATTCATTTCCGCCACATCCTGAAATTAGGTAATCTGTTGTCTCTTTATATTCACTGAATATTCAGCATTTTGGAAATATGTAATTTTCGTAACCTTGTTCTCGTTGCTAGGCTCAGGTTACTAGGCTTTAGTCTTGCTTCTTTCCCTTCTTATCCTTATTACTACTATGCTGTTGTTATTTAAAATTCTGGTTTTACCTAAAATGAACTTGGATTTTAAGAAGGAAAACAAATGTTATCTTGAAAACAAACAAACAAATCGGTTTATTTACTTGGACATTTTGACAAATATAGTAGAACCATGTTTTGAGAACTGATTGCCTTTGTCTCAACTGGATTTTCTAACTTGATAACGATCCGAAACACCCAAGCAGTATTTCACAGGTCATACAATGCTTAAAACATGATTTAAATCCAATAGAGGCTATATGGAACCACAAAGGCAGAACTATTAAGATGAAAAAGCCCGGAAATTTAGATAAACTGTTCCAAATAATTCAGACGACGGTGTATTCGTTTTGTGGACTCCATGCTGTCAGACTACAATTGATCAAATGATGGAAACACATCTCAAGGCTCGCAAACAGATAGATGCTTAACAACAAGAAGAAAAAAAAATCCTTTAAACCTCCAAATATTTTTTTCAGCAGGAATTAATCAGGTTCGCTATGGTGGAGGGCAGCCACCCGCAATGTAAGATGCTGGATGATCGCTGATTCCCCATAGTTTAGCGAAGAAACGAAACAATATCATGGAACAAACTCCGCTGATCAATAGCTCTTCGAAATTAATATCGGCATCGCCTTTTGAAATTATTACAAAAAGAATCAATAAACCTATACAGTGGGGGAGGGGAATTAGAACCTTTTTTGATTGGGTGGGATATTTTTGCATTACGTGTTTATTGATCAGCCCCTAACGCCACACTACTGCAGACGACTACCCTCGGTGCGCTGAAATCCTGTATCTGTGGAAAGCAGCGAAAATATTCAAGCAAATTCTCAATAAATCTGTCGTTTAGCACTTTCATCTATTTTCAGCAGGCAAACACAAATCCATCATGTTCGTGAAACAGTGGATAAGGAAACCACTTAAAACGGAATAGCGGCGCGAAACATTTGGACATATAAGGCAAGTGCTTGTGCAAACGGTTAGGCTTTTACTGAATTGGGCTGACGCAATTATGACATCAGTTCCGGTTCTCGGATGAGCAGTAGACAAAGCGTATAAATCGGTCAAACGACAAAAGGATTTAACCGAAATACTGGAAATAAACCTGGAATAATTCAAAGGTATAATAACCATTCCACATTAGAAATAACTGCGCCCGGCATTACCTTTGTGTTCAGTTTTCGTATGCTCGGAGAGAAGACTCTCTCTCTCTCTCCTTCCCTGTACTGACGTCTCTCTCTCTGTCTGTACTGACGTCATCTCTCTCTCTCTCTCTCTCCTGCCTGTACTGACGTCATCTCTCTCTCTCTCTCTCTGTCTGACGTCATCTCTCTCTTCTCTGTCTGTACTGACGGCATCTCTCTCTCCTCTCTCTCCCCTCCTCTTCCCTACTGACAACATCTCTCTCTCTCTCCTCTCTCCCTCTCTCTTACACACCGCGCGCGCATATATATATATATATATATATATATATATCAACATTTTCATTATTTTTACGCTGTCTCATTTAATCAAAATCTGAAAAGATTATCTTAAAATAATAGAAAAAATAAAAAACTAAATTCAGGCGAAAAATATTACATTCTAATTGACAGCCTCTTCCCACCCAGGAACATGTGTATATATAATAAACTCACTCCCAATAAGCGACAACCGTTGGTTTCCAAGCCTGCCTGCCTGCCTGCCTGGTACGTTGTTCGAACGTGTTCCTCCTATCTGGTTCAGGAGGAACACTCGATGTTACAGCTGTCTTCCGTAACTGAGAGACTTCAAACGCGACACACTTCTTCCTCTATTAATTGGTCATGTGTGTGGTGTGAGTGGGTTTAGGAATACTTAGGAATTGTTTAACCCGGTCCGAGAAGAGTTGGTGCGGACTGCCGTTGCTTCCTAATACAGCGTTCCTCACCGTCGTTTCTATGACGACAACAAAGCGTCGTCAGACTGGCCCATCACCGCTACAAGGTCCCAGTAAGGATCGATCACTACAAAAGGAAACTGTGTTGTTGTTGTTAACACGATATTTCCAGAAGGGCCTTGAAAAATAACCAACCTCAGAATTTCGACACCGACATCCACGCTAGTCGTATGTGCTGCGTGTTACTCTAACCAGCTGCGCATGCAATGGACGTTGCACCATCACAAGTGGAGGAGGTTGGACCGTCGACGCCATTTCCACTCATTGACGAGCCTAGATATTAAAGATGGACGGGATGGAGTCTAAAGAGAAGCTAGAGAGAACGGTTCGGTACGGTGGTATAAGCTGGCACTCAAATTGGCTGAAGAACGGATCTTGTCCCAATCAGTAGCTGCCGTAGTCATCCAGCTGGCCAAGGCTCCAACTTCATCTTTATAGATGACAACGCCCGCCCCACACCATGCTCATTATGTCAATGCTACACTCCAGTCTACAGTACCACTCGAGTGGCGCGACCTGTACGATCTCCGGACATGAATTCGATTGAACGAAGAACGGCACAGCATTCTGCGACGGCAGCTGGTGCGATCGAGACAACAAGACGTCCCGTGTACAAGCCGCGCCGGGGCCAGTCAGCAGTGGCAACGCGTCACAAAAACTTGTTCCGCCTGTGCCAATATTTCTGCGAACATTTCCGAACAAACCTCGGTACTATTTTCCACGCATATTTCAGACAGCCATCATGACTTCGCCCACGGCTTCACCATAACTTCCGTCGGGGTTCAAGCTGTTTTATTGGAGAGTTTAGATCAATAGGTAGGTCCTATCCATCCAGGTTACCAGCCACACGTATGGGCGTCCGATAGGACTACACCGATTGTCTCGTACTTCAGAAAACGCGCCAAATAGTCGTCCGTCAGGGTCATGGTGCGATTAAACATGATTCTTCGTAGGCTAAAATACACAAGGCTGTTATCTCACTGGTGCTTGTGTCTGGTATCGGCACGCGCATAGCGTCACGTCACGGTACTGCTGCTGCCTGACACACCGGCCAGAAGGGGCGCATCTTTGTTAAGGCTGCAAGTTGTGGATTCCCCCATTTGTCTGTAAGTACCAGCAAATCTGCAAAGATTGGCTTTACTTACTCCAAGAAAAAAAAAATATCTGAAACACTGTCCAGTGTTAGGTTCTCCTGTCTGCAGCTGGCGATGATGACTTAGACTCCAAGTACAGTGCATTGCCGTAATAATTTGGAAACCTGTTGTCGTTACAATAGGTTAATTTTAGTTTGTTGCAGATAACGGCAAATAAAGACAAGCAAAAGAGAAATACTTAGTACCTGATCGAGTTGACACTGAATCAACGAGATTTTGCATCATGATTCTCGGTCCAGGTTCCTCTACATCCACGTGAGAGCTTATCTATTTCCATCCTATTGGCAGAACGTGGACGGATTTCTCTCAACTAATAATCCAGATGTATCCACAGGTGCTTGATCTAATTTATATCGGGCTTTTAGACACCTAAGAAAGACGCCAAATATCTTAATTCTACTTGATCCGTGGTAGTGGACGGGACATCGAATGTAGCGCCATCCTCAAGAAATAAAAGCATGGAGTTTTAATATGCTTTTGAGATGACCTTCAGCAAGCATTCGTGTCTTCCACCAAGTCAGATTACAGTCCATATAGTGGCACTCCCGCCATGACCGTGTTAAAAAGACATTGGAGTTAAAGAACTTCTTTAGGCCTTCTCCAAATCCAGCAGATCTGAATTGCTCTCATCGAGAAGAGCACGTCACCAATACTCGACGGTCTTACCAGATGTCTAATGACCGGACCTTTCAAAGCTGTTTTTTCATATAGAACAAAAGGATTTTCTGACGGTGCTACACATCCTACGTAACCAAGTCTGTTTGGAAATGTCAGCAAGAGGATCTTGACGGTTAGTGAGAACAAGGTGGGTAATGACACGCTCTTGTCATAGTGTTACGGCTGAAGGGCTTCAAAGTTGCTATGCCGACAGTGGCATTTGACTTGGCAAATCGCGATAATATTGGCCACATTATCCGCAAGAAATACCGAGAACTTTGGCACCCATGACCGATCTGTAACACGATCTCGAGTAGACGAGAAAATATCGATGTCCGCCTGTTTTCTGCATGGTGATAATGCCCACTGGTTATCTACCCACCTAGATATCTAATTTATATATAATCACATCTGAAATTAGGTGTACATTTCGGTCATCCATTCATCTATGAAGGTTGCCAAATTATGATGCCAGGCATTGTATAACGCTATCAGATCCATCACAATTTGTTGAGACCCACTCTTAGAAAAGGAGAAAATGAGATCGATATTAATTTTTTTACTTCAGTTAATGATGAATTTGAAATAATCTGTATATTTATTCTCTGTGTGTAATTATTTTTTTACTTTTTTAGTATTTTAGATTTTGTTAATTATATGTAACCACCATATTTCTTTATAAGGGTCCAATGGTGGGAACTGAATTCCGCTACCCTAAGTATTAACAGATGCAAAATATTTGACGAATTCTGTGTCTTCCAGCTGAAATATCTTACTTTCCATACAAGGAATTCTGGGAACGCGTCACTATGACATCACCAAGACGCCTAATAGGTGTATTTCGGTGATGTGTGTGTGAAGAAAGTTAAAAAAACAACAACAACAAAAAACAGACGTGACGAACCAATTAACGCCCAGAAACAGATGATATGTGAAATAGCGGGATGCGGACAAGTTTACGATTCTTGTATTGAATGAATAGAATAGCAAAAAAATTGTTGGAACAACTAACCGGTGACCGATAGGTGACTGACCATGTCTGGGATTTTCCCGTTCCGACACCCATAAATAACTAGATTTGTAAGATTATTTTTTTTTATGAATTTAAACGCTGTTGATATGAAATTTAAAAATAAAAAATAGTTTAAAACCGAATGAGAATATATATCTTTTTCTTTCTAAAATCTTTCTATTTCTCTAACTGCTTTTCAGCCTCTCTGTTCTCGTCCTTTCAGTAAGACGTATACGATACAGAAATACCTTGATGGCGATGTGCATAAATTATGCAAACTAGTTCGACCAAGGTATGGTTGTGGTCAATAGTGAAAATATGTCGCGGTAAAGAACACTTTTCCACCTCTCCTCCTCAGAATAACAACAACAAAAAGAGAGTTCCAGATGCCTTTATTTGACAAAACCTCGTCAATAACTCTGGCCTTCACTCGCCAGCCTAGCAGATTTGCAAGGTACGAGACGGTTTCTCTGACATCGCAAAATGTTTTAAGGATGCAAAGCTCTCTGCCTGTAACACACTCAGCGGGAAACCCCCCCCAGCCGCTCCTTCCGTGTTTCCGTGAAGCGTGTCCGCGCCACATCCACGCACACTGGCCACCCTCAGACAGGTGCGCGCGCGATGACAATGAGCCAAACGTCACGTTCAAAACCCGAGACATCGTTGTTTATTGGCTCAACGCTTCAGGTCTCATTAACATGAAGGGAAAATCTGGCAGCGCTCAACTTCCGTCGGCGTGAGTAAATATATTTAATACGCACTACACCTGCTTGTGTATAGCATTTGCAAAACAAAACTAGGCTTGTATTTGGAAAAACAAAAAACACATTCAGAAGGGGATAACTTAACTTTTAAGTCTGTATTTAAAATTTAGCACGACGTAAAACAAAAAAATACAAACATGTTTGTAGATTTTATCAAAAGCAACAATCAGTACATATTCAATCCATGCGATGTTATTGCTGGGCTTTTTATTAACATCATTATCGCATTCCCTGACGCAAAATAACGTAGCCCGATCACAAATCAATAAGCCTTATCCTCTCTCCCCTCCTCTCTCTTTAAAAAACAAGTCGAAAAAATTAGTGATATAATTAAGTCTATACAGCAAGCTTCCTTCATTTATTTATTTGTTGTTTTCTTTGCGTTAAAATATCTAATTAGTTCCATTTTTCTACAGAAATAAAAGAGAGAAAATAATAATAAAGTTTTGAAAATTATTTAAAAGCTGAATATATCAAGCTTTTCCTTCCTTTTCTGTTGTTATTGTTGTTTTTACTTTGATGGACAGTTCCTCATCGATAAGAACATTTCCTATTGACCAGAACTGGCATTACGCCAATAAACAGAATAACTAGTCATTAAAGAGAGATTTATTTAAGAGGGGATTGGCACAAACTACAAAATTAGGGATTTGAATGAAAGTAATGACTTTAGTATCCTTAGCAACTAGTTAACCTTCATCGAAAACAAAACCATTTTGATCGGGAGACTGCCTGCGGTCTTTAAAAAAAAGTCACAAACTTATCTATATTTTTTGTTGTTGCTAATTTAATACTTAATACTAACATTTTATATTATTAATATTATTGTATTAAAATTTTCGATTTTTCCATACAAAAATATAATTTAAATGTTTCTTTTCAGTTTAACCCCTTTAAGCTAATTTACAAAGATAATTTATTGTAATTTGTGAGGGGGAAAAAAATTTAGATCCCATATATTTTAAAAAAACCAAATGTTTCGCATCTTACTGATCTCATCCTATGTACACTGCTTCTGTTCTATTTTTTTTTTAAAAAAAAAAATCGTAAATTTATCAAAGATTTTTTCTTATAATTTGGAAGTATGACATCTTTTGGTTTACAACTCTATTTATTTATTACTGCACACACCTTAGGCATTAATTAATCTCACGGCTGTAAATATTCTGCAGCACGAAAGAAAGAAAAAAGCAAAGAGAAAAATGACAAATGTTCTCCAGGTAGTGAAACAAGGAAAAAAAGACAAACTTCAGCCCCCCTTTTTCTCCTTTACATTAATATAAATGAGAATACCAGAATTTCCAGCTGCTCAAAGTTTTCTCTTTCGTTTTACCCTCTGAGGATAGTGTTTATCTACCTAAGTTATGGTTATCCATTATATTTGTATTATTTTGAGGGAGGAAGCAAGGTGTCATGTTTACATACATACTATAGACGTCTATTTAAAAAAGCGACTGGTGACACAATGCACGACAGGTACAACACGAAAGCCTAAATATATTCTAAAATAGACTCGAGATTCTCACTATTTATACATTTTTAGATCATTTAAAAATGATTTTTGCTTGTTAACAACTATAAAAATGTAAGCGTTTTTAAATTTACTTTGTCATCTGTCTGAAAATATCCAAAGCTTTTCTTGCAAATCGATGAACAAGTAGGCAGTCAAAATTAATTAACTGTATAAACCGCGGGCTTTACTCCTAACAAACCCTTTAAGAAGAGAAGCTCTTCACCTCATTGATACACGAAATGACCGATTCTTTCACTTAAAATATTACCAAACTAAAACTAAAAGAAATAATTTTAAAATCTGCATTTGACTTTAAAAAAAGTTACGTTTTTTTTTTTGTCTGTTGCTGTGGAGCCAGTATATTGGGGTCAATGGTCGCAGGCGATCTGTCTGTAACAACAGAAACAGAGATGACCAGTACATTCACTATAATAATTATATAGTTTTATTGTCGTCGTCTTCAAGTCTCTTTATCGTCGTCAGTGCATTGTGCTGTGCTTATAAATCAGAATTTCACTACACAACTTGTGATGTCACTTGAAAAGAGAGCCACGGAAAAATTTGCTCAACTTCAAGGGTAGAAAATGATTGATGAAACATTAAATAGGATAGCAATTTTGTTTAAAAGGTTATCAGATCTATGATTGTGATCTTAAAATGATGGGGTCTCTCTCTCTCTCTTTCTATATTGACGTAGTCTCTTTCTCTCTCTCTCTCTCTGTACTGACATCATCATCATCTCTCTCTCTCTCTCTCTCTGTATATATATATATACTGACATAATCTCTCTCTCTCTCTCTCTCTCTCTCTCTGTATATATATATATACTGACATCATATCTCTCTCTCTCTCTCTCTCTCTCTCTCTCTCTCTCTCTCTCTCTCTCTCTAAGGTATCACTTTAATAGAGAATCTTGGCAAATTTGTTGACAGTCTATGGCAATTGTCATTCAGTTTTCACAGAAAAGGTATTCTTATAAACAAAAGGATAGTGCTATTATCAGGAATCCTTTAACCTAATACGTATTTGAGGAATATTAGTAATTATACACAGAGAGCCAAAATTATTGCATTACTCGAAATAATGCTGATGTGTGAATCTGTGTGTGTGTGTGCATGTGTTTGTAAAACTATGCTGCCATTATTAATGCGATGTTTAACCATCCTTTTTGCTCATGATTTATCATTTTATGTATTTTTTTAGTCAAAACAATATTGAAAATTAAGCATTTATACAAGTTTACAAATTTATTACTCTATAGTTGCATCTTCCAAATAAATTACTACCTTAAAGATGTTTAGCACAGAGGGCTGTAAATATCAGAACGATGTTTTATTGTTTCTAGTAGGTTAAGGATAACGGATAATGAACATTCGATAATTTTTTAAAGATCATGAGGGGATGCAATACTTTTGTTAATCTTAATTCTAGCTTTAAAATCATGGTTTTGTCAAATAAAATTGAGCTTATTCGTAGATTTGAATTTAGATGTTGGACATTTTAGTTTCTTTAACACAATGTGCTGTTACTCGGACAGTCAGCCCTGAGGTCAGTCGCAGGACGTTTACGACTTATAGAAAATAGCAAAAGTCTGGCTGAAAATAAGCACGACGAAGGTAGCCGTATTGATCGGAGTTCAGACATTTTCCAAGCCGATTGACGATAGTAGGCTGAAGCTTATAACTACTGATGTTAGAGAATTAATACAGCTTTAGCTTTTGACATTTTGTTTTGTTTATTCGTTTACTTGTTAAATATTTAGACCTTGAATATTACGCCAAAAACACACAGAGATTCTACTCGTTTTCGTTGTTGTTTCGAGTATAAATGGTAGACAGCATAATTGTCTATATGGCGCTTAATGGCAGCAGTCTGGAATCGACGACAGTACCAAAAACATATAGCAAATTACTAACTTGTTAATTATAAAATCTTAATGGATGAATAAATAAACAGAAATAACTTGTTTCGATACTGAAACCCGTTAGACAAAGCAATAGATTACCAGCCATCGTAATTAAGTTTTTCTTTGAATCATATATTTAAATAATACATTTATGATGGAAGAGATATAACTCCTACTGCCTTATCAGTTACTCAGTCAGACATAATTAACTAGTTTTCGTGCAAAATGTAAACACTGATAAAAATAACCGGTGCGAAGAGCGTTAACGTGTCCACGCAAGTAGCAGCTCGCTTACGACTTACCAATACGCCATTGCAGACTGCATCATCGTATGAATGCCGTATGCGGTCTCACAGCTGCCGCCGGGCATCATTTAACTGATGTTACAGGAAAAGAGGCGGACTACCTGTGTACATGTTCTCGGTACTTGTGTATGCGTAACCCATTGCCGACCAGGGCAACGAAATCACCTGTCGTCGGCCGTCTAATGCCGGGAATAAGAAAAACAGGATAATTGGAAGTTTAACTTTCGCCGGTTGCGTAGCCTCCTCCTTATCCCTGATTAAGGGATCCTTCACCGAAACTATCGGATCCAGAAGAAGACTGAGCACGATCCCTACATCACAGCGGCGATTAAAGGAATGCCGCCTGCAAGCTTTGTGGAAAGACTCGAGACCGGATCAGCGTCGATAATCTGATAGACTCCACGCATTACGATGGGCGCTCCTACCAAATACTGGCGATGACTTTTCAAGAAGTCATTGAGCAGACGACATTTCAGAATAAAGGTAGTTGTGTATGTAAAAGCCGTTTAGTTCAAATTATTCTGGAAGGGATCTATGTAGGAGACAAAAAATTGTAAAAAATCGATAGAAATTCCCTCGTTCATCCTATTTGATTAATTGTATTTGCACGGTGTTTTAGACGATACAGCATATGAAGAAACATTGGCTAATAAATATCAGTGGGTGTGAAGGAAAGCGACAGACATTCGGCCGGTGCGAGATCCTGCTAAACATATAACGATTATTATTGTAATTTGCTTTCAACTTGTCTGCATCGATCTCAGGAGCCCAATAAACAATATTTTATCAATCCTCCCCCCAACCCTTCTAGCCCGACACGGCAGCAGGAATTGTTTTATTGTTAATGCAGTAGAATAATTTTGTCGCTAGATAGTAATTTAAATGTCTGGCAATTAAAAAAGATACAAAACCAGCGCCAATCTCTGGGGATACACGGATGACTGAATCCATTGCGCCACAGACTGTTATCGGATCTACTCCAAGAATCCGGTTTATTTATTTAAAAATAAGAAAAGAAAACTTCCGACCAGGCAGCCTGGCTATGAAAAAACACACAAACTGCGAAGGAACGAACAGACGCGAAAGCCGGGATTTCTGGTTATTATTATAGGACGGCAGCAGCAGCAGCAGCAGCAGCCGACCTTGGTTCGTGTTCAGATAGAATCTCCTTCCACCGTCCTCGTCCTCCCTCCCTCTCTCTGGGAGGCGCCGCTCCGTCTGAAGACAACGTTCAAGGACGAACGACAAGTGGGGATAAGAAAGTTGCAAGACTCTGAATACCACGGTTCGGTGCCGAGTGGCGTAGAGTTACGATAAGAGATCATTAGGGAAGAAGGACAGCAAGATGACCCCTCCGTCCCCAGCACACACCACCATATTTACGACGGGAGAATAAATTGTACGAACCCGGTTCATCCTATGCACAGTTCCTTCGCTTATTGTAAACTGATGCATAATATCTGTGTGTGTGTGTGTGTGTACATGGATGCAGAAATTATTGTTTGGAAAAGGAAAAAGGCAGAGTGATGCCGGAGTAACCTCTACCTTTCAAGGAGAAAAGCCGGCAATCGCTGGATATTTGTCTGAGCGGAGAAAGTGTGTCAGTTGGCGATCAGTTTCTCGGTGTGTTCGCGATGCTCCAGCGACCAGATGTCCTCGGGGAAACGGTGGGGCTATATTACTCGGCTGTCTGCGTCAGGGGTGCCCGTGTTCGGGGGACGCGTTAATGCGAAATACCAATGCGGTTCGACGGCGGTAAATCGGTGAACCCTCCGCCCCGTGGCATCGTCCGTTTCGGGTCTGTGGTGGCGCTGATGATGATGATGATGATGATGCTGATGATGCAGGCGGGCGCATATTGGTTTGGCATCGCCTTTATCTGAAATGACGCTCGGAATAAGGTTACGGGGAGTCGAGAGAACGAACCCCGCGGCTCGGTGATGGCGGGGGGCTAGGAGCGAACCTTCAGGGATCTACAACAGCAACAACAAAAAAAAAAAAAAAAAAAATGCCCGCGATGATAAATGAAAGAGAAGAACTATTAACGGGAACGGGCGACGTCGTCGAAAGGTGAAGCGCCACCCCCCCTCTTTCTGGGGTTGAACGATTAAACTGCTTACCTTTTTCTATGAAAAGAAGTAAAGGCCGCAGACACAAGGTACGTGAACCGCCACATATCCATCATGGATGCAGTGCAAGAATGTCAGAGAGTCCAACATCCGGGAACTCGCGCTTCCCTCGCGCTACTTTCCGATGCTGCTGTGCGGTACCGCAACCAGTGGTAGGTTTCCGTCACTCGCCGCCGCGCGCCATACGCGAGCCGTGATGATGATGATGATGATGATGATGATGATGTCAGCCCAGCAGACCCGACCGCCAGTCAGTCAGCTCCGTTCGGGCTCTGCTCCGACAGCTGCCCCACGCTCACCCCTCCTCCCTCCGCCTGGAGCCGGGACCGCGAACGCCAAACGAAATTCTTTATTCGGATAATAAGACCTCTCGCCTGCAGCCCGAGCTGCTGCTGTACAGATGATACCGGGCGGCGACAACTCGGGAGACGTCGATCGATTCTCCTCCATCTCCGCCTGGAAACTTGTATTTGTTAATGAGAGTGAGTCAGTCAGCGATCAGAAATTGGGAAAATAGTAAAAAAAAAAAACAATAAATGTTTAAATTCAATCAGGAATTTAATAATAATAATAATAATAATAATAATAATAATAATAATAATAATAATAATAATAATATTTTCGAGTTAGTGCTTGGTAAACAGAAACATGCGAACAAGCTCAGGGGACGTAACTCCTGTAAAAATTTAGTATTTCGGACTCACAATATTATCTTTTCTTTATCATAGAAACTTTTCAATAACAGTGTTTCTTCCGGAAACACGAGCACATGCTTAAAATAATATGTATTCATATTATCCGTTTTTTTTTTAAAAAAAATTACGTTAATGTCTTTTTCAAATCAGTGAACACGATTTCGCTGTCACCATCAGTAATTCTAAGTCAGTTTTGTTGAAATTAAGAGAAGAGGGTAAACAATAATATTAATATTAATGTTATTTATATTAATTTAAATTACAGTTTTTTTCACAATTTATATTATTTTTGTTTATCAACATATAATTCCAATGAAAAACAAAACAACAACAACAACAACAACAACACAATAATAATAATAATAATAATAATAATAATAATACTAATAATAATAATAAAATAATAATAATAATAATAATAATAATAATCAGGACTCGTGAGAAAGATAGAAGATGGCGTGATAACACACGAACCGACCAACGCAGTGATCTGGAGGTTAGCATACTGGACGACTAAAGTAGAGGCCGGGGGTCGAATCTCTCCCGACTGGCCAGGGTTGGTAGAGCGCTGTTTCCCCATCGCTCTTCTTCCTAACCCGTATCTAAAGATCAAAGGTACCTGGAGAACTTTCTCTGTCGAGTCTGACTCCAATCCGGGCCGGGTGACAAGGAAGAAGAGCGTCGATTTGTATCCTTTTTTAGTTTCGCAGCGGAAGGGAGGTGACCCCCCCCCCTCCAAACTCCTGCATTGGAAATCTGCTGGCTGAGGATGGTGATACAGGCACTTTTTCGATTTAAAAAATAAATATATATTCAAAAAGAAGTAAATGGTTTCCACAGCCTTTTCCCAATACAAGCGTTAATCTAGTAAATTCCTTCCTCACTCGCCCCACAGGTCGTAGGGGACCCCTCGAGAGTCTGTGACCAGGGCATTTTACAACCTGGACGGAGCCCATCCCTCTCCAGGTTGAGAGTCAAGATAAATGTCAGCATCCGGAGGAAGGCTGTACATTTGTTTCGGACTTTGGACCCTGATCAGTAGCGGCGGCGAACCCCCGGGATCGACCGAAGAAATCACTACCCACTCCGCCACGACGCCATCTCTTTAGCAAATTTATAGTTCTTTTTTTAAAAAAAGCAACCGTCCAGTCTCCGCCTCTGGGCTCCATCATTTCGTTTTCTATGCAGATATTTCCTGCTTACGTTCGTGTTATTTAAAAAATTTTTTTAAATAGTTAAAATATAATATTATGCTAATTGATTTGACTTTTTTGCCCTTTTCTAAATATTTTAAGAAGGTTAGTTTTTTTTATTACTATTAATTAGATAATAGTTAATAGTATAGTAGGTATTAACAGCTACCGCTACGTTAATCCAACACGAAATTAAACTCGAGCCTGTTGCAAAATGAGCCGCTGTTGTCTTGCGTCCTAATATATTTCTTAAAGGAGGATTGGGACACTCAATATATATAATCTTTTTGCCAACTTTTGAAATAAATGTACACAAAAAATGTTTTTAAATGCAATTTGATATCTTCAAATACTCACTGACTCCAAATTCAACACTTTCTTCTCATATTAACGTATTTTTCACTAAATGACCCTAACGCAAACAGGTATCACTTTTACCTGTCTAGCATCTTGACAGTCTTGTACCGTGGTACACTGCTGAAGACGGTTGCACTGGGGCCAGACTGCGCATAACGACGGACAACGCATCCCACTCTTATGAAATGAGTGATCGAAGAAGAAGTACCGTGGTATGACAGGACTCACCTTTAATCACTGCTTCACAGTTGTCTCCAATTAGATAATCGACAACATGCAAACTAGCAGAGGGAGACGGGTTTGTTCTAATTAATATTTAGCAGCATTTTCTGCTCTTTCAGTCTCAAGATACTGACATAAAGTTTGTTTTTTTTTTATATTTTGGAAAAAAAAAACAACAACAACAAATCTATTTTAATTTAATGGAAGTATCTGACCACCAGGAAAACCTATTTGTATGGAGAAGGAGTTTGTACTCGTATTTTCGAAAAAGAAAGAATTCAGCAAAAAAATATGTCCACATGGCTGAGATTGCGTAATAAAGGTATAATATTATCAGTGATATAGAGGCGATATTTGTCTGTAACAATCACCTGGTTTGCCGTTACTAGGTCGTAGTTTAAAAACAAACAAAAGTTAAAACCTGGAGTATACATCTCTCTCTCTCTCTCTCTCTCTCTCTCTCTCTCTCTCTCTCTCTCCCTCTCCCCCTCCCCTCATCCCTTACTGACGTCATCTTTCTCTGTCTCTGTCTGTACTGACGTCCTATCTCTCTCTCTCTCTCCCTCCCTCCTTCCCTGTACTGACGTCATCTTTCTGTCTTGTCTGTACTGACGTCATCTCTCTCTTCTCTCTCTCTCTCTCTCTCTCTCTCTCTCTCCCCCTCCCTCCTTCCCTGTACTGACGTCATCTTCTCTGTCTCTGTCTGTACTGACGTCATCTCTCTCTCTCTCTCTCTCTCTCCTCTCTCTCTCTCCCCCTCCCTCCTTCCCTGTACTGACGTCATCTTTCTCTGTCTCTGTCTGTACTGACATCATCTCTCTCTCTCTCCTTCCCTGTACTGACGTCATCTTTCTCTGTCTCTGTCTGTACTGACGTATATCTCTCTCTCTCTCTCTCTCCCTCCTTCCCTGTTACTGACGTCATCTTTCTCTGTCTCTGTCTGTACTGACGTCATATTCTCCTCTCTCTCTCTCTCTCTCTCTCGCCATCTCATCTCTCTCTATGCATTATGACAGTGTATTCATCTACTATTCCTTCAGATGTATAGTAATCACATCTTCATTGCGTAACTTGTAAAAAGTTCCGTATAGTCATCAGGAGCTGTTTTAAAGAATGACAAGTCAGAATTTTGTAGAAGCTGTTTGGCACCAACCTGATTAATGCCTACTAAAAATAGGATTTCATAAACGAAATGAATCTAAATGTACACTTAATGGTTCCCGTTAAACTTGGCCGATTTATCTGTAGGACGTACAGTGCTTTAAAAAAATATGCATATATTTTTACTTCGCTCATCTGAAGATTTTTGTGAAATTAAAGCAATAAAATCAATGACTAGAAATATAGACAAGTTGTTATTATTATTTTTTTTTTTCTGTTGCGCCTGACAGATTTTTAACACTAGAAAGTACTAACTGTGGCGTGTTTGTGGTATTTTGTATGTGGTGTAGTTAGGTCGGTCCCACGTTCGGCCGTCGTAGCTGTTTATAGATGAGGCTTATTTACGCCTGTGAGAGTATTTGAGGGTAGCCGGCTGCCCAACTCCACCCAGCGGGCGGGGAGGGAGGTAAGATTTTCCCAAGTGCTTGCCCCCCCCCTCAACCGGAGTTTTCTCCCCCGCCATCCAGCCGGGAAGGTTAGGTGCTTGTCGGGCTGCATTGCAGACCGAAAGCTCCGATGCCTCCTCCCTGAAGGTGTCGGCTGGGGAAGCGATCACCTGAGATGCTGTCTCTTTCACGAAATGTCAGGGCATTTCGGCTCGGGTTTTTACACCCAACCACCGGAACTCGCTCCAAACGAGGCTTCGGCCTCAGCTCCACCCCCTTCTCTTCGGAGATGCACACGCATTCCCCGAACCTTCTCACTGCACCGCACTTGCATACGTTATTAATTTCCATTTGAACTTGTTCTTGCGGCTAGCAAGCACCGAGTAGGTAATCGTCCAGCGGATGTCAGACGTGTGGCTGTCTAAACGACAGTTTTGATAGTTTTTCCACAATGCCTGCCATGGTAGTTGGTTGGTGCTGAGATAGGCCTCCCTTAGTTCGACTGCGGCAAAGAGAGGTAGAGGTCGCGACGTGATGCCATCGTCAACGGCATCACGTCCTCTCCTAGGTTTAGATGAGTCGACCACACCGTTATCCGTGTTAAAGGACCTAGCTGCGCGAAGAGTATTTTCCACTTTTCCGTACTATCGCCATCACATCACCTGTGATATCTAGTACGGTTTTTATTTGCTGAGCGCACAGTTTGCTCTCTGTGTTTAGACCACCCAAGTCCCTGGGGAGGGCGGGCTACGTGTTTATTTACCAGGTGTTTGCGTCCTTGCCACAAGAACTCGATAAGTTCAGCGTTGATGGAGGTGCGCACCCAGTCTGGCATCCCTATGACTTTGCTTTTATACCATAAGGGGGAGTTGAGTAGGCTATTTATTGGTTACCGTCTCCTGGCCTAAAAGCTAAGGTTATGGGCTCGCCAGCCTTTTATCTAATCTCATAGATCGTCAATTAGCTCCTGCCAATTGTCCTTATCTACGTTTACATGTCTAGCTAGGGGGGAATACCATTCCCAGGGTTTTTTATTCTATCTCTAGCCCAGTTTATTCCGTAACTGTCGTGGTCGTGCGGGACCTCCCGGGGAGAGCCAAGTCAGACCCCTTCAGGTTTGAATTTGTTTATCCGCGCACCAGATGCCGATTCGTACAGAGCGAGAGACTCTCGAACCGCCGGCACGCCCTGTGTGTTCCGCAAGACGATCGTGGTGCCGTCTGTTATGATTTACCCCTATTCCTTCTATTTCATCCCCAGCGCGGACCGTACAAGCCAGCCTCTCGGCCGCGATCACGTAAAGCAATGCGCTTAGAGGGCAGCCCTGCCGGATTCCGCGAGAGGGTTCAAAGTAGGCAGACGCAAATCCATTGACTGACTAACTCTTGTCTGGATGTCCGTGTAGCAGAGCCTTACCCATTTGATTAGGTCTCCCCCGAATCCAAACTTTAAGTGTTTTAAACAGGAAGTCCCACTCCACCCTATCGACGGCTAGCATGACGGACGGAGATGGTTCCTCCCTGATCAGGTGGAGGGAGTCCGCAATTGTTCTCCCTCGAGCCGAACAGGTATGATTATAGGTATAACTATTGGCCAGCCGGTCTGCTGGCACCTTGTCCATGGTCTTATAATCTACGTTTGGAAGTGAAATAGACCGCCAATTACCCAGATTTTGCCTGTTCCCCTCGAAAAGAAGAGGAAGCTCCTCTAGTCCGAACGCGCTTCCAGCTACGACTGCCAGGTCCCTAACCAGCATGTATCCGAACCTTTTATAGAACTCGGCTGTGAGGCCGTCGCTCCCGGGGGGTTATCGTTGCTGAGCGTCCTGCTGGCGCTTTTTATTTCATCTTCCGTTATTTGTCCATCGCAGAGCTCGGCTGATACGGGATCTAGTTTATTCTCTAGGTGGCTGAGCGTTGGTTCCTTCGCTAGAGTAGAGCTGTTCATAATACCGAGCCTCCTCTCCAACGATGTCTGTGATCTCTGTTATAGGGCGGCCGCTGGTTGGGGGGGGGAGAGGGCTTAACGTCGATTTATGGTTGCTGACGATGGACGCTTCTTAACTGGCCGCATTCTATGCTGATTTCTTTCAGCTGTTGTTTCCCTGGTTGGGGAGGGAAAGCTACTTAGGCGCGTTCTCCAGAAGAGCCAGAACTCCTCCATCCACCGACTCCGGGAGGATGGCGTTGTTGAGCTCCAAGCGCCCGGTCCCCTGGTTGCTGACCTAACGGTACATCTGGCCGCCGTGCGTGAAGGATCCTCGCTACCCTCTACCGATCGGAGTAATGGGTATACACGACTTAGTGTCGGGGTATTTATTTCTAGACGCACCCAGTCACCCGCTAAATACATCGCGTCTGCAGGGTGGGAGCGTAGTTCCTCTTCTAAGACTAAATTGAGGTTTTGTAGGAAGTGCATACATTCTCTCGGAACATTGGGGTGGAACCAGATAGCTACACCGCGACTTCGCCCAGTCGGTCCCACACCAGCAAGCTTAGCATCTGCCTCCTCCTGATGAGTGTTTAGATGTAATTCCTGTAAACAAACCACATCTGCCTTTTCACGCGTTAACCTGCCTAGATAGGTACCAAGATGCGTTTTATATTTGGTCCCCTCTTACATTCAGGGAAGGAATGCTGGCTTGACTGGCTCGGCATCCCGAACCGAATGACAGGGATCACAAGGAGTGGGTGCAACGGTTGCCCGAGACTCCAACCGCTTCTTTTCTTTGTTAAAACAACGGAGGGCTTCGCTTTCCCTCAACCGCGACCTTGTCCTTGAGGGGTTGCGAGCGGCGCCCCGTCTCCGTGATACGGGAGGTGCAGCAGCTTCACCCCGTACCCGTCCCTCTCGTTTTTGTCGCCTTTGCGGCATCCGGGTACGGCGGCAGCTTGGCCAACTCCAGTGGGCTGCGCCGGTTTTTCCGCAGGATTAGCAGCATCCTCGGAAATTTGTGGCGATGCATTGCGACGTTTCTATTGTCTGTTTCCATAGCTACGGTGTATAGTTAATTTGGCGTAGTACCGCCACTGGTAAAGTGTGATTAGAATATTTTTAATGCAAGGCTGGGGCCTTCACGAACTCGATTTGGAGCAAGACAAAAAACCCACTCAGTTATCTCCCTTCGAATATGTTTTTTTTTTTACATAGAGAAAACAGGGAAGATTATTAAAATATTTTTTTAAAAAATCAGTATAAACGATCAATCGCTTTAATAGAGCATAAATTGAAAGGACACAGATATCTTGACAATAAACTCAAATGCATTAAATGACGTATTACGTTGGACCTCAAAGTACGAATCGTGGGAGCGGAGTTGGAAACTTGTTGAAACAAAGCCCTGGTTGGGAGCCATGCATGCGCTCCACCTGGCGTCGTAAGTCGAAGTTGAAAGCAAACAACATTGAAAACTGAAGAACGTGTGTACAAAAAAAAAAAAAAACCAGATATATTTCCCCAAGTTCATCCTCAGTAACGCATCGCGCAACAGTATCCGCTATCTGCCAGTGAACAGTAGAGATGAGAATAAAAAAAAACAAAACAACAAGTACTCTCGGATATTTATTCCAGTACAAAGACTTAAAATGTGTACAGAGCTGTTGGTTATACCCCCATAAAGGGAGCCCAGCTAGAAGATTCCAGATTTACATAAGTCAAATTATGCAATCATAAATCTGACGGTTTTAAGATTAAAGAGTGTCTGTTCCTGGGGTGTGAGGACTCGTTATGCCAACTCTTGTTTCTAAAGAGTATAAATAGATAAATAAATAAATAGATAGATAGATAGATTAATGTAATCTATCATAAATGCATATAAATATTACACATAAATATATATCCATCCTTATGGACCCTGTTCTGAGAATGCATAATAAAGTTACAGTATCATCACTGATACAGAGGCGATCTGAAGGCTGCAGACGTCTTACCGGATGATTATTGCAAATGATGGAAAAACTTTCATCCCCACGAATAACAAGGGGGAGGGATAAGACGTTGTTGTTCTTTCTGTTCCTTTTTAAAATATGTTCAGGTGTAACGTTAGGGTTCGGGTTTTCTAATTTATCAAACAATAAATGGAATAACCTCACCGGACGTTTAGGTCTTCTGGGGACAGTACACAGAACAGGTGGAAGAGGTGAGGCTTCTGAAGACGGGGACCGGCGTTATTAGTTCTCGTGGCCCCGGGGGTTGTATCCGCCCCAATTCTGTCACCGGTGACACTCGACTCGGTGAAGCTCGAAACGCCGCAGCTGCGAGCGGAACGCGAGTCACGTTTTGATGAGGGGTCTGTCGGGATTGCAGCTGTCTTCAAGATGCCAACCGTTGCGGGGAAGCACCCTGCACGCGCTCCGTCAAACCCCGGTGGCGCCCTCCGGCGGTGGTCTGATAGCCAGGCGCCTGTACACGATGAGAAACAATACCAAGCAGAACGCCTGCAGCAGCAACGTGACGCCAAAGACGACGTACACGCTACTCGAAATAGACGTTGCTAGGAGGGGTCCGAGTATGCTCCCTAAACACCCCGAGTTCTGGAAGATTCCCTGGAAAAATCCCTGCCCTTCTCTGGGCGTCAGTTTGCTGTACAGCGAACTCTGGGTCGTGGAAACAAACGGGATTCCGAGAATCAGGAGGAAAATGCCAAAGACAAACCGGAACAGTACGTTTCCGAAAAGCTGTGTGTCGTCGTTGAAGAACAGCAGGCCCCACACCGCGCCGACCATGAACATCAGCATCCCGCCTACCAGCAACACGCGGTCGGACACGCACCTGCTGATGAAGTGCACCAGAAGAAAACAGAGAGCAAACTCTACTCCTCCGGAGAAATAAACCAGAGAGTTTTCATAGGTCCCGAAGTTTAACAGCTTTTGAGAAACAGGAGTGATCAGCGTTTCTAGCGACATCTGGGAGAAAAGCAGCTGGAACTTAAGCAGAAGTAGAACGACCACCGGAAGGGTGAGGCCCTGCAGGAGCTTCTTGCAGCCGGTAGCTTCTGCTTCGTCGGACAAATACCGCAGCAGTCTACGCGGGCCGTGTCTCGTTGTTCTTTTGGCGAAACGACCGGTGCGGTCGGGGTTTCTGGGAGCGGCGCCGACGAGCTGCTGCTGCGAGCTGGAGACTTTCGGCCGCTGGGTTTCTTGTTCGGGCGAGCCTTTTACCGTCCCCTTCATTACCCTGCCGTCGTCGTCTCCGTCCGCGCGACCGCTGTCGCGGTTCGTCCCGCCAGGCGGGAAGCCGTCCCGTTCAGCCGTCCCGGACTCGACGATCGCCAGGACGCGGCCGTTGCCCTCGCCACCGTCGTCTCCGTCGGACCGCGACGTCTGGTTGAAGAACATGCAGCCGAAGGAGGCGGTCACCAGCACCCAGACCACGAAGCTGATAAGCCCCGGGAAGTTGAACTCGTTGATTTTCAGGAATCCCAGCCAAAACTCGCGGTCCCGCATTCCTAGGCAGACTAATGGTCCCAGCAACATGCCGAAGTACCGCGAAAACATCACGATGGAGGTATCAGAAGTGCGGCGCTCAACTGGCACCACGCGAGCGATGTGGGCGTAAAAAACGGACATCAGCCCTGATCCGGCTCCCGACAGCACGCGGCTGCCCAGGATCACGAACTCCCCAGCCCCGATCATGTACAGCAAGCTGCCGGCAACGCTGAGGAGGTTCGCTGTGGCGATGATAACTCGAAGGTGGCGAGGCTTCCAATCCAGCCACAGCCCAAACACGAAGGTTGCCAGCATCTGGCTCATGTAGAACGTTGAAATGACTATGCCCAAGAGGTAGGTCCGACTCCCGTACTGCTGCAGGTTCTTCAGCAGTGTCGGGAAGACCATCGATGATTCCATGCCGGTGAAACAGAAGAACACCATGATGATGATCAACGTGGAATAATGTTTCCAATTTCTGATCGCCATCCTTCGGTGATTACGTGAAACCCTGTTCCCGACTTTTCTGCTCTGTTATGAGTGACAGTATTCTCCCTGATACAGTTGACTTTAAAAATAAAAATAAATAAATAAATAAATAAACAACAGAAAGTAGTAAAGTTAATGCAGTTATTATTATTATTATTAATATTCTTTTTTTTAAAAAAAAATAATAAAAGCCTCACTTCTCTCTCTCTCATGTACGGGGCCGCGCGACCATCCCTTCCCTACACTCGCTCGATGTACGCGCAGTTGTTGCCTCAGAACGGAATGAACGAGAGCAATATTTTCCACGAACCGTTGGAGGGGTTTCGGTGGCAGCAGGCGGCTAGTGACAGGGGCTGGCGACACCAGAAGGCGAAATATTATCCTCCGTTCGCACCCTGCAACATGGAAACAAGCGAATGGCGGCGGGGCTTTGGACCATCCGGCCGTCAAATAGTTTTTCCCCGCGATGGGAAAACCTGAAAATTCCCCTAAAACTTTTCTTGTTCCATAGTAGTGAAAGTTTGGAGAATCTCCCCCCCCCCAACTGCAGCACACACGCCCCCCCCCCTGCCATCGGATTCGGTGGGGAAATCCAGCTCTCCTCGCGAAGAGCCCCCCTGCCAGAGGAGATGGGAGGGGTCGAGGAGAGCTGGATTTCCCCACCGAATCCTGTGTTTTCCAAATCACCCCGGCCGACGTTCAGAAGGACGAGCGGGAATCGAACTCGGTGGGGGGGGTGGGAGAGAGGCTTCGGCCGCTGGACCAACCGCAGCATTTTCTTCGCCTTATCTCCTCCAACAGCCAGAAAGTTGCCTAATTAATACGGGGATTTCAGTAGAGGAGGGGGGGGGGTAGATCGGGTTGTCGTAAGCCGTTGCTAGCCCGTCTCGTACGAAATTTGGCAGGACAGAAATAAAAACCGGGAAAAAAAACCAATAATAATAATAATAATAATAATAATAATAATAATAATAATAATAATAACCGAAAAGGAATTCAGTGAATTTTACTGGTACGAAACAAACTTCGTATTGCTCGGCTGTCTGTCGATCCTATAAGTACGAAGGGGCGGCTTATATATATATATTATATATGGCGACGACATATGTACGTAACCATGTCACAACCGATGCCCCATACAAGCGCAGAAAGTTTCCAGCTGGTTCTGTCGGGCAGATATCCTGCACGTACCCGACAGACAGCAAAGAACTCTTAATAAGCTGACATGGTCACACCCATAAATTCTCCTCCGGGTTTTCCGCCCTGGTTTTAACTTTACACCTAACAAAAATCACTGACGCACAAACAATAGCTATTACAGCGCCGAGTTGAGGCCGGTCTCTATCTAACCCAGCAGTTTCTGGGTCCTTGTAGCGGTTACTGGTCGCCCATCGACAGTCCCCCCCCCTCTCTCTCTCTCTCTCTCGCGTTGCCAGAAGATAGGTGAGGAAAACGATGGTCTGATATATGAAGTAGAATAGACCAAGGAATTACATAGCCACCATCCACTGGCTGTAGGTAGAACAACTCATCCTGAATGCATCAAATATTGAGCTGCTGTCTCCTGATCCGAATAAAATAGAAGTTAAACCTGGATGTAAACCTACCATTAAAAAAAAATTCTTAAATACTCTTTATAATAACATAATGATAATGTGCATTACAGAAACCTTCAGCTTTACTTTCCTCTAGGTAAGAAGATAACAAAAACACATTTTTATTATCTTTAATCAGTCTGTTTGTTTAAGATCCTGCTTTGAGTGAAATACAGATTTGAAAAATAAAGTCTACAAAATACTTTGAAGAAGACTTTTATAAATTAATAAATAAGTCTGTTTAGAGTAAATCAATAGAAAACTAAAGTGGATTAGCAGTTGTAAAAGTTTGCACAACTCCAGAGCAACTTTAAAAAGATGTTAATGAAATTACCCAGTACAACACCACAGGTATTATTTATGATATCCTAGCTTTTCTACACATACAAGATAAAGTTATGGACATTAACAAAGTTCTTTACTTAGGTATGTGCATTTAAAATTATTCAAAATATTTAATGTATTGTTTTCACCTCAATGTTATGAAATCATAATACAGAAATAAACTAACACTATTATTTCAGATACAGATTCTCTATGCTACCACATAAAAGCAGAAATTATATATGAGAATATGAAAGAAGATATAGATATGACACTTTTACTTGTTCAGTAAACCATTCATCTAAAAAAAAAAACAGTTAAAAAGTTGTGGGAGAGATGAATGCAGAAAAAAATTATAAATGGATTTTGTGGACTTAGATTTAAAATGTAAGCAATAGATCTTGAATAAAAAAGGTTTGAAAAGAAATAAAAAAATTGAAATAAAACTACAAAATTATGTAGATACTTTATATATTCCAGAACAAATATGTATAAATAGGAACTTACTTAGAATGGAAAAAGCAATATCTATACAATTACTTGTTAAAATTGCATTATCTCTCTCTAAATATGTTGTATCTTTTAGATAAGTTGTCAATTTAACTTATAGCATTTTAAGTTTTGTGCATATGAGTCTAGAACTCAGACAAATCTAAATTCTGCGCTGTATAAATTGACATTACAATTCAAAATTAAGAGTTGATGTTATATTTACCACATCCTTTACATTAAACTTATTATAATGGCAATAAATTAATAGATAGAAATGAGAGCACAATGGTTCATACAACAAATAATGCAAATAGAAAAATAAATAACATTTTATTCCTTAAAAAACTATAAATATTAAAATTTAATCAAAAACTATTTTTAGATAGAATTGTCAGTGGAAAATTAAAATCTTTTAACTGTACAGTAAAAATTAAGCAATGAACATTTGCTACAGCACAAGATAGTTATAAAGTTTGTGTATGATTAGAAAAGTTATGATAGTAATATTGTGTATTTAATGATGGGTTTAAATTTAAGAAAAAAATATTGCAAATCCAAATAATAATAATAATAATATAATAATAATAATAATAATAATAATAATAATAATAATAATAATAATAATAATAATAATAAGCTGCTAGAAGATAGGTTGATGATTTAAAATTTAATGCTTTTCTTTTTTATCTAGGACATCCCACTAGTAACTTAGATGCTGCTAATAAAAATTTGTAGATAATGAACTAGCAACTGTCTCATGGGCAATATGAATTCTAGTAATATAAATAATCTGTGCTCCAACTAACAATATCGAGGCAGCAACTAAGTAGTACATTGGTGATAGTTTAACAAATGTTACTAAAAAAAAATTCAGCAGGTAAAATATAAATTTAAACACTAGAAAAAAAAATTACAAATTTAGCTGTGCCTACATGTGGATCAAAAGCTGCATATAAAACTTGGCAGTTTTCTTGGTGTGATAGGTAATATAGGTAGATAGAACCAAAAATATATCATGGGAAATCACTTTCTAGTGATATAAATCATTATCATGCAGCAGCTAGAAATATGTTGACAAATGAAAATTATAAAAGTAAATCTGCATCTTTACTGCTTGAAATAATGTTATTAAATCTGTTCAAAACGGGAGTTGGGAAAATTTATTAGTAACTACAGTAATGTCTTAAAATAGCTCATTAGTAATGGCTCATCGGTCAGGGCAGGTTGAGTCATATACAGTGGATGGGTAGAAGCTGAGAGTGCATTTTCAAAAGAAAATTATAAACTAGAAAAAGTAGTTTTAATTTTACAAAGAAGATACAGGGTAATGTGTGATCTAACTCAATAAATGAGGTAGTGAAGAGATCTAATAACTGTAATGCAGAGACACAGTAGTCTCTTTCTTTTTCACTCATGAGGTAGTAAAGAGAATCAATACAGATACTTCCTGACTTACGACTAACCAGTTACCACCATGGGTAAAAAAAAATCAAATATTCCCGCGCGCCGTGCGATAGTCAGAATGGCGATGCGTATCTCCCAGCAGCAGCATCGCAAGTAGCTCGCTTAGCTTCTGCGGATTTACCACCCCAAAAGATGTCGTGCAAAAGGAAGATTTCTCCATCTACCAATACACCTGGCAATAAACAGAGGAAGTCACGTGATTTGGAAGTTAAAATTAAAATAATTATCCAACATGAAGGAGTAAATGCTATCGCACGTGATCTACAGTTGTCCCATTCAACGATCTCCACCATTCTTAAGGACAAGGAAAGAGTCTTGGACGCAGTAAAAGGTTCGGCCGTCATGCGGCCGACGATAGTAACAAAGAAGCGACAAGGACCTGTCCACGAAATGGAGAAATTGTTGATGCTCTGGATGGAAGACCAGACACAAACACGTGTACACATAAGCCTACTAACAATTCCAGCTGAGGCTAGAAGTATTTTCGAGACTCTGAAGGAACGAATAGGAGATGACTACAAGGAAAACTTTCAAGCCAGCAATGGATGGTTCAATCGCTTCAAAAAAAGATACAGTCTGCATAATGTCCGAGTAACAGGAGATAAAATAAAATGTATTACGTAGTACAGTACATACTAGTAATGCATATAAAATACTCCCAAAAAAGGTCAAATACGTATAGGTCTCGGAACGAAACCCGGTCGTAAGGCGGGAAGTACCTGTAATTGTAATTGAGAGGGATGGGCATAGTACTTATATATGGTCTCTCTCTCTCTCTCTCTCTCTCTCTCTCTCTCTCTCTCATTTTTAAAGCCTAACGTTGCTGCTATTCGGTTTCCCCGTCATAAAACACGGAAAGAAGTGATTCACTTTGGCCATAACCCTACACTTGTGACCTGGGGCGACAGCAAAATTGGCATTCAGACGGGGAGGGTTAAATAGAAAATCGCTGGCAAGAACAAAGCTGTCTGGAACCGTTCCATTCGATAATTTCTTCTTAAATAAAAATTTCCATCGTCAAGAACTCGTAGTTTATTCATTTTTTTTGGCTGATTAACTCTTCCCAGGCAGCTGTCAGTTAGCGCGAACCAGTTTTTCGAAAACTAGGTTAATAACCATCTCGTGCATGGTTTATTCTATATTTAGTACCAACATTTCCTGCAGTATCGGGGTTAAGGTTAGGATGAATCCATCATCTTGAACCGTAGACAACCGAACAAATGCCGCCACTGTTTGCGAGCTCAGGACTTTTAATTATTTTGAATCTGTTTCTCCCCAGCTGTCACATACGCAGTCCCCTCCCCTCTCTATAACGACCCCTCCCCCGCGCGGCTTGATTCCCTAATTTCGTGCACACGGCGTTCACGTGTTAGGTAAATGACAACACCCTGAAACAGATACGTGCGTGTGTCGAGGGCGGATTCTAAAGTCACGGAATGAAAGGGTTAAACGGAAGAAAACTCCGCCATCAGTGACCGACGGAGACGTCTGTTTGGGGGCTAAGCGGCAACGCGATGATCCAGTTTCTGGGGCCTCTGGTGAGAGCGAAAGGAGAATCTCTGGCAGTGGAGCCGGCAGAAGGCGTCGGTACCGGAAAACGGCACGGCGTGAAGTAAGTGGAGAGCGCTCATTAACCCCGCAGAACGATGAAAAATAACGGGTAATTTTTTTTTTTTTTTTTAAATAAGATTATCTCAGCCAATTCTTCCTGTGTTCCACCGGTACTTCACTATACCGGCCCAAGTGGCGAATTGTAAAACACATAACCTGGAAACATTTCAAAGGTTTATTTCGAACTCTGAAATGTTCAGTATCTCTTCTTAAATATGAATATAGATGAATACACCATGATGCATTTTTTTAAGAAGAGAGAAAGAAACGATGATTTGGAGAAGTTCTGGAAGAAATAGACAAAAGAAACAAACGCAGTGTAAATTGAGAACATTTTGTTCAGTTCTGGGTGCTGCTGCTGCTGCATCCGCCGATGATATCTAGAGTTTTACGCTATAATGAATGCATTGCAGAGATGACCCGCTCCTCCTTAATGTTTATGAACAAGATAATCAAATAAACCCTTTCACCTCAGATTACAAAAGCAGCGTTTTCGGAGTGGAGCCGGCGAAAATCTATCGTACTCTCTGACAAAGAACGTAATGCTGTTGATCCCATGTCGGTCCGGGAGGGGGTTGTTGGGTGTACGGAGCGGACACCCCTGATATTTGTGTCCAAAATCCAGTAGGGTAAAAGGGTTCGGACGACGCTGTAAAACCAGCGCCCGAGCTCGACAAGTCGTCGAGTCCTCTGTAGACAGCATTCTGCAAAAAAAAAAACGGCCACCGCAGAGCCAACAGCGAGAGGTTCCGCCATAGGAGGCAGAGAATCGAGAACTTGTATGAAGACTAATCAAGAGAGGCTCCGTTTGGAAGACTCGGGGGGGGGGGGAGATAGTCGTATCGCACCTTGGAGTCCTGTTCAGTTCTGACCCGCCTCGGAGTCTTGGCAGGAAGGTTGTCAGAGCGATTTCCACAGTACTGACTCTCCCGCCAGAGAGTCTGAGGAATCAGGACCAACAAGATAACGGCTGCAGTCCCGCTCTTCTCACCAGCCAAAGCCTTCCTCATGGTTAACTATCTAACCCCCCACCACCACCACCAGCACACCACGATAGGGTTCTTAGTCGATAAGGTCATTCAACTAAAGAGAAGCGAAAATGCCTGGCAGATCCAGGAAACTCGATCACTTGACACTACGACAAACCAAGCGTTCTGAGATGTCACAGGTTGGCTGTCCACCCTCTGGGATCTTAACAGGCTTTCCAAGGAGTGGAATGGAATCATCTGATCAGGACAATTAGAACGTGTAACTTTGAAGTCGACTTCCCTTTTGCTTGACTGAACTGTTACTTTAAACAACCAAGAGGTACCAGACAGGTCTCCCCCGCCCTTAAGCGATATACCAGTAGGGAAAGCGCTGTACTGTAAGATGAGAAACCACTTATCGTCCCCTTTTTTTGGCTACGATCAAAGGGCGCTCTGGTCCCTGACCAGGCTTGCTTCCTTGCCCTAGAAGTTAGGGCTCCGCGCGATCGGCATTGTCCGACTGTCTAGGGCCTTGTATTACAAGCTCCCCCAGCTGAGGGAGCAGTTATTGGAATGAGCTCGACTTCGGATTGAAGGTGGTCACACAGCAGTAGCTACAGCAACACCACGGGTTCGGGGCAATCGTCGTTTCCGTATGTCCCCCCCCTCCCACTTCCCAATAGGTAACTGGAGTAGCCACAGAGCCCATGACGACCGAAATATCCACTCCTTCAGAACTCTTGTCTTCCGTATTTGTGTAAGAAAGAGATTAAACCAAACACACCCCACCTACTGTCCTCAAGTGCCAATAAAGCCCTGGGTAAACCAGATAACGACAATAACACGAGCGACTCGCTCCACACAAGGAACAGGCGAGAGAGAAACCGACTTAGCTACCGCGGGCAGAGCGAGCGACCCCGACCGTTCTGGTTACAGTTAAAGGTAGCGTATCTCACCGGAGTGGTGTAACGGACTGCGGCAGCAGCGGGAACACTTACCTGCCACCAGGTACGCTGCTGGAAATGACCTCATGTTTGGACACGCTGTAACTACATTTATCCATCACGTTAGATAAAATAAAAGTTTGTTTTAAAGTTGTAACTTACCAAACAGAGGCGATCTGGTCCTTGCTCGTAGCTGATCTTTCAGCAGGTCCTCGGCACCAATTTTTTTTTGCTTTAACTGCCAGGTTCGGGTTCGAATTATTGCTAGACAAAGGCATCCTCTTCCGTGTCAAAATATGATTGAAATGCTGTTCAATTCTAATTTTGTTCACCATACGCCCACTAAGTTATCCGATTCTATCCGGTGACGAAATTGTTGCGGTTCGTATGACTAATATTCCGAGACAGCGCCCTTTTTTAAAGTACCATCAACTAATGAAGATGAACCATCAAACTAATGAAGATGAATAATAATAATAATAATAATAATAATAATAATAATTAATAAAATACATAAAAAGAAAAATAATGTATATAGTCTTCTGTTCAGAAATCTAAAATAAATTTGAGAATAAAAATTACCTTAATAATTAGTTATTGCTCTGTACTTAATGGTAACACGAATTCTGCGATACGACACAACAAAATGTAGTTTAGTTCAAAATACGGAATAATAATAATAATGGGATTTCATTGGCAGTTCACCGTTTAGGCTGACCTCCCGTCGCCAGTTGGCCTTGAGAACCTTTCACTGCTTTACTACAAAAGCCTATGTCTGCTATTATGTTATATTGTTTTTACTTAATAGTCAGCTGTAGAATTATTTCACGTGTTGGATGAGAACCTCAGCAGGCATAAGACTGCATTTTAAAATTAATCGGACAGTGCGCTTTTGGAAGAGTCTGTTGCACTGATTCGAGAGGGTTTTTTTCTTGTTAATCTGTTTTGAGAGACAGCCAATGTTTGCAAAGTTAAGCAGAAGTGAAAATGGCAACTTAGTTGATTTGCGAAACACTTGTATGATAAATGAACTGACGTTTATTTATTTAAGCCAGCACTCTCCATACTGAAAAAAATTGGAACTTTGGCATATGATGTATGCAACGATAGTCTCACAAAGGCAATGTCAGAATATTCCTGGCCATCCATATACTTGGAAACACCTGCTGCTAATCAGTCACCGAGTCTGTCGTGTGCTGAACCATCAGAGTTTAATCCTGCAGCTCCTGACATCCACTATGAAGATCCAGTTAATTACCAAGAGATATATGTTGAAGTCCATCAATGCTGTAGAACTAAAGAAAATTGAAAAAGATGTGTGAATGCACTTTATTCAGCATCCAGATCGATGACAGTGTCAGCAAGATAGTTTGTTAGCTGAAGGACTGCAGTGCCGAATGACAGTTTGAGCTCTGTTTCTACTAATGTATTCACTAGAACAGAGTGGAGCCAATGATTAGCTTGAACAGCGAATGAAACCCTGACACTGTGGTTCAAATAATATACATATATATTTTGACATTTTGGTTTATGCTCACCAACCAGACCTTGGTTCGTAGGCTATTATTTCCTGAGTCCCAGTGTGAAGATTTAGAAGACCAACCCATGGGCTTTGAACACCTACTCTCCAAAGAATAAGGCCAATCTACTACACACTATTTTCCTGGAGCTAAGCAATTTCTTTGGCATCAGGCTTAACTCCTTGGTGCAGTATTTGACAACATTCCTGGTTACCAGAAAGCGTGCGTAAAGTTTGAAAAGACTTGAAATCGAGAAAAACGAAGAAAGAAAATCTGACTTTCTGTAAGCATTGAGTGGCAAGCAAATCCGGCTATCAGAACTTGGAGATATCTGAAACGTTTACCAGGCACTACAAAGGCAACTGCGACGTGTAATCTCGTTTTGACATACTTACCTAGATGCAACAGGCAGAAAGCTAGTTGATGAAGAAACGACCTGTTCCTGGAAAACTTGAATCAGAATCCAAGTTTGAGATTGCCAGTTATTTTGAAAGTTGAAGAGACGCGACCAATATAACTTCCACAATCAACAACGGAAATGCGCAGACTATTACTGTGAAAAGTAGGCAAGGAACCGAACATTTTTATCAGAATGCGCACAGAATGAAGATACCATGTTTTCTGCAAACCAAGATCCGCTGCCTACGCATTCTACCCTCCTCACAATTTGTGAAGACTGAACTGATGTTATCTGCTAGGCTCCTCCCAGAGATACTCGCAGAAGCATGAGACCAGCAGAAAGCGATTTCTGAAGTCCCTCATCTCCCAAGAGGGATAGGACTGTTCTATATCAGTGTGCCGTCGCTCTTAGAATAGTAAAATTCAATCGCCACACTTCGATGCAAACTAAAAAAATCCAGTCACATCGTGATCACATTGTGGATGACATTTGAACAAGCATGATGGCACTACATACTGTTGATGCGCAGCTAAGCATCGCCCTGAATTGGATCGGCGAGGCTTCTGATGATCATGACCTATTTGTCCACTCTCTTTCAGCCCGACACAAATTGTAGCCACAATTGCATACAGCCATAATCGTGAACTCACCAATGAAATATCTTGTATGCAATTAATGCACAAATGCTTATAGTTATGCCTACATTAGCACACGGTTGTTATAAAATGTATGATGACGAAATGTTTAACGAAAATTCATGCCGAAGTTTTTTTTTTAATTAGCGAAAGGTATTCTTTTCATTAAAATTAAATTTTGGGATATTTCAAAGGTTTGCCAATATTTATGGCCGTCAGTGTATATACATATTAATAATGGGTAGATTAAAATATACTGGTCGCGCGAATGTATTAAGTTGTTACAAACGTTTTGTCGTTTTTTTTTACCGAAACAGCGAGACTTCATATCGTTGCTGAACGTGAAGTTTAATAATCAAAGTAAGTTCCATTACAATCAATACCCTTCTGCCAATGAACTGCAAGCGCATTTATACCATTTAAAAAAAAAATTGGATTTCTGGAGTCGATAAACTGTTGGAAGGCAGTTTCAATTGCTGCATGGTTGGAGAAGGATTTCATAAGGAGGAAGCTGTCGAGGTGTTTGAAAAGGTGCCAGTCTGTGGGAGAAAGGCCTGGTGAATAGGCTGGGTGAGGGAGAACCACGTACCCCAACGTGTTCAGTTTCTGAAGAGTCACTTTTGCAACATGAGGACGAGCATTGGTGTGGAGCAGGATTGGGCCTCTTTGATTCACCAATGCCGGCTGTCGTTGGGAGAGTTTCTGATGAACAACGTTTAATTCACGACGGTACCTTTCAGCTGTGATGGTTTCGCCAAGTTGCAATCCACCAGACAGTGACCGTGACCTTTAGGTGGAGGCTGGGTTTTGGAATGTGGTTAGGCGCCTTGTCTCTGTCGAGACATTGTACTGATCATTTGCGAGTAAAGGATCCATTTTTCAACACACGTAATTTGATCAAGAAATGGATCATTTTTATTTCTTATGACAAGCAAAGAGCAGATCTCCAATCGACGATTTTGTTGTTGTTCATTTAACTCGAGAGGAACCCACTGTCAAGCCTTTTCACCTTCGCGATTGTCAAGATGCCAAGAAACAGTTGCAGTGTTTACGTCAATCTCTCCAGCAATTTCTCGCACTGTTTTCTTGGATCAGCTTCAACTGAGACTTTCAGACGATCGTCATCACATCTGGAAGGACATCTGTTATGTTCCTATTTTCAAGGCTCACATCTCCTGCTCGAAATTTTGCAAACCATCGTTGTACTGTGCGCTCATTTGCTGTGTCCTCGTCCCATGCCTGCTTAATGTCACCAGTTGCCTCGCTCACTTTGTGTTCTGGTTTGAACTCGTGAAGCAAAATGGCACGAAAGTATTTTCTATCCCTGCCTTCACTCAGAACCCATTTTATGATTTTTAAAAAGGTAGGTTTTGCATATTGTATGCCAAAGCACACGCTACAAAACGATATATAGCTTATCTACATACACCTTCACAAGCATCCAAAAAATGAACCCCTCATAATAAAAACAACAAAAACTTGAAAACCAGCGACCTTAAAAAAAAAATTTAGCGTTTCATAAAGGGAAGATAATTCAGATACTCCTGGGAATTTACTCTTGGAAGTTGAATCAATTTAGAATAAGTTGTCTGGAGAGATGTATTGAGTAAACTATCAACACATTTTAGGT
The DNA here is from genome assembly GCA_018389105.1 of Nautilus pompilius. Taxonomy (NCBI): domain Eukaryota; kingdom Metazoa; phylum Mollusca; class Cephalopoda; order Nautilida; family Nautilidae; genus Nautilus; species Nautilus pompilius. The sequence continues at coordinate 307,821 of JACATO010000345.1, read as the reverse complement.
CTTTTAAAAAATGATCCACTGCTCTAGTATAGATTTGATTTTCCTTTTCTGCTTCACTTGCTGACTCTCTTTGGCATTATAAATTTTGAAGAGCAATGGTCAAAACTATAATCAGAATTAAATTCTTAATATAAATTGCTTGCTTATCTAAAAATTAGATACATCCAATGCTGGTGCTCCAGCTCAGGTCAGTATTCGAAGCTGTAATATATTTGTACGTTTGCAAATTAGGCAAGAAGAGAACATTATTTTTGAAACTTTGGCATAAAAGGAGGATTTGATTGAATTTTTATGGTAGATGTAAATGTAAAAAATTTTTTTTTTAAATTGTAAACTTCATAAAAAAAGGAAAGCTAAAATTTTTGTTTGTATTATGTACGAGGAATTTACTTCCTAGAATAAATTAAGGTTTACAATATGCTAAACGAATTAAAATGAGGAAATTATTTGATTATAGGTGAATATTGCTAAAATTAGAAAATTGAAAAAAAAAGAAGTTCTAACAGTAATGAATTTGTTGTTCTATTCTTGATGGCCTTTTTATCACGAATAATTTTTGGTTCAACAAGAGGTAATGCAATCTTAACATCTGTTTCAGACATCAATCTTATAAACAGAGTAGATGTTTTGGCAACACTGGATAGAATCTCTAAAAGGTTACATACATTTTAATTCAGGATTATCACTATTAAATGTATGAGACACTGAACCTAATCAGAGGTGATTGCGTCAGTTTATATGAATACGTTAACAAAATTCACCAGGAAAATGTTTTGATCCAGATAAAGTTAATGGAAAAAAAGAAAACATTTCCATTTCATTATTAATTTAAAAGCTAATGAAGACTTCTATTAGTCAGAATGATCAAAAATGAAAATTAACACTATAAAATAATTGTTCAATGTTAACTATCATCAGATACTCAATCAAGATACAAATTGATTTCAGAAAAGGATTTGCAGATTATTAGTAACAAATTTCAAATCTGAATAACATTGTATTTCAGCTAAAATAATGCTAGTAGAAGTCAGCCATGAAACAAAACAGGATCAGACCTTAAAATATTATTAAGGGTGATTATATTAGACGAAGTTTATTGAAATAAAGTCTCAGTACAGATTGACTAGAATTTTTCCAGGTTTAAGTACAAAAGAACTTCTATTAATAGTTAAGTGGCATTATTCATTAAAGAATGGTAAAGGAGCCGTTTAACGCTTATTGTTACTTTACTTCTCATTATTCATGGATAGAAGGAATTATTCAGCTTTAAAAAAGTGGTTCTTGAAAAGATCTCGGTTTTGTAAGATTCTAGCAATCGGTGCTGTTGTGAAACAAGCACGAGTTTTCTTACGAACTCCAGGGGTGGATCTATGGGGTGGGTGGGAGAGGGTTACCGGGTATCCGTGAAAACTCCTCCAACTGAATTATCCAAGTATAAAATGTAGTAAGTTCGTTAGCGAAAATCGCGAAACAAAACGAAAGGTAGAATTTTGAAACTAAGAACCATAATGTCACTGATCAAACAACACCTAATATCGATCAGTATTGAACGCGTGGCATCGATACACTTAACTAAAAAAAGAAAAGAGGAGGAAATAAGATGGGTAAGAGTGACGCGAGTAAGGCTTGGTGATGGATATTTTCGAGATCTGTAAAGATGGACCCACTAAAAATATCCTAGATCCCCCCTCACTCAGCAGAGAGTTGTTTTGCGAATGAAGAGCTAAGAACCATTTTATTTGTTCGTCTAGTAATTAATAATATTCCGTGGTATCTTCTGTTTTTAACAATAGAGTACATTTTAAAAGTGTTCAAATGCTGCAATAATTCTGTGCTCATCGTAGTTAGCAGAGCGGTGCCCGGCTGGCTGGCGATTAGGTTGACGCCATAATGCTGTTTGGCGACCGGTAATTTTTTTTTTACTTTCACTGCAAAGAAACCTCACAAAAACAACTCCGAAACACCGGAAAATATGACAATCTTCAATAAATTATTTCCTATCTGCATTAAATAACTTGTGAATAGTAATTTTAGCGTTGAAGAGCCAAATAACGAATGGTAGCAGTGATTGCTAGAACTGTTTGGCAGATCTTCAAGAAGAAAAGGAAACAGGTTAAAATAAAACTGTTACAAAGAAAAGGGAAAACAAAAATCTTAAAACTATAGTTAATTTCAAAATAACTGGAGAATTCCAGGTAAAAGAAACATGTTCAGGTGTTTCATGTTATTTGTATTCTCGCGGGTGCACGTTGCTGCCAGTATGACCGCTTATCAACACCATCCCTCCATTTTCCAAGAGACTCGTTTATTCCCCTGAGCACACTGGATGTCTTCAACCTCACAACATCACCACTGATTTCCTAAGCCTCGATTGACTTTGGATTCTGACGCCTACAGTAGAGGACAAAAGTTTAAGAACGATGGCAGAACAAACATAAACTGACACTTAAATTGCGTGAAAAATAAACATTCCAGCTCGGGCAGTAAGTACATTGGTTGAAAAGCAGTTTTTTGTTCTTTTGATTGGCACGTATATCAACATGATCGGTAGTCGATATTTTGCATACGCCCGATTTTCTTACACTATGATGGCATTCCATGTCGAAAAAAGTTTAAGAAAGAATCAAACATATTCAAAATTTTATCACAAAACCCAAGTTTTCAGAGATTACACGAGATTAACGGACCGGGGAAGTCTTAGTGTTTGGTCGAGTAGCCATTAACATCAATTACAGTCTGACAGCGGTTATGTATGGAGTCCACAAGACGGATACACCGGGCCAAGTCGACTGAATTATTTCAATCTTTTCGCACATAAGTCTATCTGATCCAAATTTCTGGAACTGTAATTCATTGGACCAGAGAAGCCTTTCCCCCCATATTTATAGGGTCCAAAGGAGAGAGTTTTTGGCAAATCGAAGTCGGGCGTTTTGGTTCTTAAAAGAACCAAAGGGATTTTTTTCTGGAAACACGTTTAGTCAATTCAAACTTACAGAACCGTCTTTGGACTCGCGGATTTCGGTAAGTTTTTCAAATCACCTAAAATATTAACGGACGTCTTGTTTGACTTAAATTATCCCCCCCTTTATTAAATCCTTTGTAAAAAGTCAAAGAAGTTAGGAAATAGTTTACTATATTCTTCTGTTCGTCCGAAAAAAATAATTATAAGCAGTTGAAATTTTGTCGCTATAAATTCCGTCATAATGTAAAAAGAAAAAAAGGAAGGCTTGCGCATGTATGTACTACCGATCTTGTGGCCTTTTTTATCGGTGTAGTGCCCGTGTTGGGATGTTTTTCTTACATATTTTTTGTCAATTTGTTTGTTCAGCCATCGTTCCTTAAGCCTTTGTCCACCCAATGTATTTAACACCAGTGTCTACCTCGACACAATGATACCTTTCACTAAGATGTTGTAAAACCCATTCGTTATCACTTGATGGTTCCTCGGAGTCGGGACCATTCGTTTACATAGTCATCCTTTAGTGTCACCAGTTTTTGAAAGGCAAGGAAGAGAAAAATAAAACCTTTACGCCGTTGTTGTTATTATTTCTCTAATACGTTAGAAAACTTCGAGAAAGTTTGTTGCACTGCCTCTAGCTACTCTTAATTACTCTATCAATTAAAAAAAAAAACTACAAACTAAAACAAATGTTTATTTTTTATACTCTGTATACAGTTGAATCTCTCATATCCTGAACCTAAATATCCAGACCTCTCGGTTATCCGGAATACATGATTAGTATTTGTCCGCAATAATGCGAAGCATATCTTCCAAATGTTATGCGGTTTAATGAAGCCGCATACTAAATTTAAAAAAAAAAAAAATTCGAAGATTTAGAATTCAAATGCTCCTCCCTCCCTCCAGGGTTAGCTGTCAAATTTTTAGTGGGGGATATGTAATCCGAAAGGTAACTGTGCAGGGAAAGAAACTGTTTACTAGCTAGCCAGCCCCCCCCATTTTAAAATCGTTTACAGAAAGTTAGAACTGGGTTTTCAGTGTGACGAAACCAGACTGTGACTACATCTGTATGCAATACCTTCCTTCACTATGCGGAATTTTGCATATCAAAATAGTTGGCCATTTCTACCGATCCGGATATACGAGGTGGGAGCATAATTCAGGTACCCAGAAAATGTGCGAGTTTAGAGGTCATTTCAACTGAAGGATTACATATGGCCTAGTTCCAGAGAAGTCGCAGTAGACATAAAACTGCCAAAAAATTTAAATGTTTTTGGTGTCAATCACCGTTAAACTATTAATTCTTATGGTTGAATTTACTAACTGCGAATTTCTAAGGAAAAGGTATAGTTTGTCCTACGCCTAACCGCTAGGATTTTTGGCACTTATTTACCTCGCGAGTGTAAAAAAAAAAAAAATTTACAAATAAAAATAACTGCAAGAAAAATTGGGATAAGTAGGGGGGGGGCCCTGCAGTAGACGAGAGGCTGAAGCTGAAATACGAGCCGTTAACCGACAGCCGCCCATACCTGGCACGGGCAGGGAGGGCTAGTTGTCCACATTACTCAGAACCCACGTCTCTCACGGTGCGCAGCCCCCCCCAACTAATTTCCTGTACGCAGATATTTTCCTACGCCTGACGTACTTGGGGATGTCAACAGCTGGTAATGAGCCGCAGACACGGGGGCGATAGCAGAAGCCGAAATATTTGTGCCGATTGGACGTAAATAAAGGGCAGCAGAAAGACTCGCTTGACGTCAGGACAACACACACGTGCGCGCGCGCGGAAGCTCTCGCCCCACCCTGCACGATATCTACAAGGGAGACAACCAACTCTGGTAATGGAGCGTAGTAACGCGGTTGTCAGGTGTTGGGGTACGTTGTCAGCCTTGCACTTTTCGATTTGGAAAATCCGACCAGAACACTTCGTGTGGAAGGAAAATCGGCCGCACGACTGGCTGATGAAGAAACTATGCTATGGGGGAGGTATACACTAAACCGACCTAGTCCGATCAGGATTCGACCTCAGCTGTAGCAGTCCGGTAGATTAACCAATGACCACCTTGCCATCCCAAGCAAGATGTTTCTGGTCCGCGTTATTAACATCTCATCAAACCATCTTTAATGGGCATGACCATGAAATGTAAAAGGCATAACAGATAACATAGTTAAAATAATAATAATAATAATTAAACATTGAGAATAGTAGTCAGGAGCTGTTTCTAAACACAGCCCCTAGTAGAATGGCAATAAATGAATTTTGTCTACCATGGCTACCGGGAAATATTCTGTTCGTCACACAGAAACTCACTCTATTATTAACCAAATATAATTCAACTAGAAACAGATGGACAAGGGGAAAGTATGCTGGGGTTTTTAATCTGATAGTATGAAAATTTTATCAAAAAGGTCTTTCCTTCTTTAGCTATTCTTGACTGCCATTGAACTGTGTTTTTATTTAAAAAGTTCTATATTTGGTGGGTTTTCCACCGATTGTTTTGCATTAAAAAATAATAATTAGATCCGATGTGCATTGCACTGGAAGACTAAGGATGAAGTGGTGGGCATAACAAACAAAGCTGAAGATGAATGGTCTCAAATGACGCTTCTGTGAGGAGTAGCTGGTGTTAGCTTGACTCCTAGTCATAAGTAAGTGTTTCAGCAAACCTCCATTTGAAGAAAAAAAAAACCCAGCCAACATTCAAAATTTAACTATTAAAACTCGTTAAAAAAAAAAAAAAAATATATATATATATATAATGATTTTAATTATTCAGATAGTTTCTGCAATTAGATAAAAATATCAATTTCTTTCATTTGAAATGAAGATGTCTTGGTGGGGGAACAAGTGGAAAAAATACAGAAAAGTAAAAGGAAGGAAATTCATTGCTAAGCAGAAGATCTGAGCTTTAATTATTCCATATCTACTGAGTTATGTTTGCCACGAACACACATTAGTAAAGAGTTCTGCCATTTATGTATAACTTATGAGGGATTATGAATGAAAAAGTTAGGCTTTGTTCTGTAAAAAATTTATGGAATTAATTTTATTACTGTTTTAATTAGAATTATAATATTATCTACAAAATGTTTTTGTTCAAATTGTGGGGACGTGAATCAGCTTTGAGTTATTGATGGTACTGAATTCCTATTTGCCACAACTATTTTTCTTGTCAGTTTTACAAAATTTTCATTTCCACATGAATTTTTCATTTCACACAGTTGATCTATACATTTAATGTCAAAAACTTGGAGGAGGAAACCAGAAAAGCCTGGATCATGAGAATATTTTCATTATATTCATCTACACTTTAGTTAAATGTAAGAAATGAAAGTTAGACAACAAAATATGTTTACTTCCAAGTTAAAAAGATAAACATCAAACTAGAGTAAAAATAAAACATGACAGATTCTGCAGAATTACAAGACATTCAACATTTTCTTAAGACAAAATTAAAAATTTTTCATTTTACAAATTTCTAAAAGTGCTTTCAAAACCAAATATAAATGATCTGGTAAAAAAACATTGCCATTAGCAGATTTTTACAATGATGTTGATTTATTTTTTAGATAAATCTTTTGAGTTTTCCTTTTCTTCAGATTCTGTATATTTACTTTTTTTACCAGTCTGAAAAAAAAACAAAAAAAAACAAGTAGATACCTTAAAAATGTTTTTTTTTTAGAAAATTTCACAGACAGTTGACTTGCTAAACTCACTTTAGTCTGCTCAAGCACACATTATTATGAGGAATGGGGGGCAAACGCATTTTTGCTAAAAAAATCTGTTAAACATTTTTAAATTGCAATTAGCATAAAAGTGCTCATTATTTACCATTACAGACATCTTTAGCAAAAATCTGATAAAATCACTAGAAAGCATTCAAAATAAAACTTAAAAAAAAAAGCTTAGCTAGCATTATCAATAAGATTTAGAATACAAATGAAAAGTAGTTTCCTAAATCATTATTTTTTTAAATTTTAGTCTTATGAAAATAAAATCTGCATTTTAAGTGTTTTTCCACCTAGTACTGTATAAGGTGTCATTTAAAGAAACAGATAAATAAATAAATAACAGTTTTAAGCACTCGGACCTGTCTTTGAAGCCTTCTGACAAGATACATATATGGAAGGAGAGATATCTTGAGTGCTTGCTAACTTGGAAGTTAATGCCCCATTTCCTGTTCACAGTAGTCTGTGTTTTGTGCTCTATAACTTTAATGTTTATGCCCAGTTAAGCTAAGAAAACATAAGTAGATAAAATGCCATATTCTTATCAGCTGGAGTCTTTGGTTTATATCAAATAAGGATCTGTAATGCAGGATGAAGTGAACCAAGGTATTAAATGTTGTTAGAATTTAACCTGCACTACCAGGCTGAGAAGCAAAATAAATATTAACTCATTGACTCTTGGTTATATAACAGTTATAAAAATAAAGACTCCCCATCATCATTTCACAGTCATTTGAGAAATCCAACAAGGGTGGGGGGACTAAAGCACATTTAAGTGACAGTCTACAGTAAACAACATGAGATGGTAATGCATAACAATGACACCAGGGGTCATTGAGTTAAGATAATTACAAAAAAAAGAAAGAAAATAGTAGTACCTTCATAGTCCTCCGGTAATTAAAGAGTTTAATGCTGGACAGAGTCCTTTCTTTGGTCTCACTTTTAGCTGTGATTCCCATCACCCAGGGATGTCTCAAGGCCTGAAATGCTGTAAGCCGTTTCTGGGGATTTGTCACCAGCAATTTTCTTATCAAATCCTACATTTTAAAAGACATTCAACTTAGCATTAACATCTAATTAGTTGCTTATTTCTTTTGGCACTCAAGGTAAAATTAGGATTTTGTTATTGCTGGCTCATCTGCTTTGAAAATGTTTCAGTGTCTGTCCAAAGAAAGCTACAAACACATGTGTAATGAGTACAGAAGATCTAGTAAGCACCCACTGCATTCAGAAAATAGATCTATTGAATGCTGAAAAAAACACTGATGAGAGTGAGTACCCCACATTGTAATAAATCAAAATGTTTACATAACTAGTTTTGAAAGAAAACAGTATCATCTGTTTAAAAACCCTTGTAGGCAAAACAGGTGAGCTTGCTGTAATCAACATATAACCTCAACGAACAAACACTTATTATTATGTTCAATAGTATTAGTACAGTGTATGTTCGAGAAACTCCCAAGTATTATTGCCATAGCTATTTTGTTTTTTAAAATCATAAATAATTGTAGTAATACTCATCTAAGCCTACTAACTTTGTAGAGTTTGCCAATACAAAGAGAAAGTTTAGTTGATCCTAAATTAAGTTAAAAAAGAAAAGGATAGCTGAAATATGACTAAAAGCAATGGCTAAAATAACTTTTTTGTATCCTGTAAATGTTCAATACCTTTTGACATTCATCCATGTGCTTTGATGATTTTTTTTTTTTGCCATTAATATTTTTTACTTGAAGGGTCAGTGTGGAATCTGAAATTAGTTCCTATTCAATGATGATTAAGAAAAAGGTCCCACAATGTGATACTACTAAAAGCAAGAAACTGTTCAGCTATGATAACTCAGCTCAGAGTTGATTCAACTGCAATAGTATTTACAATCACAGAGGATGATGCCCATGTTGAGTTTGGCAAGGAATAGAGGCAGGGAGTCAAATTTTTGAAGCAGTGAATTGTGGGAATAACCATTTGCTTAATTATTGGTAAGATTCATACTCACCCCTCTACAAATGATCATAAATGCACATCAAGCACATTAGTGCAGCAGGGAAGTGTCTCAGCACATGTAAAGCTCTTCCATTTTGAAAGATTTATCTAAGCTGGAATGATACGCTTGCTTCATCAAGTAAATGTATTGTTTTATGCACAATATTACTTCATTTTTTTAATTAACAAGTTAAAAAACATTCAAACATTATACTAAATGAAAAAAATTTTAAAATTAATTAAAACTAAAATTGCATAATTTTAAAAGGCAACAATCAAAAATTATTTATGCTTGCTCTGATTTAAGTACACTGTATTTTATCTTCCAAAGTAATACTGCATTCCACATAGCTTTTAACTAATTTACAGGAGAAATGTAGTAATAATAAAGCTTGCATGATAACAAATAATGCCAAAAAAGTGTAATACTAACAAATATAAACTGGAACAAAATGAAGCTGCTTTTTAGTTTTAATAATTTATAATACATATTCTGACAAAATTGTATTGTACTTAATTCTTTCAATAATGGAGTTAAACAACGTGGCTATGCTTGAAATGAAATTGAAAGTAACAAGCTTTGTTTATCCAATTTTTAATTTTAAAATATTTCTTAATCAAACATTACTTCTCTCCTTATAAAGCTATTATCTGGGAGCATCATTGTTTATAAATATATAAATTTATTTATTTATAACCAGGGATCAATTTGGAAAACTGGGAACACAGATCAATTTTTTATGCTAAAAGTGAATTAAATATGTTCTATTTTGTTTGAACAAATATATATGTAAAAATCTTTGATAAAATTAAATGTTTTTTTAAAAAAGAAATTTTATTTAAACATTAAAATTCTGTTCAGTATAAGATAATTTCATGTAGAATTATTTTTATATTATAAGACTTTTTGGAGTTATCGCCCTTATATAAAATAAAAGTAGTAGTAGTAGTAACAGTTTTTATTGTCATTCTAATCATTGTTCTTATCAAAATTATTTCTCATAATACAGTATTTAGTATGTACTAAAGATGTAAAGATTTGTCTTAATTCTAGAAATGCAAACCTAAGACATTAGTAGTTGTTATTATCAACTCATTTTAATAATAATTACTATTGTACTGTCTGAAGATAAATTCAGTGTAGCAATGGATTCAGATCTACATCTGAAATACATGAACTATCAGTAAATAAGATTTTCACAGGATAGTGAGAAAACTCTGATTGAGAGCAAGCACTTGGGCAAATCTTAGCTCTCCTTCCCACAGTGTGGAGTCGGGGTAACTGGCCTACTCAAATAGTCTTACAAAAACTTTCACAGGCATAAATAAACCTCACTTATAAACAGCTATGATGGCCAAACATGGAACCAATCTAGCTACACATAAAAAAAAAACTTCTTTACACAGTTAGCTCTTTCTAGTTTCAATAAACTGGTAGGTGCACACAAAAAAAGGTTCTGCATGCTCATGCAAAACCAGTTTTATTCATCTAAACATCCTGCTGAATTACATGCAAAGTTACTTGGTTGACTGACAATTTGAAGTGTGTGTGCATGCAATAATAATAATTTAAAAAAAAAATTACCTGTTGGTTAAGCCTGTAAGCATTTGCAAAGATAATTATAAAAATGAACATCAAGGAATTCTCAACAACAAAACAATTAATGATAAAGTAGTTTAATACAGATTACACTGGACAACAATCAATTTTCTACTGAGGTAAAAGTATGTCTTAGACTAATTTGAGTACCCTGTTTTCAAATCTGAAATCAGAATTAACCCAATATGCAAGAATTTGTAGTTACAGAAATAAATGGAAATCTAATGTTATATATTTTGAGTGTTCTTTCTAGTACTGTGTACACACAGCAGGCTACACTGGAGAACCACATGGTTGCCTGCTTACACGTACACACATGTGCTTGTGGAATAGCCGAGATGATGCAAATCACTATAAGATCAAAGAATGGCCATCAAGAACAGACCATACTCCAGGAAAATTCAATGTGCAACATGTGCCACTGGTAAGTCTGCAAAGAATATTTCTTCCACCACTGCATATAAAGCTTGGTCTAATGAAGAGCTTTGTAAAGGCAATGAGTGTTGAAGGTATGGGTTTTCTTTATTTGAAAAAAAAAAATTTGGATCAATTTTAAATGATGCCAAATTGAAGGTTGGAATATTTGTCAGACCACAATTTGTGATTTATTTTCCAATCCAGTTTTCCAGTCAAGGCTTATGGGAAGCTTTCAAACTGATAGTCCACAATTTCCTTGGAAAACACAAAGCAGACAACTATGCCGAGTTGGTCCAAGACACGATAAAAGCCTTGGAAGATAAGAGTTGCCGTATGTCGCTCAAGTTGCATTTTTCTCATTCACACTAGGATTTCTTCCCAGCCAACCTTGGTGCTGTGAGCGATGAGCATGGTGAGAGGTTCTACCAGCACAAAGGTGATGGAGACCTGCTGCTATCAGGGGAGATTCAACTCTGACATGATGGGGGACTATTGCTGGTTTATTCAGAGATAAGCCACTGCTATTCACAAGCATAAATCAAGTACTTAAAGCATTTCTAAGCAGTTAATATATACTTTATACATTGTGTTTATGTTGTGAAATGAATTTATTTTTTTTGCAATTCTGCAATGTGTTTGATTTATTAATAAACAATGGCTAAAAATGAAAGATATGCTGGGTCAATTCTGACTTCAGATTTGGGATGAGCTGCTTGATTTGATAAAGGACACCTACAAATAACTCAGTAGCAGATGCAAAGTTACTTTTGTTGTGCAGTGTAATTGAGGAGAAACACAAGGTAAACATTAAGGGATGAACCATAGTAATTTATTTTCCAATATTTCTTTTAAATATAGGGCTATCAACTGATTTATTCCAGTTTTTAATTTGTAATGATTTTACATAAAAATCAAACTGAAAATCAAAGCCATACACAATCTTGGAAACATGATTCAGAAAGACTTAACACTCAATACAGCATCACTTCTATTCATTAACATCAGTAGTAACATCATTACATCTCAGTTAGCAGCACACTAGTTAGTTTTTATCAACAACTGGGTGCAATCATTAGAATTGATTACTATTTCATATTCATAATATTTAGTAGATATTTGATAACAGCTGAATGGCATTAAAAAAAAAAAGCATTTCTTTCAATAAACACATTTATTTATTTGGTAACATGGAAGTGAAACAATGGCATACCAGATTTTCCCTTAAAGTGAAAATGTTCTAGATTTGTTATGATACAGCTGCTACCACTATTGTCATCAGTAAAATGGGAAGCAAGTTAAACAATGAAAATATGCCAGGTGAAGATTTTGTGAACTCTGAAAACAATATTCCAACTTGCAGTCAAAACAAACAAACAAACAAAAGACTAAAAAAACAAGGATGACAGCAATGAAGTCCTAGCTATTCAAGCAAGAGAGACAAAACAGTCACTTAATTATGTAGAAATGTTCATGAAATAGAATTTGGACAGATTTTTCTTGGATTTTTTCTTTATTAAAAAAAATTTAAAAACAAATGTTGGAAAACAGAAAAATCCAAAAAGTGACAAGGAAAACTGATGGAGTATTTTTGTTTTAAACTATTATAACGTATACAAGTACAGTACAGGAATGTATGCATTTGTACAGTTTTAGTATTAGTAAATATTTTAATTTAGTAAAGTTTTAGTGTTCAATTTTAAGATTTTTTTGCCAGTAGTTAATTTTCTTTTGTATTAGAGAGATTTAGAGAGGCTGAATTTGATAATGAATTGGTTTAATCTGACAATTTTCTCTGTAACAACTTAGTCCAAATTAACAAAGTTAGACTGTAGATTAAGCTACTGCTATCCTTTAGTGATGAGTAGTAAAAGGTAAACTTACTTTTGCATCTTTACTGACATCATCCCATTGAGGTGAATTGAAATTGTAGTCATTTTTTATAGTTCTTCGGTATATATCCCAGTCATTGTCAGCATAAAATGGTTCATAGCCTGACAACCTTATCATGAAAGGAACAAGTTGTTGTATTTGAAGTTTACATTTTCAGTTCAGAATAATAAGTAAATCGAATTTTAATATTAATTTTAGTTTCTGAAAGAATGCAGGATGCCAGGCATAATTTATACAAGGAACCCAGGTAAAAAAAATAGGTATGAATACAATTATTTTTAATTATGAAATTTCCACTCAAGCATTATAAAAAAAATACATTTTTAAAAACTAAATATACTGTTTTGAATGTTTCTGCCTGCTCTAATGTCTGAAATTTATAAATATTCTAGAGAATATGTGAAACTGTTTATGATAATTCAGTATCTTTTCTTAAATATGAGTTCCATGGAAGCACAGCATACTAAAGATGTAGATGAACCAAAAGTTTGTGTAATAAAACTAAAATGCCTTTTGTTTAATGTTTGCTAATTCAGTTAGTTAATACTAGCATCCTGTTAACTTTGTAGCCAAAATGCAGTGTTCTTCACAATTAAAATTCTGTTAATAATGAATCAAATTATTTTGGAAACTATATTTTCCAATTTAGTGTATCCCATGAAATAATGAAAAGTATGGCTTTAACCTACTCAAAGTTGAGTTTTTAAAAGACTTTCTAAAAGGATATTATTACAATATCATGAAAATATCAAAGCTGTAACAATTTTATCACAAACAAAAATGAGTGGTGGTAAACAGGAACATACCTTAAATAAAGGTTAATTCTTGTATGATACAATACTCATTCATATTCAGCAGAGAGAGAAGTGCAACCAAGCTTACAAAAGAATGCACTATATGTGTGTGTAGATTGGCAAATATACAAATTTTTAAGTGTATTTATACTCATATATTTTGTTTGTAAAATTTGTTCTTAGATTAAATTCCATATAGGAATTATATTTGTTAAAATTATTAACAGAAAAATTATCATACAGTTAAATTTATTGATAAACAAGTATCTACTTTACATTCTGTTGTTCCCTAAAAAGTTGTCTATCTTACATCACTATGTAATTTTTTTAAAAATAGGTATTAATAGTTTTCAATTAAAGTAGCACCAGCTACCAGCTTGTTAAAACAAACATCTAGTCTATTCCTCAAGTATCCTTGAGGATCTTTTTTTTTCTTTACATTTGATGGTAAATTGATTATCCTTAAACAGAAAATAATCTCAACACCTCAGATCCTATGTGGTTTATCCTATCAAATATTGTTCACTGTGTGTGTGTGCTTGCGTGTGCATGTGCGTGTGTGTAATAATGAAAATAATAATAATAATAATAAACACCTCTGTTAATTTAAAATGACTGTTCACAAATTACATATGAACACCTGGGTGCATGACTTTGGTAGGATGCTACCCACATAGCAACCACACTTTTAGGTAGTAAGCAGTGTAACCTTTTGTCAAGTGTCAAGGAATATCCAAGACCATACTACCTACTTACTACTTGAACTGTAGAAGTATCTGGAAAACCCTGAAAACCCTACCAGAATTCTTCATTTTTAGATGTGGGAGAAAGCCTAAGTGCCCAAAAGAATCTTGCACAGGTGGCCGGTGAAGAATAACAAGGAGGAAACTTTCCAGGGAAGTATGCCTAACCAAGATGGTCCCAAATGGGATTTGGACATGGGCTGTCTGTCAACCATGGCAGTGCAGTAGCCTAACCACTGAAGCATTAACCTCCTATACATGTAAAAATCTTTCTTGATGTTGCATAATATTAATAATATTATAATATTAACACCAATAAAATGTTTTAACTGGAATAAAATACTTAAGTTATGAAAATAACTGAGCTTCTGTTGATTTTGTGTTTAGCTTTGTCAAATCCATAAGACAAAAATAAATATATAAAGAACTAAAATAGGTTACGTTTAACCCAGAGAAGGGGAGAATAAGTAATGTAAACAAAACGTTTTAAGTCCATAAAACTTTGTTCTAACATAAGTAAACAAGATATTAAACTGTCTAGAACTTGTTATAACTTGAGTATAGAACTTTGTTTTTTTTAAAAGAAAATCACACTTTCTCAGTTCTAAGGCCATCGTTTATATTAATAATGTTATTGTATAAGGATGTGAGAGAATATTTTATGATTTCTGAAATATTTAATGTAGATGCATCAATATTACTGACAAAAGGTCTGAGAGATACACAAGTTTTGCGAACTTTAGGTAAATTGTACACACTGAAAGTTTTTTGTTTTTCAAAATTTTTAATGATTTTGACATTAACCTCTTGAGAGCAGAAGTCAAATGTTAGTTTACTTGATTATAAGTACAAGAGCACTACAGAGAAACTATTTTGATATTGTAATCTATTTTGCTTTAAAACAGTGGTAAAATTTCCTTTATCAGATGGAAGTATCACATTGCTGGAATCAGAGAGAGGTGGTTTTGATTTGCAGAGAACATTAGTTATCTCTGCTTTGATTTTAAGGGTAGAGAAAAGTATCCACACCATTAAAACAAGCTTCAATATGAGAAGCAATATTGAAAACTGGTAAAACCTCATATATACACACACTCTTCTCATCTGTCTGGCCTTTAGAACATCTCCTTACTTGACCACGTGGCATTAACCAGGCATTAAGTTAAAGTAGATGGCTAGATCCTGTAATTATTTCAAACTAGTGCTTGATGGTCAAACTTTTTTTATCCCACTATTAATTTCATTTATTTTCACTCTCAATCACGAATCGCATGTTCTCAACTATCTAATGCAGGTGTGTATAGGATCTATTCTGTAAGTTTGGCAGGGGCTCTAGCTTTTTTTAGGTTGAGATTTTGTGTCAAAGACTAATGTTGTGCCATCCAAAATTTCACATTTATTTAAGGTACACTTTTGTATACCAACACTGTGTGTAAATTTAAAGTTAATTGTTCCAAATTTAATGTTAAGAATTTTTAGCAATGTGAACTAAAAATGAAAAATAAAATAGACAGCTGATTTAAAGTTTTAACTGGTGGTCAGCCATGAATGCTAAATTTGGCTATGATTTAACAAAAAAAAGTTATTTTAAAAGCAAGCAAAAGTCAGTTTAGCCAAAGATTATAATTATATAATTTTACTAAAATGATATAAAATATAAAGTAATAAGTACTTTTAAATTGTGCAACAGGACTCTCATGCATGCAAATAAAAATTTAGTACATACAAAAGTTGGTTTTGTGAATAACAACAACAACAATAGATCCTTTCCAATTTTATTCTATACTAACAATTTTTATGCCTTTTCTTTTAATATTTACAGAACAATAGATAAGTCCCCTCAAGGAGAAACACTCTTAGGTGAAACATCTGAATGAACCACCAGTCTAAAGGTTGAAAAATCTAGCCTGATTCTTATTTCCAATTTCACATACCATGCTCTATAAAAAGGTATCAAATCATTTTAAAATAACAACAAAACATACTGTACTTACAGAATGTAGATAATGACACCAATACTCCACATGTCAACAGGAAAGCTATATTTTTGTTCTTTTATTATTTCAGGTGCTACAATGAAAAGATATCAAAATTAAAAAATGTAACTGATAAATACATTTTTCAACTGAAAATACTATGATATTCTGACACGTTTTGTTCATGCTATGTACAGCAGTATTGGTTTTTATTTTGATCCATGAAGTAAATAATAAAAGAAACTGTAATAAAAGAACAAGCTATGGTTATGGTTTAATACTGCATTTGGCATCAAGCTTCTAGGTTGATCCAAACTAAAAATCTGCATATTTTTTGTGAGTGCTATAAATATTTATATTGCTTTACCTAGTCATTATTAGTCTCTTTTTGGTCAATATTAGTTTTCCTATAATAATGAGTATTTTTCATACGTCAAAATTAAGTGTACATAACTCAAAAGCTGATCGCTTAATTGCAAACTACCTTCATATAGTAACTTGCACTAGGTAATTAACCTATAATGACTTTGTGCTGTTGTGTGCAGCTACAAAATAGAGTAAATAAAGCATAAATGGGCTTCTGTCTGTTGCAACAGATATAGTAAAAGGTATACAGTAATGAGTGAAACAAGGATAGGTGGCAGTTGGAGAGTTCTAAGTCCATTACTGTATGCCCTTAATAAAACTCAGTCAATATATGCCAACATTTCATCCTACAAAATCCCAATAAGAAATCCTTCTACTCTGATATGACAAGATACCCATAAGAGAATCATGCCAGTGGATTGCACCAAACACATCACAAACCTGTTTAAGGGTTAAACTTACAGTGCATAGGGTAGTTTGTCTTTATCTTTATCTACAAGCCAGTCAGTAGCTAAAAAAATAGAAGTTCTTTTGATTTTTTTTTTCATTTTTCCAGCATGGATTATTATAAATAAACAGGGATAACCTGATAAATTATTCTTCTAACCATTCTAATAACAGTTTTCAATAAGATTTTGAAACAATAAAATAATCAGCATTTTTTAGTACTCAATACAAAAACTCAATTTCCCTGCCTACAATGTTTTTAATACTTTACTGTTCCACCAAAAAGTTTGTTGCTTTTTGATTTTTATAGAGTTGAGTATTTTGTCTTCTTTTTTGGAAGAAATAGATTTATAAAGTTCCTTAGTAATTATTTTTTTTAAATAAAAAAATTCTTAATAAAGAAAGATCTATGTTTAAAAACACGACACAACAATTGGGCAAAGACAGTAAAGTTTGCAACCAAACAACACATCAAAAAAGTGTGCAGAGACCCAAAAAAATGGCATGACAGTTGGGTTCATAATTTAAGAAAGAAATAAGTTTAGGTAAATCAACTTATAAGTTCAGACACAATTACTTAGAACTTTCTAAATGTTCAATGTTATATAATAATGCAAAAGACAAGTGAATGGTTGTTGGTTATCATATTTCATATATTTCAACACATTCTGATGACCTGACTTCAGCCTAACAATTTTTTTCTCCTATGGCTCTGCTTCAGACAAAAGAATCTGACTAGTTTGTTATGTTGCAAGTACCAACTTTTCCTCTGAAAGGCATGATGCCATCCCTGTTTGCTCATGCTAGATGGTCTCCAACATTCAACATATCATGTGCAAAATGTGGATTGCAGTGCATAAAGGTGTCTTCAAAATAGTCAAATATTGGTTTCAATGCTTCAAGCATTGATTCTTGAAGCTGCTCAAAATCTCTAATTACATCATCAATAGGAATGAAAGCATAAACAACAAGCATTTTGGAATACATTATTTTGTTTACTCCCCTTATATATTTTGGCTGAGTCATGAGTCATGTTCTTGAATCTTGCATCAGATGCACTGTGCCAGATGAAAGAAACATCCATTTAAACAAACTCTATAAAATTTTTTTTTGGTAGCATTGTAAAATTTCTTTTTTGAACTACACATAATTCTATTGGGTTGTTTAGGATCATACTCCATCAGCAACTGAAGTATTCAATGGTTTACACATTCCATTTTATTACCAGAAAGATGTAGAGTATGGGAAAGACCATACCTATATGTTTATGTGAACTGCTGTTAGTTGATAAAATAGCTGTGGTGTGATTCTGAATATGGCATCTAATAACTAGTTTTTGTTGTTATTCATGAGACTGAAATTAGACTATCATGAATATGAAAAAGCACTCAAAATCAGCTTCACCAGAGTCATGCAGCAAGAAGTTCTTATTTCTGCTGATGACTCTTTGTTTGAAACTGCTTGTCCCTTTCAGCAGTGTTTCCTTTCTACTGGCTGTTGCAAAAAATATTGCATGTCTTGAATTATGTACTACAAGCGAACATGTGGCATCTCTGCATGCAATCAATGCTCAATACCAACCCTGCTGCTCCACTACAGATCCATTTGAAGTAGAAATATGCCCTTTACACAGGCTATCAATGCAGTGCTAACATTCAATACCATTCTACAATTGTTGATCTAGATGGTATGTGTATACTGCCCCTCGGTAATTATGGGATGTTCTCTTTGAGATAAAAATGCTGTTCTCATTTATATAGACCTAGAGAGTTTCTCTATCTTGATATATGGTACATTTAAATATAATTTGTGATGCTGTTTTGATGCAGAACCAAGGATATTCTGGATAATGACTGACTTAAATATTTTCAATTGTTCACAAAGCTGGAATGTGATTGGATCATTACTTAGCATGCTTCTGTCTGCTCAAAGATTATGAAATAGCTGATACTTTACTGCACTTTGTTTTTTCCATGCAACTGATTGTCCATACATCCTTTGGTTGCATACTCTATTGTTGCTATAGTTTGAGTACAAACTTTATTACTGTCACCCATTTGTCAAACACAAATTTGGTATACCTTTAAAAAATTCTCTCTTCTTGGTGACTTTAACTAGGAAAAGAGTTAACTTCCTAGTGCAAATAATAACTAAAAAGATTACAGGTAACTGAAGTATCAGACATACCACAGTAGCCTGGTGTCCCACATGATGTCCTTTCTTGGATATTTGGATCAAGAATTTTTGCTAAACCAAAGTCAGCTGTAAAACAATGGTATAGTGTAGACAATATAATATACTTATAGAAAAACACTAAAAGTACCTCTAATACACACATTTCAGTACTAGCATGGATAAACATTTAACCGTAAATTCATTTCTATACAGTGTAAGCCATAGTAGTTTCATCTTCTTATATTCACTAAACCAGAAAAATATAATTAAAAGGTTCAGTTTGTTTTTATGTTCATCATCCTTCACACAGATTACTGCAGAAAAAAAAATAAAATTAGCTTTAACCTTTTATTTTTTAATATTAAATGATTTTGAAAAAAAAAGAATCAGTAATAAAACATTTTGTAAATAAATATGAGGCAACAATCTTTTCTTCCTCAACACACTAGTCTCAATAGCTCTTCTCTACCTTTATGCCTAGCTAAATTAGAACCACCTAAGTAATCAACTAAGGAGTTGAAAATGAATTTTAAATCATGGAGCTCTCCAGGTTGTTCTTTTCTTAGCAACTGAACATCCTAGGCCATCTCAAAAATTACTGTGGAGCCAAAATTATTTTAAGTTTCTTTTTAAATTCTGGGGAAAAAAAAGAAGTCATAAAGGCAACTTTTTCCATTTATTTTATGTGAAACTGATGGATTAAGATGGCAAACCAATTTGTACTAACTTAAACAAAAATAAACGGAATTAATTACTTATATGTTAAATTCTTTATCTTAATTTTCTTTTGTTTCTTTCCCACTTGAAAAGTTGAACCTACCAATAAATATCTCTGCACTTTAAATGCTCCTTACATGTTCTACATGCATACAAAGCACTAAGCAGTTTGCTTTTGATATCAAAATGCTAAAGCTTAAAATTTTGATAATGAATGACATTTAAAAAAAGTAATTTAAAGATGCAAATCAAATTCTGAATGAAAGGTCCTGAGTGAATTCCTTGCAAGGGGAAAAACAGTGTTGTATTTGTATGTTGAAAACAGGCATTACTTTTAGCTAATAAGAAAAAAGTGTTTGATCCATAAAGAAGCTGCAGAAATCTTAATAGATGATCTTACTTTCATTACATGCATTAGTAAATATTTATTAAACTTCAGTGACATATAAAATACCATTTATTTCTTGTTAGTTGGACTCCATTTATTTTTATATAGAATAAATTAAGACCTATAACAGTCCAATAACAATAGTTAAATACAAAAGTCATTTGTATTGTTGTTGTCATATGTAAAGAAATTTGTTAAGTAAAATCAAATATTTTCAGAAGAATATTGCTATTTCTTGCATCTTTCATAGAAATTATGGATACTCCACCATGAATTTCTAATGCTACTAGAAGATTTGTTGTAAACTGAAAAGAAAAACGAATTAAAAATTTACCAATTTTTATATTTGAATCCAGAGCATCTGCTTCAAACAGCAAATTTTCTGGCTAAAAAGTTTTAAAAAATGAAGTTGGTTGAAGATGATTTAAAATGAGATTATATTCCAAAATAACTTACCAAACATGGACAAAGTTTTGTAAGGCTAAACCTCTATTTGCACTCCACTATCCTTCACATCTATATTACTCATCTCAGGTTGAGCCATAGAAGCTAACAAATACTACTTTCCTCATTAATATAACCATTTGTAACTAATCCTTATCACTCCATCCTCATGTGCTTTGAGTTACAAGCTGAGGTGCAAATGCATCTCAGTTGGTATAAGGAAGGTAAAAGCTAATGTGTTATATGAAGGGTTGGTGAGCACATTGTGTGTGTGTGTGTGAAGAGAGAGAGAGAGAGAGAGAGAGAGAAATATAAACAAAGGGAATCTAAATTCTGTATTTTTTTGTTAATGAGTACATTACCAACTAAAAGAAAGCCCTTAGAACAATGAAAAAAAAAACAACAAAAACATAAGGAACAAAAATAAAGTCTTAAGAAAAATCTTTGTAGAATATTTACAAATGCTTTCTTTTTCTCCTTTTAATTGCATATACTACCATTTTCTTTATTCATATATGTTTTAAGTAAAGGGCAGCAGAAATAAAAATGTAACTTACAATGCAAACTGGCTGAAAACAAATAATTACAGATTATTTTTGTGAAACAAATGCAAAAAAAGAGGTAGAGGAAATAAGGGAGTGCACTTTGTTCAGTTTTCTTAATTTTGTACAGTATAGAAAATCTTTTAGCTAGTCAAAATATCATAAATATTATTATTTCTTAAAAAGAATCTTTGGTTAATACTGTCTACTGGACAGATAACATTTTTATTATTTTTTTTTTTTGAATTTCATTACATTTGAAGCTTCAATTATTGTTTTTTGTTTTCACAATGCATGATAAAAACAATGATTACCTTCAAATCTCTGTGAAGAACTTTATTTTCATGCAAATACTGAAACAAAAATTTGTAAATTTATTGATAACTAAACCAAAAGACAAATTTTGGATGATGTTTGTTGTCTTTCAAATTCAATCCTGCCTGAATACTTTTGTTCATTATGAAGTTACTAAAGATGAAGTAAAAATGCATTTTCATCCAAGCAAGCATTATTGAAATGTGTGTTTACTTTTGTAGGAAAATGAAATGTGGCTGATTAATGTTCAGGTTAATTAATTATATTAACTTAATATGTTATTTAAAAATAATTAAAAACAAATCAGTTAAATGCAAGAGAAGCTCCAAAACATTTGTTACAGAGAATCAGGTCCAATTCATTCTGTTATTAAAAGGTAGAGTAAAATTCACATAGTTGATATTATTATTTGACTAAAATTTATCAGAGTTGATAATTAAAACCACTGACATCAGGTTTCTTCTGGGGGATACCATACCTTGTGTACTAAAGTCAGCACACAAGTTCAAAGAAGAAGCAAAATTAAAGCTGATGTCAAGATACTACATGTAGGCTACTTTCTTTTTTACTGAAGACCTTTTCTAGGACTGAAATTAATAAGTAAAAACAAAGTTTGAATTAGTAAACTATTAGATATAAATAATACACAGTGATATCATAATTAACTATACCACTTTAACTTAACATTCAATTTAATGATGAATTTGAAACTTAAATGTTGAAAGTATAAATTCATGTTAACAACTAAAGATTACTCCTTCATTAACATAATGCTATAACTTAAGCTTTTTATTGTTTAAAAGTAACAAAAGCACAAAAACAAACAAGCATATTTTGATTTTTTTCAGTGAATTCAATATCCTTGGATAACTAACAAACCTGAACTCCAGTTATAATCATTCTCGCACATCTAGAAGCATCTTGTTCTGAGTAAAAATCTTGGGTTTCAAGCCTGAAATGAAAAATCCTCAACATAATTTATATATATATTTTTAAACTATTTGCTATAAAATATTAACACCACAGCGGATTGCTTATGATTTATATAATGCTGTTCCAGTTTTAAAATAACACAATACCAGTATTTGTGCAGTAGTTTCATGATTTGTAACCTTTCAAAAATCTAGATTTTTTGACATTGCACAAAATTGTATTCTTCACTTTGAAGACTTTTACAGACTAATGCTGCATTTCATATGGTAATTATAATACTGTATATAAATACATTATATTAGAGCCACATTCAGAAGTCTTTTAATTCGCTGTAGCAGTTATTAAAAACTGAAGTGAAAATGACTTTCTACCCAGTAGTGCATTTAGCACTAATTGGCTTAACAACATTTTCGTGCACAGATATATACTTGTATAATTCTCAGTTTCTTGCATTAGGTTGTTACAAAAGTTTTGTCGGTTTTTATATTATGTTAATTTGAGGTTCATTTGTTGCATGCTTGTGAAGATGTAGATATGTTATACAGTAGACCCCCGCGTAATCGTGGTTCGGCATTCGCGGCCCCGATTATTCGCGGAATTTTCCTTAGAATCTAACTAATAATTGTTCATGGAAACCCATGCATATTCGTGGAATCGCAAATATCTTTCGCAATATTTATGGCTTTTTTCATGGCAATATATATTTTTTCACGCTTTTTAACACTAAATTATTAATAACAATATAATTTACTAATTTTGTAATATAAATACTAAAGTAAATTCAGCAAAATATCAATATAAAATAAATGCTATTGGCTGGTTTGAAAGTAGCCAATCCGAGAGCGTTATTCATTTCTCCTTGCTGCCGATTGGCTGCTTCCCATGAGGCGCTGCACAGCTTATTCATCATCATCATCTTCAATCAATATCATTCATTATTGGTGAGTACCCGTACATTTTACTGTATTTTTTATTATGTGTTACATTATATTTTGACGTTTATAGGCATTTATAGGCATTTTTATGGACCACATCCAATATTCGCAGTTTTTCACTCTTCACGGGTGCTCTATGAACGTAACCCCCGTGAATACCGGGGGACAACTGTATATTGTTTTGTAGTGTGTGCTTTGGCATACAGTATGGAAAACCGAAAACCTACCATTTTAAAAATCATAAAATGGATATATGCTTCAGGGTTCTGAGTGAAGCATGGATGGAAAAGTTTTTTGTGGCACTTTGTTTCACAAGTTCAAACTAGGACACAAAGCGAGTGAGGAAACTTGTAACATTAAACAAGCATGGGGTGAGGACACAGCAAATGAGCACACAATACAACAATGGTTTGCAAAGTTTTGATCAGGAGATGTGAACCTCAAAGATAAGGAACATAGTGAATGTCCTTCCAGCTGTGATGATGACCATATGAAGGCCTCAGTTAAAGCCGATCCAAGAAAAACAGTGCAACAAATTGCTGGAGAGCTTGATATAAGCACTGCAACTGTTTCATGGCATCTTGACACAATCAGCAAGGTGAAAAAGGTTGACAAGTGGGTGCCCCATGAGTTGAATGAACAACAACAAAATCGTTGATTGGAGATCTGCTTTTTGCTTGTCATAAGAAACAAAAACCATCACAGCTGAAAGGTACTGTCATGAATTAAATGTTGTTCATCAGAAACACTTCCAGCAACAGCTGGTATTGGTGAATCAAAAAGGCCCGATCCTGCTCCACACCAATGCTCATTCTCATGTTGCAAAAGTGACTCTTCAGAAACTGAACATGTTGGGGTACATGGTTTTCCCTCACTCAGCCTATTTATCAGACCTTTCTCACACAGACTACCACCTTTTCAAACACCCCAACAGCTTCCTCCTTATGAAATCCTTCTCCAACCAAGTAGCAATTGAAACTGACTTTCAACAGTTTGACTCCAGAAATCCAGATTTTTTCAAAATGGTATATGCTTTTTATTCATTGGCAGAAGTGTACTGATTGTAATGGAACTTACTTTGATTAATAAATTTCACGTTCAGCAACAATATGAAGTCTTATTATTGCACAACCTAATACATCAAAACTGAGTACAATAAAATCATTTCTAAAAGAAAAAGAAATGCTGAGACCACAATTATTTTTGATGTTCCATGTATTTCCTTTTATTTCTCTTCTAGTTAAATAATTTTTGAAAATTCAATGTTCAAAATAAAAGCTATTTCTTGCTAGATATTATGCACTGTTGTAAACAATATTACTGGGTCCAACTTAATTTTAGACTATTCTGTGGTTAAGACAAGCCCCAAAAATTGCACCACACACCCCCAAAAAAAGTTTAGTTTAGTTTTATATATGTACCTGTGAAACAGTTCACCACCTGTTGCCAACTCAATCACCAAGTCTATCTCCATCTCTGTTTCAAATACCTCTATAAGTCTGATCTGAAAGTTTAGTACAAAATTTATACTAACACCAAAAAAGGAAGTTATAAATGGCAGTAACATTGTTGTTTTTTAATGAGATGCAACTGCAAATTAATAAGTGATTTAACACAAACAGAGTTTTTATACAGATCTTTATAGCAGAAATTAATTTATACCAGAGATGTTCAAATGAAGCCCAAATGAAAACAGAATCATCGTAATTATATCAAACCTGGCCTAGTT
Organism: Nautilus pompilius; assembly: GCA_018389105.1. Classification (NCBI taxonomy): domain Eukaryota; kingdom Metazoa; phylum Mollusca; class Cephalopoda; order Nautilida; family Nautilidae; genus Nautilus; species Nautilus pompilius. The sequence goes on along the minus strand of JACATO010000345.1, from coordinate 282,742 downwards.
TCTTTTGAATATTCTCAGTAGCTTAAATGCATTTCCAATGAACATCATTATTTCCATCAGAACTATTTCACATTGTTCAGCTATAATTTAATAAGATATGGTCATGGTAATCTGCTTACATAGGCTACAGCTCAAAAGCTTTTGAAAGATTAAATTTATAAACATAAAGGAAAGTCAATAGGCTGGCTTTCTGTTTAATTTTAATATAATTTTAAGCTGTTTTGGCTGGAAATTATAAAAATAAATCAAGTTAAGCTTTATGATGCCATCCAAAGTTTTGCTGAGTGCATTATAGTAGCTTTGAATAGTCATTTCTCCTTTAGATCTCTTGGTCAAAATCATTCAACCAGTAAAAGGGTCAAGAGAAAAATGTTAGTATTACACTTTTTTGTTCACACTAATTTAATAATTATCAGAATTTTAGTGGCCTTTCTAATAAATGCTTTAAAAAAAAACAACTTTCTCTCATTAATTTTAAATGTCCCAAAAGCAAATTATAATTGTATTTATCTTAGATTATGAATATTCCAATGGTTTCTGTTTAAGAAATATTCCAGAAAACTAGCATTAAATGCTTTCTGAGCTATAAAAGCAGCATTTTGTTTTAAATAAGGAATCTAGGTCTGCATAGTATATTACAAATAAAGCCTAACCAGTTTTATAAAAAGCACCAATATTATTCTTTGGAACATGTAAAAAAATTTGTTGTCATGATCATACACCGTAATGGTTTTAATTCAACATGGCAGATGGAAGATTAAAACATTGAGTCCTGAAAGCAATACAATAATTAAAGTATTACAACATACAAAACAAAAGACAGTTTTCTAATCCAAAGTTTCATGCATGTTTACTTTCATGCAGTTAAAGTTGGGTTTACCATGCATGTGACCTTATTAATCCAGCTATCCAAAAAATTAGTTTTAGCAAAAACTCACTACATTTGGATGGTTTAATTTCAGAAGAATTTCAATTTCTTTGGCCACCACTTTTCTTTTTATCTACAATAGAGTAAGAAATAATTAGCATTTGATCCACTACTTTAAAATGAGTCTATTTTCAATGAAATAACTGCCTAGCATAGATGTTCAATACCAGATAGATTTTAAGGAATAAAGTATTTACATGAGTTGAACTGAAAGACTTCCTGTTCTTTTGTAAATAACTATAACTTTATTCTACATGGCATGGCACCACATAATAAATGCCTAAGCCTAGTTTATGTTATGTGCAAGTTGCACATAATTTTTTTCATTATCAGTACATGGCAAAATTACACCAGCAGTTGTTCTGTGAATCTTCAAGGAACTATGTCCTCAACCAAATAACATAAACCAAACTAAAAATAGTGCTCCATAATGAAAAAAAAAAACAACTAAGGATGCTTGTGTGATTTAATCCATTAACATGCTGTTTCTGCCAATATCAATACTATGGCACTTTAAATATGTGAAGATTCATAACTTCTTCCAAAAATGAAAGTTAAAAAAAGTAAAAAAAAAAAAAAAAAAAAAAAAAAATCTGTGATCTTTTTTTCATTGTAAAGAATCAATCTATGCTATTTTAGAGTCAAAGAAGTCTTGTCTTAAGCCACAACCAAAATTGTTCTTAACAAAGGGGGGACTATATTTTGTAGGCTGTTTTGCAAACTGGGTGTTAAAAAAATAAACACATTGTTTTCTTCTTTTCAACTATGTATATGCTAAGAGTGCACTTATTAAGATGTTTACAGTAAGCAACAATGCAATAAAAGCACCATGTATGTTTAACCAAATCATATCTTTCAAATGCCAGTGTAGCTTTCTCTTGCTGGATTTATTTTTGAAGATTTTATAAATTTCATGAATTTCAATTATATGGGGAAGTCATTAGGCTTCACTGAAAAACTTTAGCATCAGTAGAAAAAGGCTATGATTTCACATCACATTAGCACTAACTGAAAATTTCTATGCAAGGAATACAAAAACTTTCATAAATCTAGACTGGAATCTATCTCAAAGATGATAGTTGTCTTGCTATACAATGTGACAATAAATAAATAACTGATTTCATCTTTTAAAGAAATATCTGGTCAATTAAAACACAGAAATTTTATTTATGACAAGAAAGCTAAAAACAAGATATTGCTGCATTTAGAAAAACTAAGTGAAAAAAATCCCTTGCTAGAATCTTCGTAACACCATAATGGATGGAATGTTTGATCTAAATTAATAAATTTAAAGATATATAAACTGAGCAGGTTCCAGCCAAATTAAATCCATTAGTGAGATAGATTATAATGAATTATTTTGCACTATAAAATTCATTCAGAATAAATAAAACTGTTTACTGTAATTATTTTGCTTAAAAACTCAACAAAGTTATGTGTATGTGTAAGTCTATGTATATATTTGGTGTGTGTGTCACCTAATGGTCAAACTTTATATAAATAAGTATAGGAGATGGACAGAAAAACAACGATTTTTTTTTATCTTTGGCAATCTCCAACACAATTAAAACTTTATGGAAAATCATGTTTTAAAAAATAGTTTACAAAACAACAATCAGATTATAAAATTCTTTTTCTCATGTGCAACTCAGATCTGATGTTGTGTTGTGAATACCTTCACTTTCACATGATAATTATCCATTTTTTTACTGCAGCATGAAAATTACTACCAAAGAAATATTCACCCACATATCAATATTTGTCTAAATTTGAATATGATTAAAAAAGAAAAAGATACATTCACTAGTTGAGCTTTGATTAAATAAATGCATGTTAATAATTTTTACTGTGTAAGAGATAAGAAAATGAGACATCAGTGTTGTTTATTAATGCTCTACCATGAAAATTTAGAAAGTACAACAGTCCTACCTGATCTGAGAGCCAGTAATAAATGGCCCTGAGGAATAAAGGATTTTCAGAAAGAAAAGAGACTGCAACATTGCAATTTTTCCCAAAGTATTCTATCAAAGTTCGGACTAAAAGTGTGATTAATAAAACCTAAAAAAATAAAAGAAAATTGGCCTTCCAAGAAAGACAAGAACAGAAAAAAAAGGAAAATACAAGAAAAACTGCAACACAGGTTGCCATGAAGCTGCAGTGGAATGGAGAGATCACATTATTATTAATCACAAGAAGAAACAGAAAGAATAATAGTAAATCTCATGAACAAGTAACCATTCTTCAGTAAAATATAGCAAAGCAACTAGTGTTGTAAAAAAAAAAAAAGAAAAGAAAGTCTCCAGAGTTTTGGGATAAAGTTTTATAGTGATGAAAGTAAAAAGAACTTTCTATTCAGGCAATGGTATAACAAGTTTGTGGAGAAGTGTAGTGCCCACATTTAAGAAACTATTGGAACATAATTATATTTTCAAGTAAGGCAATAATTCCAAGCACACTTCAAACAATGTGAAGTTTTACATACAGAAAAATGAAAAGATGCTAGCAGACATTAAAATGGAAATCAGGAGCTGAGGAGAGAGACCAAATGTCTAATGTAACACTTGCACATTTGGTGTCAGACTACTGGCAAAAGTTTCATCTGAAAGGTTATAATCCAGAAGGGCACATACTATCCTTCCCAATCAAATAGCCAGACAATGACCTGTCAATCCTTGTAAACCTTTCTGTTTGGTTGTGGTGGTGAGCTGACCATATCACTTATCATTATTTCTGCACTTTACCTAAATGCTGCATCATATTATCCCACATGCAGACTGATTGTGTGTGTGTGTGTGTGTGTGTGTATATATATATATATATAGCCATATCCGTTATCAATCAGTAGTTTTGCTGTTCTTGCTTTGTACCTTTTTACCTGTGCTGGAATGGCTTACACAGGCTACACGTGTAACACATTGTTGTAGGTTTTCTTAAAAACTTACAGTGCCAAAGAATGAAGGCAACCTCTACCGAATATTGTAGAAGTTTAGTTTCCTCCATGTCAGAACATTTAAAAGCTGTTAGTAAGACTTAATTATAACACTATATATCACTGTGAAGGTGTGATTATATGATCATGTATACCAATATTTTGAATGTATAAAATGATTAAATATTTATCTGGGAGAAATTTTTATACTGCAATATATAATTAGACTAAGAAACTAGATATTTACAACACTTTTTTGATATACATAAAAGCATTGATGCATACTCTTCACAGGCATATAAACAGTGATCAAGACTGATTTCTGAGTTAAATACTTTTACTATTAATATTCACTTTTCATACCTCATCATCTATATTAGTCAAACTACACTGTAATCTGTTCAACTGAATTCTTTGAGTTGTTAGCACTTCCTTATCATTTTTTAATGTAACCCTGGTAATACATTCAAGGTTAACCTAAGTAAAACAAAGACTGTCAGGCTTCTATAAATTTTATGTACTCACCTTGGAAGAATCTGCAGAAACAACTTTCATACAGCACATGCAACCATAGATTATATGCTGAGCGTCTGAAGTTTTTTTAGAAAGTCGTTCCTGTTATAAATAATAAAAACAACAAACAAATACATCTTAATATTGTCCTGCACTGTTTGCCAAGTTATCGTGTGCTGCAGTGAAAGTCGAAATATCAAAATCTCGGTCTATACCTGAAAATGATTAATGAAGGACTAAAAATAACCTGCTAAGAGAGTTAAAAAACTGATCTTTAAAAATGTGCAGATATTGAACAAGAAAAACTAATCGCATTGTATAGTTAGACAATAATTTGTCTTCATCTTGGCACAAAAAACCTCAATCAATAACGAGCATTTTATGTATCATCATCATCATTAGTCTGACATACCGAGGTGATAATGAATTAGGGTGGTTTCTTATTGCCCTCCCCAATAAATATGGGTGTGATAAATTCTCTACTAAAATTCTTCATAGTTAGATGCTGGAAGAAACCAGAGTGCCCAGAAAAAACCCACATGGCCAACTGGTGAAGACTAAGAAGAAACCATGTTAATAAAGTATACCAAACTGAACCAGTCCTTACCAAGACTTGAACTCAGGCCCTCAACCCTAGCAGTTCAGAGGGTACCATTGGACTATTGTGCCATCATTTCTGAATAAAAGAATTTTAATTATCATGATATGAATTTGAAACTAAAAAAAGGAATTATAATGATAAAGTTATCAGTTGTAGTCACAGCACATGAAATTTCCAACTATGCAAGATATTGAGTTGGTAGACTAAGTCTGCTTCAAACACTAATCATAAAAAGACACTAGGTATTTTGGAATCACTTCATAAGTTTTCTAAAAGCTACATTTGTTTTAAAAATTTCAACATTTAACATTCAGGAAGAAACAGATCCTATTAAACTTAAACAAATGTGATTATAAAAGTTTAAATAAATTCCATTTATGGAGAAGAGCTTTAAATTGTGTTAATACCATTGATCAATAGTTTTTCCAACAATATTAACTAAAGGTTGTGCCCCAAAATATATTTATTAAACATGAATATAAGTTAATATAAGAAATTATCAATTAAAAAAATAATACACACATACACACATATATATATATATATACAGAATATATATCAAAAAGTAAATAGTGATTACAATGGCTAAAGCACAAAAAACCCATTCACATTTTTAATGATATTCAGTATTATTTTATTGTAACCATGCTACAGTGTGACATTAATAGTTTTTATTCCAGTACAGAGAGAGATAATTGATCATATGGTAAAGATAATAACTATTCTGCAAGTGGTGCAGCAGCTCCTTGTATCCAGAACCCAATCACATGGTCATATTTTTGAAAAGCATGACATGCTACTTGTATTTACTAATAAAAAGGAAAACCTATATAAATTTGTATTATTTATCAGAAAATCTATTATAATAAAACAAATAACTAAGATGAATTTAAGGTTTATGCCCACTTTGTCTACTCCCAAATTTCCATTTCATCTACACCTGGGTTCCCAGTTCATCTACTCTGAAAACATCATATTCCCAGAATGTCTGCTATCAGTTAATGATCACCGAAAGTTGAAAGTTCGTCGAATGAAAGATTTCTGCTGTAGACTTCATTGAATATGTGGCCTGTATGAGTGGTATATAAAAAAAATGCTTTTTAATTATTTGATTTTTAATTTTTTCATTTATAGTTTATTAGTGTTTTGCCTGCAGAACAGACATAATAACTATAGAGTAGACATAATAGAAAGTAGATGAACTGGGATGTTACTGAATTTAAATTTAAAAAAAAATTACTGTTGTTGAACACTGCATCTGACATTTTAAATATTTTCAAGTGTTTCAGAAGATATTTTATTTTGTAAAGGACACAGTATAAACTCTAAGGCTGAGAACATGGAAGTAGCATGCACAACTGATACATATGAGAATGCAACATTTTCATCCCTCCACTTTTCTGTTGTTTGTTTCCTTTGTAACTCTTTATACCATTGCAATAGACTGCTAATGACTACAACTGTTTATATTTCTCTTCCATACTGCTCAAAGCCTTTACTAAGAAAGAGGATAGATCATTAAATGGTTGAGTAGAGAAAGTTGCTGCTGGTTTAGATTCTAAGTTTTTCACAGATGCCCACAATGATTGAAAATGTGTAACAGTAGTATTCTGCTGCTTGCTAAACAATATTTCATTAAAATGAGAATCGGACTGCAATAACTTCATTCTCACATTCTTTGCCTGCACAAAGGAAGCTGACAATAAACATCTGTTCTTGTCTGTTTCTTGTTTACATATGAAACATGGCTGATTAAAGTCTCTTTAAGTTAAGTTTTCCTTTTGAAGCTGTGATTTTGAAAATTTTGCAGGCTTTATAGAGTTAAAACAATTTCTTCAATTTTCTTCCAAACCTGTAATATAAAGCTATGTTCTGGGCCAGTAACATTTGTGAAGTCTTTAGTAAATTGATGTAACTCCAGCAGTTATTCAAGCATGCCACTCAGAGAAAACCATCTTGAAACTGCATCCATAGTAATTCTTAAATTCTTTGTTTTGTGGATATTCATGATGAGAGTAGTTCTGTTTTTTTTTTTGCAAGGAAACAACCTTAAGCAATTGTCTTGGAAACAGATCCTCCATCAACAGCATTTTTCATTGCAAGCTGTAGAGAATGGGCTTTACAGTTAACTGCTGAGATATTTCTAAGATGAAAGTCAATCACCGTGTGCATCAACATCTTTATCTGTTTTTCAGTTAAAGTTGACAAGTGTTCAACCATGACCATGTGCCTTTTTTGTGTAGTGATTGAGAAAAGTAGCTAGGCATTTAGTCCAGATTTGTTCAATATTTCTAAGATCATCTCTACTGTTTTCCTCAGAATGATTCATAATAAAATCTTTCACACCAAAGTTTGCCTGAATTCCCCCATCTTTATTAAAGGAATGCTAAGAAAAGCATGGAAGAAATATAAAACAGTCCAATATTAATTTCCTTGTCCATTAGTTACTATATTCTAACTTGCCAAAGTTCACATTTGTTTTTGGAATTTCCTAAATAAATTTTGGACCATGTGATGTAAAATAAACTGCATACCATATAACTAATAATTATTAAGAAGTTTTCTGATTAATATGTATCAATATTTGTATTGAAAACAATGTGGGTAGTGTCATCTCAGCTCGAGCGTCTAAACTGACAGCAGCCCAGTGGTATGTGAACAATATTCAGCATCCAGTTCTCTCTCTTCTATAACAACATGGCTTCAGCTAATGTCCCAGCAGGACACAGGCTTTCTTAAGGTGTAAAAATGCCATTATGCTTGACTGCCCATCCAGAGCTTTTATTGTGGACACAAAAACACAGGACTTATCAAGCAGTCAGCCAACTAAAAAGAAAAAAAATGAATATATGTACAGAAGGTCCACGAAGTCCTCTGCAAATCTGTAGTTTTGTTAACAATGTCTGTCACATTTCCAGTCACCTCTATACACAGATTATATGAATGGTGTAGTATATGGCTGAAAAGCAGACGCACACAAACAGAATAATTGTCAAAGCTTACAAATTTATATATCTTCTTCACTGCCCACGGTCTCCCTGTAGCTTTGTGCACACACCTGTATACAGTAGAGAAACCACCCCTAGAACGCAAGATCAACAAAAAAATAATAATTAATTAATTAATTAATTAAGAAGAAAAAAAAATTGTATTAATATTTTGACAGGAACGCATCAGTTACAATTCTAAGGACCCCCCCCCCCAAAGTAAGTTGTACGCAGAGCCTCTGGAAACTTCAGATGCGGGATTCACGAAGACGGGGGAGAGGGGGGGTGGTGGTCCAGATGCCCCGTCGCTCCTACTGCAGTCATCACAACTATTCCCATCAACACTACAGACGAGCCCAGCCCAGCCCAGCCCAGCCATGGCGGCCCCCCCCCCTCCCTCCCTCCCTGCTCTGCAATTCTTGCCTTCAGACAAAGAATTTTTTTTTTTTTTTTTTTTTTTTAAATTCATTTACAGCAGTGTAAGGTCAGATCGAACGCCAGTCCATTCTCTGGAGAGTGTTCTTCGCCCGGCCGAACACTATTTTCGAGACCAACCGGTACGACCCCAGGGCAAGAGGCCATAACGTGTATGTCCCCCCTACAAACCCCGACTCCATTCCCGACATTCTGGCACGGATTCCGACTTACTCTCCAATTTGTTCTCGGAGCTTATAAAACTCTTCGAACGGCTTGTCTTTGACGCTTTCGTTTATCCAGTAGCTGGTTCGCTTCATTGTCATCGGGGTCCTACAGTCCGAGACACAGATCCCATACATCATCGACTGTCGTCTGTCAGAGACAAATAACGCATTTGGATTCGGGGAGCCATGGCAACGCCCGATGCCTCTTTTTTTTTAAAAAAAAAAATTTTTTTTTTTTTTTTTCTCGTTTAGTCACCATACCTGGACAAAACCGGGCGAAATAATGTAGCGGCAGGTAGATATTTAAATAATTTGCGCACTTTAAGTTAAAAAAATTGATTTCGGAATGTATAGAATATTCTCGGGAATTAGCGTAAATATTTTCGAGCTGAAGTTCGCGCATGCGTAAACAGTCACATGACATAACAGTTTTAAAAAAAAGAAGCAAAAGCTCTCTATATATCGTCTCACTCATTATTTATTATTATTATTATTATTATTATTATAACTTTCCTTTTTTTTTCCCAAACTCTGCCATATATGTACTGGGAATTTCTATAAGGATCCCCCCTACCTATCTGTAAGATTATTAAAGCACTAAAACCTTGATATTCTATTTGATCCCTAAGACAGTCAAAGATGGATCCCCCCCCGTAGTATAGAGTTTTGTTGTTGTTGTTTTTTAAAGCGCAATGTACCATAGTTACCATCCACACGGCGACCGATCTGTGGTGGCAGTGTTTCTCCTGCAACTCATTTCGAGTAAATCAAAAGTGCTTTTTCCCTCTTGGAAATCCAGGAGAGTTTCCAGGCATAGTTATAGTTAAGATTATTAATGTTTGGCGATTCTGGATTGATTATAGTTGACGTTGTGCAAGCAGACGGTAACCATCTTTGATGTATTCTTTTCAACCAACATAATTGTATCAACTCACCGCTGCATGTGCCTTTCTCTTTGTGGAGAATTATGCTGTTTGTATGTTGGACCAGATTTCCACCTGGGCCTTGAGCAGCAACTTGAGTGAGGTAGACACTAGTCTACAATTGGTACCCTGACGATTTGGAAGAGCCCCTAGCTAATGAATTTGTGCACCTTTGTTTTCATACGAAGTATCAATAAGCTTGACAAACCCATTCCAGAACTTCACAAATTAATCAGAGCTGATAAATAGCAGGTGATTTATCTCATAGCCTTGCACAATTTTCTTTGAACTCTTGTTACCAATTGTAGTTCCGAGAGATCTTTTTTTCTTGTCTAAAGCACAAAGAATCATCTAAGATCATCATTAAGTTAAGAAAGATTGAACAGATTGGCTTCGCTTACCATTAAATCTGAACTTTTGAATATATTTTCATATGACAATGTAATTGATGGCTTCACCAATAGAAAAGTTTGCTCCAAAAATGTGAGAAATTATATCCTAATGAATCTAAAAATTTTTGTATTGATAATACTGATATAGTATATTTTTGTGAATCATTTTCATACATTAAATTGTCAAGTCAGTAAATCTGGTAAAGTCACAGCTTAGCACATAAGGCTTTATCTGATCCTGTTTGTAGAGTAAGTATGGGCAGGTGGTCTGGAAATTGGCCTAGGGATGGCAAAGAAAGCAAATCTGCCATGTGTGCATGCCTATCATTAAGCAGTCACAACATAATCAAATTGAAAAAAACAACAACAGTAAAGTGTATCCTTTAATGATCAACTAGTGCTTTTATTTTGATAATGTACTCTTGGGAAATCTGATAATATACCGTTTGTCTGTTTTCCAGGAAATGATCATTCGTTTATATTTTAGAGACTAAATAATTAATAGAAAATGTTAAGTTAAAACACATGAACATAAAAATGTATGCATTTTGTAAGTTGCTGGTTTCATTACCTTAGCAAAGAAAAGCTAATAGAGATGACAGTATCAGATTAAAGCACCTGGATTTCAAATTCGTTTTTGAATTGTTATTTTGCTTTAATTCTTAGCATTGATTTTAAAAATGATTGTTTTCCCATTCCAATCTTTTCTTTTAAAGTGCTAAAGCACAAGTTTCTATCTAATGACTTTGTTAATAATCCTAATTTGTATTTTTATTATATTATAAATTAAAGACTTTGTGGAATCAGTTTTGGAAACATGATAATTCTAAAGCTGCGCTAATTCAGTGTCTGTCTATCTGTAAGATGCATAACTTGCTATGAGCTATCATGGTCAATGAAGAGGTAGAAATTTTGTTTGCATCTTGGGCCATGAATAGTGGGGTCCAGATTCTTTCAAGACTGATTTGGATGGTAAGTGTCATTGGCATATTATCACTACCAAACAAACCTAACAAAAGTCCCTACTAGAAATCTTAATTTTTACATATGGAAGAAAACCCACAAGGCTAGCTGGTGAAGAGAATAAATTATGAGCCATAGATAATACACTATAACCTAGTTTAAAATTTAAATAAATTATATTTCATTTCATTATTAAAGACAATGTGAGAATGAGCAAAATATTAGTGTTTAAAGTTTATAAAATGTTATCATATATGTAAAATTACAAAGATTTTACATCTGCCTTTAAAGTTACTTAAAAATCTTGACAACCTCTATAGTAATGACTTTTTCAAGAAAAGCATTAAAAAGTTTCTTATTTTGCTGTTTTAAATATGATCCTAGGTTTTCATTAGAAATCAAACAAATAGCACTTTATAATTTTGTTTGAAGAAAAAAACTCAAAAGGAATTAACAGAATGAAGTGATCTTAGAGATAACATAATAAGAAACACTGCTTTATTTTTTGCTTTAGATAATGTGTTCATGCACCCAACCATGAATGGACAGTGATCTGGAAATTTGTACACAGCATTGTTGGTGATTTGCCAACAAAATAACAAATCAGTTGTATTCTGTGGGTTAGACGTGGTGTGAATCCAACTCATAATTTCTGACTTTTCTTTTGTTGACTACTTATCATTCCAGGAAACCCTGAAATGCAATTTCTGTCTCACATTCTGTTGATTGTGGGATTTAAAAAAAAAGAAAGAATACTGGAATAAAAGAAACATAACACAACACAACAAAAATGTACAGACATATTATAATTTCATTGTAGCAATATAATCTTAGTTTGACAAAGAAATTTTGCATATTATTGTTTTTTACCTTTAAAAGTTAACACAGTAGCCAGTCTCTACCATATTGCATTTGGACATTATCTTCAACAGAACTTACATGGATTCAAATCTTTAGCTTTATTTATATCATAGAATTTTTTTCTTAAAGTAAGAAACAGTAGTTGAGAAATTATTTTATTTCCAGTTTAACAGTACAGAAACCATAAAATAAAATAAAATGATCACATTTTGTTAAAAATGCTATCAAAGTAAAAAAAAAAAAAAAAAAAAAGCAGAGAGAGGAATAAACTCTCTGCCCTTTATAAGATAAGAATGTGATTTCCAAACTGATTCATCTCTAGATGCAATTGCATCATTGTTTCTTTTTTTTATTTCTTTTTGTTTGCTTTTTTAACAATAGGTTTTGCAACTGTGAAATTTTTAGGTGTCACTCTTGTATTGTAGACTTATGAATTTGTTCTGTTGATATTCCAGTACCTAAAAGCTTTTCAGGCGTTGCACATTTTATTACTCTGGACATCTTCACACATATAGTAGCAAATTCCTTGAAGTAAACATAAATAAACAATTTTAATAACAACAACAACACATCAAGAGTTGTACAACATTATTTACTGTATTTCTGTGCATTTTCTTTTACTTGAATGCTTGACTTGTTCAGCTTTAACAAGCAATCATTTTCTGGAACCTATGTTAAATAATTTGATGATTCAAGAGAAATTCATAGTGAACTGTCAGAGCAAAAGTACTTAATGTCTGAGTACACAGTACTGGGGATATTCAAATAAAACCTGGCCAGGTATGATTACAGCAATTCTATTTTCAGCCTGCCAGATTTCATTTGAATGCCCCAGAGGTCATACATATGAAAATTAAAGTAAATAAATTTACTAGCCAGATACATTTTTTGAGAGAAAAAACAGAAACACAAAGCACGTTTATGAGTTAATTAGCGCCCTGATACTCAATGCAGGCACTTGCAGAAACCAGCAATGAATCAGCTATGTCTAGTACATTTTGCTTTATCTTGTTACAGGTTGTCTTCAAATCATAACATGTTAATCTGTAAAGCCAAAGAATAGAACTGGATTTGTAAATAAAGACCAAAAGGTCTGCCCATTTGGTATGTCAATGTAGGTTCTAGTAAGTAAATTAAAATACATGGTTTTTGGATCTAGAACTCAAAATACCATAATATACATTGATAAAGTTTCTGATCCTTCTGTGATAACCATATTTTTGAGAAAATATTCCACAGTTTTGTTTAACTAATAATACTAATGCCTATCTATGCCATACCAATTTAATCTTAGTACAATTTACTTGCTAAACAAACAGAAACTATGAGAATTATAATTTGTTGTTTCTACCAATCAGGGTGAAATTTAAAGCAGCAGATTGGATTTCAGAGAAAGTAGATCAGGATCTAGTAGATAAATGGATGAACACAAATATTCCAATAAACTAACTAATCACTAGGTTTTTTAGTGATAGTGAGTTCAGCTATTTGGTTTGCATCCTATCATGTAAATTGCACCAGACTCCTGTTGACATGGAATTGAAGACACCACATGAGTGCAGATGATATAGTTTAAAAATTTCACAAGTAGCCACTATTTATAGTTTATGTAAGGCCAATTACCATAATTATAGCATTAATTGCTGTAAAATAGTAATTGATTTATGGTGCTTGGAGGTTTTAGACATGCCCTCAGTTCCTTCAGCAATACTGTGCTAAAGCATCATTTTTTGGCAAACCTGTCTTGACTTTTGAGATCTAAGGACATCTCACAGCAGTGAGCTAGAAGAGGAAGGTGTTGGGCATCAGTCTACTGACCAAGCAAGTTACCTAGGTAAAAGAGTTACTTATAGAACCTCCACTAATGTACCAGAATCCCCCCTAATACAATTCTTTATTTTTAGACATGGGAGTAAATATGAGTGTCCATGCAACCATAATCGGGTAGGGAGGTTTGCCAAACTGAACCAATCTTAAGTTGTACCTTTTTAACACTAGTGAGAATGAATTAAAACTGTTCATCTGAGCATGGACAAGTAGATGTTTAGAATCAGTTGGCCCAAAAAAGTATTAACATTTGATTTAGACAAGGATATCTTGTTGTTAACTGTAGCCATATTCATGCCCTATTGTATTCTTAAACAAATGTAACAGATGTACCTTGAATTTCCGCCGATGGTTGAACTGTTTAATGTTTTCTTGGGTCAGTGACTTCTTAAAATTTCTTGCTGCTACACCCATCACCCAATGATGCTTTAGTGCCTGTGCTGCAGTTAACCGTTTATTTGGGTCTTTTACCAGCAATCTTCTAATTATGTCCTGGAATATTAACAAATTTCCTGAGTCTTTGTATATTGTACAGTACTGTCAAACACAGCTTTCACAGAAATGCTGTTGCTGTTTGAAAAAACAAAAACAAATGCAGATTAAGAAGATTCCATTGTGAAACTGGTTATAAACTTATAAAATTCCAGTATGTATTTAACTGTTAACAACTAATGGGAATGGTGGAGAGGGCACAACTGAAATTTCAATTTTGAATTTAACATAGAAGTCATTTTAACCTTTTAATTCAGGGAAAGACAACCCAAGCCACTCAATGAAAGAAAAAAAAAATCTATAGATCACAGTGGTGTGACTAACCACATACTAAAGGGTCAAACCAACTGCAATTGCACAAATGAAAATCTTTAATGGTTAAAGATTCATTTCTTCTAGATGAAGCAGTTATTGGTTGATAGTGGTGATCTGCAGCAAAGCATTCCATTACAAAAAGACCTAAGTTGGTTGCATAGACATCTGCTACTCTCTCTTGTAATGCCATTCTGTTTGCTTTCTACCTGCTTAACAAGTACACTTCCATTCCCATGCAGCTCTAACCTGTCCTGTTACAGAGTGGCAAAAATTTGCCTACAAATGATTGAGTGGCTATAGCACGCATTCCCCAGATTTGTGGTCAACTAGATAAAAGCAAGATTTTCATGTCTCTGTAAATATAAAAGTCCTTAATAAAAAATGTGACTTAAAGATGAATTTTATTTATTTATATAATCACAAGATTATTTCTCTGTTTTCTTGGCCATTCTAATGGTAAAAATATTCTTTACTCATCAGGTACTCCCAAATGGTTGCAATGTCCTGAAACCAAATCTGTTATGTATGCTATTCTGGAAATAAGCAATTATATTTTGAAAAAAGTCTTTGAAAAAAAAAATATATATATATATATATATATATATATTATATATATATATAAGTAATTGCAGCTGAGAAAAGTATATAAAACATACACATGCATTATTGCAGAAAATATACAGTAACTAAATTAATGCATAGTATACAGAACTGTTCCAAAGGGTAAATTATGATGAGGGATGTAAAAAATGTTTGGGCTCCTAAAGGAATTTTGAAAAGACTTTATTAGAATATTGAAAAATATAAACACAAAATTAATTTCGACCTATTCTCAGACAACAAATATAGAGAAATAAACAATGAGATGTAAATGTCACATTTGTGATAATTGAGGATCATAATAATAACTGATATAAAACAAGAACAAGAAAAATATTAAGTGATGTTAACATGCCTGAATGTATTTTACAAACATCTTTGTTCTAAGACCATATATGAAATTATATGAAAAACAACATGTCAACAACATACATGTAATATATTATTAAACAAGACCAGGAGTAGGCCTATACTTTTATCCAGAAATAAAATGTTGATACTGTTTACAAATATTTTGTCATTAAACAGTAAAAAACTAACCATTACATAATACCAATACTCCTGCACTCATTTGAGTGCAACAGATAAAAACAATTACCAAACTAAAAAGCTGGAAAAACTTGATTGATGCAAAACAGAAGTACATTCTATTCTAGAATATAAATTATGAGATGTTCAATACTAAGGCAGTATTTTAATATGCCTTTGTTTGATTTTAGCCATATATTAACTAGGTCATTAAGACAAATGTTATCAGTTATTGCCTGCTAGTAACATTAGAGCATCAAGTCATTCAATGACTATACAATTCTGCAGGAAGATTTAACAAACTTCAGTGCTAACACTTTCTTCTTTTCACACACTTGTGGCAGCTGTTAGTAGTAGTCTGTATGCCATTGTTAATGTTGGGAATAAGCGCAATGATGTCAAAAATTGCAAAATCAACAACATATCTGCAGGTGATGCTTTGTGCAACATCACTCTTTTCAGTATGTTATAGGATACGTGAACATTTCCATTTCATTGTGAAGCAGCATAGGTGACAGAAGTTCAGTTTGATACTGCTCGCACAACTGCTCAATCTGAACTTTATTTGATATTTGTTGAAATGTGGAGCATTCAGAAATGGTTTAAACAATTCCAATTTTTGCAGAGAATCTAAGAGAGATGTTCTACCAAATGAATGCATTGTTGATTGCACTGCTGTATTAGGCTTTTTATCTACTTATCTAGGTACTTGGTAAGAGAAATGAAATTTGATGCATTCTAAAATTGCAGTGTCACAATGACATGCTTATGTAACAGATACCTCAATAACCTGGTTTAACTCTGCTTCAAACTCTCAAACCAGTTGTAGAATTTTTGTCATATTCCTTGTTTCAATGGCTTTTGTAACATATAGTTCTTTTTTCTTTCCAGGATTTCAAATGTCTTCATTTTAATAAAAATGTTCTTTGAAAACAATGAAATCAAAATGAAGTATGCTTGAAAGAAGACCTGTTGGTTTAATGTGTTTGTATGTCAATATCTCTGGTGATAATGCTATTTTGAGGACCTAAACTATATCATCAAATCCCATCCACACAGGCTTTAATTGATTCTGTTCATACTGTCCAGCAGATTTTGGACAGATTATTGAGTTTGAGTATGTATCCAAATTTGTTTACAAATTATCCAGAACCTCAGTGCTTATTTCTAAAGCTAAAAATACATGAGAGCACACGTTATCCTAATTAAGTTAGCTCAATGGGCAATACATACAATGTATGATACTGACTATTGCATATTTTAAGAAATCTGTGCAATTTAAACTTGCCAGACATATTAGAAGCATTGCCATATGTCTGGAAGCTTACAGTATCTATGTCAATGTTACCCTCTGCAATGGACGAAAGAATTTTTCAAGCAAGTCTCTCACCAGTTTTGTCTTTGTTGGATTTCCATCCCTATTCACAAAGCAGACAGCAACTGCTAGTTGGTCCTTGTGTAATTGATCTATCCAGCCTCTAAAACTTCAACTGATATAGCTTCATGAACAGCATTTCCTAACAAATGTATAAATTCATTCTGAGATTTTCCAGAAATATGTGGCATCAGGATTATATAAACTCAAGAGATGCACTATTTATTTAAAGTTTCCATCTTTATCATTGTCATTATCTCTCATTGTTCCTTGGTGAGCAAATGTTTAAGTTACATCAAACAGCATTGTTATCATTTCATTATTTTGCTGTCTATATTTATCTGCCACAAGACATTTTTCCTTGCTCCTCCAGAAGTATGTCTGCATATTTCTCTGTTTTTGTGAATCAAATTATATACATTACTGCTGCTTTATGCGATTCACTAGTAAAATATGAAATATTTCCCCGTTTTTCCCCTGGCTTTCATTCATTTTTAACCATTGACTGTTGCCATGAAACCAAGAATTATCTGCCTTTCTACAATGAAGACCATCAAGAAATAAGCTACAAATGCTGTTAAATAGATAGGGGAACTCCTCTTTGTACCAAACAGCATAAAACTTAACACTGCTTTGTTATTCTGACCTGAGAGCTCTTTTTTGCTGGGGGAAAGACTTTATCAGTGGGTGACATGAAGTGTAATTAAAATGTGATTTCTGGTTATTTGTCAAATTCCTTTTTCTGTTTCCAGGATCATGGTCTAAAAAATTGTCAGATTTACTTAGCATGTGTTAAATCACCAACAACTGGTGGTTTCCCTGCACATACAACCCAACTATGTTTAATTGTATGCATTTCCTTATTATTGTGCAAATGTTATGCAGCAGATTTTTCCTATTAATGAATTTAAGGTGCATCTGAGAGCATTTCATTCAGTGGAAAACACTTTGGAATGCATTTCATAGCGGGTTTTGTGGCATCTGTATTTAATGTTGAAACTTCAGTACCTTCTGACATTGCTGTACCTACAGTTAATTGTGATCCATCTCCAGTTCACTGTTTTGGATAAGTGAAAGTGTCTTTTTTTGTATGTTCTATGACTGATGTAGTATTTTCAGTTGCAAGCATTTCATAATTGGTTATTTCATGTGGTATAATATTCATTGAGCCTGCTAGGTCAACCAAATCATTTACTTTTCACTTTCTCACTCTCTTTCTAGCTGCAACAGATGTAGGTAAAATCCTCCAGCAGACATTTAAATTTACAAATTACAATGTATGTGTTTCATTATGCAAATAACAATTTATGACTGCTTTATATTTGAATATATAAGGCCTATATAATAATATAAATTCATAGTTGAGTAATAGTCAATAATAATAATAAATCAGAGTGCAGAAAGATGTTTTTTTTTTTTAAATAGTTAAATAAAAATACTATCTTGTAAAGTTCTCTTAAATACAAATATAAATATTTCTTCAAATTTTCAAGTTTAAATATGTCTAAACTCTTTTAAAAAAAATTAATTTCCCTAACCCTAACTAGAAAATATTGAATTTAGTGTTGCCCCAGGTGTATGGTATTACTATTCTTTAGGGTCCTCTTATAACAGTGAAATGGAGATGGGAATTTAATGTGCGCCAAAAGACATTATTATTCATTACTGATATACAGTAAAGAAACCACAAAAAGAAACTACCCCCCCCAACTTAATTAAAATGTTCACATTTAGGTCCCCGAACACCATGGCAAGTATCATATGTAAATTATCAGTACATAAATGGTTAAGGAGGGGGTTCATTCCTATTTAGAAGAAAACAAAAATATACATGAAATAACATTTGGATCAATGTGTCAACCATAAATATGGAAAAAATTGAAATACACATGTGTGTTTAGAGAAAATAACTAGGAAAAAAATCATTACATAGATATACATTATCTCCAAATTATAGATAAAAAATTTATTAAAAAATGAGCATTTAAAAATTTTTGTAACAGCTGTAATAGCAATGTTGGATTGTTTAAAATTTCTATTATATAATGATTATGCTTCAAAAGATTCATAATTCAGAAGATAAGTTTAAATTTAGGATCTAATTTAAAAGGGCCTCACTATAAAGTTTCCACATTTCTAGTATTAGTCAACAAACATCAGGTATAGGAGCCAATTTTTTATAAAACATTATCACTGAACACATATTTAGCAATGTTATTGCAATGGTATTATGTCCCCATACAGCATGGCCCTGGCTGTACAATGCATTAATATCTGGTATGTGACCCCTTACACCTTGCTTTTATGCTCCCACATAGGTTATCAATGTATGACTGTGGATTGTTGTTCCAAATATCCTGCAGCACTTTCCACAATTCATCCAAAGTGTTTGGTAGGTTTGACTTTCTCAGTAACTATTTAACCCAAATTAGCCTCATTGATATTCATATGAGGACTCTGTGCAGGTCAAGGCATCTTTGTTGAGTGAGTGATCCATCAGTCTCTTTATGTTCCAAATATGGCTGAATGGTTGTGTTCATTGTCATTTTGGAAGATGAATCCCTGCCTAATGAGATGCTTTCCCTGAAGGAATGGCTTGATGGAAGAAAACTGCCCGTACCTGTTGACAGTCAGTTTACCTTTGAATTTATGCAAATCTTAAATACCCTTGGTTAATACAAAGCCCTACACTTGTACTGATCTAGCCTATGCTTCACTGTAGCTGTTGTACACTATCACACTGCTCCTGGTGTGACTTCAAAAAATCTGCCATTGATTATTATCAAACAGTTCAAACTTGGACTTATTTGTAAAGCACCTTCTTCAAGGTTTGGTTATGCCACTGTTTCATTTCTGCTGTCCATTTCAGCCTTGCTATTTGGCTGTTTCTCCCAAGGTTTTACAGGAAGCAACACATCCATTGTGATGAATGTGTTATTGTGTATCTTAATGAACTTGAAAAGATGTTAACACCTGTATTTGCAGCTAGGTCATTTGCAAGATCTCTACTGGCTTATACTCTATTGCATAAAGTAAATATCAACACTTTTGAAATGCTTGAGCTTTCTTTCTTGACAACACTCTACTGTCAACAGTATCAGTTTCACATATCCTCCTCAGAGTCTTGCATACAGTTCCTTCTGAAACATGAAGCCAAGCTTCCCTCTGCCACATACAGTAGCCTTCACCAGCTAAGACTTTGATTTCTATATGCTTGTCATGTTATATTTCCTTCCCAGGAGCCAATTTTCACCACAGATTCACCACAATATAATGGTATCACTACCAATTTATAGTCCTGCAGGTATAGGTCTTTCTGATTAATTGCATTACAACCAATCATAGTGTACTATATCAACACATCACTGTACTATGAAGCATTTCATTTTTACACAAGTTTTGATTCTATTGTGTTATTTGCATTTTAATCACAGTCACCCAGTTTTTTTCCCTGTTTCTATAATTATTTCCATCTGCTTTTGTAAACAAGAAAAATGAGTCTTTTCTCATATCATTTTAGCAAGAAAATTATTTTGACTTTTATCCTGAGTTGCAGAATTTTCTAAGTACATTTTCATATTTTAAAATAAATATAGGAGAGACAGGGATAGTTGTTACAGCACGTAATCTCTAATTAAATGTATAGATGAGCATGTGATGCTGATTTAATCAAGAATTACTATGTTATAATAACTATCCCCAGTATCTGCTACTAGCTATGAGATTTTTTGCAAATGTTGTCTAATAATAAGTGTAGTCACTAAAAATATACAGTATGTATACTTAGTAAGATTGTGAAATCAGTACTTTTATGTAATTCCTTAACCATTCAGCAAAATCACATACTTTAGTTTATTTATCACACACACACACACATACACACACAACATATAGTGTAAGCTATCAGTTTCATGAATAACATATCCATTGCAAATACACCATTTAAATTTAGTACTGTTTCTAGATGCAGAAAGAAACCTATGTGGCCATTTGGTGATGAAGTGTAAGAAAAAACCAACCTAAACAAGTGGTTTTTATTTTTCAGTTTTGTTATAATTGTTTGAACTACCTAACGAGAAACTAACTACTAAAGAAAGAAAGAAAGAAAGGTTACTTACTTTTGCATTTTCACTAACTTCATCCCACCAAGGTGATTCAAATTCAAAATCACATCTCAGGATTCTTTTAAACATTTCATGGTTGTTTTCGCAATAAAATGGTTCATATCCTCCCAGTCTGATAAAAGTACAATTTTCAAAAGTTTATGTAGCTTATTTTGTCCTTTGAGAAATTAGTTACATAATTTCAAATGGTTTGTTTTGCCAGTTTGTTCTAGAATTCTTGTATTAAAAAATAAGTAAGTAAATAAAAAAAAGGCCTATAATATATCATAAACTACATATACCTTTTGTCTTTAGATTTCAGTAAAAATTGAAAAGAAAAATTAGTTAAACAAAAAAATAGTATTATTGGAGGCTTATTAAAGATTAGACCGATTGGTTTACTAACAACAGATCTGTCTATAACCTATTTTATCAAATTCCTCCAACATGTTTAGAGATTTCACATTACTTTTTGATTTGGATGCTCAATAATAAAAACAGAAATTTACTGTTTTTTTGGAGTTTGATGAAGGGAATCAAATGTAAATTGGTTTGTTACAAGAACTGTTCCCCTGCCCATCACAAATGCAAACATAACAAGATTATCCTTAAGAATTTGTTTGAAAAATGAGACCTCAACTGCAAACATGAAGATGTAAGCACTGTTAATAACATTCATAAAATCACCCTAGGAAAGAATCCAGCTGAATAACAAACTGTTTGCAAAAAAAAAAAATTAATATATTTTACAAAAGAGCACACAAAAATAAACCAAAAACCATTATACAATCATTGCTTCTGATTAACTCTGAAAATGAATCTGATATGTATTTTCAAGTGTTTGTGTGTTTATTTGTTACTCTTTCATGGCTGAACTGTAGCACCCAGAGGTCACAGATTTTGAGTGTAGGTACTTCAGAATCTGAGCACGGATTTAAGTTACCACACACTGGCCTTGAAGGCCATTTTGAGTTCAACAAAGGCCACTTTTCAAAAGCCTTATAAATTACTCTTAGTTCACCACACTCATTCAAAACAGGTAGCCTAGCAATCTCATATTATAATGAAAGTACCTCAGGATCAAAGGCAGGATTCAAGAGTACCAGAGTCCACCTTTCAAAGTTCAGGGTTACAACAACTTCATGGTATTCATTCAACTCAGAAGTGACCACCACAGATTTCAGTTTTTCAACAGTTGGCCATGAGGCCATCAAAGGCAGGTTTTGATATCATATGCTCAAGAGTTGGCCAAAACTAAATGTGTTTTGGTTTTCACCCATTGGAAAAAATAAAACATTGCCTATAAAGAGGCCATTATGGAATAAAGTTAGATTAAGTGTACAGCTTATAGAATGTTAATAAATGTATAATTAAAATCAATTTAATGTTCATTCAATGACTGTGTTTAACAAATAAAATTTCTGTTTTCCAAATCGATATAGAACCTTTTTTTATTAAAGCCATTTTATTCCTGTGCAGAAACAGTTACCCCAACTAGTTTTCAATACTTTTTGAATATTATTATCCCCATTTTCCAGTAAAAAGATTACTGGGGAAAGAATTCACTTCATTTTGCTTTGCATAAAAGATTTTTGAAGTGTTTGAGAAATCTAATAAGAATGTGGAAGGCATAGACATATTCATCCTACCATCCCAGCTTCTCAGGCATTACTTCATAATTAATTAACCAATGATAATTGTGTTTAAATGTTGTTCCAGTCTCAGCAAAAAATGTGCCAAATTGAAAGTTAACACTATGTTAGATAATCTACTTACAAAATAAAAATGATAACACCAACACTCCACATGTCCACAGAAAATGTATAGTTTTCTTGCTTTAAAACTTCTGGTGCTATAAGTATAAAACAAAATTTGTTATTATAAATCAATTAGCATATGGTTTAAAGACAGAATTAAAAATACAAACAAAAACTTCTAAGTTGTGATTTTCTTTCTTTCTTATAATAAATGATTAGATATTAGAAAAGGTTTTAGTTTTATGAGATAAAAACTAAGAAATATATTTCCCTATTTTATTAATTTTTTTATCATGTTTATGTTGCAGATTTGATAGAAACAATCTTGATGCTAGTTTGTGGTGGATATTTCTATTTTTCAGATTGCACAAGTAGCCTGAGACTAAATCTTGAACCCATCTGGATACCTTGGGGGGAAACCAGATTCTACCAACCTTGACATGGTGTGCATACTGTTCTTAGTGGTGGACTTTCACAGCCATGTTGATAAGGAGACAATCCACAGATTGAAATGGCAAGAAATTAGTCAAAATAGTCTAGTCAATTCTTTAGAATGAATGCTGCCATGCCAACAATGATGGTCACAAAAGATGAAACTGGTGTCATGCACTAAACCTGAGCATTCAAATTACTATGATAGAATGTAATAATTTTGTGAATCAGCAACAAATAAGTACATGAACACTACAAAGATCATTGAACAGGTCTATGGTTATCCTTTATTTTCTTCTCATTGTACGAAACACAAAAATAAAATGTAACCTATACATTTAAATAAAATCCAGATGAAAATATAATCACCATAATTGTATCCAATTAAGTTTCATTTGAATGTCCTTAGTATAAACAACAATTATTTTTGTCTCCCTGATGTTAAAATCTTTAAATACAAATAGAATGACAAAGGATAACTTAGTTTCTAATAAAATTGTACTTTCCATCAAAATTAAATACAATTGAAATATGACAAAAACAAAAAAATTTAAAAAAAAAAAAAACTTATCACATTAATTTGATGTGCTACATACTGACAAGGCTTACAAACATACCACAGTAGCTAGGTGTGCCACATAATGACATAGCTTTTAAGTTCGGACCAAGAATTTTCGCTAAACCAAAATCTGCTGCAAGAAAAAAGAAAGCAAAAAGAGTTAAAAAAAAGAGGATATTAAAAAAAGAGTTACATCAATAAAAATGTGTTTCCTTATTTACTAAGCTACTTTTTAAAATACATTATTTGAATTTTGTTTTTCCCATTATGGTTGCAGGCACCTTATTTACAAAATTTGCAAAAACTGGGTAACATCCAGTGAATTACATGATGTTTTATCTGTATGTAACTTGTATGTAGACAGTGATATCTTAATGACTTTGGAGGCCTCTGGGTACAGTGCAAATAGGGCCCCTCTACCCAACCATATTACAGTAGGAATCAATAGTATTTCGTGTCTTCGAAATTTTATTGCAAACAAAAACACAACAGAGTGCTAATATAAAACATTTTAGAAGTATCATACTCATTTTAAAACAATGATTTCTAAGTTTGCTGGCTGAAAAGTCACAAATGACATCTGAAAAGTCAATTTCTTAAAGCATATCAAACTAATGTGCTTATTAGAGACAAAGAAATCATTCTGCTGAAGCCTACAGCTAAAGACTGCGTAGCTGATTTTCTATAGCCAAAAATCCAGCCAAATCATTACAATATTTATAATTATCAAAAAAATAATTTACACATTACTGTTGGCACTCCTCGGAATGTACCCAGTTTGCCGTGTCTTAAAGATAGCTATGCTTGTAAAAATTGCAATAGTTTAAGAGCATTTATCAACACAAGTCAGATGTCATGAATTTAAATCAAATTAAATAAAGATCATGCAGTAGGCAAGATGCAAAATAACTGAATATTTGTGCTAACATTTTAATTTAACTCCATACCGAGGTGTAAACCTACCTAGACACTGACAGTCAGAAAGTAGCAGCTTTATAGAGATTAATACATTTACAAGCAAAAATCCACAGGACCAACCTGGTTAAAAATTAGAATGAGAAATAAAAGCATAAACATCCTCCCAGAAGTTATTCGGGAATTTACTAAAGCGCTCTGACTGCAGACTGACTTTAACGGAAGCTGTTTGCCCATTTGGCAGTTTCCTTGCCAATGTTAGTGTGTACAAAACAAGAAAATTGTCTTAAGAATGGCGCGGACACGAGCAAAAAAGGTGGGTGTTTTAACCACAGCGTCAATTCACGATTGTTGAAAGTATGAGAAGAGTATACTTAAGAATCAGTCGAATTCCTTGATTCACCTTCAAGAAATTAGACCGCTCTTAAGTGTTATACGACCAACTTCTTCGCGTTTGCTGCAAATATTGGGTAGATGCTGTCCATGAAATAATGGTTCTTAACGGAATACTAGATTAACTCGCTCGTTCAGGGCTTGCCAAAAAAAAAAAAAAAAAAACTACAGGGAATCAATTGCCCGCTTGGTGAGAGCTGGTGACTGAAGTGATTCAGCGAATTTGTCTTTGAAACTGTTAGAATTTTGCAAGATGTCTTATATACCAATTTTTAAGTTAGCGTCCGGAGCTGTAGTTTCGTACAGCAAATTTTCTGGCTGAAAAAACAAATAAACAAAAGGTCAAACAAACAGGAATTTCGAAATATTTTTTTAAGCTTAAAAAAGAAAAAAAAAAAAAAAAAAAAAGAACGAAAGAAGATTTTAAATAAACAGCGCCCATTGTACGGGCGATCTGAATCTGCTTCTATGGCTTAAGAGGACCTTCCTTCCCACAATGCAACGCGAGATCTCGCAATCGGGTCTCTGGTCAACGCCGACTGTCCCTGAACGTTTTATTTGTGGCACCGGTACAACGGGCTGGCGTAAAAAAAAAAAAAAAAAAAAAAACACTCGGCCAAGCCGCGGAGATCTGCGTTTCGAAGATTTGCAGGCAGTTCACTATCTCCCATTTAGGCAGTAGTGAATTCTCGCAGCACTGCATTGTGGGAAGAATTTTATAGAGATTCCCCCCCCCCACCAACCCACACACACACACGCGCGCGCGCAGAAGCCAGATGACGTCACGCGCTTATAATCACATGGTATATTCATGTTATTGAAAACCATCTAAAAAAGAATCGCAGAAGTGCTTCAAACATCGAAAGTGGTGGAGTCATCATTCCTGCTTCCCGGTTAGGAGTACACTTGGTAGATAATCCTTACTCTTATGTAACAGATAGCAACAAAACTTCACCTTTTCCCTGTTTTTTTTTTTGGTTCTGAGACAGGTACAAGATGCAGGTGAAGATTTTCTGAGTGAGGTAAATTTAATTAACTTTTCTATTTGTTTCAGAATATAAGAAGTTGGGTTGTTTGGTGGCATAATAATAATAATAAATGAATTTAAAATCTAATCTACAGTATTTCTGCACTGTGAAAAGATTAATATGCACTAAACTGAATATATTCAGTAATTCCATTTATTTCAACATTAATGTATTAAAAGAACTGTGGGAAAATATAAGTAGTTTTAAACTTTTTTCATGTCAAAACAGACATTAATCTGTTAGTACTTTTGATAGACTAAAATTTAAAAAATGAACAAACAAAATTAATATTGTATTCAGTTCCACTGATTCAAAGAGAAGAAACAGCAATAACAAACAAAGTTATGAAATTAGTTTATTTTTACAAGGAAGTTTATGCAGTAACTATAAAGAGAGCTTCTGGATGATAAAGGAAAAGGGATGTTAAAAATAGTAGCCTATAGTTAGTATTACTAATCGTGAAGATATACAAAAAATGCATCCTGACCTGAAATGATATTGTAACTCGTACAATTTTCAATACTTAGCACAAGCAGGGTTAGGGATGTCACTTTTTGACTGTACTTTTTGAAGATAATTTTGAAAAAAATTTTTCTAGGCAGTCTGGTGGTCATCTGACTGGACTGCTAAAGTTGAGGGCCCAAGTTTAAATCTCAGTTGGGGTTTGCTTGCTTTGGCATACCTCTCTGGAATGGTGTATTCTCTCTTTACTAGCTGCCTGCATGGAGTTTTCCCCACATTTAAACATGAAGAGTTTAGTAGGCGGGTTTGGTAGGTTTTTTCATATCTTGGAAGAGTCTTGTCTCATTACACTGAATACTATTTTGGTCAAAGGTAATGACGAGGTGTTTAATCGGTGCTACTGACAGTACTCTGTCTTGTTTAAAGTGGTTTTTGGTTACAAAACTATTTTAAAAATCAGGATTGAAAAAAACAAACAACGTAATAAGTTAGGTCATTTGTTTACCTTAATCCCCTCCCTGGATATTTGTAGTAAAAACATTCAGAAATTTAAGGATCTTAAACAATTTTTTATTCAATGTAACTTATTTGTTGCTACTGTGATTTTTTTTTTTTTTTTACTTTATCGACTTGGTTTTACATGAAAAAGTAGAATATCTGATCAATGCTGCAGCTATAATGAGCAATTATTATTGGTATATGATTTAAAAATTTTAAATGCATATGAACTGTAAAAGTAACATTACAGTAAACTAACAACACTTGGGCATAGGCATATAGGTAAATAGATTGCTAAAATAACTAAATAATGTACTACAAGTACCATTTTTTTTCTTTTTGCATTGTCGAGATGTCATCTGAATAAATCAAGTTGTTTAAAGAAGTGTAGCGATGAATATTTCATGTACCTAGTAGTTGAGAAATTTCAAATGTTTTGTTTCTCAAAAAAATTTCTAGCTCTGCCTTGTCACTAATTTGCACCTTAAAAACCGAGCACTTACAGTGTATTGGCTCATATTCCGAGAATGTTTCAGATCAGTAAATTCTATTGGAATAGATTTTCAATCTAAACTGATTCATTTATTGAAAAGTATTTCTCAACCCATCATGTAAGTTGCTTAATGACTGGATATTTATACTTTTAAGTTTTACATCAGCAAGATAATATCATTGAAAATACTACCTGCACACACACATTTTTCTTAACTTATATTTTGTGTTTTCAAAATTGAACCTATTTTTGATTGTGTTTTCAATAATAATCTGATTTGATGTTAACTAATTATAGTAAACAATCTTGGTGGGGATCTGTCAAGCAGTCAGAAATGGGGCATGTCTGACTTCAGCAGGAAATCTTCACATCTTTAGGAAAACTCTTCACATGCATCTTGTTTATGTATTCTGTACATTGTTCAGTGATCTTTTATAATTTAAATTATAAATTCACTTAGCATGGGATTTTTTAAAATATTACATAACAGCGAACATTTTTTTCCTTATTTGAGCTTAACAAGAACAAGAAGGAAAACAAACAAAACAACTAACAAGCGGTACAATGAAAGAAATAGAATAAATTGTTCTTACTTTTAAATCTCTGTGAAGAATACTATTTTCATGCAAGTACTGAAAATGAAATGAGTACACTGTTATAAATCTAGGAAAGTTATGAAGCATAAAAATTACTCTCAGTAAAACATTGTAAACCATTGTTTTCTAAGAGCTGAATGAATCTGTTTAAAATTTTTTTAGGCATAATATGAAAATTTATACAAAGTACTGCCTTCATTTACATATGTGTGCACAGTCGATTATTTTGTGAATACATTTCTAGTATGATGGATATGTAATGTGTGAATGGTTTTAGACTGGTTACCACTGACCTTTAAAATGCAACAACATAACTCTCCTCAACATAGGGATCAGTTTAAGATTTAAATTAAAAGAAAAAATTATTATAGTAATTAACCACTCCACAGACTTATTGGGCAGGGTTGGTTTTCTGCCACCAAAATGGCTGGAGACTCAGAAGGATCTCAAGAATGCCACACTTTTATACACCCCAAGTCATGTCTCTCGTGGCTAGGATCTTCAGCATGCATACAAAAAATCCCCAGCAATAATAACAACCAACCTTCACCCCATTCAGAAACATTCTTGTGCAGTATGAAGCATCTTTTTCTGAGTAATTCTGTTTAGTCTCAATCCTTAAGAAAAAACAAAAAGAAAAAGAAGCAACTACTATACATTATAATTGTTTAGCTTGCTATTACAGTACATGCGTACAAAGGGAGGTTTAAACCCATGCTAGCGTGATTACACATTTGAAAGTTAGTGGGGTAGAAATTTTCTTAGGAGGCAGTATACAGAGGTTACACGAGGACAGAGAACAGACTTTGAATCATAACAAAACAGTGAAGCAAAATCAGTGATAACAAAAGGAGTAATAATAAGCCATTTGGAAAATATTTAACTAATTTTCTATTTCTTTCTCTGGTGAAGCAGGGAAGGAGGATGTTTTGAAGATGTCTAAACAGTTTTAAAAAACTAATTATTATTATTATTATCTTATAAATGCTATTTCATTTCTTTTGTTTTAGCTGATAAATATTGATATGAGTTAAATAAATGAAAACTTAAAGATAAGAATGAAAAGTTAAGTTCATTTCAGACAGTAGACGATTAGTTTAAGCATTTCTTTCTCACCAACTTATTAGTAGTAACTGAGCTAACTAATGGAGCTATGTTTTGGTAATCTTTCACTGTTGCCATCATCAGGTTTAGTTTTGGTGACTGTTCTAAAGTTCCACTAACATCTAATAGAAATGCCCTAGCTAACTTTTCACTCTCTGAAAAGTCTAGCTTTAAATAAGCAAATAGGCAGCATTCTTCTATGAATTTTTCCAAGGTCCAACCAAAATAGAAGTAAACATTTTGGATGTAAAAATCTTTGCTTTTCTGCAATATTATCAGTTGGTAGTGGATCATTTTTGTAAATAAGGAAGCACAAAGTCCTCATTGATCATTCTAGATCCCTTGAAGAAATATTTATTGATATATCTTTTAAATATAGGAGTCAGTATTAATGTTAAATATTACAAAAAACATACATGCCTTTCAAACAGTTCTCCTCCTGTGGCCAACTCTAATACTAAGTCCAAAACTTTGGGTGTTTCGTAAACTTCTTTCATTCGAATCTGAAAATGTTTAATTTAATTTTGTGTACAGAAATAATAATGCATATCACTAGAAAAAGCCATTATCAATTTAAAGGTAAATTTCAGAATGATTTCAAGTATAATACAGGAATTGTACTGAGAGTAATAAACCCTAATTAATTAAGGAAAACAGTTGTTTTCAGACAAAATCTGTGATTTTATTCACACACAGTAAAATGTTAACTAGTCTCAAGAAGTTTTTAATGTTGCCTCCATTCATTAACATTAGTTGTATCATTGCTAATCCATAGGTGACAGCACAGAGCTTCTGAAGTTGAATCTAACACAAACTGTTTAATCAAAGAGCTATTATAGAGCTTTTTACAAAAGAGGGTGTGACTGCAGTAAATGAGAGCTTTTTAATAAAAGAGAGTGTAGGTGACTGCAGAATATGGATGATGAGTCTGACATCAGCTAGGTTACAGTGAGACATTAGACTTGAATGTGGGATGAACAATTTTTCATAACTTGAAATGCTGCTGGGTAAAATGTTTCTATTAAAGGGGATTGTGCTGATGATTGAACTCTTTCTTTTGGGTCTGTTCTGGTATTTCCACGAGTTGTGATATTTTGTGTAAATAAAATGACAGGTTTGTCTAAATAGTTGTTTTTCTGTAACTAATTAACTGCTCATCACTATCTTTACAATCCCTGTAACTCTACATAAGCAATTTGATCAACTTTTGATATAATGTTGAGCTATTGTAAACTAAGAATATTAATGTTCTAGATAGATTTATTTAACAAATAATTTAGTTCTCTTCCCGTCTAATGAAAGTCCTACCCAGATTGGCTAAAATGAGGGGAGCCAAGTGGTACAGAACAAGAACAGAGCGAGCTCAGAACAACAAATACTGACTACAGAGATATAGCTATATATATATATGTGCAGGGTCTACTTAATATATTGTGCCAGCAACAGTTAAGGGTAGTGCAGGGATAATGGTAAATGATGAAATTAGATCTCTACTGTAATTAAACAGAGCAACGTCTAGTGATTTGGTTGGGGCAAAAGGCATATGCTTTCCAGCTTGAAAACAAGCTACTTGCCAGGCCGTTACATTAATTGCTGGCTCCAGATTTGCTCTTTAACATTTGGATTTATTTAAAACAAACAAACTACTCACTATTCAGCTTATTTTTTTCATTGAAATTAAGTTAAATGTTCTTTAATGAGTTTCCAATTAATATTTCAGGTTTGTCTAAAGACCACATGAATATTCAATTTAGTATGTGCATGATCTATAAAATTTTTTGAATATTTTAAAAATCTTTATATTTTTTAAGGAAGAAAAAAAAGCTTAACATCTGACTGCTTTCATCTTTAAGTGGCCTCTTATAAATATGGACAATATATAGATAACAATATTTAGCATGTGAACAATAGTACCAGCCATGCTAGTGTAGCTCATATACATAAATTGAGTCTGTTTTGGGAGAGAAAAATGTTTTAAATCACGCAGATAGTCTTTTTGGAAAACTTTCAAAAAGTAACTATTTATGCCTTTCATATGTATAACATCTTTCTTTTTAATTCTCAATTTTTGTCAACAACAACAAATGATTTATTTGAACATACTAAAGGACTCGTGTAGAAAGATTACGGAATATACAAATTTTAAAGATTTCTTGTGAAATGCATTCATTTAGAGAGAGGGATATAACGTATGTTGGCATAATTATGTATTTATACCATATCAATTATACATTTCTTGAATGTAGTTTCTAACTAATCTGTGTTTTTGTCTTATGTTAAAGGTACAATCCCCAGGAGCTAAATAATGAGAAAAAGAATGGTTCCAAATGCTTGTTATGATATTAAGTAAATAACCATGTGTCTTTCAATTGCAGGAAAGTTTTGATATAAAGCTAAAGATTTCTTCAAAGTGTTATGTTGGTTGCTTAGCATTAAAATGCTGAGATTAAAACTACAAATTTTGTTTAGACTATGACAAGTAATTAAACTGTATATTATTAACAGCACATTTCCTTACCCAGTAGTTAATATTTTACTCAAGAGAATTCTGTACACTATATCTAAGTTATTTTTTTTTGTAAATGTCAGCTTTTTTTTAAATTTAAAGATTTAAGAGCAAGCTTACCACATTTTGGTGATTTAATTTCAAAAGAAC
The DNA here is from genome assembly GCA_018389105.1 of Nautilus pompilius. NCBI lineage: Eukaryota > Metazoa > Mollusca > Cephalopoda > Nautilida > Nautilidae > Nautilus > Nautilus pompilius. Next base: position 250,871 of record JACATO010000345.1, on the reverse strand, counting down.
ACCAACTTCAATCATTACTCCTATGTTGCTATACTGCAATTAAGATAAATGGAGCTTTGTTTTATTGATATGCTGTGAATTTTTTACTGACAACATTGTAAAGACTTGTAATTTTTTTTTAAATATAGAGTTACAATGAACCACAGCATTATGTTATGTTGCCAGACTTGTGTACAGAACAAATAATAAAACAGAATTATATCAAAACTGTAAAATGTTGCAATACATTGATACATTAAAACCAGGGTTGCCAACAGCTGGTTTTGATCCTGGGGTAGACCAAAGACTCTATCTTTAGCTTTGAAATTTTGATATGTCCCTCCTACTTGTCTTATGCTACATACTTCACTAGATAGAATCAAAAGACAAAATTTATTAATTAACAAAAACATGTCTTTATCGAAATGTTTGTTACAAAGGAAGTGTACATATATGAAGTATCATTTTATCTAAAATCAAATTTTCATGCCAGTCCACTTTCAAAACTCAAGAGGGCATGGCCATTTTGTCCTGAGGCCTTGTGCTATGCAAGAAATTTTGGATGAGCATGACAGCTGATGCAACTGCGATTAGCTGAATACAAAACATCCAAAGTGCAGTACAAACATTTTGAACATTTTTCCAATCTTCAAAAAAATAGAATGGGCTAGTAGAATTGCTCCAAAATTGGCAACACATTGTTTTCAGATGATGAATTTCATCATTCAACTTACATGAAGACAGTGACTTTGTACTGAGTTGCAGAACTATCACATGTGCTTCAACTATCTGCATCAGGCCCCTTTTTGTCTATTTTTGGTAGGTCTCCTGTTTGCCTCTGGGGTTTCTCTTGGCTTCCAGGGCAACTACCCTGGATATCCTCCCCCCCTCAGTATTAATAGTTAAGACAATCTGAAATGAGGAATACTTCAGATGGTTATCAAAGGGCAATAGTTTAAATGAAATTTTGTTAGCACATTTTTTTAAACGATTCTTGTCAAAACTCTCTTACTTTTTTAGTGATACGTTTTACTGCCCAAGACTGCTTCGATTTTTTGTGTGTACATAAATATACAGTTGCAGAGGCACCCCTAAAAGGAACATACAAACAAATTAAAATTCACCATACATGGCAAGTATTTTCAATGCCTTATATCGATTAATTATTATATCTGCATATTAAGCAAAACATTGAAATTTTAAAAAAAAGTTTATGTACCAACTGTATAACAAGTATTATTTCAAAAATGTTTTGTAAAATGCAAAATATTTTTATACTATTTTAACTTTTGTCATCCCAGTCTGGTGGACTAAGTAATAAGAGATAAACAAAGTCGCCACCCATAATGAGATAGATTATATAGACATTAAAGTTTCTCCACTTTTCTTATTTTGATTTTTTTGAAAGGTTTAGTAGAGTAGCTTGCAATAATGATGTAAACAGCTATTGTTGCATGGACTTTATTGTAATATGACATTATGCTTTTATATGAATAGCTTATGTCATGGTCAGCTCTGTTTTGCTTACATTGATAATTATAATGAAAGGTTATATATATTTTCAAACTATGCCAGCTTTAAATTATAGTGCAAAGATTTGATTTGATATTAACATGAAAAATGTCATGTTATCTTGCTATATGTTTCTTTGTAGCTCCATTTGTTGGTAGTTTGTAATATTTGGGGCTGAAATCTCTAAAGTGTGGAAAATTCATTTGCCATCTGTAATATAGCTCAAAATTGGGTGCTGTATTAACATGTTATGGACTGAATTTGCTTCTGATACTCTGGTCGCTCACAATAACCAAGAGTGATAGAGTTCATCCTAAACTTTCTGACTTGTTATTGACATTCCAAGTGGCCATGGATTTTGTGATCTCATTGCATGCAGTATTTGAAGTCTAATATAGCCCATAATATATATCTGGTTGGGACTACCTTGGTTTAGCCTACCTGCCTGGCATGGTTTCTTCTCACTCTTCTTTACCAACCAGCCCTGTGAGTTTCCTTCTGGCTCCCTGGTTTTCTCTAATATCTAAAAGTGAAGAGGTCTAGTTAGGGTCTTCTAGTACGTATGGTTGGAGTTTCACGGGTGACTCTTGATTGGCTGGCATTTTGACCACTACTCAAGGGATCCCAACTGTACCTAGGTAACTTGCTTCATATCTCACATTTTCCCCTGTTGTGATTGTCCCTAGACTTTGAAAGTCAGGACAAAAGGATAAATTTTTTGTGACTTATCTTTTGTCAGTTTGTTTGATGCTTCTTTTTTTTTTCATTATCTTAAATTATTTGAGCACTTATCAAACACGAATAACCAATGTGAACAGCATGTCACTTAATTGTGAAATAGCTTGCAGATTTTGTTTGTTTGTTAGTTTTATTTTCCATCTTGTTATTTCATAAAACACTTTTATGTTAAATAAAAGCAAGAAATACTTCTAGCAGGTTGAACTTTTGTGAAAGGATCCTTTCCTACTGAAAGTAATCCACACCTGCAATTAATTAATTGACATCTCAAAATATGGGTGATTGTGATTCTGTGACTACATTAAATAATGGCAAAAGATGCCATACAAGCCAGAATAATGTAGCTCAAGTTACACTAAATTAGTAAAAACAACAGACAGACAGACAAATACTTAAGCCATTGTTCTGAAGAGACTGTTGTGTTAGTAATAACCTATTTACTTATGGTCCACAATCATAGGTGTTATTTTAAACACTGACAGTGGAGAAATTGTTCTGTTGTTGTTTCTCAAGCAGCTGCGGTGTAATGAAATATGAAAAAAGAAAAAAAAAAACAGTTTCCATGGCCGAAAAAGTTTATCTAGCAGTGTGTATGTGCACAACAACATGAGAACCTTTCTGTATCAAACCTTTATGATAAAAAATGTACAATAATATATCTTTTGTTCCACATGCTAACAAAGATAATAGTTTTTTTCCTTTCGGTTGAGCTTTATCAAAGATAACTTTAGCCTGAGTTATAAGTTTTATATTTATCTAGTGTTTTTTTTTTTTTACTGTAATGTTTTGCTTTATTAAAATTCAACAAAAATAGAAAAAGATGTGTACGGTATCATATTTTATTGTTTTATAAATATTCAAGAAATGGAATGGTAGTAAATTATAATTTTACCCGTTAAGAGTTAACTACTCACATTGTAGTTATATGTATTTTTATTTTTTCATATTTACCTTCCAAGTTCTCTTCCTAAATCATAGACTTCTGCAAATAATTTATTTTTGATACTTTCAGATATCCAGCCATTTAATGTTTTGTTCATATTTCCTTCCTCATGAATTCATAGAATGCCAGCATGCCAAACGCTGTAGTCTGGAGTCGTAAAACTAAGTTGCTAGGCAACACTTAGTTTCTCTTTTGTTTTAGTAACATTAATGATTATAACTTAAACATGAATTAAAAGTTTGTAGATGATAACAAAATTTATTTTAGAATCAATACCAAAGAGGATAAATTAATTTTCAGATGAATGTAAAAAAATTTTTTTAAGCATTCAAGCTGAATGTAGAATAAATTGTAATTATTATTATTTGGGAGATAACACATTAAAAAATGTAGTTTCAGAAAAGGATTTTATGATCATTATGAATAAAAATTTCAGTTGTGGAGTTCAGCAGATTTCAGCTGCTAACTAAACTGACAATGTTAAGAGTAATTAAAAAAAACATCAAATATTAAAAAAATTTATTAGTCCATCCACATCTGTGGAATCTCTAAGGTTTTAAAATCTTTACATGGTTGAGAATAGGGTTTGGATGTTTAAGCTGATAGAGTTTCAATTTTAATAATTATGGATTAGGGTTAGTATACAAGTATACATTTTCTATGTTTTATAAAGTGGTCATGATTATAAATTGTTAAAGTATTCATCACAGGTAGATAAAAAATTTTGTAGTTTTTTAGTAAAATAATAAATAGATGGATTAAATTTCCAGCTTTGTTTTTCAATAATGTTAGGTTAAAAATTGTATTGTAGTTATTTCTCTTTCTATAGGGCCATGTATAAGCCAAGATGGTGGTTTCCTGCCTTAACTAAACTAAGCTAATGCTTTAATTGGCAAAATTGCTTATACTTTTAAACAGATTATGACAATACATTTCCACATGTATTAGTGCTTCACATGATTATATTTGAATCTTAGCAATCCTATTCTCTAAGAAATTAGCTTCTTTAGAATGTAAAATTAGAAAAATATATGAATCAAGACCTTATCCATGGTGATGGTGACCTAATCCAAAATGGAAGAAATGCATCTGCTTTGGCAGGGAAATCCCTACTGGAACTCTTCAGTTTTAGATGTAGGAGAAAAGAGATAACTCACTCAACCATCTGGGGGAGAAGAGAAAAAAATAACTTAATATTTTGACGTGTTTTAGATTGAACTTGGGATATATTTGGACAGATATGAAGTTAAAAACAATATATAGTATAAAGATTATTGTAGAAAATTTTAAAAAAAGTTTTTTTTACACCTATTAGCAGTATTATTCAGTTTATTTTTTTATCTAGCTTTGATGAATTACACAAAAGAATTGTTTACTATTACACTATATAAAATAATTTCAAATTAAAATTTCTTTCTCAGAAAGATAAAAATTTAAAGAAAAGTTAGGGACAAAGATAGAGAGCCGTGTTACAGTATTCTGTCAAGGTACTGAATGCATATAGTGAGCCCACATTGTAGCTTAATCTCTCATTTATGGGCCTTTGGTTTAAATATCCTTGACTCATTCACATTTAGATAAAACCCAAGGTTTATTTTAAGTTATAGCACTGTTTTGTTATTCTTTATATTTATTACAAAAAAGTAATATTGTCCAATAATTTTCCAAAATCTATTTTTTTTATATATACTATGATGCGCTATTTTTTGTCCATTTATAGAACCTAAGGTTTTGCTTACATACACCTGAGTAGATCTGCTACCATTACTGCACTGCATTGCCTATGATGTCTAAAATGTTTTCCCCCATTTGTTTTGTAGTTAAAAATTATGCATATAATAGTTTGTTGTAACCACTTACAGCTTTCTAGGCCCATTTTGTGCATTAGTAATATGTATCCAATGAAATTTGCATGATACTGTTATATACAAATATCATTGAAAAATTTTAGGTCTCTAGGAGTGCAGGGGCAGCAGAAGCAATTCTGGATTGATCCCACCCAGTTAACCCCAGAAAAACTGAAACTTCAAAATACACTCCTTTAGGTATTTTTAACACAATGGATGGATAAAATGTGAGGTGCAAATGGATCGACCAGAACCCAATGTAAGTACAATGTATATTACTAAATCAAGTTAGAAAATAGAAATTATACAGAATGATACATTGATTTTATTTCTGCTGTGTGCACTTTATATAATATGAATTAAAATGCTACAAGCAGCAATAATCAGAAATGTCCAACTGTTAATAGTATAGTCTGTACTTGGATATAGATCACTGAAACAATTAGCCACTTTTCTCATATCCAATTTATCTTTACCAGTTATATTTTTGTGCATATGTGGAACCTTCAGACTGTTGTGTCATGGCTGATCTGAGGTATATTTTTTGTCTCTTTACTAGAGAAAATTATCTCTCTCTCTTTCTCACATAGCATTTGTTACAGGCACCACTAGGATCAATTATAGTATAGCACATATATTAGATAAAACTCCATATTGAGTGTTTCTAGGTATCACCCTTATCTGAACTGAAGAGTTAGACTGAATATTACAGCTACTCAATTTGAAACTTGCTATTGAGTATTCATTTATCTCAAACATGTAAAAGGATGTTATTTCTTATAATTCATTGGAACTCTTTTCCATTACATAAATGCAAATTCTAGTCTTGCAAATTGTGATATTGTTTGAAGCCTTTTTGATCAAACCTGTTTTGAATCACATTTACCAGGTAGTCCAACACATCAAAATATTCATTATATTTTTATTATTGTTGTTGAATGATTTAATTTTCTGGCAGTAAATCTATTTCTGATATCTGATGATGAGATAACTAACTATAAATATGTATGGTATTCCTTCCTGAACCAGTAATGTTATACTATTCCTTGGTGGGGGGCGGGGAGAGAAAGAATTACATGCAATCTGCCAAACAGATGAAAATAGAATATATTAATTGAGTGTTTAACTTTAACTGTAAAGGTGACATTAAGTGTAATTTAGTTTTGTGGCAGTGAAACCATATGTGATTATGGTATTTATATTGTCATAGTTAATTAAAGTGAACTATTCTTCACTTGTGTTTTGGGATAGAAAAAAATGTCAGGTGTTGTTAAAAGATGATTGATTATATAATATGAATCAAGTTTAAGTTTGAGAGAGAATCAAATATTTACTTACTGTGTAGTTGCTTCAGAAAATTAATGTTTGCTGGAGCAAATATTCTTTTTTTACTACAATTAATTACTTTTAGAGTATATACAACATTATTACATTCTTTAACTGTTATTTTCAATGTAAAGTACATAAGGTTTCTTTACTTGTTGTAAACTTTACTGTTGCAAAAAGTATATAATTAACTAATACATTTTTTAATGAATAAGGAATAAAGTTTTAACTACAGCTTGCTACTGGTTGCTGTGAAGTTTTGTTTGAATGATCCTTGTGTTGTATGAACATCTCAGAGGTAAGATGTGCAGGTCCATCAGTTAGTGAATATGCCCTGGTTTTCATTAGTCATTTTACAACTGTGGATCAAATGGATTGGGAGAATCAGCTTCTCATAACAGGACAGTGGAAAACTGATAAATCACATCTATGGAAGTTGGACACAATTCACTATTCCACCAGCCACCTTAAGGTTCAATCACACAAGAGGTAGATTGGGAAAGTCTTCAGGATATGAGACCTCTGAAACAGAGAGAAAGATGGATGGCTTTGGAGTGGCATTGCAATTATTCTGTCACATACACAGTGAAGGGGCAAAGTTGATGCTGTGTAACCAGCCAAATCATAAGAAAAGATTGGTAAATTTATTTCATTAAACATTTAATGTTATCTTTAACAGATTTTGTCAGTAACTTTAAATTTAAAACATAACAATAAATTTGCCAAAAGAATCCTCACCTAAGTAAAATATATGTAGTATGATAAAATAATTCTTAAAACCATGTTGAATGAGGACTACAATGGAGGAAGCTGCCTTAATTCTGATTTACTTTTTTGATCACCTAATGATGTATATATAAATGTGAAAAGTATTTATTTAGTATTTAATTTGTGCTGTCTGGTTTCAGATTAATATTTTTTTTTTTGAATTTTACATTGCTATGTTAAAATCATTAGAGTGCTTTAGTCTTCCCAATGACCATCTGCTTGAGCAGGTCAGTGAATACACCTATCATATTTATCCATTACCTTAAATTTTGTCAAATTACGTAAAAGAAAAAAGAAACCCACATATAGTTTGACACTGTGCCCATGACCACTTCTGTCTGCTTTTGAATGTGTACTTCTGAGTTTTACTTGTTGTCATAACATATATATGAGGTCTTTTCAGAAATCATGTATTTGCAACTTAGATTTCAAATTGTTCCATTAAAAAATGTTGATAATTTTTCAATTCAGTATGTGAAAAACTACAAACGACAATATGCTAATTTGATTTGATGTTATCATACAAAATTCTAGGGTTATGCAAAGTTTTTGACCATGATTATACATACACAAAAAGGGATAGTTTGTCCTTTTGTCTTTTATTAATTTGAATTTTTTAGTTACATTTTTCTGTTTTTAAATGTTTTTGCTGAAACATAATTGGGTTATGAATCTTTAAAAGACCAGAGAGCTGTTCTGTTAGAATTTAAAAAGCAATTTAAATAATTTTGTTTGTGAGCTGCTTTATAGAGAGGAAGTGTTGGTCATGAGCCAGTGGGTTTCATGGTCAATAAAATTTGATTAAGGTAAGAAAACACCTAAATCACTTGCTGATAGTTAGCAAAGAAAGCCAAACAAGTTTTAACTTATGTGCCTGTTCAGTTAAACCACCACCAGTAAAACATTGTCCATTTTAAATCATTAATAAGAGCGAGTATTAAGTATGTATGACTTATCAGAGGATCGATGAGACGTGATAACACCTAATTGTTGATTAGGGTTCAAGCATTTAGATCATGGGTGGGAAAACTATGGCTTGCTAGGTCTATTTGTGCGGCTAGCAAATGTTCTTGCACAATGATGTCAATTTGTGCAGCTAGCAAATGTTCTTGCACAATGATGTCAATTTGTGCAGTCCCAGACATTCTCGCACAGAATAACGCGCTTAACGAGACTACAAAGAGATTTCGTGGCCATGTTTAAACAGAAACGGATGATAGCAATAGGCATAGTATATTATTTTAAAGTCTTTTAATGTATATATATATATATATATATATTAACATATTTCAAATTTTGTTATCCTAACAATGAGTGCTACAAAATCTACAAAAGAAACCGGAAAATTGAAGATGAATGCCATATATTTAACAATGGATGTATATATATTTATATACAAATATTAGAAATGAAGCAATGTGCCTATAACAGTGTTTCTATTTTTAAGGAGTATAATTTGAAGACCATTTTCAGACTAAGCACAGAAACTTTGGAAGTAATTTATCAGAAAGTGAACTACAGCGAAAAGCCAATGACATGTTGAGAAGTTTAAAACAACAACAAACTTTTTTTGTAAAACAAACAACCATACAAGAGGCTGCCACAAAGTCCAATTTTGTGCTTGCTTAAATTGCCAAACATAACAAAGTGTTTTCTGAAGCAGAATTTTTAAAGGACTGTATGCTTGATGCTGTTGATATTGCATGCCCAGAAGTCAGAACAAAAAATTGAAGCTACATCTTTGTCAAGGAGAACTGCAGTTTGTCGTATTGATGCCATTTTGCAGAATCTGTCAGAATAGCTACTTGAGGCTGGCAAGTCATTTGAGTATTAGAGGAATCGATGATAATTTTGCAATTACTGAAGAGTTGCTGTCAGTTGAACCATTGAAAGACACCACAATTGGCCAAGATTTGTATGAATGTGTTAAAAACTGCTTGGATCTGGTTTACCTTGGAACAAGTTGGCAAGCATTACAACAGATGGTGCACCTGCATTAACAGGAAAACATGTTGGCCTCATAAAGCTGCTTAATGACAAAGTGTAAGGTGAGCATCCACTTCAGTGTGTTATCATTCCATTGCATTATTCACCAGGAAAATCTATGTAAATCTATCCTGGATTTCAAACACATGATTGATCCTGTGGTATATGTCATTAACTTAATCCGAGCCAGGGGGCTAAATCACAGACAGTTCAGAAATATGCTGGATGATATGGAGTGCAAATATTCAGATGTACTGTATCATAGCAGTGTACGTTGATTAAGCCTGGGAAGTGTTTTGAGAAGAGTGTGGAATCTGAAAGAAGAAATTTTGCTCTCTTGAAATGAAGAACATTAGTTGTGAATTTTTAAGTAACATGAAAAAGACAGAATGGGTGTGCGCTTTAGCATTCACAGTTGACATTTTCGACAAAATGAATGAACTGAACATTAAGTCACAAGGCAAGGGTGTTTTTGTACATGAATTGTTTGTGAAAATTATATCATTTCAAATGAAACTAGCACTCTTTTCCCAACAATTGAGTGAGCACAACTTTGTGTATTTTCCCTTTTTACAGACACAGACTGTCCCACTGCTTTACAAGACGAGTTTTCAAGGTGGTTTGCTGATTTTAAATCTATGGAAGATCAATTCAATTTACTGAGGTACCCATTTTCATTTAATATTGAAACAGCATCAAATGATCTCCAGTTGGAATTAATTGATCTCCAAGCAGACAATACTCTGAAGGAGAGTTTTAAGAATACAAAACTGACTGAATTCTATGCATCACTCAGTACAGAGAAGTTTGGTAATTTGAAAACATTTGCCAGAAAAATGTGTGTATTTTTTGCTTCAACTTATATTTGTGAACAGACTTTCTCATGTATGAACATTAACAAATCAAAGAACAGGTCTCTTTTAACAGATTCAATTTTGCACTCTGTCTTGCATATAACTACAAGCTTGCTGAATCCTGACTACAACAAACTTGTGCAGGATTGTGTGCAATTGCATAAATCTCATTAAGAGTTTAACTGTTCAGTAACGTTTATGAAGCAACATAACATTAAATTCAGTTTTATCTGTTACTTTCTTTGTGTACCAAATAATACAGTTGTATGAATAATAATTGTATTTTTGTGTGAAAATAACTTTCATTAAATTTATTATTTAGTAAATTTAGATTTTTTGTCGAATGCGGCCCTCTAGAGATCTTACGGATGTTCCATGTGGCCCTTGGGGAGAAAGGTTTGCCCACCCCAGATTTAGATAATCATTATTTCTAAAAATTAAACCTGGTATTATTGCTGCTGAGTAACAGCCCCCTTAAAAAAAAAAATCTATTGTAATAAATCTATATTTTCAAACATTTTTAGCTGTAGAGAGCCAGAATAATTGTTCCTGCCAACACTTTCTTCAAATTATCCATTACCATAACTATTATAAGTAAATCTAACAAACAATTAACTGAATAAAAAAATTTAAAACATTCTAATCTTTTCTGGATACTTTTTAATAACCCAATTTTCATTGTTAAATACAGTATCAACACTGCACAGCATGATTAAGATCCATGTATAGGTACTGAAAATGTTTTTGATTTATTTTTGACAGTTTCTTAGCATGCTTCTTTAATGCATTTTCTAAAATAAAAATTCTATTACAAATTATGGTTTTGTTTTGCCAGGTCAGTTTATCTTATTGCTAGTATATTCTCTCCTTACTGAAATTGCCGATGTTCAGTGCTCACAGAAAGGTTTGGGTGCTCTGATTTGGAAGGTTAGTATTACATGAGCATCAATTCAGATGCTATCCACGGTTGTTAACCAGCAAAACTAGCATCCTATACTACCTGTCATGAACTGTGTGTGTCGTAGGTATTTCTAGATATACTGACTGGACAAAGCATCCCAAAAATTACAAAATATGAGATAGGTAATCAGCATATGCCCAAGAATATTAACAAACTATAAATTTGAGGAATGTTTTCTTTTTTTTATTTATAAAAATGAATAACAAACAAAAAATCTTTATTAACACATTTTAAAAATACTTTAGGCTGATAACCAAAATAAAAAAATAAATGTTCTTTATAAGAAACAACAGTTTGTAATGAATTTATTTATTTCTAGCTAAATTACATAGATGTAGAAGTTATAAAAATTAAAACTTTTATAAAATGACAAAGTGGTATCCATTATTGTTTGTAATTTGATGTTGATTCTGGAATAGAAGCAAATGATTTTCGATTTTTAGTACTTGGGATCTACACTGAGTTTGCAATTTTACCAGATATTTTTTTATCAGTGCCCACTGGTTTTACATTCTTAGAAACTGATCGTGGATTCTTAGTAGCTATTTTAGAATTTTTTCCATAATTCTTAGCATGAGGTTTAGCATGTTTTCCAGAATAAGGCTTGGGAAAAATTTGGTTTCTTTTATGTGATTGGGCATAATTTGTTGGTTTTTCTGCATCTTGAGTAATGGTAATTGTTTTTTCTTTATCGGCTGTAAGTTTTTTTTTCGCATGTAGTTTTGAAATGTTTCTTTGTGGCTCTTCACATATAACAGGTAGTCCAAAACCAGTGCCTGCTGACTTTTCTTGCTCAAGTGGCTGCATTGTCTTAAGAGAAGTTGGTCTCACGCTTGACACTAGGCGTGACACCAAACAACAAGCTCTGGCTACTTCCTCAGAAATAAATAAAACAAAATGAAATGAAAAAACTAATATTCAGTCTATATTTTTTTTAAAAAAGGAAAAAAAATGTACATATGATATAAAGGATTTTTTCTATGCACAAGATGACAGTATTACTTTAAAAATATTTTCTAATGGAATGTGGTTGTTTCATATTTGTGGCCCCATACTAAATGGGACTAGAAAGTTAGTCTAAGTCATAATGATGGTCAGTCATTCTGTACAGGCTTGTTGGAACTTGTTTTATTCTTGAGGTACTCCCTGTTGGTGGGTCTGATCAGAAGTGATCTATCTTCCCTTTCTTCTATAGCTAAACCAACAAAAAATTGGTCTCAAAAGAACAGCAGTTATTTATGTGCAAAGTTTCTAGAAAAGGTGAACATTCTGATAAAAAGAATGTTTAGTATCCATCTCTTTTTGCATACTCTCTCTTCCCAATGCTGAATTTGGTTATAACTGATTTGATTAAAAGCTTTTCTGTGGTCATCCCTTTGTCCCAAACCAATAAGTAGGACTTTTTAAAGCCCAAGTTGAGTATTCATATTAAACATTGATCTATGATATTGTGAACTAAATAGTTTCTTTTAGTCAAGCCTATAATATAGACATTTCAGGTAAACAATATTTGTTCTTTGTTGAAGCCTATATCATCCATGTACACACAGTGCCCCCTTGTGTAGTATGCAAAGAGCATTCTCAGCTCTCTCTCTCTCTCTGTGCACACGTGAGAAACAAAAACAGGATTACATGTTTTTAACTTTTGGTTTGAAACAGCTCTCTCTCATAAAGGAGTAAAACAATTTTATTATTTTCTGTTTATCTCAATGTCAAAAGACAATTAGTTGTGTTATACCAAGAGTAAATGAAAAAGTTCATGAATGTATGGAATTATAACATACTCATAACTGATTGAAAAAAAAAAAAAACAGTCTTCCAGCAGTAGTTTTTAGCTGCCACTTACTGCTGCTTGCATGGCAACATTTAGCCAGCAAGGAGAATTTTTGCAACCACCCTGTTTTACAGCTGACCACCACCTGTACCAAAGCATATTTTTTTTTGTTTTGCATCTTTGCCCCATTTCTTTGGATCACCAAGTGCTACATCTGATTGCAGGCATTTCATCACTAATTCTGGGAACTTTTCACATTTTTTAATAATGCAATACTTAAAATTCAACTCAAGTAAATACACTTGGGCAGCTTTGTTCATTACACGTGGCTAGCGGGTTATGGATATATGTTATTGATATAAGGAAGATTTCTTTTATACTTCATTCATTTAATTATGGTTACACCAACTTTACTGCAATGTAAGACAAAAAAATGTAACATACACTGGTGGGAAAAAAGGTATAAAAATGGTTTAGTTTTTGTAGGTGCACATCCCGAAACGGCTTATTTCAAATATTTTCTAAATGGAAATGTAAATATAGTAAAATCTGGAAGATACGACATCTGTCACAAACGATTTTTTCTTTAATATAACTTTTTTTCATGCACTGACAGATTTCCCATCACATTAACCTGTCATGAACGACTTCCTGGAAAATGTGACATATGACATCAAAACAACCTTTGGATAACAACCTAAACATTATAGTAAAATGATGATTTGTATGTATCAGTGTAGCTATTTTCAATCTATTATGGAAACGATAACTGATAAATGTTTATGAATTTGATGTTAAACTGATAGAAAAGAATAAAATAATTTTGAAATATTTCTTCGTTAATCGATAGCAGTCACAACTTGTCATTGCTAGTGTTTTATTGAATGATCCATTCACCGTGAATTCAACACAGTGATGCGTCGTCGTATTTCAACTAATCAACATGAGGATTAGGTGTTTTCTCGAGATGTCTGATGATGCCTAAAATTGATTTGTAATTCCATGAGTAGCTAATCAATGGCTAGTGATATAAATATCATTGATTCACAATGCCTCAAGAAAAGCAAAAACAAAAACACCTGACTTTACAAGAGAAGGTAGAAGTTATCAAAGAACATGACAAAGGTGCAAACTGTATTCACATTGTGAATGAATTACAAGTTGGAAAGACTCAAATCCAAAACACAGTTGCTGATAAAGCAGAAATCATGGGAATGTGGGAATCAGGAGCAAACACCAAAACTAAACTGGTTAAGTTACACAAGACATCAAACTATGAACTAAATCAACAAGTTTTTGATTGGTTTTGTGATAAACATTCTAAAATCATTCCCTTGTTGGCGAAATTACTGCAGGAGCACGCACTCATAGTTTCTAGACAGCTTGGCCTCAATGACTTCATCAAATGGATGGTTACAATCATTCAGAACATGACAAATATTTCTTGTGTGGTTCTATTGAGTGAAGCTGCTGATGTCAAGGAAGAGAATGTAAACTCTTGGTGCCATTTATCATTGCTCTGCGAAACCTACAGATAACATGAAACCGTTGCTTAAAGACGGTTTCATGGAATGACTTCGTCAATTGTGACAATGATACACAAACAACTAGCATTGAAACAACAGTTGAAAAGAAAAAAAAATGATGATGCTGAAGAAGAAGACACCAATGGCACCACTCAACATATTTCTTCATTGGAGCAACTATGCACCAGAGCACTTCACATCAACAACAAAGCATTGTTGGACATTGTATCAGCTGGATTATTAGAAGTGCAATCAGACTCTAATAAAATGTTTAAAGCAAACTAAAATAGATGATTTTTTAATGAATTGATGGCTTTTTTTAAAAACAATGTTTAATTTGTAAATAAAATTTGAAACAGCAGTTTGTATTTTATTGGATTTATTTTTTATTGATTTTTATTGAAGTGCATTCAATTACAAGTATCCATATCAGTACTGGGCTGCAGTCTTCAATGATTTTATAATATAGTCTCAAATATAAGCAGAATTAGCCTGAACCTTTTAATAGTGACTTTCTGTGAGATTAGACTTTTTTGTTGTGGCAGAAAGGTAGGTTGTATCTTCCAGATTTTACTGTAGTAATTTTTAAAGCTGTTGGTTATTTTAATTTTTTCTTAAATTAACCATAACCGACCATTAATTTTCTTTTCACAGGTAAATAGATGTTCTTAGGTAAAATTATATAATCACATGGATTTTTTGTAGTCTGAACTAGAACATTTACCATCCAGTTACTGATGAAGCAGTGACCATAACCTCTCAGGAATCCACAAAAACCACCAAACAAACTTGAGATCAAAGCTGAAGTTCTACATAAGAAAATTAACTTCCATCTATTCATTAAAATTTTTTTACGCAACTCTGCTTATAGACTAACAAGACTTTCAAGTTCATAAGTTTACAAATGTAAGACCTTTTTAAAAAAAATTTACACTGACTGTTAAAAAGAAATTTAAAATACTAAAAATGCCAATATTTGTTTTGAAAGTTTTAAATGAAAAATTGACACCATCTATTAAAAAAAAAATCAAATTTTTAAAAGTCAAAGTGATGGGTTTTTTTTACCAATTATGCTATTAAACTTTATGAATCGTGGTATTTCATTTACCAAAATGTTAGGTAGGTAACTGTGTACACAACTTAATGCAAATGATGCACCATAAAATAACTTAGTTTTTCATTTCAAACACTTTAAGTTCTCTAATAATATGAAACAGTTGTAATTTTGGCATGTGACCCCTAATTTGCTCAAAGAGAGAGGGGGTATATTGACTTTGACATTAAATGTATAGAACTTGACTTTTAGTCAATTTATTGTTTTAAAAAATAATTAAACTAACTTAGCAGGACATTAATGTTACCTATTTCTTTTTAGCACTTAATATTTATATACAATATATAAAATAAAAATTGGTAACATGACATTTATATTTATAAACCAATTTGCAAGATTTATTAGTCAATTATGTTTGTATTTGCTCAGCAATATATACTTCTTTTCATTTTAAATTATAAGCTTTATTTTTTTTTTAAATATATTTTCATGTCGTGTGAACAGTCAGTGTAAGTAATAAAATATATACATATATCTAGCTCTTCTATGTATGCAAATCTATGTTGCTGACTGACATAATCTTTAACTGTGAAAGTTAAACTATTTGACACAAATTTTAAGAATTAAAACAACAAAAAATATAGGAAGATTTTGCTTGGCCTAGGGAACCGGTTCATAAAAAATGTTTATGTATCTACACAGCAGATCAATTATAATATCTTACTTTCTTTTTTTTGGCAGATTTAAACAAGATACCTGAAACTTCCGTCGAGCATTGAATTTTTTAATCCTCTCCTGAGTAATCTCCTTTGATTCTAATTTTACTGCAACACCTTTTATCCAGTGATGTTTTAGTGCCTCGGATGCTGTCAGCCGTTTCTTTGGATCTGACAAGATCAGCTTCATAATTATGTCCTGAATGTTAGATGATAAAAAACTGTACCAAACAATAAAACACAGTAAAACAAGTAGCACTGCTGTGTAATTTCGAGAAAAAAATAGTTTTGCTTGAACATCCCTAGTATATACCCTAATCATATTGCTACATACATGCAGACTTACCTATTAATTAAATAACTTTGCTGGGTGAATTCCACCCACATTTTTTAAATAATTGGATTCCATTTTTTAAGTCAGTCAGTCTATTTTTGAAGTCAACTAATTACTCGATAGGATGAGTTCATAAAAAAATTCAAATTCTATCAGTTTCTGTTAGCTGTACTACAAGTATTTATCACTTTCTGGAACCCAAAACTTCATTCTCTTTCCTCCAAATACCTTCATATTTAGAATAGACTGATAACACAATACAATTTTATTGGAACATTTAGTTTTCTAAGAAGTTTTGAATGAATATGTCAAATTTTATGATTTTAAAATGTTTAATTAAGAAAATTCCTAAAAAAAAAAAATCAGGTAAGATACATGCAAATCCTTAAAATAAGTGTTATTATGTTCAAATTAAAGAAAAACAAACTCAATTCTGATAAGTAATTAAGATGACTGCATGCCAGTATTTTTGCATACTCAGTGAGTTTGCATACACAACATGGCAATCATAAAAATAGAAAAAAAAACTTTTCTTTCAAGTTGGTTTGAATTGTCAAATTTTGAAGGTTCCCCAGAAAACCCCTTAAAACAGTCTGATTTTTGACAATTTGAATTAAATGAAGCTGATAGTAATTTCTTTCATTGTGCTTGCTTTTGTTCTAGTTTTAATTAACCATTTAACAAGACAATTATTCCACAAACACCACCAAAAGTTTTTTTGTTTAGTATTATAAGGAAACTACTTACTTTTGCATTTTCACTGACATCATCCCACCAAGGTGAATCAAATGTAAAATCACACTTGAGGATTTTCTTGTACATTATGTGGTCTTCATCAGAATAAAATGGCTCATAACCTCCAAGCCTTACAAAGAGAAAGAAGAAAATATTTAACTCTGAGGTCCATGAAGTTTAAAACTTCTATAGAGCTTATTATTCTTAATGACATTTAAGGACATAGAATTAACAATTCTACTAGGCAACATTGCATGAATCTGAAACACTTGTTCTGATGTTTGTAGTTTTAGCTGTGACCTATGAAGCAAAAGTACTGTAAATTTTAAAAAAAAAACAAACTTGAAAATACTGATTTGTTCTATCTTTGAAAAGATTTTACAAACTATCAATAAGCTACCCTGAAAATGGCAAAATACCAAAGTGAGTAATGTTAATTTGGCTGTAATTTTTCATACTGTTGTTCATTTGAGTAAAACATCTTTTTACCATCAATAGACACTCGATATACTTAATAAAACAGGATTCCCATGACTGTATGCCATCTTCAGAATTGATCAGGTCAACAGTGACTTATAAATATGTAATGTGTTTAAAATTTCATTAAGATTAAAACAAAAAAAAGTATTGGTAATGTGTTACTATTTTCTTCAGTTTGTATAAGTGATCAGACATTATAACAATTTACATTAAGAGTCACTATTTATTTTCTTTAAAAAGGTGTATAGAGTAAAAGATAATAAATTAAAAAGAAAATCCAATGACAAAAAAGAGAAAATATCATAACACCAAAGCATACTCCAAAATTTACTTGGAAAAGGTTCCTGAAGAGGCCAGTACAGTACATGTTTAGTTTTTCTTATCATAGAACACATCACAAACTCCGATCAACTTTATATATTTAGATTAGTAATGGAAGATGTACAAGGGTCATACTGAAAGTGGTGAGCATTAATTTATTACAGAAAAAACCACTAAAGCAAACCTGTGATTTCATTCACATATAATGTTGCTGCTACTCAATGAAATCATTAGTATTATTACTAATCTACAGGTGACAGCACAGTAGCAGGTGCAAAAGAAGTCTACCATGAATAGTGTTGAAACAAAGAGCTGTGATAGAGTTCCTCATGAGAGTGAAATCCCTAAAAACATTCATGTGCAACTTAGAATGTATATGATGAGTCTAGCATCAGTTAAGCTGCAGTGAGATGTTGGGCCTGAATGTGTAAAGAGCAATTTTTTTGTAATGTGGTTTCACAACAGAAAATTCCCATTTCTGGCATTATGTGGATGATCAAACATTTTTTTTTGGGTTCTTTTTTTTTTTATTATTATTTCCATGAAATATTTTGTGAATTAAATCAGGTTTATCCAAATAGTGGTTTTCCTATAGTTAATTAGAGCCCATTGGTTTCAATTTGACTTTTCTATCTAGAGCATGGCTTGTAATTATAGTAGTCATTGGCCAACTTTTGCCACAGTTACTTCATTGAAAACCATCTTAACACCTAAGAAGTTAGGTCTGCTGATAAAAACAAAAAGAAAAGCAACAAAAGATTACTAATTTCAACATGTTTTCTTGGGGATGGCTCTTGGGGCCACACCAACTGCAACTTTGGACTTGTGCAACTCAATACAGAAGACAAAAGCACCTGACATCTTCCTGCTCTTCAGTTAATCTTGATGATGGGAGAGGCTGACCTAATAACTAGTTGGTTGTATTATCATTACATGCAAGCAGCTGATGGCTTGAGTATAATCTGAACAAAAGAGCTACATAAGAATAACTTCACTGGAACATTTAACTTGCATTACAACAGTGGTGTAGCTAGAGTTTGTGCCGTCCGGGGCGGTCCTTGAGTTTTATGCCCCCCAACAAAAAAACTTTTTTCCATTGCAGTAGTCCAAAAGTGCCACCCCCGCTCACCTCCCTTTAGCTACGCCACTGATTACTACACAACACTATGAACAATGGATACTCACATAATGAAAATAATAACACCAGCACTCCACATGTCTGCTGGAAAGGAATATCTTTCTTGTTTCAGAACTTCAGGTGCTAAGTCACGAAAGGAAAAGTTATTAGATATTTAATTTTATGCAAAATCTACCCACTCTTCATATTAGATAACAAACCAAATATATTTTAAAGGCAAAATTACCACTAAAGATCTCTAAATGCTCCACGTTTTTTCAATCTCATCATTCAGCATCATGCCATAGAAACTTACAAAATAGCAGGAAATAAACCAAACAATAAGTTCATGGCTTCAATGAACATTTTTATCTGTTGTTCTGATTTTAATTTTTTTAAAATGCTTTTCTTCACCAGCTAAAATCAGTTTGAATAAATTGGTATGAAGGAAAAACTTCAAATATAAACAAGAATCATTATGTAACTTACTCCCTGATGCTAATCATTTTTGCAAAATTTTATTTGCACTTAGCTATTCTGTTTGCTTTGCTTTATCTCATCAAGATCAATCACACAAAATACCAAAAAAAAAACCCTTTAACAAATACTATTTCTCTTCATTAATATTTTTATTGAATAATGTTTAATTTATAATATGGTAATTATATTATTTTACTGTTATTAGTATTTATTTATTTATTTTTAAGAAAGTCAATCAGAATACCGTAAATTCCGGTGTATAAGTCGAAAATTTGACACTAAATTTCAAGTTTAAAAATCCACCCTCACCCGGTGACGTTTTTTATGACATGAATTCTAGTAAATTCAGATTAGAGAAAACCATCGCAAATCAAAATTATATGACATGACATATAGGTATTTATTTATAAAATAGTATAAATAATAAATTAGTATAAAAATAGTAATCCTACTCAACATGAGATCGATCAAACACAAAGTCCCATTCCTCATCATTCAAATGGTCATCGTAAGGATCCTCTTCTGGAATAATGTCATGCTCCACTGATGATGAGGGATATCGTCATCCTCTTCCCATAACATATCATCCTCCGTACCGTCCATCGCATTGGTAATTGAGCATTTTTTGAATGATTTGACAACGATTTTTCGATCAATAGAGTCCCAGGAATCCTTTACCCACTGACACACTGTAGGCAAAGATGCAGCACGCATATTCCCGGCGGCAGTGTAGGTTTTTTGACCCGATGCCATCCACTCATTCCACTTGGTGCGCATAGAATCCTTAAATGGTTTATTTAACGATACATCCAAAGGTTGCAGTACAGATGTTAATCCACTTGGAATCATCGCCATATCTGTTTTTTTCGATTTTAATGCTTTTTTCGTAGTATCCGTTAAATGTGACTTGAACATGTCCCACACTAACAACGATTTGGGTTTAAGCATGGCGCCTGGCTGACGGGCCCACACTTCGTTAATCCATTTGACACATCCACTATCGTCCATCCATCCTTTTTCTTGTACATGAATCACGACTCCTGGCGGAAACTTGTCTTTTGGCATCGTTTTTCTTTTAAATATTATCATAGGTGGCAGTTTCGTTCCATCGGCGAAACAGGCCAATACGACGGACATCTTGCTTGTTCAACGATTTATAATTATTTGAAAATTTGTCACTGAAATTTGTAAATTGAAATTTCCTAGCTAAGCGTAGCAAGGTTAGACACACCGGATAAAAGAAAATCAATAAATTTCTAGACAATAAATCAATAAATAATCTAGACAGGAACCGTAAAGTGCATAAAACGTGACACTTCTTCTTCTAGTGAAAGCCTTATTTGTCAAGCAAGCATGTTATGCTGGCGAAACGAATAAGTCAGCGTGAACATCACGCGAGTGAAAGCGCAAGAATGAGTCAGCGAAAATGACGCAGTTGATTATTGAAATATTCCGACCAAGCGATTTGAGCCAGAGAAGGGGGTCGACTTATACGGCAGGTACATCTCAAAATCAGGATTTTTAGGCCAAACTTATAACCTCGACTTATACGCCGGAATTTACGGTATTGCCACCATCCACACACGGAAACCTCCGGCTCCCCAACGAGGGAGAAGAAATACCAACCACCCACGCCAAAAGCCAACATCAGACGAAGGGAAAATGTGCCACCATCCACTCACACATAATAAAACTTTTAACAAATGAAAATCAGAACCCACCCACCCCTCCTACTCCGGTTGGACATATTAAAAATAAACTGTGGCCTAAGCTCCCCCAACTAGCATCTTAAGTAACATATAGAGAGAAAAAACTGTCTCAAGGGTCCAGCCTGGAAAAATCCTGCCGTATTTAGTACGAAGGAGTTGGGTAGCCTGCTGCTCTCAATAGGATGAGGTACAATAAAACGAAACAGGTTGAAATAAGGTCTCACTTGTAAACAGCTGTGGCAGCCGGTCGTGGAACCGACCCAGCTCCCAACACACACACGCAACCTAACATACCCACAAACATTTTGCAACACCCCCACTCCTAAAAAAGTTCAAAAGATAAAGATACAGAGCTATTGCATTGTTTATCTTTACAAATTATTTCTGTGGAATAAGGATTTTTGCACTTCCAGTTTTTCTTTATATGATTTACTGATTTGTAACCAGTATCAAATGCCTAGTAGAATTTTATAAAACAACTATTTTATCAAATAATGTCTTCTACCTTCACATAATACAAAAAGGAAAAAAAAAAACCAAACTCTCTTATAAACACACTTACCACAATAGCTTGGTGTCCCACACACTGTCATTGATTTTTGATTTGGACTGATAATCGTTGCTAATCCAAAGTCAGCTATTGAGAAAAAATCATAAAATAAAATAAAAACAAAACAAACTTCTTTTGAAAGTTCCATGATTTAGTTAGTTGCTACTTATTGTTTTGTAAGATGTTTTTATTTTTTTCAATGTTTTCTCAATTGTTCTGTGGTAGTTTTCTTTAGGTGAAGTTGAATATATGCTAACTTTACAGGGCTATGTTTGGTTTTATTTTAGTTACTGCAAGGATTCAGGAAGGTATTTTGGCTTATGTGAGGAATGCAGCTGAACATGGGTTTACTCCTAAGAGCATAGCTATGATGAAGAATATCAGAAGATCTAGGAGTATGTAACAATTTTGCAAACACTAATGCAAATAAATCGTAAAATGGAGATGGTGGTGGTTGGAAAATCAAAAAGTAATCTTCATGTCTTGAAGAACATTAATGATCTTCCAATGAACTACAAAAATCAAGAGTGCATGGATGAACTGTACAATGTTAAAGAACTAGTTTAAATAAAACTTTGTGACATAAATCCAGACATGAAGAATAACAAACTTCCCAAGAAAGCTTTGCTACTTCCTGCCAACCTAGATATGAAAGGTTGATGTCAAAGAATTAGAAATATCTTTTTTCTTTCCTCCAAATGTTGTTATCCTTATGCAATTCTGAAGCATCACTTCACTGGATATTGCTATAAAATTGCTTCAAACAGTGATTCAGAATACAGTTTGCTGAATTTCTGGAAGCACAGAGTCAAAGATGTAGTGTATGGAGCCAATGAAGCAATAGAAGATGTCAGACAAAGGACACTGCAATGAGGCTGATGAAAATTTAGCTATAATTAGCTAAAGAGAAAGAATCTAAAGTGAGAATGGTAATGTAACAAAGGAACTTATTCAGCTTTTGAGAACTTCCCAGATGCAGTGACTACAAAGCATGTCATCTAAATAAATGACTTGAAGGAGATTATCTGCATTGGCAAATTCAAATAGATGTATAAATTGTGGCAATCTGATGAATGAGGACAACCAGCAATGAAATGAGTCACAAACCTAGTAATTTCAAACTTTAAAAAATGTTTGACTTGACTGGTTTCAAATAGTTGGAGTGGCAAGAGAAAGCTGAAGCCACTGCTGTTACTCAAATGCATGTGTAAACTTGGAGCTCATAAACAATAACAATAAATGGTCATAAACTTTTAAAAATGATTTGTTAACTCTCAATTTTTAAAATAATCTCAATTATCTAAACATTTTGATTTTATGAATACACCATGGTCTCAATTTGAGTAATAGAAGTTCTTTTGTACTTAAACCTGGAAAAATTCTAGTCAATCTGTACTGAGACTTGTATTTCAATAAACTTTGTCTAATATAAACACCCTTAATAATATTTTAAAATCTGATCCTGTTTTGTTTCATGGCTGACTTCATTATTTTAGCTGAAATACAATGTTAATCAAATTTTAAATTTGTTACTAATAATCTGCAAATTCTTTTCTGAAATCAATTTGTATCTTGATTGAGTATCTGATGATAGTTAACATTGAACAATTATTTTATAGTGTTAATTTTCATTTTTGATCATTCTGACTAATAGAAGTCTTCATTAGCTTTTAAATTAATAATGAAATGGAAATGTTTTCTTTTTTCCATTAACTTTATCTGGATCAAAACATTTTCCTGGTGAATTTTGTTAACGTATTCATATAAACTGACGCAATTACCTCTGATTAGGTTCAGTGTCTCATTACATTTAATAGTGATAATCCTGAATTAAAATGTATGTAACCTTTTAGAGAATTCTATCCAGTGTTGCCAAAACATCTACTCTGTTTATAAGATTGATGTCTGAAACAGATGTTAAGATTGCATTACCTCTTGTTGAACCAAAAATTATTCGTGATAAAAAGGCCATCAAGAATAGAACAATAAATTCATTACTGTTAGAACTTCTTTTTTTTTCAATTTTCTAATTTTAGCAATATTCACCTATAATCAAATAATTTCCTCATTTTAATTCGTTTAGCATATTGTAAACCTTAATTTATTCTAGGAAGTAAATTCCTCGTACATAATACAAACAAAAATTTTATCTTTCCTTTTTTTATGAAGTTTATAATTTAAAAAAAAAATTTTTACATTTACATCTACCATAAAAATTCAATCAAACCCTCCTTTTTATGCCAAAGTTTCAAAAATAATGTTCTCTTTTTGCCTAATTTGCAAACATACAAATATATTACAGCTTTGAATACTGACCTAAGCTGGAGCAGCATCATTGGATGTATCTAATTTTTATATAAGCAAGCAATTTATATTAAGAATTTAATTCTGATTATAGTTTTGACCACTGCTCTTCAAAATTTACAAGTTCCCTGTTCTCCAGAACAGGCAAAAACTGCCACGGTGATTAGGTCCTTATCTGATTCAGGTACATGCTTTTTTGTGTGCAGATTCTTCAATCAGAAAGCTCCCAATAGTTGAAAATTTTATGTAAATGGAGAGATTTACCAACCTAAGATTTAATGAACAAATCCACAACATTAATTTACTAATTACCCCTATAGCTTTTTAACAACAATAAGTACCTCAAACCACTTATCCCTACTGTTATTTACTCCTAAGTAAACTAGTGGCTTTTGATCAGATTTAATGAACGGTTGTCAAAAATATTTTTTTGTGATGAAAGAGGGAAAATATTTTCAGCATTAAGAAATTAAGAATTATTTTAACTGGACTTTACTCACCAAAAGAATGATAATGCCTTAGCATTTATTAAATATTCCACATAAAAATCCAAATGTATTCCATGTTTTTTTCTTACCCACATAACCTCTCTATATCTGATGAGTTTATACTCAAATATATTTCCCTCTGCCATGCATGCATTCATTGCACATGTTCTTAGTTTTGGTTCTATTTTATTCAGGATATTTTAAATTGAAAATGGTGCTAAATTTTCCATTTTACCATTTATGTTCAGGCACTGAAGAATGTGTATGTGTGTGTAATAAATTAGTCACCAAGTAATTTCTTTTTTTTCCATCTTTTCTGCTTAATTCTCCCGTGACAATTTAGAGATCATTTCAGTTTTCACACACTTATAAAAGGTAATATATGATGAAATTTCAGACTACCATGCTATAAAAAGTAAAATTTCAAAAAATGTACTGCTGTGTTTGTTAAAATAAATTGAAAACTAGGCAACATTTCTTTGCTTATCCATCAAATTTATATGATTAATGAAAAAAAAAGAAAGAAAGAGAAACCAGTTTGTGCACTATCATTTTGTTTATTTGAGTGTTTATTCACAGTAGCTTTGCTGTTTGCTGTTTTTTTGCTGAATTTCTTTTAGGTCCTTTAGGAGAAATCTGTGAGGAGGATCAGACTGTAACAAATGGAGAAAAATAAACAAGACATGAACAAAAATAACCAACCTAATAAACAGTTACAAAATGACTACTACAAATTTAAGAAAATAAACTTTGGTTCATAGTGAATTCATTGTCAATTCTGCTGCTGCTGTTTGTTTTAACAGCACCATAGTGATGATAAGGGAAAGGAGAAAATCTATTTTACTAAAAACAACCTTCCAAAGAGAAAGTGGATTAATTTTTTTTAAAGGTTCTTCCACAGATTAATAAGAAAATAATGATAAAAATAATATACAATAAAATGAAATAATAAAAATTAATAAAATACAAAATCTCTTAAAAGTGACTCTTATCAATGAATAAAAGAATGGAATTACCTTGTTAACTTCTGCTTTACTTTCGTTTTTGTTTTGGGTATGAAATTTCATTTTCTGCAGGAGAGAATGTTGCCGTCTTTGAAAACAAAACATTTGCCTTTAGATCCTATGTTGTCATAGATCATTCATTTGCGATATGGTATGATGATGCAAATGATCATTAAAAAAAATTGTATATTATGGAGTTCACTTGATGATTGAATTTGACATAAAACAAATGATGACTAAAGAGAATAAGTTCTATTTTATCTCCCCTCTGAACCATCAAGATGTGCTTATTGGCTCAACAAGAAAAAAAATGCAGGGTAGCAATAGGAGATTCTGCAAATTTTTTCAACAATTTCTAATTTAGATATATTGCAGAGAAGAAAATAAAGAGTCTTACAGCATCAAAATATTCAAGGTAGAAATTTAAAAAGTGACTTCAAACTTGTAACCAACTGAAGTCTGTCATTTATTGTAGCAAAACTGATATATTTTAAGATTATAAATAATAATAATGATAACAGTACCAATTTTCAAATTAGCATCTGGAGCATTTGATTCATAAAGCAAGTTTTCTGGCTGAAAATATAAAAAAAGGGGTGGTTTTTTAAAAATTTTCAACCAATGTCATGTCATTCTACCAACTGGCTATAAAAACATGTCAACTTTCCTTCTCACAATTTTAAACTTTTATTTTAGCTAATTCAAATAATAAAAAAAAATAATTGTTTGAAATTTTAAAGAAAAAAAAAGAGAAAATTATAAAAATTAAACTATTAAGGGTTATAGCAAAAATAATTACCATAATTAATTACAGGGAAACCACTATTCAGACAAACCTTTGATTTTATTCACATAACATATATATCATGGATATACCAGAACAAATTTGAAAGAAATAGAATCTTCAAACATCTACATAATCCCCACCAATGTCTCCAATAGCCAAACCCCACTGAGAAAAATTGTTTTTCACCAGTAGTGTAACAAGATGTAGATGACCAGCTACAGTCAATAAGGGAGTGTTAAAAAATGCATTGACTTCAAAAGAATTTTATAAATTTTATTTAAATTTTTTAAAATAAAAATTCTAAAAATCGGGGTAGTTAATACAACAATTTTAAACTGACTTGTGTACACAGTCAAATGGAGGGGTGCATAAGATTGCCAAAGAGTTTATTCACTATTTGCTGAAATCTCCAGCTGACTACTGTAAAATTGATGCCAAGCCAATCTCCTAGAACACTTAAGGCCTCTCTTCATACTCTAACTCTGACTGAATAATTAACCCCACACAAGAACTAAACTGCATCCTGACTAACCTGGTCTGCTAGAGGAAACAGATTAAAGCACATTGAAAATATAGCAATGAGAGATATGTAATTATGTGCACTTCAGTGATTTACACATGCTTCAAATGGTTATTAAACATCTGTATTGTTTCTGTTAAACTATGTTAGCAATAATAACATACCTCTCTTTCATTCCAAATTTCAAAGTAAAATTTACTTAAATTTCATACAATACATACATACATATATATATTCTAAAATAGGGGTCAAATGTAATCTTTAAAAATTCTGATCAGATCCAGAAACTAGTGCATCCACTTTAGTCCTGTAGGTTGCCTAACTTTTCCACAGGATTTCTGATGGTTCCGTGAATATTCAGACATGTCATTGAGATCCCATTTAGTTCTGCAGCAAATTTAACATGCCTATATGATCTCTGATTGCCCCATGAATGCATGAATATTCAAATGTGTGTGAGAGAATCAATTTAGTCACACAAATTACTTATGAACTTTGTTTAGAATGCTACAGGAGTATCAGAGGATTTACAGGTAGGTAAAGTAGCTTATTGGAAAAAGAGATATCTCATTAGTACTTGAGAATAACCATGGGCTTATCAGATAAGTTACTAGATTTCTATTTAACCTCTGAAATCTTTGCCACTGGCATTTTTACCTATTTTAAATCATGGGAGATGGGGGGGGGGTGGTAATCTGCCCATCCCACTTTAAAAATAGATTTTTTACTTGAATTGTATTTTTTTAAAACACAAAATATTCCATTTATTTTGAGTCTGATATTTAGTTTCCTAATTATTAACTAAGCCTATAATTTTACATAATTGGAAACATAAGAAATAAAACTAAATTCTGTCAATAGCCATCCAAATTTTAAGTCTGAACTATGGCCAAAAACAGCTTTTAAACTTAGCAATCTTCTCCATTGAACATGACATAGTAAAGAATATAGACTATCATAAAATAATCAATGAATCTGCATGAAAATGTTAAAAAAATGTATTGTTTTTGACACTACTGATGTACACAAAAAAAACTTGTTTATTTAACATCTTAATTGATATAAAAATAGTAATTCACTCAGATATCATTGTCATAAGTCAGATAAATTATTTTTAATGTCTTTGTTTTCAGGTGCCTAAATAAAGCCAATAAAAACACAATAGTTTTATTATATAAGAGTTTTCAAAAGTCAAAACAATTTAAACTATAGTCAATGTATATTTAAAAGGAGGGGAATCAGTACCTTGCCCAGAGCACAGAATTGCCTAGTTACATTGTTTCTTGTCACCAATGCCTCATGTTAGCTTAGCTGATACCAGACTTTCCATTCACAATCTGCAGTAATGTGAATGTTTTTAGGGATTACACCCTCTTTTGCAGGGAACTCTATCACAGCTCTTTGATTGAAGGCACTATTCATAGTAGACTCCATTTGCAATGGTTACTGCACTGCCACCTGAGATAACAAGAATACTCACATTACAATGTGTGAATAAAATCACAGGTTTGTTTGAACTGGTTTTTCTGTAATAAATCAGGGCTCATTAGTTTCAGTATGACCATTATAGAATAAAATTTTTAAAAAACTAAAATTGCCAAAGATTTTTAAGAAATATTTGCTGTGTGCATGCAGAAAATCAACCAGTAAGACTGCATATGTAAAATCAAGTTTTATAAAAAGGAAAATTACTGAAAGAGTCAAGAGGATTTAAAAGGTATAAATAAATACCTGATTTTTATCAGTTAATAGTTGATGTAATGAAAGGTTAGTTTTTAAACTAAAATATTTAAAGAAACAAAATACAAGCAGTAACTAATCCATCATTTAACTCAAATTATATACAGAAATGAAGGCCAAAGAAAGAAAATTAATAGTTATCAAAAATAAAAAGGAGCATAACTAAATGTTATCTCCAATAATAGAAAAAATTATTATTATAATATTTCTAACTAAACATGCTGTTTAATTGTTGATCCACAAGCGTGCCAGTCAATATGAAAGCAATAAGATATTTGTTATTCAAAGAAGTTTAATTTTTCTTGTTGAACATTCCTTCAAAGTGACCTAATCTGGACTAGAAGTGGTATGTCTGCTTTGGCAAGGATATCCATACCAGAGTTGTTTATTTTTAGATGTAGGAGAAAACCAAAGAGAAATTTAATACATATAAGTAAATAAAATTATTACTTCTACCTTCAAATCCCTGTGAATAATATTGTGATCGTGCAAGTACTGAAAATGAAATGATTTTGTATATAGTAACCATATTAAAACAAAAGTTACCCAATATCAAAGATAGTTTATTTTTAGTGATATGATAATGATGATTCCCCTCATAACTGAAGATGGCCATTCACAAATTATATGGAAGCACCTGTGTATGGCTATTTGTTTATAGTGTAGTATCTGCTGCTGACACAGCAATCACATTCTTAGATAGTGTAACCTGGTGTTAAGAAATATCCAAGACCAGACAATTTCTGCCAGAACCCATCATTTTTAAATGTGGGAAAAAAACAGAGTGCCCAATGAAAATCTGTGGCCAGTAGGTGAACAGCAAGAAAAAACCATGCTAGAGAGGTATGCCAAACCAAGCTGGTCCCGATCAGAATTCAAACTTGGGCCCCTCAACCATGGTTACCCCATTTTTCATTTATCATTAATAGTTGTCATCTGCCATCATTTTAACCAGGAAAAATTGTTATTATAACAAACTATATTAAATACTATAAGATCACATAAACAACATCCAATACAATACCAATTCTCAAGAAAACAAAAAAAATTTAGTTTAAAAAAGTGCATAACTGTTAATTTTCAGTAAAAGGTGAAATATTTTAAATATGTACAAAAACAAAAGATACTCAGCAAATTTAATTATTTTTTTAAAAAAGGGTTGTATGTGAAATAAACAAAAGAGAAATATAACAAGCTTATATTGATGGATCTCATTAGTTTTATCCCCCACTTGGTAGACATTTGATAATGAATAGTCACTTGTGACTTCAAGTGGATTTTAAGATTAGAAGAAAAGGGAGAAGTTCAAAGGATCACTTGATTTTTTAAAAAAAGTCCTATCAAAGTTTTAATTTATCAGAATGTCTTTTACTTAGAAGAACTCATTGGAACATGTCAGCAAATCAACTGAGATTCAATGGGTAGAAATGTACTGATTGGATGTAATTCTTTTTTTTTTTAAGTTGACTACAGCAGTACAATAAATCAGGATCTTAGAAAAACATAATTAAAATCATTATGATTTCATTATGTTAATGATCTGTTTCATATTTCTCTTTCATTAGCTTCTGGTAGTGTTCAAGTTGAAATGAAAACCCTTAATATATATATATATATATATATATTATTCTGCTTCATCTCGGAAACACCATTAATTTTTGTTACTTCTGATCATGAAAACAGAAATAAAATAATAAATGCATAATCAATTATTAAGATTTCAAAGAATTTTATGAACAATTGTTTTTAAATGCTACATAACATGTTAAGTATAAACTGGTACAAAGAAAATAATTCTTTTATAATAAACACACTAGCAGCTGTAATCATGGACTTTTCACTGAATCATGAAACAAAGAAAGATATTTTGATGAAAATTGTCTTGCATGTCAAAAGTTCATAGAAATCATACATGCATAAAAAAAGCCCTCAAACAGTTTCCTGCTAACATACATTTAACCAAATATACTAATAAACTTACTACATTGATTTATGTATGAAATGTGGCATAGTTAATTTCGTTGGTGAGTCCACAATTATGACCAAAAGTTTATTGTTTTTTAATTGAGAATATTTATTAGATACAACACTGTTGTATATCTCTACAGTACATTATATTGTGTGGGAATGATATGCCAATGCATGTTATGCTGACAATAGTAAGAAATAGAATACAATAATACATAAATAATTTATTACAAACACAACATAAAACATATCAACACAAATGTTCTGATACAACCATATAAATGTAGTAAATTAATGATTGAAATTTACTGCAGTGAATCATAAAGTATTAAAATCATACCAGTCACAAATTATGAGCAATAACCTTCAGATATGCAAGTCTGTCTTCATTGGTATAATTGGCAACATTAATGATGTTGTACCTTGTGTGTTATGGCTTTGTGTTCAATCCCATGAGCCTGCTCTGTCAAAATTTCATTACTAGCTTGTTTTTCCCCTAGTTTTATGATGAGCCTACAAACTAATGGGTGTGTAATCATCATTCTTTGGTTGAAAGCTTGGTGCCAATTCTCCAGAGAATTATTGGTTTACAGCAGATTGTCTTGAACTGTGCTGTTAATGTTCCACATTTCAATCTCAACTGTGGGTTGCCTTCATCTCCATCAAGTAACAATAGTGAGCCAAGTGTTCTCAAAATAGGCCAAAAACAAAAGGTCTGTTATCCTTTCATCTGTTTCATTATCAAGAGAGGCTATCAGAGCATTAAATGTGTCAATGACATCATTTGGTGGAACAAATGCAAGTGCCTGTACACTTTTAATAAGTAGAACATTTTCTGGTTCCATATACCACACTTGCAGTCCAGAAGACTGAATATTGCACCACAAGCATTGAGCAAAGTGGAAGATGCAGCTTAAAACTGTGGTGATTAGAAAATGCTTTCTGGTGCTGTTCAGTAATGTTTGTTCAAAGTCAATTGTAATTGACTCTGGATTCATGTTTCTAATGTTCTTCATGTAACTAAATATGACTTTGTATGTGTCCTCATTTTTGTTCTTTGTTGCACAATACAAAGAGGTCAGAGTGCAGGTTTTGTCAATAATAACATGGACATTGTACAGTTGAGTTCTTAAAGGTATGCTATTGAATGTGCCATTGCAAACTAGTACAGCTTGGTGGACAAGAGGTCTAGATATTTAGATGTTGTTAGTATGACCACTTGCTCATTTTCGAATGCCAAAAATGTTTCCCCCTCTTTTCATGAGTTTTAGGTCTTCACTTATATCATCACTATCAGAGATTGTCCTCTTCTGTTTAATCATTCATGCCAATTTTTCCTTTTTAGGCAATAAGCCAACTGTGATGTGAGGGAAATTATCTGTACAATTGTGTATGATGCTACTGGTAGCTTTCTCAGATTGTCCAGCTCACTGCTCCATTTCCTGTACAGATTTTAGAGTATAAATACGAGCTGTATCTGGTGGATTTCTGAGGTCTGATGGAATACCCTAGATGGTATCATTAATTGTCTTCACCCACTCAGCTTTATACATCTCCAATAAATTACCTATCTCTTTCTCTGTCAATAACATAAGCATAGCCTTCATAGAGAAGCTTTCTGCCACCCTTTTTTGGTCTCAACAAACTCCATGCTTTTGTCGTGTCATGCCAACCCACTTGGCAGTGTTTTGTTGCACCAATCTGCTTGGAAAGTGAGTGGATTCTGGTCACAGAAGAATTTATATGCAAGC
Source organism: Nautilus pompilius (assembly GCA_018389105.1). Classification (NCBI taxonomy): domain Eukaryota; kingdom Metazoa; phylum Mollusca; class Cephalopoda; order Nautilida; family Nautilidae; genus Nautilus; species Nautilus pompilius. The sequence goes on along the minus strand of JACATO010000345.1, from coordinate 218,599 downwards.
AGCATTCAAGGTGACCCAGGCAGACAACAAACTCTATCAATAGTGGCAAGATGGATGATGTCATTATTTCATCAGCTAGTCTCTGATTGACTCAAGACAATGTTACTATTACATTAGTTTGATCACATTGTGATGGTATCATGATACTATTACATCAGCATACTGACACCATCCAATCAGCTTTATGCTCCAATGATGAGCTATTATTATTTTTAGCAGATGTATAATGAGGACCACCCGTGTTTAGTCTTCGTTGTCTGTTTGTATGAATGTATGAATGAAAATAAAATGGGAAGTTGAAATGTTTTAAAAAAATATCATATTAAAATATTTGACAAATATATTTAACCCAAGAAAATTTGTAAAATATGATTTTCTGACCATTTTATCTATTTGTCAGCATAATGTCTGGGCAGCATAATGCCCATTGGCATAACATCCATGGACATAAAATCCATCGGTATAAAGTCTGGCTACCACATTATATATATGCACACATTTATGATGATAATAAAAACACCACAAAATGTCAAATTTAAAGATGTCTGACTTTATAATGAAGCAATTTAAATCATTCATGTGTATACAAAAAAAAAAAGATAAATTATTAATTTTGTCTATATAACAACAAGAAAAGTAATGTGTAAATAATTTCTCTTTATGTAAAATCTTTGGCACTATTTTATTGCAATCAAATAAATAATCATTATTTTTTTGTTTTTTGCTTTTTTAAAAAGACCAATGAATTATTTTTATGTAATCTGACATAACAATGCAACTACCATAATAATTATTTGTATTTTCATATCAAAAGCCCTTTATACTCTCCAGCACCAGTCTCTACTCACATACAGGTGAACTAAACTGGGAAATTTGAAAATATTAAAAACTAAACCTGTACTTTTCTGAAAATACATATATACAAATTTTTTTTGCAATGGTTTATGAAAACCACATCTACCAAGATTTTAAATTTTCAACTGCTTTCTTTGTTGAGCATGAATTTCCATAGATCACATCAACCACTTCCTTGGACACAAATGACTGCTAGTTTTATTTAATCAGACTGACAGTTATTTAAAATTTTCAAAATTGTGCTATTTTAGTATTGTATTATCATTGGTGAAAAATATAGGTATTACAGACTGGTCGAATTATATCTAGAAAATGGGCCAGTAATAATCATTCTTTTTTTTATTGTCATAAATGAATTATCTGATTAAGCAAAAGAAAAAAAATCATATGCCACATTGAAGCATGGATTTTTTTTCTTGTTTAGTTATGTTGTAATAATTATTACATATTTTATATGCAATTAGCCACTTGTTCAAAGAAAAATATTTGTTCTGTCTCTGCAAAAAACTTGTATACTTGAGCTGTTTAGAGATTTTATTAAAAAGCAGATTCTTGCCATAACACCATGTCTTCCACATGTGCCCTTATTCTGTAACATATGTACAATACCTTTTGAAAATTCATTTGTAGTATTTGGTAGGTGCATCTCTTACATCATCAGAGCCTATAGACATCTAGTTATAAAATCTAATAGAATGTCATATGGTCATCTTGTTCAAATATTCTTCACAAAGTTTGCAAGTATTCTTTTAACTAACATCCTGACTTGGTTGTTATGCCCTTAGATGTCTATAAAATTGTTCATAAAAATAGGTTTCAGATCCAATTTTTGTAGAGCTTGGGAAATCAAATGCAGTCCAGCATGCATTTTCTAAACTTAGTGGTTCTGGATGTATCGAATGATGCTTCACCTTTCTGCAGGATACAGTAATTTAGTCAAGGATCCCTTAATCAAATATAGGCAGGAGGGTCATGCAAAGGAAATGTACAGGAGAATTTAAACATCCAACAATGAATGCAAGATCTGTTTTTTCAATATACTAAATACTTGTCTATGCCATTGCTGTAAAATCTGCTGTGCTTGGTGGTTTATGATAAACATACTAGTTCAAAGATCCTACCAACTTTTCTCTAGACCTGTGTATATCTTGAGGATGTGCTGAAAGTTTGACTCATCTGTCAAGATACAGGCCACCAATATTCAAGATGTTAGTTTTTATTATCTCTGCTACCACATCTGATACACCTAAATCCAAGCATGAGCCATTGCATATTGCTGTTATGACAGCTAAAGGAATTTATGGCAGTCACTGCAAATTTCATAGTTATCATCCCATCTGTGTACACAGTGATGATTAATCATCTATATAAATGAAATAGCTTAACTACCTCATGCTTTTAGCAACAAGCATTCTATAAAAGTGTGTCTGCCTACCTTGGCAGCCTATTTTATAATGGCAACATTGTTATTAGATAGTCTTTTTCTTTGTGATCATTATGGTATGGACATGAAGCAACTGATACTTTACTCTAGTAAATTGGAACTGAAAATTCAACAAAGAAACCAGTTTCCCCTCTAGACATTTTTGTTGTTTTTCAAAGAAAATCTTACTGAAGTCATTCATGCATGTTCTTATTTGCCACAAATGGTAAATCATATCAAATTAGAAATGCGAGCAAAAAGTCACTTTAAAATTACACATGTAGTACCTACATTTGAATAACTATGTGATTTTCTTATTCTAAATTTAAATCATTGGTGATTGTTGATGGGTAGCATAGAGAGATGCTATTGGTAGAATTTTAGACAAAGTGAAAAGAGCTAAACTATTGATTTTTGTGTTTTCTTATTTGAATTATCTAAGTAGTCATAATTAAGAAATTTGGGGCAAAATCTTTTAGAAGAGTGCCAATCTATCAAGCTGCAAAATTGCATGGATGAAGAAAATTAACCTAAGATTTAAATTTACTCACTTTAAAGAAAATTAATTATTAAAAAAAAAACAAAAAAGAAAAACTGTAAATTTTCTGTTGAAATAAATGAAACAGTAAGATTTCTCCACAGATTGTAATTTTGTTATTTTATAATTTTCTTGATGTATTGGCATTAATTTAGATTTACTTTTCTGTGTAAATTTGTATTTGGTTAAAAAATAAATTATAATTTTCTTCTATAAGAAAGCTAATTTAATTTAATTAAATTTTTTCCAATTTAATAATTTGTACAAATTTCCACAAGTTACAAGCAAACATGGGCTCAATCCCCCATTTATCTGCATTCTAAATTGCAAATGTTTTTTTAGTTGGACAGTCCAGATTCTGTATTATAAACTCTAGTGTTCCAGAAGTCATCTTTTAGTGGAGTCCTTCAACAGCTGAGCAGCATACCATTACCAAAGCATTGCATTTTAAAAACTTTCTTAATTAATAATCAAAAGAAATTTAATTTAAATTCCATGCTGTCTACCACTTTCCTCTGCTTTACTACAGATGCATTTTACAATAAAAACACCTTGTTGTGCAAAAAAAAAAAAAAAACATTCTACCTTGACTCCAGTTAGGAACATTCTTGCACAAAATGAAGCATCCTTTTCTGAATAACCACACTGTGCTTCAATCCTGAATAAGTACATTTATTAAATTTTTAAAAAGTAAATAAATAATAATAAGCATTTACTTTAAACTGCTTATGTTAATAACAAATGTAATACTACTAGTTTTTATTAAGAATACTGATCAAGAGAAAAATCTTAATGCAACTATTCAATATAATTCAAAATAGCATAAGAGCATGGTCCAGCAGTAGGTAGGTAGAAATAGAATCTCATTTTTACTGAACTAAATTATTTTCATGAAGACACCAGATGTGCTTGATCTTTAACTGAAGCCTTAGTTAGACTGCATTTAAAGTACATTATGCAGACTTGGTAGCCATTCTTTGTTATGAATGTTGACCATTTTTAAAGGGTTCAAAGACATTTTATTAGAATAATTTGGAAGATGAGAGATCATAGTTATTCTAAGCATTTAGCAAAACTGAAACTTCATATCCAGAATTTGTGGATCTAATAGAAACTTTAAAACATTTAAAGAATAAGGAAAAGGTAGACAAGTTGTGGTTCTTTTTTTTTGTTTTTCACTCTCACAGAGCAAGGGGACATAGTTACATATTTTATTTTTGTAGGCATTTTCTTAGTAATAGAGTAGCAAATGCAATGAATAGTTGGCCTAAAATAGTTGTACAATCTATTACAATCAATATGCTAAAAAATGCAATGGATAGGTGCTTTGAGCAAGAAGTCTTGAAAATTCCTGCACTTAACTATAACTATGTGAAATGTTTCTTCTAGTGCTGACAAATTAAAAAGTAGTTTTGTTTCACTCAGATCCTCCATTAAAGTTTTTAAGCAATCATCTTAGTGCCTCTATGCTTATTCCTTATTAAATATCTTTTCATTCTGCATTAAAATAAGGAAAAGATGCTTGCAGAACATGTTTCTAACTCTGCCGTGTGTAATAAATTAATGACTATCTTCATATTTAAATTCGCATAACCATCCCTAAGTTTTTTTACTTTTTGCTTATTTTTTTAAAAATATCCAAATTTTCTATTTTAGACTATTCTTTAGTAAGGTTTTTTATGACATTAAACTTCATTAACCACTTAAGCAGTCAGTCCAACAAATGATTCTGAAATTTTCTCTATTTTTCACTTTTCTTTCCTGACTTGAATAATTTTAGTTTGCATTATTTTTTTATTTTCTTAATTCAAAATGTTTAGTGGGAAATTTTACAAAAAAAAGGAGCAAAACCACTAACCTTGAGAGATTTTACTGTGAAATTTTTATTTACTATCTGCAATCCTGACAAGCATAGTGATTTTGCTAAAACACCTAAAAAAATTGAGGGGCCACTGATCATGTAAGTTTAATATTCAAGAACTCTGTAGTAATGCACATGCAAAACATGAGCTATTCAGGCTCAAAATTAGAGGTAATAAGTATAAAATAGTTATGTATTATTATTATAAATAGATAGATTTAAATAACAATTAAATTCAGAGAGTAACATGCCAGTTAAAGCTTTTCTTCTTTTTTAAATACTAAGTGACAATTAGGAAACATTTTGTTAGAATTTTTTCCAAAAATAGCATCTAAGGTTGGTTGTGTATGAACATAAGGTGAGTAAAAACAAAAAAAATTCTGCAAAAAGTTAATAGTTGCTATTGTGGAAATTTAACATTTCTATGTCCTACAAATTCAAAAATTGAATGTAAGCTGAAATATCAAAATACATACCTATCAAACAGTTCACCACCAGCTACTAATTCTAACACCAAACTCAGAACATTTTGTGTCTCAAAAGCTTCTTTGAACCGAATCTGGAAATAAATTTTACATGGAGACAGTGTGTGTGTGTGTGTGTGTGTTAAAAGTTACTAACATGTACATAAAAAAAAAAAGGTTTCATAGTGTTGAATTTTTTGTGAAAACATTTTAAACTGTTCAAAGAATATAAATTAAAATTATCAGCTTTTATAGACATGGGAAAAAACATATACTGTTTATGAGAGATCTTTTGTTTATATTTTAAAAAAGCCAAATATGGCTCTTTTCAAAATAATTTTTTTACAAGTTTACAAACACATAGATATAAATGCTGTTATTATTATCAGTTTCCAATGAAGACAATTTTACTGATACTTTTGCTATTGTCCATAAAATTTCAAGGAAACATGCAAAGAACTGAAATGGAATTGGGCTGGTTATGAACCAAGGATAACAAATAATATGACAGATAGACTAAACAAATTTTGAATGGACTCACAAAGAGTGAAAAAAAAGGAAAAAGTGGCAGACAAAAGAAGAGCTAGCATGACTTGCTTGCTTAGTGATCCCTGATGTTCCAGAGTATTACTCTTATAGTTGTCCTTTTAAAAAAATGCTTTCAAACTTAAAAATTGTATTGATGACTTAAGTTTTAAAAAAGCATCTCAGCAGTGCTAGCAACAGTGCTGGCCCAAACAGATCTTTCATTATTGATAGTTATACAAAGGCAAAGACTAATGGTTACACCTCATCATACCCTATCTTATATGAAGGTCTATCATAGGGAGATAGATGTCTTGATCTCTATCTTCTTTAATATTTATCTTAATATTATGACAGTACTTATAGAATACTGATATAGCTCTATGTGCTGATTATATTATTATTTGGGATTCAGGCAATATTTTTGCAGCAGAAGAGATGTTAAATGAAATCATAAATACTATTGCAGTCTGGTCTAGGTTATGGAAAATCACCTTAAATATAGAGAAAACTGTTACAACTCTTTACAATTGAAAACCATAGACAAACTACAGCCCTCAAATATTTTAAAACAATCTGTTACTGCTTCATAACAAGACTCTTTGATACTTAGGGGTTACATAAGGCATTCAGCTCATGGCAGGACAACATATCTCAACACTAAGATGTAATGTGGGAAAAAGGGACCAAAGACCAAAAGTTGTAAGAAAACAGGAAAAGCTTATCCAATAATGGAGAACCCAAAACTGAAAAAAAAAAAAAATTATTTAAATAAACTTGAGAAACTACAAGGAGCTTTCACATGGCTTGTCTGGAAATCTAGACCAGGGTGGGTTTTGAGTCAGCCAGTGCTAAGAAGTTCTGGCACAAATTAATCATAGAGTAAACATACAACAATTTCATATTTTCAGAATCAGGTGTGCAAGTTATCCAGTTATAGAAAATAATACAAATGTCTAATTTGCCTCATTTATAAAAAGACACAAAGATTCAGTCCTAATTATAGATACGCATAAAATGACAATATTTGTTTTGTATTTAAATAGATTTATTATTGCTTCCATTATCCATCCCACTTGAGTCCCCACCAATTAATGCAAGATGAATGTAATCATAAACTAATGGCTGAGTACTTTTAAAATTTATTATCAAGATGGTTACAAGTTTACTACAATAAAAGCACAATTTAAAAGTACCAGAATCCCAGGCATTAAATAATGCAGTTTTATAAATTGCAAGCCATATATACTACCACATGATAATTTTCAAAACTTCTATAAAAGATCATTAAGCTTTTAATCTATAAAAGATAGCCCAAAATTATTTAGGTAGAACTCATCAACCAAAAGCTTATTATAAAAGTGATCTTAACAACTAGCATTTTTGTGGCTTGGGACTGGTCACACATTTGGAGGTCACTTGTTCAGTGACCATGATTATCATGTAGGTTAATTAGCCCTGGTACATTTCCTGGGAAATCAAAAAAACAAAAATTTTTTAATAGCATACATACAAAGGGATATATATTTTAGTTATATTTTTAGAAAGCATCCAGTTAATGTCTACTTTATTTATGGGAGAAGTTTAATTGTGGTTCACATAAAAAGAAAATATTTTCAATTTAAACAAGCAAACTTACCACATTTGGATGATTCAATTTCAAAAGAATACTTATTTCCATAAGAGCTCCTTTCTTATCTTTCTGTATTAACAAATGAATTGAATATGCAATTGAAAAACAATTCATATATCTATGATAATACTGAGAAAAAATAGAAAAATTAAAAGCGTATTAATATTAGTTAATAAATTATTTCAAATATAAAACATTTGTGGGTCATTCTTACAACTTGTTTTTTTAAAAATTTTTTAGAAACTGTACTACTACTATTTTGTTTAATGATATATATACTTTCTTACTGGAATATTATACTCTAATAAAATTAGCCCTTTGAGGAGTATGCCTGTACATATATGAGAAGTGAATAGGGATCCTGACAGTGTGATCCCATAAATATGTTTTTTCCAATGTTTCATGGGCTATGGATTCCCTACAGCCAGTGAAACTTTAGAAGACATTTATGGGATTACTATGTCAAATTTGTCAGGATCACAACCCATTCCTCATAAATATACAGGCATGCTTCTCAAATAGTTAAAGTTATTTATTCTCTCTTTATAATATCATGCAACTTATTTGAATTTTGTTTCCTTAAGTGAACTCATGAATGTGCTCAAATATATCAATGCTAGTAACACAAATTTAAAACATTGTTGTTTTATTTTCTCACCACCTGGAATAAGGCATACATCAAATAGCACAACTTTTCACATGTTGAGAAACATTACCAAGTACCACACAATTTTATACTAGACAAACTACTGGGAGATGCAGTATCAGAGTAAGAAAACAATTGAGTGTGCTTTGAATTTATTTTATTTTTTCTAGTTCCCTTGAGAAATTTCATATGAAAATCATTTATTTACACTAGCATTTTTTTAAAAGTCTGTTGACTGAAAACTAATGTACTGTTTATCAAACCACACTAGAAATAATGAGAGGAAGTAGGGACTCTGAAACCAAATTAAAAAATGCAACTGAAAATTTTACTTTTTTAATGTTTTTTACTGCCCAAGCCATTCCTGTTCTTTTGTGGATACATCTATATACAGTAGCTGTGGCACCACTAAAAATTACAGTAAAACAAAACAAAAAAAAAGGTAATAATACAGATATACATTGTAGAAACTGGAATATTTTATATGAGTAAATGTGTTTTTTTTTAAAAAAAAAAGAATTACAAAATTTTAAAAAAAACTTTCTTTCTTAACCTTTTAATATCCAAACTAGGGGGGGGGATAATAACTGTAGTGTATTACCTAAAATGAGGGTGGAAGATAACATTAATGTATTACCTAAAAAATCTTATAAACTAGATTATTTTTTTTAAAAAGTAATTCCATCACTAACTTAAAAAATGATGACAGGAGATTTACTGGGAAGCTGAAAAATCCATGCCATAACTGGTCAGAAGTGGAAGAGTAGAAAAAAATTTTTTTTTAAATCTTCAACTCTTACTTTCATTCTTTAAGAAGCAACAATAAAGCTTCATTTATGTATTTTAACATATTATATTTAATAAACCTCAATGTTTTATAAATAACTTTTCTTCACTCTTTATTTTTATAACTGATGAAGAGCTCATAGTCATAAGAAAAATTTCATATCTTAACATGATACATTTCAAAGTCTAATATCACAGCATTTATGTAAATGTTTATATACCATTTCCTTTCTCAGAGTATAAACAATTTCAAGTTAATATACAAAACTGTCAGAAACACTTTAAAATAAACTCCTACCTTTGGCTTTTTTTCCTTTTTTTAAATTACAAAAATTGGTTATTTCATCTGGTAGTTATCAAGCATGGAAAGGGTAGTTTACTTTGCAGGAGGGGTGATTGTAGCCCAAATTTCTCAACAAAATAGAAGCAGAGCACCTTTAATAAAGACCAGTGCCAAGTTCAGTAAGAAGATGGGTTGAGTGTTGTTTTAAAAATTTACCTATCTAGCTAAATGATACCTGCACACAATCAAAGGGTTTGAAAATGATATAGATGGCAGCTAGTTGAAGAACATGATATAACCAATACTAAATATAGCAATTAAGTTTTTTAAAAATATATTTTATTAGTTGTTCAATACCAAAATATTGTTAAAATAAATAAATAATTAAAACTAAGATGATTTAACTTTTTTGGTTATAAAACAAGAAGTAGATAGTTGATATCAGATATTTTACATATTTTTGTTAAGACTTTACAGAAAAATCAAAACAAAGAAAACAACCCTAATAGTTTATATAACGAAAAGTATATGGTAAATACAAATTCTTCATTTTAGTATTGTCTTCTTGAAATGTCATTTTAAATTTTTAGTAAAAATCATAATATGAAATTTTTTCTATCACTCTTACCTAAAACAAAAGCATACACCTTAGCTAACATTAGCGTCTCCTAGCAATTCTAGTCTGATTTTACCCATTTTAATGTCAAAGAGAACGTAGGAATGGAGAATTATGCTTTTAACATTAAATCCATTTTAACAACAAAAAGATGAATAGCTTTGTTTATCAAAGTATACAAACAGACGTAACAAATTCAGATAGTCAATGTTTCACTCTGTACCAAATCCAACTTTCCACTTGTTTCATACTAACCGTCCAAGTTCTTCACCAATCTCATACATATCTTCTAACAGTTTGTCTTTAACACTTTCTTGCAACCAATAGGAGTTTTTTGGTTTCCGATTCAGCATATTTAATTTGTATTCTAGCTGTCAAACCACTGCATTTGCCATGGCCTTCATGTTCACCACTGTTGCTAGGCAACTTTAACTTACTCCTTTTGTTGTTTTGTTTTTACTACGTTCAAAACAATGTGTCAATTACACTGTTATTTAGCAAAATGAAGTAAATTCTTCCCCAATAGTACATAATATGGTATTTTAATCAAACCAAACCATAATACATATTTTCTCAAATTTTATTTTTAGAACAAAGACATTACAAATAAAAATTTCTAAACATTTTAAAGTATATTCTAAGTTGGATTGCAATCCAATCTAAAATATATATATATACTAAATTGGATCTTCTGCAGAATATTAAAATCTGACATTTCAGGCAATTTAGAAAAAAGATATATGATATACCTGATATTTATACTTTTTAAACTAAGATATTCAAGTTTACAACTTTTTTATTGGTAGGGTTGCTGTGGTAACCTTGCAAGCTCACTGAATATGCAGAACACCTTGGCACAGTTTACTTCTTAACTATTCATGAGAATTGGGTCCAATTTGAAGATAACATTTGTTTAAGTTTTTTTAGCATATTCTTAATTTCTAAAATTTGATATTTTCACCCCAAAACATTCAAATTAATGCAGATAACAAAATCTTTCTATGGAATTTCTTTTGGCGGGCTGTGGTTGAATAGCATGCCAAATTTGAAAGCATTTGGAGAAAAACAGGACAGTTATGGGTTTCAGAAAATTAAAATAACTTGAAATACCCTTTTAGGAGAAAATACTAATAGAGATGGTATGAATCTTTAATTCTTCTATTAATATTTATGTTCACTTCCATAGCATAGTCAAGCTGTTCTTCTGAAGGATATCTGTTTTTCAAATAAGCTGATTTGGTGCTCTCAAGCCCAGATCCTCTAAGTTAGATTAAAATGAAAAGGTGACACAATTTAATTGGTTTTTCTAATTCAGCCAAACAGCTATTAAATGAATTATCAAAGATGTTAATTCAAGTTAATTTATTATAAAAGATCATGAAAATTTTCCATTAAAGAACACAACCAAATATTTTTTTATGCTCTGAAAATAACATGATTAAAAAATCACTGAAAAATATTAAATGAAATTAAGTCTATATATATAATAAATATAACTAATAATTAATTTTTTAAATAATTTTCTCAAAAAAATTTCTTTTACATGAATATTTTAAAATCAATGCTTTGTATACATGTGTATCAATTAATTACTATATTACTGAATAGCATTAGCACTGAAAAAGCCAATCAAAATAGTATGCAATTTTGATATTTGAGAGAACCAAGGCATTAAAAATAAGAACAGATGAAGACAAGAATAATATCTATTTTTTCACATTAATGCAACTGAAAATAAGAAACTTTGTGGTGGCAGTACAAAATAAATTTTTAAATATTAGCTAAAAGCAGATCAATTTTTTTTAAAGCTCAATGTTGAAAAATATATTAATTTTTTTTTTTAAATTGTACTTTGTGTAATAAATTCCAAAAGTTCATTCAGTGTGTATTTTGGAACTATTCTATTTTTTAAAATCAATAATGTGTTTTAAAAATCTTTTGAATAATAAAATATAATATTTAAAGTTGAGTGAAAAGATAAAAAACCTAATATTTTGGAAATTTAAGATTAATTGCATTGCAGAGGCAGAAAATTAGAACTTAAAAAAAGTTAAAATAAATCAGATATAATATTATTTGGAAGTTACTGAATCATTATTATTAACTATTAATATTTAATTATATATATGTGTGTAAAATAATCAAATAATCCTGGAAAATGATAAGAAGAAAAGGTATGTTGCCATGAATTAATGGAAATTTATTTTTAGAAGTTGAACATTTTAAATATATGCTAAAAATAAAATGTTTCATTATGAATAACTAAAATTACTATAATCCAAATTTAAACTTAGTAGAGTATAGCAGTTACTATAAATGCAGAACCTTAATGCACTTATGTACTTACCTGTTAATTTACAAGTGTAGTTCAAGAATACTGTAAAGTGCCATGTATTATACACATTTTTTAAAGAAAATTTACCCTTTTAAAAATTGGGTGCATATTATACAAGATATCAAATGTCACAGACTTCTTTTACAGACTGCTGGAGCCCTTGCCAGTGACAGATGAGTGAGCAATCCCACATGGCAATTTGACTGAATATCACTGGGTTGAGCATTACTGATATTGGCAATGAAATGGGTAGAAACAGAACAAGGAGTTCATACTGAAACTCCATGTAAAATTTAACCACAAAAACAAAAACACAGTAATATTTTCACAATTTTATAGAAATTCAATAAAATTGATAAATATAATACAGGATAAGTAGTGACATGCATTGATATGATGTACATCAAGATTAAAATCCATAAGACTCATCAAAATCATCCTTGCTGTCTTTTTCCCTCCACTGCAAAAACTGTTCATCAGTCATGGTAGCAGTTGTGTTGTAGAAGATATTCTTGTTGTCATCCTTTGATGTTTCTACTGCATCTTCATCCCTCAGCTTGGACCACAGGATGTTATCTTCACATCTTCAGTTCTATCCATGGCATTGGACAGGCAGCACCCAAGGAAACCCTTTTTGATGGTCTTGGGAGCTGACTTTTTTCCAATCATTTCTGATCCAGGTAGCAATGATGGGCATGTCAGGTTGGTGCATGCGACCTGTGGGGGTGAAGGTGTGTTTGCCTTCCATCATCAATATATTCCACCTCTGTTGGACCCCACACTTGAATGGGTGGTTGCAAGCTATCCCTGATGATGATGGAAAGATCTGTGCAAGTCTTCTTTAGGACTGTCCTCAGAGACTCAATGCGGTGGCATCTGAACGCATCCAGCAATAGGAACTTGTGGCGCAGCATACTCTGTCTGCCCCACATGGTGTTCACCCAGTCTATCATGAGAGCTTCATCTATCCATACCTTGGCATGGACCCAGATGTGGACACCACTGGGGAACTGGTCCTCTGGCATGATCTTCCTCTTAAAGATGATGTATGGCAGGAGTTTACTTCCATCATCGTATACCCAAGAATGACTGTAAAGCAGGTTTTCTTGTGGCCAGTTGTCTTCATGGCAATGGTTTTTGACCCAACTGGAGCCACTGTGCAGTTTTAGAGATGGTCGAACATCATTGATGTCTGGTCAGCATTCCCTATGTGACTCAGGAGGCAGTCATGTTGTTTTCTTAGTTTGGTGATGAACTGTTGGTACCTCAACAGCTGATCTTCATAATCATCAGGTAGCTTCTGGGTGATGATGGTCCACCAGCGTATGTTCAGTTGGTTGCAGGCCATGAAGTGTGCGCACCATTTTTAAGATGCCTTAAAGTCAGGCATAGATTTAGTTTTTTGAGTTTTGTAGACAGAAAGTGTGTGCATGCATATATCTGTGGTGAAAACCCCAACACCCTGCATGCACCTTTCAGTGATGAAGGAAAATACCACCTCAAGTTTTGGACAGGCTGCATGCACCCTTTCCCCAATCAGCACATTTTGAATATGGCATGGTTTCAATCTTCTCCTGAGAAAGTCGTCAGGACCTGATGTTGGCCTCGTTCACTCAGAGTCTTTGTGTTGCAGCTCTATTGCCGCATTCAACTGCATAGCTGATCATTTGGAGTTTATCTGTGGCAGTGTAGCTCATATGTCATGTTGGCAGCATGATTGTGTGTAATAGTATGTAGAAACAGGGACTGAATGATTATCCCCTGCTGAGTTAATATACATGTTACTATAATATTTCGGTCACTACACCATGGCATAATAGGCAAGGTGGCATAATAAATGAGGGTGGCATAGTAATCGAAATGAAATTTGTTTGCAAAGACCTCTGAACATCATGGTGTAATACGTGAGGTATTAATGAAAACCTGACTTGCATTCTGGTTACTTGGTTTACCACATCACTACTGCAGCTAAGTGAGAGAATGTTTCGGATTTTTTGTGAAACTATTATGTATGTCCCATAAAATATCTCCACATTTAGCTTATTCTGGATGACCCCACTAAAGGGAAGATGTAGTAATTTCTCAGTTGATTTTAAGTTGAAGATGGCCATCTGTCTATTGTAAAACACCTGTTCTCCTTCAGGTTGGCCCTATCTGATGGTGCCTAAAATATGAGCTAAATATGCCTGCATATTTTAATGGGAATTATATGTTTTTGGGGGGGGTTTACAGATCAAAATTGGGGTGCATATTATATACAATAATGCATAATACATGGCACTTTACAGTAATCAAAGGATGTTTCATATTTTTTCTTGCACATTAAACAGAGAAGCCTTAAATTTACATTTGAATGCTATTCATTTTTACTGACAAAGGTGATGGGTGCAAAAGAACAACTGATGAAAATATCTGAAGTAATTAAATTTAATTTCAGAAAACGTGAAAAAAACAACAAAAATAATCTTAACAGATTTGAAAATTTTAAATATCCTGAATAAAACACCTAAATACTCAGATTTTATTCAAATACCACTTCTATATTATTATTATTATTGTAATTGATCTCTATCAAAATATATCATCTAAATTTGTAACTAGAAATAACTTTCTACTATGTATTTTCTTTTGTTATAAAGGTGCTGACAAAAGTGTTATTTTACATCATAGTCTAAATAACAAGAAAGTATATAGGATTTTCTTAGAGATGATGATCAATCTAGTGAATCTAAAATGTACCACTGGTTAACAAAAATGAAAAATAAATTTAAAAGATGACAGATGTTAATTTAAATAAAGTCTATCCCATGTAAAGAATATTTATTGGAAAATCTTTTTTTTTTTAAGTTTAAGGGAATCTCTTAAGAGAAGTATATGGTTTCACATGATCTGACTTGTTATATTTTTAAAGAATTCATTCAATATTTACAAATATGGTATCAGGTTCTAAGGCATGTTTTGATGTACTATAGATGTTCAAATAAAAATGGACCATGTCATTATGGTGATGCTATCTCAGCTATTTAAGCCAGGTTTCATTTGAACATCTCTAGTTTTTAAATGTTTATAGGCTTAGATAAATAGTCTAAGTTATTGCAAAGTAAACTGTGAATATCTTTTTAAATGGGTTTATGAAAAATTAAATACTCAGACAAACTATAATTTCAAAGTATTTCATTATTGCTAAAACAAAAATTGGTTTGTTTAGTTTTGAAAATACTTCATTTAAAGCAAAATTGTAAATTATTCATTTATGAGTATACATTCAAATTCTTGTCTCTTAATATAAGAAAGAACATTAAATGTAAGCAATGAATTAATTCTAGTTATGTATAGAAAAAATAATCCAGAAAACTGCAAACATGTTTTTCTCTTTATCTAATAAACTAATGTAATCTTTGTTTTAGTTCACATAACTATAATACTTACAAAATAAAGATTAACACCTGTATTCCACATATTAACAGGATATGTATATTCTTCCTTTAAAATTCCAAGTTATGAAATAAAAAAATAATGTATGTAAAAGTTCAATAAAAAATTATTCAAATACCATTTAAGTAATATTAAAACAATGTTATTATTAAAACTACAAGAGGTAAATTTTCCAGAAAAATTGAATGACTGCATGAAGCATAAATTAACCGTTTACCTATCTACTACAAGCTGCATCATCCTTAGTTGTTGGATTGTTAGTTTTTTTCTCTATTAGAATTGGATATTGAATCTTGGAAAAAATAAAATCTAGATTTCAAGATTATATTTTTCACAATGCTTTTGTTTTTCAAACTGCACTTTGTAAAATTAAGTCAGTGACCATCCAAATAGATAAAATTAAAAATCAGCAAAGTTGGTGAAGATGGTACCAAAAGGTTTAATCAAAGGAAATGTTTCTAAGGTTTGGCATGGGCATGAAAACAAAATTAAAATTCTAGGATTTATGTATTATGTAAAAAATCTATAAAAAATTACAAATTTCTTAGCATATCAAATTCTTTCAAAATATAAAATATTTTTAACACATTATTTAATAGTGTCACTGACTTATATAAATGCCTACTTATATATTTTCTCTCCCCTCACATGTTGGTAATGAAACTAAAAATTTATTCTCACCACCATAAAACTTAGATATATAACAAAGGATCCAATTTAAAATAACTAAGACTTCTTTACTTATATTTCCCAGAACAACATGCTCAGTTTGGTTCTTTAATATTTTTCATAAGTCATCATTGTAAAAAATGTAGCATATATATGAAATTTTGTTGAAAATGAGAACAATTTTTTCTTTTAAACTCTTAGAAGTACAGAAATATAACATCAGATATACTTTTGCAAAGCAGCCTTTCATCTGCACAATGTATCACTTTTGTATTCAAAACTAGTCACCTGTCAAATTTTATGTAGTATGTACTCTATATATAAACTCAGTGCTTACTAAAGTTGATTTCTGATGTCTTTGCTGTAGCTTATTAAAGCAACCTCAGTTCATGCACTTTCTCTTTCATAAACGTTTGTTGACATTATCTGTAGAAATCTCTGTTATTGCTAAGTTTTCATTTAACAAGATGACTGCCAACTACAAGTATACTCAAAATGCTGGGTGTACCAGATTATACAAGTATACTTGTAATCGGCAGTCAACATGTTAATACAATTCAAATCAAATTCATTTGCAATGTGTTATTTACAGAAAGAAGGTTAATAGGTATTTCCTTATTAGTAGTAAATAAAACACAATAAACCTATATTTTGACTATCTGTTTCCACATTTCCATTATTAGGGTTTAGTCTAAACTATTTTTGAGTGCAATGATGTTAATTCACAGTAGGAATTTCTATTTTCGGATGTACAAATGGCCTGTGCTAGTTTTAAACCAACAAACTGATGGTTTCTAAGTATTTGATGTAGTCTTTAACCAATGCTTTAGCCTACTGAACTGTAGATTATTAGTTAGCTCAGCAGCTACTACTACTACTAAGGTGATGGGTTTCAATTTAATATTTTGATTTGGTAAGAGATATGTGGCCACATGTATAGCATGTTGGCCTGCTGTGAATGAGGGTTTGGATTTGGATCCTGTTGGTATCTAACTTAGTTTGGTAACTTCCTAGAGCATAATTTATTCAAACTCGTATGTACCAGTCTATTTGCATAGGTTTCTTCCAATAGCTAAACAGAAGAATTCTAGTAGAGATTTTTGGTTTTGCAGATGGCTCCCAGCTTGTACCTTGACCACCATTAAAAAGCCTCAAAGATAAAACAGCCTAAATTTAAAACAATTACAAAATACAAGTAATAATATTTATAACTATAAAAACTATTTTACATTGGACACATCTATATAAGTTTATAAAAAGCAAAAGTCAAATTTTTTTCTGTTTGTTTCAGTTAATTTTGCTTTTGAAACTGGTAAAACAAAATCAATTAAACTATTTTAAATTTTCTGAACTTTCTTTAATAGTTTTACAAAAGTTTGCTTTAGAAGATGCACACTGCAGCTGATGATTGAAATTGCATGGCGTAAAGCATCAGTTTGCATAGCGACATTCTTCCATCATACCCAATGCTGTGGAGATAATATCTGATGGTTCTTCTGGATACCTATCCATGTTCTGCCAAAGATGAAACTCTCTGGATTCGGTTTTCATGCTTCTCTTCATAGCACAAAGTGTACATTTCGTTAGCTTTGAACATCCAGAATACATAAACAATTATCTTATGGCTTCTTCTTGAACTGGACAATCACCCTATAAACAGCAGTCTACAGCAGAATATCCACTGCAAATGACCTATTTGAGTCTCAGAAAGGATTTGTTTACTTTCGTCAAGCAGGGATTCAGTTATTTCTAAATTAAAAGTTACTGAATTAATTAATCAAAAACAAAACAAAAAATGTTCTGCAAGCTGAGAAAAATGTAATTTCAAACTCTGGTTTTGTGTCTTCAATATTAGTACTGAATTTACAATGAACAATTTAATTTTTAGTTTTATCATAATGTAGTAATGAACTAAACAGCGGCTTTTAGTAAATGTTTATATGCAATCTAGAAATATTTAAAATGCATAAATCTTTTTTTGGCAATGCAATTTATTTTTAATACTTAGAGCAGGGCTTTTTATAAAGGTTTTACTAGTTTAAAAGCATAAAAAGTAGTGTAATAAAAAAAAATCGTGCATTGCACATAATATTTGTGTACAATTATTCTATATTTATTGGGAACATGATTAGTCCAATGTTGCATTTGCATATGTCATACCAAATTAAAATCAATTTATCCTAAATTATTTATAAAAAAGTTACTCAGTTAGAAAAAAATAACTGTTATATTTTTCCTGTACTCTCAAAACCAAATAACACTACTGTATATTACAAAAGCAGTGTAATAGCCCGGAGAAACAGTGTAATTTTTACACAGTTTTTATGCTTAAATACCCCTCCACAATTTAAAGTATTATAAAAACTGAAATAATGCAAAGAAAAATATTACATGAATCTTTTATATAAAAAACTATTAAATGTAATAGGTAGAAATTAAGAAAAAGAAATTTCATATTTATTAAGGCTTCAAATTTTACTAACCAATTCTTTGACTTTGCTTCCAAGATAATCCTTATAAATAAAATATTTTCTTCTTATAATTTACAAAAAACTTAATACTGATGCTTTTCAATTTCAAATTATTTAACTACATAAGTTAATTACAAAATAATTTCTTTAAAAAAATAAACAAAAAATTCACAAAAGGAATGTACAATTTTATAGTCTTTAATTTGTGGATTTCTATTTTAATGATTGTAGAGTTAATAAAATCAAGATAAAATAAAACTGCTATTTATAAACTGCTAAAATAATTGTAAAACAGTTTTTATGAAACCATGAAAAACAAAATAAACCTTACATTTTTTAAGATTAATTTTACTATTTGTTCTTTTGAATATGCTTTTGTATACAGTTGATAAAGCACCACTAAAAAGCATTTACAAGACAAAAACAACAAAATTTATACATTTAAATAGTATAGCACCAATTATCTAGACAAACTGGAACCAAGAGTGGTCTGGATAATTGAAAATCCTGATAATTGGACATTATTTAAAAATTTATGTTGCCTACTATAAGGTAGGAATATACACTACTTGTATCTTGAACATATATTATATAATATTATTAATACAGTTAATACAAATCATTTAAGGCACGAATAGTCAATAATTCCATTTACCTGTGTAACGTACAATCTTTAAACAAGTGCCTACCCCCACTTACATATGTACACTAACAGCTGCTTTAAAGACAACTTCCTTTTTGCAGCTAAATAGTCACACTCTTCCTGACCCTCCATGTCATTGCAGAGTTCAGGCATTTTGAAAGCTTCTGCATGTGACAATCCCTTATAATCATTATCAACATCTTCCTTATTTTCTTCTTGAGCTTCTTCTTCTTCTTGTATAACTTCGTTGATCTTTTCTGTTAAGAGTTGATAGCCAGAGTCACCAGCATTACAGTTCTTCCACTCTCCAGCATCTTTTAAATGATATTCCAAGCTTCCAGGAATTTATTTTAGTGCCACTGCTATATCATTGACAATTTCCTCTTTGTCTTTGGTCTCCTCCTTACATGCAATTTTAAAAAATGTTATTTCATGCTTTCTGAAGTGTAGTATTTTTAAAGGAATTCCAAGAATCAGCTACCATGTAACAGCATTCATTAAAATCAAGATTTTTTTAAAACCCTATAATGGCTACTTTATCATTGGCCAATAAAAGTCTCAAAAGAGTTGTTTCTTATATAGATGCTTAAGCATTTCAATCACTCCCTGATCCAGTGGCTACATTACATCAGTCATCTTCGGCGAGAGAAATATAATCTTAAACATGCCATCATATTCCAAAAGTTCAGCTGAGAGATGAGACACTACAATGTCAAGAAGAAGCAAAAATTTTTTGACTTTTCCAAGTTTCTTTTGGTATTTCTTAACCTCAGGAATGAAGGTCTTGTCATACTATTCCAGAAAAATGTGAGTAAGTAGGTTTTTTGCATTCTAAATGGCCAAAGTTTTTTTCTGTTGATTTCCCGATGAGTAGCAAAGGCTGCTTGTGGTTTCTACTGGCATTAGCAAATTCCAAAATTGTCACACTCTTTAGATATTTTGTAACTGTGTGTAGCTATCTCTCTCATTGATGCCAGTATTATATTTTTCTTTGCGAATTAACATTTGTAGTTTTTTTTTTACAAAATTATCAGCTTCTGCAAAGTCAGATGACAGATTTTTTCCATGGATTTCCAGTACATGCATGTGCTGTAACTTAGAATTTCTTAGCCATCTGAAGTTTTCCTTAAATTCTGAACTACCACCAATTTTATCATTGAAATTACCTTTCCATAAAGAACAGGATCTGAAATGAGCTGACCAAATGACAACTTTTGTAAAAAAATCACATGTAAACAGCATTGTCCACTTTCTCATTTTCTGATTTTTTTTCCTTTACTTTCTGTGCTGAACTTCCATCTTCCTTCTCCAAAACAGCAACAAAATTAAGAATTGAATTACTAATATTGTTGAAGTTCCAATACCATATATTCTCTGCAAACGTTTTACCAGATTCACCTTTATTTTACTTGTTCACAATGTCCACTTTGTCAATGAATGAAAAAATCACTCTTCTGTGTTTGAGACATTTTCACCAAAAGACCAACTTTGATTTTACAAAAATAAACATGATTTTAACTTTTAAAGAAATACAAAGCAATGTTGTGGCCAATAAGACTAATGTTTGTTCCGATAAAGTTAGATGTGTAAGAAAGCATTCTCTACCATTTGTTATAAAGTGATCTATTATGTTTAGACACATCTATTATTTGTGTTGTTAATAGCAAATTTTTTTAATTTTCAAAATCTGATCTGGATGATTGGGACATCTAAATAATCAGCCTCTACTGTATTTTACAAATATTCCATTACAGATGGTTTGGAACAAAGAAAATCTTTAATTTATTTTTTCCTTCTTCACACAACAACATAATTAAAAACATTAAAGATAGAAACTTAACCATTTTAATCACTTTCCTTTTTAAAATTTATATATTAGATTTTACCAATGTAGAAAAAAACTTTGTTAGTATAATAATGTTAGTATCACTGAAAATTTAAACCTGATTGAAGGATTAAAAAGGATGAAATGTGTCAAGCAGGCACAAAAAAAACAAAAAGAAGCATTTATAATAAAATAAACAAATAATAAATAAATAAATAAAAACTGTCTAAAATTAAACTATGTCATTCTGCTTATCCTTTTAAATCTAAGTAAAGTTGTTTGTGTAAAATTCCTCAGCACAATAAACTGTACAAAATTAATTTTATATCTTTCGCTTTGAATGATGAATAAGATTCAGTACCAAACACACAGAGACAGACAGACAGAGAGAGAGTATTGTAAATAATTATGAAAAGGACAAACTGGGTAAAAATGTATACATGACAGAACTTTATCTTATGTGTAAAAATGAATAGTACAGTTGTGTTGATATAGTACACAATGATTGAAAGTCATGCAAGCAATCAGAAAGTCCAAACACATGCTAGATGACAAGACAGTAGAGATTTTGTAAATGACCTAGCTGCAAGTACAAGTATTAACATTTCTTGAAGAACAGTAAGATATGCATCAGTACAAAGTGGTTGCAATGAATATGTAACTGCCTGAAACCTTTTACTAAAAAACGGCAACCAAATAACCTAGCTAAAATGTGCAGCAGAAATGAAACAGTGAGATTAGCAAACTTGGAAGACAATTTTCTTTACAGGTGAATCCATGTTTCAACTGTTTAGTTATAATAAACAGCAGTTTGTTTGGAGGTGGACAAGGGAATGCTATAACAGTCAGTGTATACCAGCTACAGTGAAGCATGGGATGGATCGGTACAAGTGAGAGGCTACATATTAGCCAAGGGTGTTAGAGATTTGCATAAATCAAAGGTATACTGAATGCCAACAGGTTATTATCCTTCCCTTTCATACAACCAATGTGGTAAAAAACTAAGATGTTTTGGCTTGCACAAAGTCCTGATATGAACATGATTGTGGCTATCAGGGTGATATGGTTATTAAGAAAGTCAGATGGCAACCAAACACCATGGATAAATTATAGAAAATGCTACAGGATACATGGAACAACATTCCACAATCATACATTGATAATCTATATGGGATCATGAAAACAAGGTATCATGCCCTATATACAGCAAAGGGATAACATATTAAATACAATATACTGTACAAAGTATTAATTTTGTTTTTGCATATTTTCTGTAATAATGTGTTGTGTATGCATTATATACTTTTCTTAGTTGAAATTACTCATTATTAATATGTATCCTATCTGTGTTTCCACAATTATTTCCAATACTACATGATCATAATGAAAACACAAGAAAGCATTGTTAAACATTTAGTTATCCCACTTAGTTCATATATTGCTACATTTTGGAGGTTTTTTTTTTTTTTTTTGGTACTGACTATGTAACTTTCAGTTTCAATACATGGTTAAAAGAATACCTACATAAAAAAAACCCTATAAGGACTACACTTAAAAAAAAAATTCTTATATTTAAATGGAAAATGAATTCCTAAGATTTTGTGAATTATGAATAAAATGTATACAAATTTCTGTAAAGTTTGTCTCCTTGTAGTATGTCTTTTTAGGCTTTCATAAATTCTCTATTCCTTTTTATTCTGAACAGACTATCTAACACACAGCAAATCTACAAAAGATTTTGTCCTTCAACAAGTGTTTTTATGTTTGAAATTAATATTATTCTGCTTGATCAATTTAAGTTCAGCAGATAATCTGCTTTTGTGCTCATGTCATGTATTGTTGCTGCTTAGTCGATGAAAACATTTAAAAAAAGACATTTTCATAGCCTGCTTAAAGATGTGATCATGCAGTAATCATGTAAACAACAACAACAAAAAAAAGACAACCCCCTAATTAATGTAACACAACAATAAAAAAAATAATTAAATAAATGGAAGAGAGTATTAGCAATGATACCCTCGGTAAGCTTGTAAAGGGAGTAATGAACTGTAACTTGTTGTAGTAATAAAAACTCTATTTGCAAGCACACTGATGAAAAGATGCCACCGCAAGAGCTTATAACTATCACATCATTCACAAATGGAACAGATCAGGTAGGTTTTACGTATTACTGTTAAATCCTACTAAACAACTGTCTAACTGTTACCGCTACCAAGGGAAATGTGACCCCTATCATTCAGTGAAATAGACTTAATGTAAACGAGACAAGACAGCACTGACAGTCAAATATCCAACTTATCCTTAATTTAAAATCCTCAAAATCATTACAATAATAATTTCTTCCTCATTAACAAAGGTGGGGTGGGTCAAGTTTTCGTCAGTATGCAATTTTACGTAAAGTGGTAAGATTCGTGTGTGTTGTGTGTGTGTCTGTCTGTCTGTCTGTGTCTCTCTGTCTCCTAGTGGTGCACTTCGTCCTGGCAAGACCGTCTGCTCTAGTAGGCGGGGCAGCATTTCTCTCCTTTCCTCCAACATTAGATAATTCCAGCGAGAGAAAAATAAATAAATAAACAAACAAAATAAACTAACCGGCACGGAAGGGTCTGCACTTAGCACGGTAGACACTCCACTCCACGGTTCAGAGTTTCTCATGAGAGGATCCGAGTTGCACGACGGACGGCCTCCCCACCAACTTTTGGCTTCGTGATGAGATCGAAGTCAACGGAAGACGAGTCGAACACCCATGCATGCGTTCCGTCTCCACCCTGTCGTTCTCTCTGGGGGAGGCGGCCGACTCTCCTGACTGGGGACACCGGCCCCCGGGAGGGGGGGGGGAGGATCTGTCCGGCGAAGTTCTGACTTCCACTTCTTATGAGACGGACAAAAACAGCCTTACTTAACACTGCGTCTCTTGTGGGGGGGATTTCCCCTCCCCGACCCTGATTTAGTAGCAGGTGTTTGCCAGGAGTTTAGGACAAAACACAACAGAACCCCGCGCGAATTCGGAACAGACGACATTTACTTACTTGTTTGTTGTTGTTGTTGTTTTTTTAATGGTTGTAACAGCGCACTCCAGACTGAGGGCGCGGGAGGACTCGGCTGATATCTTCATTTGCAACGGATCGGCGGCGAACACTGCTTTTTAATAGTAGCAAAACAAGTTCTCGAAGAAGTCCATCTTTTTTCCTTCTGTCGGCTGCTATCCAGACGACAGACATCGTCTGGTCGGACACACGAACGCTGGCGCCACGAACGTAGTCTCGCCATCCGAGTTCCTCTCCGACTTCGTAGACACCTCAAACACCCCACTTTTCGAGCCTGTAGAATGTATGTATGTATTATATATATATATATAAAACATCCCCTTTGTCCTCTTCCCAGCAATTATTTTTCATTTTCGTACGTAGTGTGCATAACGATGACTTAAGTAAAAAAACTCCTCTGCTTGAATCATGCTGAGTTGCTAGGCAACGCCTTGTACCGAGGTAAAGTGCACATCTATCTATCTATCTATATATATATATATCCCCCCAAAGTTACCTTAATGGCTAACATGCATAAATATATATAAATATTTTTTTAATGATAGATTTTTGTAAGTGTTTGCGTACTTCTGCGAAACGTTTGGACCAAACGGGCGATTCCACGATCACATGACCGGGAATTCAGATTTTCCCGAATGCTTGAGGTGAACTACTGACCGTCGTCAGTATAGTTTCCTCCCACCTTGTGTACGAGATTAGGGCTACTTGAGCTGACAGTGGTCGTGGTAATAGTTAGATTCCAATTGTGGGTTTATCATCTACTACTACTGTCACCAGAGTTGGAAAATCCTAGAATTTCGGCTGGCCAAGGACAAATTTAGAAGACATCTCATAATACATTAATCCCAAACACCTAACCGAAGTCTGGCTCATAAACATAATTACAGTGCATCGTAATTAAACACTGGAGACCTTTTCAGGATTAAATTATCCCAATTTACTTATACATCTTGTAGCGAAGCTCAAGAACACGATGCACAGCTGTTGGATTTGCTTCAGCAAGTTTTATGTTAATTTGGACATGGTTTTCACTGGGATATTGAACGGTATCACGCGGCCATTTTCTCCGTCCGGGAGGTCGAGTTCTAGAGGGGATGCAGCGACAACATCGACGAGTTTGTTCTGATAGCTTCGTCAGGACAGTAAGAATAAGCTGTCACGTGATCGCAAATCGAGTGAAAATGATCGGCCTTACAGAAAGAGAGTTTCCGGCATAACGACCAGGTACGGGAAGCGAGGCCGCAGGTGCCCTGGATTTCTATTTACTTCACCCGATTCCTTCAGTGACCAGTTTTATTCCTTGGAATAAATAGATAATGAGATTAAAGACATTTTGCATAACTCAAGACTATTTATGGATTCAAGGGCTTTTCAATAGTCTGCGAATCCTTTGTCACTCGTACCAATTTGGCATACCTCATTCTTGCTCGTCCCGACCACGTGGACTTTCTCCCAACTGCCTGTTAGGGACTTTTGCTTGTAAACTACCACTCACTACGTAACCAGGATGCAGATCACCAAGCCCTGTAACCGGGAAAGCACTCATAGAAAGTAATGTTTCCGATATTCATTTGCTAAAAAAGTTTCAGACGAATGGAATATTATGCATGAGATTATTGGTGGATCTGATCCCAATTTTTCAAGCATTATTTTAACCGCCATTTTTAAAAATAAATAATTTAGGACCCTAAAGTGCACTTTTATATTAATTTATTTTTAAAACTGATCTAAAAATGGCAGTCATTCCCTAAAGTGCACTTTTACCTAGTTATTGATTTTAATTTTCTTTTATTAACCATGATGTAAATCTAGCCAGCAACAGACATTTGTTCTTTGAAATAATGGGAAGGAGAGAGGACCATCTTAGTTTTTAGCAAAAAATAAACAGGGTTTTTTTTTTAGCATGTTTGATTCTGAGGGGGATGACAATGAGAGTAAACACATTCTTCAGGTTATCTTCTGAATCCATGGTTCTGGTTCTTGCAAAGATCTGATTAGCACTGATGTCATTTTATCAGAACACCTTGAAATGCAAACTTGTTGCTAGTTTCATTTCTTTTCAAGAACACCAAGACAGCCTATTGCAGCAGCGCAGCAATGTTGAACTGAGCCTTTGTACATAGAGCAATCTGAACACTCTTGAACTTTGGTGGAAGTTGACCTTAAAAAACTTAGAGAATTTTTTTTCTTAGTTAATGGTATTTTATAAAAAGACTGGTTCACTAAAAGCCCAAATTAGTGGCTAGATTAGTCCCACAGACTTACCTAAAATATTTCCAGAAACACTATCTTACCACCCAGGTTGTAAAATAGATGATTTGTTACAGCCCCAGAATATTGGATGGGTCATATGAAGGAAAGGTCTCTTTGATCCCAGTCACCGTAATGCAATTCTTTCAAACTAGGTGTTAGTGGTGATCTAAATAATGTGAAATACCACAGTTAATAATCATGCTGATGTAGAAATGAAAGAAAAAAACATTGCTGATGCACAGAATTCTTTATTTCATCTTTAAATGATCTATATCCCTTTTAGATTTTGCACTGGAAAAGAGGCAAAGAAGCTTACCTCTTGCAGGGCAGGAGGGTTAATTAAGAAATCTTTAAATAACTCAAGGCAAAAAACTGGAACATATACATTTATTAAAAGTGTACATTCACTTTAGGTACATGGTATAATGTAAATTCTTTTGTATGCTGTAAACCATCTTTCACTAAAGGCAACTTTGAGACAGCCCAAACTTTTCAGAAACCCGATGACAACTTGCAATATTATCACTGTCAAATATTTTTAAAATGCGACATGGAAGCTTTTCTGGTTTTTATTTTGTAGCATTCATGCTTCTCAAAAAAACAAAATTGATATTCAAAACTTTTCTAATTTCAAAAATAATTTTACTAATTTATGTAGCCTCTAGAATGTCCTGACTTTAAACTTTTAGATAAGTAATTTAATGTATGAAAAATTTAAATACAGAATTCCAGTTGAAATTTGTATAGTTCAAGGCCATTCAGCAACAGTTTTACCAATTGTCTCAAAATGGCCTCATTTGCAAGATGTTTCTTATCCTTATACAGTTTTCAAACATTTTGTGAACAGAGACTCCCATTTGTTGTTTATAAACAAGATTTCTCTCACAATTTACAAAAGATATCCTTGGTTACACAAGAGAGCACACGAATTTAACAATTTTCTCAGAAAATATTTTCAAAAAAAATTGAAACTGAAAACTGTCATACTATATGATGCCAAGTATGTGGTAAAATAAAATTTTAGACAAATATATAATTATGAAAGATAATGAACAAAAAATGTGTTTAAATCTAAAAGAAATATGGGCAACCTAAGCAATGTATTCTGTATAACTTAAAATTTATTATCTTCTAAAAGAACACTGGCTGGACTATTTTGTTAGAACTATCTTTTTAGTTCAAATGACAAATCCATTATTATAAAATTATTACATCTAAAAATTTTACACTGGTGATGGAGACAACATAACTATCAACTTATGATGTAGCTCACAGTGTAAATATATTGTTTCTTTTATAACTTAATTTTAATTATTATATTAATTAAGAGTAAATAAGTTTTCACAAAAATTTATGAAAAAGAAATTGCTGAGAGCTCATAATCATTGCTTCTCATGGTAAGTCAATTGTTTTTCTCAGTTCTTCACAATTTATACGGACATTTTAAACTTTTGGTTCAAATATACAAACAAAATTAACTAACTTTTATTAGTGATAACAAGGACACAACATATGTAAGGTAGTGAAGCTGACCACACAATGTTTTGCTCCACCTACGCAAAACAAAACTGTTCAAAGAATTTTGTATGTTAACCCATATTCATAACTGCACAAATAATTTGTAAATATCTGATAATCTGAATATAATGCATATCTTCTCTTTTAAGATTATAAGATTAACACCAGATAGTGCATGGGCTATATGTCTGCCTTTAAGAGAAACCTTGCCATACACAATAAACCAAAAAAAAAAAAAAGAAGTAAAGTTTATAAATTCTGATATTAAGATTTAAAACTGTCTGTAAATAAATAATCAAGCTTGGCATAATATAATTCACCACTCACCTCCATATGTCACACCTGTTTACATTGCTGCCACTTACATTTCTATCCATCTTTGCCCTACACCAAAGATTTTACATTTCTCAATCAAAATCTATATGAAGCCACATTTTTAATTTTTGATTCCTTTCTGCCTGACTATTTTAAAGCAAGTTATTTTGATCTAAATGAAGAATGAAAATTTTCCAATCATTTCACCTACAACAGGTGTACCAGATGGACTATAATTATCAGGAATATATGAATATGATAATTGCCTTCTATAGTATATCAAACATGGCGACCCTTAAATGGTCCCACTCCATTTAGATTTATATTTTCTTTATATTACACACATTACCAACAAAGTTATTAGTTTGGGGGTTAAATAAAAATTGCTAAATTTATTCGACACAGAGTGGTAAATCTACCTATATTTCGCACTACAAAAAAGAAATCCTTGTTTGCCAGTGGTATTTTAACAGACTAGATATTTATTTCACATAAAATAACGTCCCTCAACGCAAATATCTAGTTGCTGATGCCAAAATATTCAAGAATTTAAACTTTCAGATTTTACGGCCAGTAAATTGTTTTTATGCTGTATTTTTTTAATTTAACCTTTCAGGTTAGTTACTTTGTTCTCACCTTTTGAAATTCTTGTTTAAAAAAAAAAAGAAAATTAATTTTAAAAAAAGAATCAAGATTTTTTCCTCCTTTTTCTATTGCATGGTAAACAGACTCAATTTTTATCTGAAACATTTAATTAAAGAATTATACCCATCACCAGTAAAATCACCAGCAAGCTACCAGAACAATATGTATACATATTCATTTTTGTAGTTCTAATAATTATGTAGTTCTTTAGCCAGGTTGTATGAGATAACTTGTTATACTTTGTTTTAGCCATTTTCTGGGTATAACAAAAGGAATTTCACTCAATTCTTTCAAATTACAGAACTGACAAAATACTTTTTCCAACTTTATTAATGTTGAAAGAATAGTCATTCTGGCTCATATCAGTAAGGCCTGAGAAAAATTAAGTAAATACCTATGTATTAAAAAAATTTGCAGATTAGTGATGATTTTTTTTTGTTTTTTAAACAAATCTGAGTTAGAACATTTATTCATTCAGCATGCAAAAAATATTTTATTTAACCCTCCTATTAAGTTCATTGAAATACTGTTTGTCTTCTTTTTCAGTACAGAATTTTATGACTTTTTCCAAGTTAGGGTCATGAATGTGCAGACATAAAACTAATATCTTTGGCTATCTCCAAAACTGGATGAGACATTTAAGTCAAAAGATGGTAAAATAGCATGGTAATTATCCCCTCATAAAAATCAAAGTAGGCTGTAAATTTCCAATGTCATCAAAATGGTTGAAAGGCATACTAGATTTGCAATTATTTGTATCCATAAGATCAGCATTTGAACTCTTCATACCATGTTCAATAGAGATAATATTAGAAATAACTAACTTTGAGGGTAAGCATGTATTTCAGGAAAAGTGGAAGGAATTTGATTGTGATGATTTGTATGAATATGTTGGTTTGCTGCCGTTAACCAGCGTGTACAGATCTCAAGGACAAACAAATGCAAGCTTATGGAATGCAGAAACTGTCATGTCTATTTTTCCAGCTGCAATGTCACTGGAGACATTTTGCCTTATTTCTAGAGTGTCACTGTGATACAAGATTCAGTTAATGTGAGAGAGAGACAAATTAGCTGCAATTAGAGAAGTGTGGGATAGATGGGTGGAAGTTTTGCCTTTGTTATACAACCTGAGCCAAATTTTCAGTAGATAAATGGCTTGTTGCATTCATTGGGTGCTGTCTGTTTAGGCAGTATATGCCAAACAAGCCTGCAAAGTATGGGATAAAAATATGGACAACTTACAATGCTCAATCCAGCTATGCATGGAATATGCAAGTATACACAGGAAAGCAACAAGGAGAAACAGCTGAAAAGAATTAGGGAATGTGGGTTGTCTTGGATATTACTCAAAAGCTCCAACATCACAATGTCACACGTGACAAACTTCTTCACATCCTACCAAATTGAAGTTGAACTGCTGAAAAGGAAGTTGACCATGGTTGGGTCAGGAAGAAAAATCAAGTCAGATTCCCAGCAAGTTTCTGAGAATGCAGAAGAGAAATGTACATTCTTCAAAATTCACTTTTAGTGAAAATGCATCAGTAGTTTCATACTGTCCCAAGAAAAACAAGAACGCACTTGTGATGAGCACAATGCACAAGGACACTACACTGAGCCTCAGGGATGACAACAAGCCACAGATTATCTTGGACTACAATTCCAAAAAAGGAGTCAACAACTCTGATAGACTACTAGCAATGTTCAGCTGTCAGCACATGACTGCCCATTGACCTTTAGTAATTTTCTACAACATTGTTGATGTGTTGATTTACAATGTCTTCTGAGCAGCAATCAACCAAGAGTGGAATGATGGTAAACTGCATCGATGCAGAATTTTCCTGGAAATACTGAACAAGGGACTAGTAACCCTGCATATCCAAAGACAAAAGCAGCTACCTCGAGCCCAAGCTACAGCATCTCTGTTGTTCAGAAAGTTCAGGCTGAGCCAGCCAGTTCCACTCTATCTGTAGTTTGTAAGAAGTGTGCAAGGTGCCAGCTGTCCTTCATGTAATGAAAAGACCTGCATTATTTGTGTCAAATGCAGGAATATCTCTGCAAACAGCACATACATACATTTTGTCCATCATGTACAGTATAAATGTGAAACAGAGACAGTCAATGGGGATTGTGGGATATGTTTTCAATGTACTGTAGTTATATTTTCTCTGTATGGAATTAAAATATTCATGTTTTTATTCTTATTTGAATGACTAACTTGACATTATGATCAGTAATGAAAAATAAAAGCTTATGACTATTTGGATTAGACGTAAATAGCATTGGGTCACTATGACCCAAAACATCACAGGAGGGTTAAACAACTTTTCTATTTTAGTAGAAGCACTGGAAATAACTGCTTTTTATTAAACTTTCTTTTTAGAATTCTTATTGTATTATGCCTAGACATTTTTGCATACAAAACAATAAAATATTTTCTTCTACCTGGCACTTTTCTGAAATCTGTAATTTGTTTATTAGCCTTGGTTTTTTAAATAACCTTGTAGTTTTGCTAACCCTTTCAGTCTTACACACTAACCAAATCCTAAAAGCTGAACTGACCAACCTCACCGCTAGTGCATTTCCTGAGCCAAAATTCTAGGTTTCAATTTCCTACAAGATATCATTCTTAGTAACACCAATAAAACTCCCATTTGAAAGTTTTTTACGTAATAGATATTAAACAATGCTTTTTCATTAATGTCTAATAAACAAAAAGCAGAGATATTGTAAACTGTTTTCAAGTATTTGCAAATTTGTATCAGTGTATTCTTAATTTCATAACTGTAATTAAAATGTTGTTAATTGTTATTCTGTAAAACTTGCCTGATGTTTATTATCACTGTTACACACACAAACACATAAATATATATGTAAAGGGATTGCAAATGAAACCTGGCTGGTAAGATTATGGCAATTCTATTTTTAGCTTTGTTTCATTTGAACATCCTTAGTATGTACCTTATTGGTTCTAATTGTCACCTATACTATAATAAACGTCCTTTGTTCACTTTAGCCCAAAAATTCTATCAAAGCCTTCCCATTTGGCTGCATTTAGAAATATTTCAAATGAACATCCATCCCTTTCTTTAAGAATATCTCAGCATGTGATTATTGTCTAGCAAAGAATTTACTGCATAGACATGACAACCCTCAATCATTGCTTTTACAGATAAAGAACAAAAAAATCAGCCATCTTACTCTGAATCAGTCATAGTATACTTCAATTTCCTTTTCACCAATGAAGCTTCTGCACCAACGATAAAGAAAAATTGTTTATTCATGAATTCATGAAGCTTGCTTGTTTGTTCATATGCACCAATGTATCCAGTGTCCCCCAGTATTCATGAGATATTGCCATGCTTAGTAATACTTTGGAAAGTGTTCTCTGTGAACATGAATGTTGCATCGATGATGATGAGAAGCTCTGTGTTTATGTGACATGCATGAAGTCTTGTAGCAAACTTCATGTCAGTAGGTGAGTTAGAATGCTATAGATGGCAAGTTACATGATCAAGTCAAACTAGATTTCACAAACTGCAAATACAATTAGAAAGGGCAAAGAAACCTGGTGTAGGCAAGGAGAATTCAAGAATGGACACAAGCCGATGAAGTGAAATGGATGATGGACCTGATCAAGATGAAAAAGCACATACCTTTCGTGAAAAGCTGGAAGATGCTGAAAATAGATCAACAACATTTTAATGGTTTTCTGAATGTTGTGGTTGTAACATGCAAATCACAGGAAAACAAATGAAACTCAAAGGACTGATTTTTTAAAATCTTTGCTGGCCCCATATTTTTTGTAAGTGCCTGTCTTAAATGGATGAAGCACCAAGAATAAAAGCAACTGCAGTTGATTTGTTCCACTTGTGTTTATTTATTCCCCTCACCTCTCCTCAGAGACACATTTCCGGGAGAGTTCAGTTCTAGGATCATGTGTTGTAAATTTTTCTCTCTTCCCGCGTAACAGAGTGGGTGAGGGTTAAATTTCCTAGACAATGTTTTAATGTTTTTCTTTTTCCATTATACACACATCCATGCTGTCTGTCATGTATGTTCTGCATTATTTGACTGTTGTGTTAACATTTGGAGATATTCTCAAATAGTTTAGTTCCTACACAAATGTAGAAAGGCTTAGGTTTCATTTTCAGCAAATTTGGACTTCTATGACTCCAGTAATCACACATCCCCAATTTTTTTGAAATTTTGTGCTCCAATAAATGCCTGAGCAGCAGTTAGAACCAATACAGTATGTCTATATTTATTTATTTTCTGTATAATTTAAAAAAAAACTTAAATTACTAACCTGATCAAGTGCAAGAAAGGATCAAATTAAACTCAACAAGAGAGATAATAGATATGTACATGAAAGTTATTATTATTTTGAGAAAATCTATGACACTGTATTTGTAAGTGCAGAATTTATAAACTCAAACTACATGTTTCTATTAAGATTACTCTTAGTAAATGAACGGAAGCCGGTGTTACAAATATTAGTAGTGGCACATTTTATGTACTAAGTTATTAAATTTGGCTAAGTAATATTTTAGTATTATGGATCTGAGATTTAAACATGAAACTCAGAAATATTTTATAAAATGGTGCTTGCTAGGTAAAGTAATAACTTTTTTGACAAGTGAAATCATGGAATGTGAGAGCTATGATATCTGGTCAATTGCACTAAACATTTACATTAAAATGCAAGCAACATTTTGGTTATTTTAGTAAAATATGACATTTCTACCAATTTTTAACAAAATAATAAATTATTATTTTTATATACAAATGTTAGTGGTCAAGCTTACTACTACATTTAGGTTTTAAAAACCCAATATTTCACTGTTTATAGCTGAGATTTTGTTAGAAAATAATTAAAATCTTGATAGCTGTTGCACTGAAAAGATCAAGAGAGATAAATGGCCAACTCAGTATTGAAAGACAACTGAAAGAACAAAAATAATCAGTGCTTGTTAATTAGAAGAGGACGACTGGGCAATCAAACTACGTTTTTCTGCTAATTCTGAAATCTTCTTGGTCAGAATCATTCAAAGGGTCAATCTCATGGTCACTTTCCTCCATGCTCAGTTTATCAAATCCAGCATGAGAATTGGTTAGAAATGTACCAAAGTAGGACTTTCTTCTGGATCTCCAAGCATTGTTACAGCAGAACAGGTTTCCTAAAATAATGATAAAAACTATTAACTAAGCAATTAATTTTATACCCTGCATAATAACATTATACACTGTAAAAGATTTAACTATCTGTTATTCTCATATAATAAAGAAATATTACTTTCTCAATTTTTGTATGAAACATTCATGTGTTCATGTTCTTGTTGAAGAGGACCTGCATATTAATCTAAACCATCCATAAAAAAGCTTGTCGTCTTGGAAGCTAAGATAATCTGTGGTTGGGGGGGGAGGCTGCCTGAAATGATCACAGAAAAACTAAGACTGGCAGAAAAGGCTTCAGTAATGTGTAACCATCACTGATCTCAGTACAAGCTTGTGCACATTTTGATATTGAGCAAATCAGATGATCCAGCTGTTGTTGAGAGATGCTGTGCCATTCTCAAACAGAACTGCTTCCAGCTGATCAAAAGACTCTAGGTGGTTCAGTTAGATTGAACCTCAGACACTGCACAGGCTGCACCATGCGAGTAGTGATGTAAAAGATGAAGTTGCACCTTTCCGTTGGGATAGAGGGACTACATGCATAATGATCTCATCCCTGTTTCTAACACCATTCATATAATCCCTCATAATCATAACAAAATAAGTTCTTTGGACATCTTGACTACTAGTTCATAGCACCAGGCTAACCCAGCATGCTGTGCAATGCCATAGTAATTGTTTCCCAGCCTATCTCTGCACTCTAGTAGTGTCTGTCCATCGTTGATGTCTTGATGAAGTCTATAATAGTTGGTGAAAAAAACTGATAAACCAACAATTCAAACTCCAGTTGCAATGTGTTGCCAATTGCATTCATAGCTATTGATGGCATCATATTAGAGGGATGTGCGCATAACACCAGCAAGAAGCCAGATGAGAACTGTGTCGATATTCTATTGTTGGTTATCTGTTTTTCCCAAACTGACTTACACCACACTTGTGGCCAGTTTGTAGAGGAAAAGGACATGTATCATGTGCAAAGATGTATGCAGATTAAGTGGGAGAAGTGATCTGCATCTGAGTTTCTAAGATCACTCAGTTCTGCTTTAACATTACATGTTGTATGTGCTATGTCCTGTTTGGGTTTTTTCCTTAAAGCTCAGGCTTTCTTCAACCAGAATTATGGACACTTCAGGTTTGGAAATGCTTGTTGCTTATTTTAATCTGCAGGAAAGGGATAAGCAAATTGCAGTAGATTTTCAACATTTTAAAATCCAAATTCTTAAAAAGGGAGGAAAAACAACAACAAAATACTACAGACCGCTTATCTTTAGCAATCCAAGATTCTTCATTCTTAGTAATTTTACAAAGATCAGACTCGAAGTAAACAGTAATAGGCTATAAGTCAAATTGAATATATTTCTTACCTTTGTTCATATATAAGCTGAAGTGGAATACAAAACAAGATTGAATCAAATACAGTTGATGGCCAAACTAGCCAGAACTGTGAAGTCTTTCATATAAGAGGTCATATCATCACTTTTTATGATATTTCCATGCTCATGATATGCAGCATGTTGCATTAACACACATTCTTCTAATTTGTCTTTGAGATTTGTCCATTCAGCCTTACTCTTGTAATTTGCCATCTTAGATTTCTTTGTTGTGTGTGTAAAGTATCTTTCACCTTGCACCAATCCTGGACACATTTTTCACTGATGCTGTATTTACAGTGAGCAGCCATATTTCTGCTATTTATTTTCCTTTGAAAATTTCACAACTTCCAACTTGAATGCTGCTGTGTAAGATTTATGTGACTTAAAGGAAGGCATTTTGAGATGAGGTAGTGGATTTTGTTCTGAGAATTTATACTAAAAATGAATCAAGAGGATGAGAGCTTATTGGTTGGTTAATAAAGAATGCTAAATTGAGTGGATTAATGTAAATACCAGCAATTGCACACCCAATGAGCAAACTTTCTGAGCAATAATTTTGAAAACTGATTTCCCATGAAGAACTTAGATTATACTTTTTGGGAAGAACACACTTTTTTTTTAACATTGAAAACTTTTGCTGACTAATCCACATATAAGTTGATTTGGAGCATAAGTCGAGGCTCGGGCACACTGAAAAAATGTCTCATCTTATATGCTGAAAAATACGGTAATTTTAATCACTATGTCTAACAACTCTACAGCATCAAACTTATTTTACATCACAAATGGTCTGAAATCTGAGTTGACATGCAGACCTGGAGCCTGCAGAATCAAAATTAATATTAAATGCTGTAACAAAAACCAACTTTTGTTTGGTGGAAATATCTTCAGTTGAGATCTGCTTTTAATACACATGCAACAGTTAAATGTAGATCAGTTAGTCACCAATTTAACAAGAATGCACAAAATTTGTGCGGTGCTGATAAATCAGACAAACAAATGAACGAAAACTTTACTAACTGTTCAAGTCAGTACACACACACACATACCTAGAAATAATATACAATATTTACCAGAGTTATAGAGTCGTATGAGAATGGTCACGACCACAACTAGGACAATGGGAACCACAAGCAGAATCCCTATTATCAAAGATTGTATGTCAGCATTCTTGTCCATGATCTGATTTTTGGAATTTTTTGTGACAGAAAATGTATCTGAATATGGACCAATGTTTGGTTTAGGAATTTCTTCTTTTTTTACTGAAAATAAAACAAAACAAAAAAATTAAATCCAATATATATATATATATCACTTCTATAAATTTTCCTGATAAAGAATTGTCTTCCATATTTTTAAAGATGATGCTGGAAAAATTAAGTCTATAGCTGACATGTTGTGCGCAACTGGAACTATGGCAGATGACGAGATCTATTTGAAGTCTTTAAGAACTTAAACCAATACATTTCTTTTAATGACATTGTGACAATAAATCACACAAGCTGATATTCAGCACATAAATTGTGATTTATCTATTTATTTATGATCCAGATATTTACCTTCTTTGTGCATTTCTTATGAGAAATGAAATATTAAATGAAAATAATTATCACATTTTATCTTGTTCACATCTCATATCAACTTCTCAATGAATATCAATGACAAATTCAATAAAGTTGTGGTGAAATTTCATTCATCTTTTAAAGAAGAGAATAAATAGCAGATACTTAATTATGAAATTATTTCTAGAAAAATAATAGATGTAATAGCTTTTAAAAAAGTCAGATATATTGGTATGAAATAAAAATTATTTATCAATCCATTTATTACAGATATAATGGATAAAAAGTCCACTTTATATTTGTTGAGCTAA
Organism: Nautilus pompilius; assembly: GCA_018389105.1. Taxonomy (NCBI): domain Eukaryota; kingdom Metazoa; phylum Mollusca; class Cephalopoda; order Nautilida; family Nautilidae; genus Nautilus; species Nautilus pompilius. The sequence continues at coordinate 181,395 of JACATO010000345.1, read as the reverse complement.
TTATGTACCCCCCATCATAGCTCCCCTCTTTTTTTTCTTGTTGAAGTTAATTATTGTAAACAAAATGTTTCTGACAATTTCAGATAATATTCACCTGGTAAGTTTTGTTTTATTTTCACATTGAACTTCCACACATGAGGAGGATTCAGTTCACCCACATAGACAGCATTTTTATTGACATCCACTGCTATCCCATGAGGAGTTTTGAAACCCTGGAAAACATAGTAGCAACATTAGCAAGCACATGTACACACATACACACAAAGTTCACCTCTTAGATAATCACCCTTGGTGTAAATAATGGGTAAATCACCTTTGGTTCAGATGACAGCTTCAACAATCATGGCACAGATTACAAAATACGATTCAGGATATTCTGTGGTAGTTGTAACCATTTGGGCATGAACACTGTTTGATGGAATTAAGATGGTCAGAAAACATTGTAGTCACATTTATGTCATGTACTGCACTGGAATGAGGGAAAAATCTAGCTAAACATGCCTCAGACCAAGGAATATAGAGTTTAGTACTTTAGGAGACCTACAATCTCATCCTTCCATCTGCTGAAAAACAGAATGAAACATGATTTGTTGGACCACAAAACCTTCCATTTAATTGATTTCCATACACGCAAGCTCCAGGTACCACTATAGACAGACTTAGTTCCTTTGCAACATGCCAAGATTTATGCATGGGAGACCTGCTACAAAAGTCCATAATGTATAGATTCTGCTGCACTGTTGGAGAGGAAACAGGTTCCTCCTGCCTAATGACGAAGGCTTCTGTGATTTGGATCACTGTTGCACAACTGATACTTGTCAAAGAATGTGCATTGTTTGCAAGCATGTTATGCAATAACATGCTCATGACCATTCTGTAAACAAAGGTATTGGAGAATCATCAAGGAAACTATCTTAACAGACATGTTTGTCAGTGCAGGTATTTTGAGGGAAGAGTCCATTTCATTGGCACTTACTATCTTGCCTTTTGTGACATAACTGACATCTTTGTTTTCCAATGACTGCTGTTGAAAAATGGCATACAATTTTTACACAACTTAATCTAATCACTCACATGACATATTTACAAATTTTCATACATCGTAGACTAAGCATTTTTACAATTTTTTTTTTAAACCAGGCAGTTTACTCATCATATTATTTTTAAAATTTGGCAAGGAAGATAATTATCTTCTGTAATAATTAAAACAGAACAGCAATGGATTTTGGGTGTTTGTACATCAGAATTAAATTCTGGAGCTTTTGGGTCTAGATGGAATTGTTATCAACAGTCAGTACTTAATTAACTCACTGTCACATACATTTTACATAGATCCCTGCCATAACAATCTGATCATTCCCAAACAAATGATTAATGCAAGATTTATATATCTAATTACTGCCACTGCTATAAAATGGACCAATTAACATAGACAGTAGCTTCAGAAAGTGCGATGCCAAAAGTATGTGGTGGCCAAGATATTTCTCCATTTATCTGAGATTTACTGATCTATTGCTGTCCATAAAATAATTCATCCTTTTTTTTTATGAAAAAAGATGTAGCCACTATGAATGCATGCACAGAACAAACTTTTTCTGCCAACAAATATTGTTGCAGGTTTAGCAGTATCATTAAGTCAACACACTGCAACAATGGCTCTTGTGCAGACTTGTGTGTCAGGTGTACTGCATGGGTTACTCAATGAAGGACACAAATGACACATGTAAATAAAGCCTGTACAGTTGGCAGGTCTCTAGCATGTTGGTGTTTGTAGTCTTTACAGACAAAATGGACTTTCACCAATTCACATTCTCAGATAATCTGATAAATACCATGGCTACACATCTGAAAGTTCTACCATACTTTTTCAAATGGTAAAAATGACTTTCTAAATGATTATTTTACATATATTGCAGAATAAATGTAAAGGTGTGAAACCTGTAATGTTTAAAGCATGGCAGAGAGGTATACTACTACTTCACACAAGGGAGATAAATGTTTTCAGCACCTAAAAATTCACGTGACATTAGCTTCCAGAAAGTAAGAGACTATGTAAACAATTAATACTATCTACTGGAAAATCTTTAGGACGGCAAATGAATCAAATAACAGCTATCTATTAAACTTTGGTATTTAATGGGTTGGGTAGAGGGTGTTGAAAAGAGTATGGTTTACAATTTACCTGTGGAGTATTCCAGGTGGTGATTAGACGACCTGTGTTGATATCTATTATAAAACCCTGAGATGGTTTTACAATAAGTTTGGATGGACCATTAACAGCAAATAGCATGCCACCTTGGAAAAAAAAAAAGTGAAATAAGATGATTAGAAAAATAACATGTTAACAATTGTACTGGACGTGTAAGCTTTGCTTGTTTGTTTTCTTTGCAACATGTTTAAAATGAAGATACATGAATGAAAAAAATTCAAAACTATAACCACCAAGTTTCCTAAACTATATGTAATATTTTTGTCTTTTACTTTCACAATGGCATCATATGATGCAGAGTGTAGTTTCAAAGAAAATTTTGTGTTAATAACTTCATTTATTTCTTTTTAAGGGTGATAGCTGAACTGCTGTTATAATTATGTAGATATGATTTTTTCACTAGAAACTTTAAAAAAATACATTAAAATATTAATTTAAAAAAAATTATAAACACAACAGCTTTAAAAGAAAAAGGGATTGGTAATTTTTGTAGTATTACTAAACCTCAGGAAAGGGCAGTAACATCAGTTTGCTGTGACACTTTATATAGATGAGAAACATGTCTAGTATGTACCGTGCTTAGAACAATATTTTACACCATAAAGCTTAGAGCCAAATTCTTTAAGATGTATCTGTTGACGAAAGTTGCCTTCTAAATCAAAACACTGAATGCGACCATTTTCTCTATCAGCAGCACAAACCAGTCCTTTATCTTCAGCAACTGTGACATCATGGACAAGGAAAAAAGTGCCTGGTGGCGGATATCCATCAGCTGAAACGACAAACATTCCTTTAATATTTTGCAAATTAGTTAGTCTCCTTTCACTCCAAATAAGCATCTCATTTCACTGCCCTGGAGTCATCAGGTACATGAAGTGTTACAGGTTATTTCTTCAGAAAAGAAAACAGAAGTACCTGATTCTTTTAGGATTTTCATATACAAATGGCACCTGACTAGTTAATTAAATCTTTTTTATTTGGCCTACTAACCAAAATTTATTTGAATTCCCCTAGTAATTTTACCTGTTCAGATATCTAGATATTAGTAGTGGGATACAAATATCTGAATGTTTTATATAGTAGGAATTCTAACAAAAAGTATTTCCTATATTCTTTTAAAATGTTTTCGGCCCTTTTTTGTTTGCTTATTTTTTTGTTTATTGTAGAAAAAAAAAGGGTTTAGGATATTTTAGGATATGAGAAACACATCTGACAACAATGTGTGTTAGTGCTAGTGCTGCGTAAATTGTGATTTCTCATTATTCCCATTTAAATACTTTGTCATTTAAAAAAGAGAGAGAGATATTTGAGGGGTTCTTTAGAAAGAGAATACTGCATCCTAGATGATTGAAAAAACTAAAATATCAGCAGCTTCTTTAAACATCTTAATACAACCCGAAATGTGATATTATTTGTAGCCAAGTTAAACAGGTAAAAAAGAATGAGAGAAAAGTTTATTTTTGTTCACTCCCTTCCCCCTACTTTCACATACCAAAGTAAACAATGTACTGTGTCACTTAAACTTTGGGTGACAACTGCTTGAAAACATTAAGTCAATCAAGCAAAAGGCAGGGCTCCATGACTGGACTGCCATGGCTGGGGATAGCCTGCTTAGTTTAACGCACTTCCTTAACGTGGGGTTTGTTTTCTCATTCTTCACAAGCCGGCTGCATGGGTTTCCTCTCATATCTAAAAAAAAAAAAAACAATTGAATAATTCTAGTAAGGATTTTCCTGCAAAGTTGGAAGTATCAAGGTTTATGCAACAAAGGATTGGCAATGCTTTCTGATGGATGAACATGCCACTGCTCTCCTGCACCGGGCTTACCTCCCTTGTAAGCATCAGCATACAATAACAAACAAAAAAGGGGTTATTACTGTAGTTAGCAATCCTGCGGTTACAGAAAGATCTAAGGGCTGAGAGGTATCAGTGACACCAAAAAATGCTGAAGTTTTATCTGACTGGCTGCAGGTAAGAGAGAATCTTAAAAAACAAATGATAATCAAATAAAAGAACCCACTGGCATGATAAATGCTGTATGCTCTCTGACAGCTATAATTTCCTCTGTAAATTATTCAGTGCCTCGCCTTCCAATTGTTTAATTCAGAGTCAGAAAATGGTTAAATGTCCAGGTTGTATCAACATTTGTATAATATATATATTTGGATGTTTTAAAATTCAAGCAAATGGGAATATTCTACAAATTATATCAAACATCAACAGTGGTCATGACTTTGAAACAGCTTTCATAATTTAAAACATAATAATATAGTATGTTTGATGTTAAAAATTATGAGTCCACCACACGTTTCAATGAATATTAAATTTAGTTAGTACTGAAAGCATGTATTCATCTGATATCATTTTTTACCACTAATTTAAGTAATTGTTAGCCCATACTATACTTTTGTATAAATGCTTATGGACTTCACCAGTGAAGACTGTGCTATTGTTTTGGCATATGAAAATAGTATGAACAATAAATTTCAATATTAAACAAGGTTAACATCCATTATTGTTCTTCATAAAGCTCCCTATTTCTAACAGAAAATCATGGAAAAATTGGAGTCACATGAGGTGGTGTGTGAATGACCATTTATAGAATGAAGTCAACCGGGTCAGTGACAAACATAAAATACTGACAACAAAACAAAACACCATGGAATGGAAAGATAAGTTTAAAGTTTAGAAGAAACTCTTTGACCACAATTCCTCTGTTACAGTGAGGTCTCAACCTCTACTACCAGAGACAGGTTGGATCGATTGAACTACAACTTCTTTATACCTGTTTAACTGTGATAATCACAATATCACCTTGATGTTAAAATATTAAGCATAAATGGACATTTTTTGTGTGTGGAGATTTGTTATTACCAACAAAATTCTCAAAATAAAGACTGTCATGAATCCATATTGGCATCTTACTATCTTTGTGTAGTTCCTTCAACCATGAAGAAAAACTTATCATAAACTAAATATAAATATCAATTTTCATTACAAATCAATATTTATGCAGACATTTTCTTGAATTACCTGATCTCCTCACAGCTTATATAGAATAAAAATTATGTCAATAAAAACAAAAAAAGACAATGGCAATTTGGGTCACTTGCGTAAGAAAATGACTTTTTGTAAGACTGAATCTGGAAAAGATAAGTCTGTAGTAACACCTTAACACTGAATAAAAGAAAACAAAGCAAATGTATCTTTAAAAGGGTTTTTACAAATTCTTCCTAACTCACGTCCAACTGATGCATCTTTTTGTCCCCACTTTTTCAGAAATGTTCCATTCTTTGAGAACTTCATAATGCGATTGTTGCAATACCTAGATGAAAAATGAAAGATGTATAATAATAGTGATAATGATGACAATGACAAAAAGTCTGTGCAAGTGAGTGAGAGAGAGAGAGATGATGTCAGTACAGCGAGAGAGAGATGGAGAGAGAGAGATGATGTCAGTACAGCGAGAGAGAGATGGAGAGAGAGAGAATAGTTTTATCAGTCACATACATTACACCTGGACACTTTTTGTTTCTTTCTTTCTTCCAGTTTTGAAGGAAGGAAGGTGGTGAAATGATGAGGTGGTGTGAAAAAAGAAGCACAAAGGGGGAAAGCTCCCAGTGAGAGAAAACAAGTGTGGGCAATATGAAATGAAAGAGCGAGAGCCACAAAAGTCAGAGTGCAATTTGTTGTCAGATGGGCAGAAACTGAATAAAGTCTGAACACTGGAGAGAACTGTACTCCTCCTTACAAGCCAACCTACTGACAACATCTAGGCCAAATCCATTCCAGAATGCCATGAATAAAATGCATGTGCTATGTAGAACATTGCTATGGCCAGTGAAATAAAAAAGAAATGTAGCAAAAGTCAGGCATCCAAATTCCTTGTTAAGGAAATTGGGTAAACCACAAAATGACAAACAGTACTGTGCAAAAATTTTAGGAAATCTATATTTTTATTCATAAATTTAACTATAGAAGGAAACAGAGCAAACCAATGAGACATACAATTTAACAAATGAATATTATAGAGCAGAGAAAATGAAAATGCTGAAATAAAAATTATGCATACTAGTATTTAGAATGTCCACCCTTTTCTTTCTTGACTGCCTGAATACATCTTTGGAAACTCTCTTTTGATTTTGAAATAATATCAGCAGGAATGCTGTTCTATGCATCTAGAAGCACCACCCAGAATTCATACTTGGTTTTTGGCTGCCATTCACTTTTTATTCTGTCCAAATAGTCTCATATATATATTCAATTATTAAGGTCAGGGATTTATAGAGACAATTCTAATAAATCTAGCACTCCACTCTCTCCTTTTTTGGCATTGTATGTTTTGGCAACATTAGTGATTTTTCAAAGTTGCCTAAGACTGCTGCATAGCACTATATACTAGGGATGTTTAAACGATACCCATCTAAAATAGAATCAATGTCATTGTATCTGGCCAAAAACTTTATACCAGGATCAGACCAAAATCATAAAACAGTTAACATCTCCTCACAGTATTAAAAGAAAGATTAACTGTAGGTAAGAATGAGATGGTGTGGATTAGCTTTCTACTGATCACAACAAGCAGCATGGAATCTCTACTTTTAGCTGTAGGTGGGTAATGGAAATGACATTGGAGTAAAAGCTTTCCACTAAGCAAGTGATCAGAAGACAGCATCAAAGTATAACAGATTTTTTGCACATTTCATGAGGGGTATACTAAAGTAGTCAAGTGGTGCCAAGCCATGTGGACATGATAAAAAGTGCACAAGAAAATGAAACAGGACTGTAATGGTGTTATCAGTTACAGTATGCAGCAAACAGCAAAGAATCTATCTAACATGAACTTATTATAATTGATTTTGACACTTTTTAAAAAATTTTTTATTTCAAGCATTAAACATCAGCATCCTTTAATCCTAAGACAGTGCATGAAAGAATTTACTGCACCAGACTCTCTTTAATTTACTGTCATCAGTATTATTCCACAAAGTGGGAGATAACATTTTTATGAGGAAACCACATCAAACGGCTACTCAAGGTTGGCAGTGCTGTTGCTGTAAGCTAAAACTTCACCCACCCATCAGCTACAAAGAATTCTCCACTGCTCATTACGGCAACAGCTGCTGGCTTGCAAAAGTATCTGTCATCATTATCAGGGACAAACCGCTGACCCAATACTAAGTCTGCTGTTTTCAATCCTTTTGGAAATCGAAGTACCTGTAATAAATAAATAAGAGATATGCCAGAGAACCCAACAAAAAAAAAAAAACAACACCAACAGCAAACAATAAGTATGAAAACTGCTACAAACAAAGCTGAGATAAGGACAGCAGCACAGGCCAAGTGCTGCTATAAATTTTCATTAATGTTTGTTCCAGATCATAACAAAAGGTGGTATTACTGCCTTTGAGACGAATTTATATCTGTGGCTCTATGGCAATATCAGGATACAAAGTTGCTGGTGTGTACATCAACATAAAATCATGACGACACAATGCTAACGGATAATAAACTGTGTTATGAAGAGAACGACTAAAAACTCAGAATGTTTTGCCTTCCCTTGCTGAAAATATCTGCTTTTGAAAGTCTTATAGGAAAACAGAGTCAAGCTATTCTAAAACTTTCCAAGATAACGCCAGTCCAGAAATTATATCAAAAAGTAATTTTTAATATCAGACCATGAGTGATTCAGCTCAACCACTTTAAATAATTTTTATTATTTATTATTGTTAGTTAAAAAAAGAAAAACAACTTATTTTTACCCTATGTAAAGACTATCAATGTTTAAGCTAAATAAGGGACATGCATTTATTCTAATTAGTTAGTATGCAAGAATATTTAGATGCCTCTAAACTATTTTAAGAAATTAAAGTTTATAAACCTTAATATAAGAGAAAAAAGCTAGATAGATAAATAAATGCAAATGAATGTGCAGCCAAAGCTAGAACTGACCCAAACTAGTGTAGACAATCCTGCTATTACTGCATTATTTCTTCATACTCAGTGTTCTGACATATGCTGTCATTTTCCTATGCTTTGTCTGTTAGTTACAACAGTTGCAGATCTCTACCTTGGCTATCAGATTAGGGATCACATGCTTAATATTAAGTAGGTTGCACAACTACTTCTCAGTGCGGGAAGCCATACTAGAACTCATTTTTTAAGATGAGACGGGAAACCCACACAGTTGGTTGATGAAGAAGAGTGGAGAGAAACTACGGTAGGAAGGTATGCCAAAACAAGCTGGTCTCAGCAGACCCTTGATCTTAACAGTCTAACCACTGGACTAAAATTCCATAAAATAAAAAAAAAACCTAATTGTCAAAATGTACCTGATGCAGTGCTACATCTGTCAACCATAAGCTTCCATTTTGATCCACTGTCACACCATGAGGCATGAAAAACCTGTTGAAATAAAAACATTTATGAGTATACTATCAGGAAAAAAAAGCACTTCCAGGAAAGCTTGTGGGTATTGTGAGCATGCATTCCAACATGAAAAATAGTAACTTATTAATGTCTACAATGTTGTGCAGGTTTACTTACAGATTGCTACATGCTTAAAACAAGCAGAGTACCCAACTTCTGGTACCATTACTAGCTGGCTTGCTGATTACATTCCCAAACTTTCAATTATCTATTTATTAACAAACAAGAGCAGTTTTAGTTCTGAATTCAATTAGCATTCAACCCACAAACAGAAATATTTAAAGACAAAGCAACAAACCTTTGCAAAATACTGTATTACTATGCTACTCATAAATATGGGGAAAGAATAACAAATAAAGATGTTTTATGAAATAATAATAATAATTTATGTAAATAACTATCTCTAAACTCAATAAACTACAAATTGATCAAACCTGATAATTACTGCAAACATTTCAATGAATTAATCTGCCAGATCATGTGACATTTCATGATCTATCAGTGATTAACTTGAAATTTTCACTTTACTTATTAAATTGCATCTTATTCTGTTGGAAATCTAAAATGCCAAACAGAATACACAAACATAGCAGGTAAGATAAACATTCTTGATTTCTTGCCTAAACATTTTTCATCACCTACATCATTTGCAGTTAAACTTCATTAGGTATGACAGGTAGAAGAGCAGCAGCGCTTATTGTGTGATGCTGTCAGAGAAGTTGAGATTTTGATGTAAATCATCAAAGCTTGTAATATAACCAAAGCCAGTTCCAAAACTTACATATTTTCTCCCCACTGATCAAGCAGGTTTCCATCTTTGTCAAACACTACAATTGCTGGTTCAGAGATGGGGGCCTCTTGATATTGGAAAACATCAAATTCATTAAAAGAACTATAAATAAATAAATAAAGTCATACATATGTGTAAATATTAAACAAAAATCTTGAATATATTGCAGTTTTAGAGAAGCTTAAAGGATGTGTGTGAGTGGGAGAGAGAAGTCAGATTCTTGTGTTAATTATGAATAACAAAGAAAAATTTCAAAACTCAACAAATATGGCAGGCATGAAGGCTGACAGATACATTTAGTTTTACCTTTGCTAAAGATCTTTGCAGCTACAGTGACTTAATTAGATGCCACATGGCTGAAGAACACAACCTAAGCAGCCTACTGTTAACAACTGAAGCATCATCATTTCAGATTACTGCTAGTATGCAAATTTCATACAATTCTGATCACTATATTTTGAATATACAGAGTAATGAATCTAAAAGGGCATTACTATAAGAAAGTGAAAATAAATACATTTGGGTTTGGTTCCCAGCCTGGCACAGCAGATACTTATTGCCAAAAATAAATTTACCCAGCACATGAGCCCTGATGTATGTATTTAAGTTTTCTGTAAAGTGAATACTTAAAACTATGTATAAATAAGGTAGGTGTCCAGAAAACTAGTGCTGTATTGGTGAAACGGGGAACAAAGAACAATACACTCACTGGCTGTTCCACACCCTAGAGCCTCTGTGAAACACATAGACATTCTCTTCATTATCAACAGATACACCTCCCACTTGGCCCAAGGAAGCCTTCATCAGAGCTGCTTTTTGTGGCCAGTTTGAGACAAATTTAACGTCTGAAAAAATGAAACCAGCATTCACTTTAATTGTTAACTAGTGAGTGAAAATTCAGACTGACAGATATTTGAAGATTTTCATTTTACAAGACATTTTACCAACAGATACTCTAAATAAACAAAAGCATGCAAGCAAACAAAATTCACTGGCTGCACCAAAAACACGGTCCATACTCAATTTTATACACGTGAGAAAGTCAAAATTAACAATGGCTGAAAAGCACAATAACTCAAATGTCAGACTCCTGCAAAGCCTACCCTGTATTTGTTACACACTGCTGCCTGGATACTGTATCAAAAAATGAAATTCGAATTTTGTAGCATAAAATAAGCTTCCTCTGATGGGTAAGAAAAGATGGTAACAGTGATTGCAGTTCCCATCAAATAGTTGGTTCTATTATCTCTTTCTGCTCTTCTGTACTGCATCATGCTTAAAGATTAATGCTCTCTTTTTCTTCTTTCTCTTTCTTCTTTCTGGTTTTCTTCTACAATTAATTGGAAAAATATATTTCTGTAAGTTAATGTCTAATAAATAAAAAGTGCACAGCCTATTTAATACACAAGGCACTTGATTTTAGTCCTTGTCTTTTGCTGAAAACTAAAAAATTTGAAAGGCTTTTGTTACAACTTTCTCAAGTCAAAGAATTACAATGAAGCTAAAACAGTATATTGTGGCAGTCAAACACAGAAACACAAGTTTGCAGATATCCTTTATCAAAGGCAATACTGTCCTCCTGTTATAATGCTGCCATTGTCCAGTGGCAATTGGAGAGTTGCAGTTTGTTTTGCCTTTAAATGAGAACAAATGCCAGAAATTACCAAAACAATCAGCCATAGTTTGCAAAAGTTCAAAAAGAGTAGCAGAAAGAAAACATTGCTATTAATTAAGAATGGATGATGAAGATAACAACCATAATCAGCTCACCTTCAGAAGTTATGTATGAGGGAGAAGTAACAAAGCAGAATTAAAGTGAAAGCTGAAAAGGTGATGGCAACTAAATCAATTAGGGGTGAAAAAAACTGCATAATATCCTACAATTTTTTAGTGTTAGTATTAATCTTTAGTAACTAAAACATTTCTAGTTGAAACTTGTTCGGACTAAAAGCAAGTGCAAAATTTCAGCATTTAAAGCAAATTTCACAAACAAGCTAGCAACATCAATATAACAAACACAGAGGAAAGAATCTAGCAGCATAAATGCTAATAACAAAAGCTATGTCGAAAGCAAAGCATTGACATAGGAAACTACTGCATGGCTTACTTATAAGAATGTCAGGACTCTCTGCAGCACTCTGGACTGAACTTCTAAGTACCATGGGTGTAGTGTGAGAAAAACTTGAAGTCAGGACCTTCAGCCTTTTCTGATTTTGCCCAGCCTTGGCTACGTCAAGTGATGATGGACGTGCACTCTGAGGAGAACTTAAAAACTGCTTGTTTAAAGCTTGAAAAACCTTATTCCTATTACGACTTTTGGGGTAGCGTGTATTGGAACTGCCAATGTTTGGGACATTTTCTCTGTGAGATATCTCATTTAAATAATTCTTATACTTCTCTGAATCAAATCTTTTTAATGCTTCATGTGGGAAATGACCAAAGTCATGTTGCCTTGAATACAACTGCTGATATAAACGATTGGTCAAAGGAAAGCTATCTTTATTACCTTCAATTTGATAGTCTTTTGCAAGCTGCTGTGACAGTATGTCTTTTCCCTTATGCAGCTGAAATATTGAACTGGATATTCTATTGCCCAGATTAGGTGCAATTTTTGATGAGTGATGGGGAAAACCTTTTTTTCCTTTTGCTCTTTCCTCAAGAAGAGGATTAAATGGTAGTGGACGGTCAGAGTCTGCAGGCATGCTGTTGGCTATTTGGTACTCTTGATCATCATCACACTCCATGAATGGGTCTTTGATGTTTAGGTCTGTGTAGAACATCATATAAAAGTTGCACATCTCATCAGTGTGAGTTGGTCTAAAAGAAACAATAATAAAAGTTAAAAAAACATGAGTAAAGTAAATTTACTCATTTTTAATAGTTCTCTTTAATTCATTCATTAGCCATCTTTAGTATAGCAAGCAATTCTTAACAGAATTACAACTTAATGAATTAATTGTTCTCCTTTATATGACAGATATACTTTGTTCCTCTCTCTCTCAAACTTCCCTGATTACAAAGTTTGTGCATCTCAACAGAAGCTTCTGCATTTTTCTCTTCTATGCTATTTGGTCAGTAACCAATATATATATATGTCTAATACACTGCTGCATCCCAACCAAATTTCAGATTTTCTTCAAACACAACTCTCAGCCTAGCTGAGTCTCAACAATTCTCTTAAATGCTGGAATTTTCCACACATTGTGCCTGAATCTTTTGCATTTTTTCTTTTCTTGATGGCAACTGACAAGTCTGTGTCTCTTCCCAATCTCCTTCTCGCTTTGTTGTTTTACTGTATCATCTTAAATAACTATACACTATACACACAATTATAATTTATCAAACATCTTTCAATGAAAAGTAGCTAAAATAAACTTTATAAAATTTTCTCAAACTTAACATGAACCACCAGTCTGGGCATCATTCAAGTCTAATCATCATCAGACAACCACAGAAAGTTTAAGTACAACAATCTATCACAGTCTCATCTTGAAACTGGAAAACTGCTAAAAACAAACAAAAAAAAAAGATGATTTGCTTTCCATGAAACTTACCCCATGTATGTGATTCTGTTTCGACCAATAGAATTGTAAGTGCATCGAACAACCTGAAATAAAATTGTATAACAAAAAAAAAACAAGGATTAGTTGACAAAATATTTAGTTTAATTTTGTTATTACATGCAAACAAAAAGCCATCTTGCTTTATAAAGCCTCCAGGAAAAAACAACAAAAAACCCAAAGGTCCCTTGTTGTGTTTTATTCGACTGATGGTTATGCGGGGAAGTCAATAATCATCAGATGAAAGAAAATAAAACTAAAGTACACTGGTGGCCATAATTGTGGAATCACCAAGAAAAATACTTCATATTTCATACATCATATGTGCAAATAAAGCAGCCTGTTACATGAATATAGTTCAAAACATTTATCACAAAAGATATTTTTCATCAAAATGTCCTCCTTTATGTTTAATGAATTATTTTACTGACGAGTCCATAATACTGTGCCATTATATATGTAAAAAAAAATAATAAAAAAGACAATCTTTTATGTTATTAAAATTTTAGTCAGATTTTTTTTCAGAATGCTCATTTATTTATTTATTGTGTTTTTTTTTTTTTTAAATTAACACAGACTTTGTGAATCATGGTCTGACATCAGTCAAATAATAACACCAGCTTTCAACTTGGTCTCTAGCCAAAATTGAGCATTTTTTACCCTAGAAAATATTCCAAAACCCTATCTATACCAAATCACACCACACACTGGGTGAACATCAAGTCACTTCCTGCAATTGGTTGCTTATAATTGTCAAACCATAGCATATGTTAACAAAAGTAACCGTGCATACACAGGAGGTTATGGGAAATGCATTCTTAAGTTTTACATTTTACTGCTGAAGGGTACCACTTACACTGTGTGACACCACACCAAAATGATCATGTCAGTTTTAAAAATAAGTTTCTTGTGAAAATGATGCATAACTAAAGCAGTTAAAAAGTTGAGTTATCAACACCAATTTATTAAAATAAAATTTTATTAGTATTTTGCTGGACTAGCTTAGCTGATTACAGGAAGTGTTCACAATGCCATTTTGCAACAGATGGCATGTGTTGTAGCATATGGTACACAACTATCTGCAAATGAGTTCTGTGGATGGGCACAACAAGTTGCTGAGTTTCTGGTCCTTAAGATCTACAATCATCTTTGGACAGTTGTGGTACACCAATATTTTCAGACAGCCCCATAACTAAAAATCCCAGGTGTAAGATCTGGTAAACAAATGTGCAGAAATGCAATAATGATAATTTATTCACCAAAGGCATTGCATAGCTGGTTCTTGACATCATTAGTAACCTGTAGTGGTACACCTTGCATTAACAGTGATGATGATGAATACATGCAAGGCAGGTTAACATCAGGCTAGCTGACATATGTTGATGACGTCCCTCAGTGACTGTAACAGTTTTGTAAACTATGATCTTTGGGTTTCTCAAAAAAAAAAAAAAAAAAAAAGCCCAATGGTGCTGCTAGTAAAGTCAAACCACTTAGTATATTTAGGTTCATGCAGGTACTAACTAATGCATAAGGATTAACCTTACACCAGATAATACAACTGTGGATATTTACCATGGCACATTTTCTCGCTTTGCAAGATTTCATAATAAATGGAGAAACTTCAATAGTACAAGAATAAAAAAGCAGAATTTGAGAACAGATTTAAGGATTTCAAACAAAATTAACCAGAAATAAAACCATTTGTAAATTCATTTGATGTCAGTCCTGGTAATGTTTTCCAAAAGTTGTAGATGGAAATCATTGATTTACAATGTGAAGTTGAATTGAAATTAAGATTTACTGAATGTATTCCAAAATGGTTCACATATTTACAGCCAGAGACACTTCTCAACTAGATTCTTTTTGCTTAAAAGATTTTACCCTGTAAACAAACATTTTATATCATGAAAATTAATTAAACTATACAGATCAATGCTATCAGATAAAAAGTCTGGAAGCTGTACTGAAACTGGCTAAAAATGAGAATGTCGATAAACTATAAAAGACAAACAAATAAAATGTTTATATTAACTATATATTTTGTGAAAAAGTATATTTAAGGCCGAAAGCCTAACTTTTGGTCACAAGCAATGTCAGCTTTCATATTAACAATAATGTAAGTATATATCATTAAAATGCATTACGGTTCATGAGTTAGAAGTAGCCAACTATAGGGAGTAACTTCATCATTACCTAATACATATACATATACAGTAGAACCTGTGTTGAGTTGGTTACTTTTTTGGTGGGCAGAGGCCATTAGAGTGTTGTGATCCTTAAAAGACAATAGAAAGATGCAACCAGGTTCTGCTTGCTTTATACACATACATAAATTAATACAAGTGAAATCACTTTTGACCCAATATGGCATCTTTCTACTAAAAATAATTACTTTAAAATCGTTTTTATAGCTAGGATAGGAAATAAACAGATGAAGAACAATAAACTGGAACTGTTTCGCATTTTATTAAATATCCTCTGTGGCAATAAGATGTGACTAACCTGATTTTTAAGGAATAATCAGTAGATCATGTCTAAGTGAAATAATCATAATGGATTCTTTAAAAATGTCAATGTCTCAGCTTCAGAGAAACATGAAGATTTGAAAAAAAAGAAGCATCAAGTGTTATTTTCACTAGCCTCTTTTTATTGCATACTACAGCATTATAGCATCTTATTTACTGTAAGGAGCACATAAAAAATATCTCAGCACTGACCTCACTATAAAATTACCCCCCCCCCACAAAGTTTAGTGATTACAAAGAGGTAGAAAGTCATCATAGTTTATAGAAAACCTAGGGAGGAGAAAACTGAATTCTGATTTATACTATTAACTGCATTTCCAAGTAATTGATTTAATTCGTTAACAATTTTTATATGAAAAAAGTATTTTCTAACAGTGAACTGTGACAAAGTCTCAGCTGACTTGTAATTGTAACCTTTCATGGAACATCAGTTTGAACCCAAATGCAGCAGTTACTTACCAGATAATCTGATGGTTTTACTTCGTATACTGTTTTAACAGGATAGAATGCCTGAAAGAAAGAAAAAAAAAAACATATATAGAGATACAAAGAATCTTATAAAAGCCAACAAACTGTGCACTGAAACAGAAATCAAATAATTGTTTTTCAGAATCATCCAACATAAAAAGTTAACTATAAAGGGAAAAATAACTTTGACGCAGCATCCTGAGTGGTGGTATTCTACATTTGTACAATTCAAGACATATTTTATTATATTTTCTTTTCTTATATTTTATTTTCTTATATTTTTTATCTTTTAGTTTATTTTATTATTTTTTATTTTATTTTATTTTATTATTATTTTATTTTATATTTTATTTAGTTCAGGTTCAGGTCAGGTCAGGTCAGGTCTGGCTGTCTGTCTCTCTCTGTGTGTGTCTCTCTCTCTCTCTCTCTCCCCCACCTCCGCATCCGTCTGTCCGTCCCCTATCAACCACCTACTTTGTAAAATCAGGACACGGCAAGAACAAGAAATGTTGTTGAATAAATGCTTTTGCTTTCAGTCAAATGAATTTATTTTCATATTAATGGTTTTAGATTGTTCAAGAACATGTCATCGTCACTGTGACTAACAGGTGATTTTTCCTTCTTTTTCATAACAGGACTTTTTTAAAATCTTAGAACTGAGCGTATCAAAGATTTACTCCAGCTAAAGTGCGTGTCTCTGTCACTAAGACCAACATACATTTTGGAAATTAGTCTCCTTCTTTTGTCTGGATAACAGAACTTTATTATTATTATTATTATTTCTTAAACAATTAGACTAAAGAAAAAATTTCATACTTAAAATTAAATAAACAAACATAAAAAAATGATTTTTTTAACAATGATATCATGGACAAATTTAAGCAATTACCATTTGCATGTGTTTTTTTTTAAAAATAAATTAAGTTTTTATGCATAGATATCAGTATTTTAAGTAATTCCCTTTATTGGTCCTGTACTATTTATTCTGAAGAGACAGATAGAGATTGAAGAATTGAGGGAATAAAAAAAAAACAATACACTAATCTATAAGAACAAAACCAAAATAAAAATCAATGTTGAAATTTAAAAAAAAAAAATTATATACATTGAAATTATAAGTTTATGATGATGATGCTTGTTTCATTTTGGCAAGAGAGTAGCTGGTTTTCAACACATTGCATTAAACAGAATCAAACCCATTTCCATTCACTGCCATAGCTTTTTTCACAACTTCAGTTAAACTTGAAGGTGTAATTGACAAAAAAATAAATACATTTTAAAAAAGACACCATTATATTATGTTGATGACTTCTAATTGACAAACAATAGGCTGCTAATTACTGAAGAAATCTGTGTTGCAAGTATTGGTAGCACCACTAATGCAGGTAAACACTATTGTTAGGTACTCAGCGTGTGGATGGTTGGCACAGTTGCAATCTTTAGCTCGCAAAAGCAAGAGCTCAATAAAAACAATAATGGCGGTTTGAAAAATGACAGCAACCACTAGAAAAACAATATCGGACAATAATGAAAAATGAAGTGAAATAGACATCTCATTGACACTTTTCTGGGGTAAAGAATCAAGACATTTTTGATAAAATCGAGGCCCTTGACAGGTTTGGCGTGTGCATCCAAAAAGTTTTAAAAAAAGTATTCAAAGTTTGTGCAACTAGTGACAACAATTCACCATTTTAAATAACATCCAAGATGGCTACACTGATCAGTTGTCCCTCAACATGACATTTTTATTTATTTTTCTATTAGAATATTATTTGTTTGTTCTGCATGAATATCATTTTACAGAACAATGCTATCAGAAAAACCAATCTTCATCACTCCATAATTCAACCGGAACAACATGACAAGCAGAAAACAGTGATCAGAACTCTGCAATCAAATGACAGAAATTTATGTTGTGAACATAAAAGATCCTAGAAAGTTCAACCAGTCAGTGACGAGAATGAGAAGCATGTGGAAAACAAGTCAAAGGAATAGCCAAATGTATGTAAAGTACATTTATTTGCATTAGTGAAATGTTTCAGTTGAAACTCAAACAAAAAACAAACAAACTTGCTCAATGTACTCTAGCTACAAAACCCTGACACTGCCCATGCATCTCAAGACTCTTCGATTTTTCCTTTCAAATTATCTGGGCCTTTACAGGTAAATCAGCTTACAAATGCACATATGCAGCAATAGTACTCCAGATCAGTGTGTTTTTTGGGTTGAGATGTAAAATGTCAAGTAGTAGCAAAATTATTCAGAATATAAAACTAATGAGTAGCAAATGAAATTAGAGTTCCAAATAAGTAAAATCAAATTTTATTTATTTATCATTATACTAAATATTCTAAACAGCTTTTTCAACAAATAATTTTTTTATAGCTTGATGGTATGTATATTGAAATTAATGATAGCGCACATCATACTATCTATTATTCTCTGTCTGTCTGTGTGTGGGGGGGGGCAAAAAAAAAATAGCCAAAGACAAAACGTTTTGGTGCAAAATGAACCAGAATGAATTCAAAAACTTCCACTTGGTTTAGCATATTGCCTTTTTTAAATGCAATTTTATTTTTTTTTTGCTTAATTCATGCTTTTGAGCAGACTTCTTGTAGCAGTCATGTACTGTATGGGAAGCTAGGTGTAAACAGAAATTTTCGCAATTATTTGTGTTTCCATAACCACAAATTACATATGTATAACTGCAATGTTGTGGGTCATGGAGTCTTACACAGTTAACCACCAACAGAAGGTCAGCAAGCAACCATTTTGTGTTGCACATCACAGACACGGAAATTTGGTTTGTAGAATGGTAGGAAAAAAAACAACCAATCACTGTGTTTAACTGTTTCCATGTTTCAAAAGGTATTTGTATCAGGAAAAGCAACAATTTACAATAAAGTACTCCTTAAAGAAACTGCAGGTCTCTACAAAATGTGCTTTGCAAAGTGTGGGTACATTATGTGAGCACAATTACAGGGAAAATCCATGTTAAAAATGATGTAATAAACCCTATAATATGTGGGGCTATGGTTGTCAGGGTGACTATACTTATTATGTTACAAATATGTATGTCTTTGCGTTAGTATGCGTGTAAACAAATTTTTTAATTAATCACATTTAAATGGAAAAAATCAAACAATAAATGTAAGGCCCAATATCTAAAATAAATATGTATTTTATAAACTGTGCTATTTCCATGTTGACATCAGTTTATAAAATCGGTGAGAAAAAAAAAACTTGCTGTGACCTACACACAACCACTGAATGATGCTTCAAAGCTTAATTGTATAATTAATTAAATCATCACTTTTGAGTATTTTTACTCAAAGTTTGAGTGAAATTTTGAGGTAATTGGGTTCATTCAGTCTTTGTTAAAATAGTGCCAAATCACAGGTCTAAAACAATAAGTTCATTAAAAGGAATCATGGCACTTTTACACAAAGGGAGATAAACAACAGTCTGATCATAACAAATGTGATTATAGTAACTAATTTATGTAATTAGTTTGACTGCACCTCATGCGTTCAAACTATCACCAGCAACGTATTGCATAATTAATTGTAATAAGAATACAATTTGAATGTTGTGGACCATCATCCTTTACCTTGATGACTATTATAAACCACTATTTATAGAGAACAAAGTTTGAAACTTATTGTTTTTCATTTGTGCATCTTATAAATCAATTTTTCGGTTGTAAAGATAAATATTTTTATTGTTTTCTTTACATGGTGTGAGTCCCATCGTAGTCTGTTCTCTGCAGGCACAAAGAGTATGAAAGTAAATCAAATGAAAAAGATTTGACAAAATCAGTGAAATTCTTGAAGATTTTATTACCAAAAGTATTGATTCAGTGTATAACTTGAAGTGGAAATTTAAAGGTGAATATTTTGGCTTCAAACTTTGACTTATACACCATCAAATATGGTAGATCCATTCAGTCACTGTCAATTGTATTGTGGCACAGATAATCACTAAAATTAGTTTGCTGTGGAGTTCACCCAATACGTAATATATGTAACCATCATGTCAAAGCAAGCAAGGCATCTCTCTTGGATCCAAAATGAAAATGCTAAAGAGAATTAACGCCAGAAGTATGGCACTGCAAATTCCACGGCATCAACAACTGTTAAAAACAGAGATAAGATTGTTGAAGCCTTCAACTCTTCTGTATTCCAGCCCTTGCAGAAACAGATGAGAAAAGGCCAGGTGAAACAACTTGAGGATGCTCTGCTTGCTTGGTTTAAGATGGTGTTTGAGCTCTTGCTCAGGTTTTGAGGCCAAAATTTGAAAATTGTTCTTGAATTATCAATCGTAATATATTGCATTTTCGCGTAAAATCTAACCGAGAATCAGAATATGAAGTGAAACTTGCAAAATATTGAACATAAATGGATTAAACTGAAGAATTTTCACATGGCCTGGAATATATGCAAATTTACATCTCATAAATTAGAAAATGATATCATGAAATTGGTATTAGTTAGCTAATCAATTAGATATCCAAAGTAAATACAATTGTATCATCAAGGAGTCTGAAGAAATTATTAAACAGGGTGTCGTTGAAAAAGAGAACTGATCCTTTAACTAAAGTTTACAAACAATCATGAGATATTATTATTCCTCTCTAAGGTCTGCTACTGCTAGTTGGTATCAATGATCGATACATAAGATTTAGAGGCCCTTGCAGCATCAACTTTGTTCTCTGCCAATTGTTTAGCATTTGAAATTGTACATGCAAGAAAGTTTCTCCCAGTAACTATTTGACTACTATACATACCATTTGATGATCCCCCTTCTCCGTTGAGTGATCAATGAAACTCACCTGGAATGTCCTCTTTTGACACAACTTTAGCTGGGTAATAAAACTTAACCCACACAATACCACCACTAACAAAATTTTAGTTTTGAAATTTTTGCTTGTTAATTTTGGCAAATGTAATGATAATAATAAGCACCTGAATGTTTAACTTAATTAAATTCTGTTAAACCTGCCATATGATTCCTATTATGTTTTGAAAATAAATATTGATGTGAATGATGATCCAGTGGATTTAATATTTTTTAAATAGCATTTATTGCATTTTGGTATTCTTAAGAGAAATTTTTGGGTATTTAAAAACATTTTTAAGCTCATCAGGGACCTTAAAATGAAAGAATTATATATATATTTGTGTATTCACATTTTTTTCATGAGTTATAGTTGGAAAATTGGAAAAAATTACTATTTTTGATAATTTCAAATCTTGAATTTAGCAATAAAGAAACAACACTTTTCTTCTGATTATGCTGTAGCTCTGATATATGAACTTGCTTTTCCTAAAGATGTTACGCACATCAAGTTAAAATTTGAAAGCTCTCTGAAGAGTAGAAAAATAAAGTTGCTTTTTATTTAACAAAACTGGTATTTTTTTCATAGAATAAAAAAAGTCTTTATAAGCATTTCTGAGTGTTGTTTTTCATACTTTTGATGTCAAATGACACTCAATCCATAAAAAATATGGTTGAAAGTATTTAAATTCTCATATTAAAGTGTTACCATATCATTCAAGTCTCTCTTTTGCCTCCTTTTTCAAAATTTTAGTAAAAGAGCTGTTAATTAATTATTTCACCAATGTCAAACTTAATGTGACTTGGAAAATATAAATTTGCATGTTATATATTGACCATTGTAATTTATTCTGAAAGGTGAAGGTTAAGGGCTTACTAAAATGTCAAAAGCTATTTATATTTACTGTATTAAATTGCTTATAGATCTAGAGTCTTCTTTCATGAATTAGTGCAAATTGTAACACCAAATCAATGTTTTTTTATATCTAGTTTAGATTATTTGACCTGTAAAATTACAATTTTGTCCTGTCTAGATACCAAACAACCTATACATTTTCTGAAAATTTATTCTGATGCATAAATAACTTTTTTTTAAAAAATGCAGAAAGGTAATGAATGCACTGCAAAAATAATTTTTGACAAATTTGGCCACAAAACCTGACAAAGACCTTGAATACTATTTTAAGAAAGCTAGGGCCATGAGTATCCCATATCAGAACAAATCTTGATGGAGAAAGCACCTGACATTGCAACAAAAAAAAAAGACTACGTGTTAATGACTTTACTCCCAATTCAGGATGGCTTGAGCAATTCAAACATCTAAAAAAATACTAATCTGCAAACTGTTTGTGGTGAAGCAACATCTTTGTTAAAAGCTGTTCTCATAGACTGCAGACTGACAGATGGGGTTATAGCCAAAGCAATATTTTCAAAACTGATGACTGAGTTGTTCTAGTTAGTATTGTTTTTTTCTCTAAATCTGTCTGTGTCCATCTCTCTTCTGTCTTCTTTCATAATACTCTGATAATGGTTAAGATGAAAACAAGAAGAAAAGATCTGTCCAGTCCTAAGCATTTTGTTTATCAGTAGTTCCCTGCATGTCTCATATAGCTAGAAACCAAAACATAAGGATTTGTGCCAGTAAATTCCACAACTTAAGTGATTGCTTTACTTAATACTGCTAACCCACAATTTACAGTTTGAAGTTTCAGCTGGACAAAAGAACCTTGATTCTGTTCAAAACTTCAATTATTATAACCTATGACACAACATTCGTGATAGTCTATAATACTTATTGGCATCTGAATGTGTTGGGCTCCATAAGTATATCTTCTTATGGACTTCTGACATCACATCTATTCTTACAAATTACAAACAGCATTAATTCCATTAAGAAAATTACATTTTTGCACCTAAATACAGCCACGCAAAATTAAATTTTCATTAAAACCATTGTGGTGGTTTGATAAAACCTAACCAAAAATAGTTGGAATTTTTACATAAAATAATATCATTAATGTAATGCAATTTATATATGGATGTGACTGCATAGTTCATAAATGAAATATATTTTTTCAGATGTCATTTCATATTTTGAAAACTGAAGCCAGCATTGTTTTCAACTTTGTGGTCACAAATATAGAAATAAATTCTAATGTTGCTGTGTTAACACCCTGTAATTTTTTGGTTCACCTGTCTTCAATGCTTAGCACAGGGAGAACTCTCCTCATTATTGGTTCAACAGAAATTAGTTTCATATTTCAAACAATTCTAGAATCTCACTGTGGGCGAGTGTGCATCCACACATGCATATGCTCAATCAAAATATCCAGATTTCAAAACTAAATTATCTCTGATTAGTCCCTACTGTACCTGAGGCCACTGTGGATTTCCCTTCCCAATTTCAAACCAGGTTCCATTGTACTTGTAGCCAGTGATGACAACACCTGAAATTAACAGTTCAGCAGTGAATATGGATTGCCCAGTTATTGAACAAAAGAAAAGATTATCACACTGCATAAGTTCATGATACTTTTCTTACATAAAAGCTACAAGCTGCTATAATTGCATGGAAAGCCCATCAAAATAAATGTGCATAAATAATGTCAAAAATAAAAATTAAGAAAACAAGTTTTATAAAAACCATCTTATCATCTTGTAAGCACACACATTCAGAATACATTTGGGCAGTGTAATCTTTTATATCTAATGTAGTTCCCCCAGCAGACAACATAGCAAGTATAAACACTCACTCAGTTTGTGTGCATGGGTCCTGTAAGCAAAAGGGTAGATGCTCCTTTTTCCTTTGTATTTGCAGCTCACATCAGTGTGCACAACTAAAAGGAATAAAAAGATAAATGACTGAATAAATTAAGGAAAAAAGACAAAAGCAAAACCTATAATTTAAAATTGTAAAAATTGCAACCTCCCACAATGGTATCCATTAATTATGCTGCTCATAAAAAGTGATTTTTGGCTACAGTGGTACGATGTAGTTCTGTGCATAATTATGTATGTTGATAAAGTATCTCCTTTAAAATAAAAATGATAAGCCTGCCAACTATTCATGCAAGGAAACAGATTTAACTTACAAATGCAAAAGTAAAAAAAAAAAAATTGTTATTGTACTTTTTAAAATCAATGTTTCTCCAATGATTTAAAATGTCAATGTTTGTAAAAGGAATAATAATAATTGCAATATTTTAAAACCCGTTCCTTCTTAATAAACCTAAATGTGTAGCACTTGTTTAACACTAACTCTTTAAACTTCAATAACAACCAAGAACTGCTACAGTTTAATATACTTGTAATAAAAGCAATTTCACATATAATTTTTTGCATAAATTAATGTAACTGACCAATCTTCATATATTTCAGATGCGATTATGCATATATTGGGCATCTAGGTGGGTAGATAACCAGTGTACTATCACCATGCCAAAAACAGGTAGATCCTACAATATTTCTCTGTTTATCCAAGATCTTGTTACAGGATGCTGTTCAATGTGGCTAGTCGATGACCAATTCCCCAAAATCTTAACATTTCTTTTGGATCTTTGGTCAATATTATCATGAAGTTTACAGAGACAAATGTCTCCATTGTAGGAAAATTATGTGAAAAGCCTTTAACATTGATACCATAAAAAAAAATTTTTACTCCCCATGTCTGCACTTATCCTCAGGATTCACTTAGTGACATTACAGACATAAAAGAAATGAGCCAAAGAATGGTCCAATGACATCTCCACCAACTTGGTTTTAGAAAATTTGCAGCACACAAAAAAACATTTCTGTTCAACAGAAATAAAAGGGCGTATGTCTGGTAAAATCCTCAAGTAGTGGTACCATGCTTTCTTTTCTTCTTGGATTCAACAAATCACATCTGGACGTTATACCTAGATTTTGAGAAGACCTAACAAAGGCCTTCAACTTCAATACAGCAGTATCATGGCATAGGTCACAATCAAGCAGGGCAGAAAGGCAGAAATGATATTCATTGAATAACATATCAATTCTGCAAGGTACAATGCCATTGAAAGACACAGCTCCTACCATTATACCAGCAGGCATACTGAGAGTTGATGTCCATATTCTTGTTCACAGTCTGGAAAAGGCATCAAGGCATCCCCTGATATAAATCTAATCAAGCACCTACAGAAGCATCTGGATCCAAGTTGGGAGCAACCCTTCCACATCACACCAATATGATCCAATTTAAAAAAGCTGCTCTCATGTGAATATAGCAGAACCTGAATCAAAGTGTGATTCAAAATCATGCTTATTCAAAGACAAATAGCATATAG
Source organism: Nautilus pompilius (assembly GCA_018389105.1). Lineage (NCBI taxonomy): Eukaryota > Metazoa > Mollusca > Cephalopoda > Nautilida > Nautilidae > Nautilus > Nautilus pompilius. Next base: position 156,274 of record JACATO010000345.1, on the reverse strand, counting down.
CACTTTGTGTTACAAAAGGTGGCTCAACCAAGTATTAACAAAGAATTTCAGTCTACTGGTTGTTTTTATTTGCTGTTTTCCACAACAAAATAACATTGCAATAACAATAAGTTGCTAATATATCAGGATAGGTTACATGCATTACTTTTATCACCTAAGTTAAATTAAACCAGTTGAAGGGGGTGGAGATGTGATAATAGAAGAGAAATATTTTTCTTTTTAATACCTAAACATCCATGCTACACTATAGCAAACTTAACCATTACAATGTCTGTTCCCCTATTTTGTTACCAAGCAGCATCCTCATACCTAGCTGTGTGACACTCTTCATCATAGAGCAGCATCCTCACACTTAGCTTGACAAAATTCTTCAATAATGGAGACAAATGTAGTGTAGAATCCAAGGGGAGGGGGTTGCCAGATCAGATGCCCCATAACTCCCCCAGACAATTTCTTTTTTGCAATTTTTTGGACACACGTTATCCCAATAAATTCAATACTACAAAATGTAGTAAGCCTGTTAGCAGAAAACAACAAACAAAACAATAGGTGGAATTTCAAAACTATGAGCCATAATGTCAATGATCAAACAATGCTTAATATTGATAAATATTGAGCACATGGACTTGATACCGTCGACCTTAAAAGTAAAAAAAAAGAAGAGATAATGAGAGTAAGGGTGATGCAAGAAAGGTTTGGTGGTAGATATCTTTGCAATCTGTGAACAAGGACGCCTTCAGTGAACCCCCTTTCACCCCACCTGGAATCTTACTATTGTAACAGTCGACAACAAAAGGAAAAATTACAGTTCAGCATTCGCTTACCTGCCTTATTTCCAGGAATCACACCAGTGCCGGACACCAAGAGAAAGATTCCAGCAACAAACTTCTGACTGCAGTAGAAGAAATTTAACACCTCGTTCAGCAACTCATCAATACAGGTGTTCACAAAAAATAATCGCATACAAATAATATGCTCTCCCAATTTCAAAAGCCACCCTTAAAAAAGAAGAAAGCAAAGCAACAAAGCCATGTAATTATAGAGTTCATTTTACAGGTGATATCTTGTTTCATCCATGCAGTATGCGTTTGTGCTTATGGTCTTTTAAAACATTCATGCTTTCTACTCTTGACTATCTGATTTATCAAAGCACTCCAGAGAGAATTACAGGATTACTAAATTTATTTTCTAGTGTTGGCCGATGAAAATTCAAAGACTTTTCCAACAAATTCTAATTTTAAAGAACCACAAAATTAGGAGACATTATCGTAATACACTAATCCAAGAAACCTAACATAATTTTTGGATCTATACTGGATCATGAACAGAATCACAGTGCATTTTAATTCAAAGAGATATGTTATGAGAATAAATTATTCTGATTTACTTATACATCATATCCTGTAGTAAAGCCCAGATCCTTCCAGAACACAAGAAGAAATTCCTTAAATGTACAGATTTGTTTCAGCATTCTCAGTATGTCTTGTATTAATTTGTGCATAGTTTCACTAAAATATTTAATAATCACACTACAAAAATATTTTTAGTCTTCATTACAATTATAGTAATTGTTCTATACTGGAGAATTAGTCAGCTGATTTGACCAAAAAAATGAACAAGCCTTGTAAGTGTCTCCTTTAGTTTTTTTTTTTGACCCAGTAAAACTTTGGTCACTCAGCCACTTTTGATTGTCAATGCATTTACCTGACATTTTAAAAATCTGATTTTCTAGAACCGGCCTACTGTTTCTTTTTTTCTCTCACATCTAAAAATTAAGAGTTCTAATAGAGACTTCTGGTAGGGTGGTTAGGAAATAACTTCTTCATCATAGAAAAACAACCATCACACAATTGCAATGAAGTGAAAATAATTAATCTTGCTTGCAGAAAGTTGCAAATGGAGGACCACCTGCAATAATTACCTGGTATGGAAGTGAGACCTAGGTATGCTATAGATTTATACTTATTTTCTGACTGTTTCTGCTATCATATTTAATTGTCTAGCAATCAGCTTTTCCAATTTTATTCTAGTGGATAAATAGGTAAAGAAATTCAAAGAAAGTTATTTGTAGATTCAAGGAATTCTGAGGACAACCACTCAATTTCAAAGACTTCTAAGCTTACCCAGCATCATAACTGAGACTTATGTATATTACTAATCATCCTGGTGATCCTTCCAACCACTTCAAAGATATCCTTATGTAACCTTAGCCTAATGTGGACTCCAGGATGCATACTCCAAAAATCTAACTAATGATGTATATATGGCAAACAGAATTGATAGAGTCTTAATAGAATTATTCAGAATAAATACATGCTGTGTGTGAGAGGGTACAATGCTACTTTTTGTTATTTCAAGAGTTATCTTTCTTCTTCTTATGATGGGATGACATCACAGCACTCAAACTCCCTCTCATTTGTGCTCAGCTCTCTCTCCACAGTATGTGCAGAAAATCTACAGCTAAGAGTATGCCCATTGTAACTCCAGCAAAATCCTAAAGAAAGATAGTTCTAACATCACAACCAAGTTGGCCCTAGGCTGAAGCATCTTGGCAGGAATGGCACTCCACTACAGAGATCCCTGCTAGAACTCTTCATTTTTAAATATGAGAGGAAACCTGCATGGTTGGCAAGTGAAGACTGAGAAGAAACCATGCCAGGGAGATCTGCCAAACCAAGCCACTCCAATAAAAAAAAGCAAACTTGAGCCTTCATCCTTAGCAATCCAGTGCACTAAACTACTGTATGAAATCCTTTTCTTCTAACAGCATATGAGGTTTCATACCTTGTTAAGTAATAATCTACACTGTCCAACTCTGAGGTGGTTCTATTTGAGAAAAGTCATCACTGAACCTTAAAACATCAACAATGACATTCCCTTCCCACTTCATCTGATTATTCTGGCTAATCTCTCCTCCTATATGACCTTTAAAAGATTAACTTCCTAAGAGAATAAAAACATGTAGCTGATATCCCTGAAAAAATACACAAAGCAACTAAAATGGATACAGATAAAGCTTCTCCAAGCCAAGATTGCTATCTAAAGGCCATGATAAACATACCTTTGTTTAGTCAAGTAGAGTTGCAATCCAGAATGATCAGGTTTCTGATTTGCTGAAAATAAGAAAAATTTTTAATTATTTAAATCACTACTAATAAATCTACATTTGATTTTTAAAAAGAAAAAGATGTAAGGTATAACCAGACAGGCTGAAGAAATATCTTAGTTATAGTTGTGCAGAAGCATGAACTCTCAGGCCCCTGTCCTGTCCCCTCTGTGTTTTCAAGAATACCAACTGTAATAGACTATATAGTGTGCCATACAGACTACCTGGAAAATCTAGCTTACTACAGTTCCAATAGAGTTTGTAATGTCTCATTGTTCTTTGAGAGGGTGAGAGAGAGAGCGAGACAATGTGGCTTGTCCATCTTTTCCTTATCTTTTATAATGCTAAAAGGATCCAGCAGATCTCTATGCAATCTATGAAATATAAGTTTTAATTTTGTTAAGCATTCAGAATAACTTCATGCCTCAAATAATTCTAGCAAAATGGCTTTGAAGCCTCCAATAACTATCCTTAACAAGGAAGAGCAACAAGCCTGCACTGCATACTCTAAATATAGTCTAAATGTTTCACCTAAAATGATTTTTGGTGAAAAAATGGTTTTAATGAATGCCTATAGAATTTTAAAAAGTCAGTTTTTTTTTTTTTTTTTGCTAATAAGTCAAATTACCCAATTTTTAAACTCAAAATTTGTTTTCGTACAAAGGAGATCAAAGCAGGAAGACTGAAATTGTTGGTATGGAGGGTGCAAAACATACTATCAAAGCGAGCTCAGATGCCCCTTGCTTACCACCTCATCTCTCTGAATCTAGATCTCCCTGCCAATGTCTACCAGTACTCCAAGAACCTCATTATGCTTGCACATACACTAGCCTCTGCTAAGAGAACATGCGCTTGATTCTGGAAGAATAAGGTGATTACAGCCAATGTGCAGTGGCATGTAGCAGTCAATCCACAGACAGAAAAAAAAAGCACATTATAATATATATTGTTTGGATACAGATCATCTTGCAGCAAGATGGAGAAGATGATGTGGATTGGAGAATTAAAGTATCATGGGAGGAGTAAGACACATGAAAATAAAACAGTCACTGGCTGCATAAATAAAAACTGGGAGTGTAGGCTGCTGACATTTGAAGTGCGGTGTCAAGGTTTTCCTGCTACAACACTGCACACCTTCCCAAGAGTGGCTGGCCTCAGTAAGGGAATTAAAGCAAGCTTTTTCAAATAGTCCCACAAAACAGTGAAAAGCTATGGATCCACTACCCTGAAATATACCAAGCTTAATGAGTTGAAACCTTGATGACAAGTAAAGCTCAGATGATGATCATGGGAAGCACTCAGTGCATTTGTGTAGTTCTGTATAAAATGGAAGAACAAAGAAGAAAAATTAGATCAAATGCATGACCATCAGGTCACACAGTCCATTTGGCCAAGCAATGAAGTGTTTTCACATGAGCAAATGAAAAATCTGACAACAAATACCCATTTTCTTGGAATAAGGATTAAAATGAAAAAACTAATTTTATTTTTGATAATTCTCAAAATTTAATCTAAACAATGATAAAGTAAAGACTGCATCAATTAAGAAAAAAAATTCCTAGCAGATTCTACTCTTCCATCCAAATGTTTTATTTGAATGAAATAAAAAGACAAGAATATACAGTATATGATCCTTGGTAGTCTAATAAAACAGTATAGCTGTCCTAGGCAATGTGACAAAGTTTATATAATATCCAGTTTAGGATAAACAATTATATCAAAAAATTATCTATGCCGTTAATTTTAATGAATTTTCAGTAAATTTATGCTTTAATGTTTTTTAAGCATGTTCAGGCAACACTGTGGCTCTCCTGTCAAAATGATCAACAAATGGTATGCATCATAATTGTGCATGGCGCTGTTTTTTTTTGCAGGTGCTATCATTGCATTTAATACTCTGATTTCAAAAAGGTGTGCAAACAAAAGATGACAGCCACATTGTGAAATTATTTAATTACTTCTTAAATGCATCGAATAATTTGTGACAATTTCAGGAATAAAACCAAATTATAAACAACACTGATGTGTGTAGAAACCATGTGGACTTCAGTGACCCTTTAACAGAGGATTACATTGCGCACTACTTGGCTGCTAGGATGGGACCCAGAGTTGGAAACCTGGTTGAGACCAGCTCAGTTTGGTTTACCTCCATGGCATGGCTTCTTGTCACATCTACAAAGGATGAGTTCTCTGCTTTTGTTGAGGGGGGCAACAGGAAACCACCTCAGCTGCTTATTCTCTTATTCCCCTGATATGGCAGCTCTGAGCCACAGACTACTGATGACAAAACTACTGTGACTTATCCAGACCGTTAGTTTTAAAGAATGAGAATGGCCAATAAACATTAACTTTCAATACTTCTGATACATGTATAGGTAGCACTGTAGTTTCTGCTGTGTATGTATTATAGTTGGGAAAGATCTCGTGCTGTGAGGATAATTAATGCTTCTACTTGTTCTAATCTCACTGTAAATAATGATAAATATAATCATAATAAGTGAAAAATGGCAGTCTCCAAAGTGTTCACATGAAAAAGCCCAATAATTTATGATCTGTAATTTTGTATGTTTCTTTTTTAAAAAAAGAGAATCATATCTACAAACTACTTTTATTAATTATTAAATAAAAATTATCATGTTTCTTACCTGAAAACTTTTCAGCATAATGTATTTGCATCACAAGTGATGTAATACCATATTTTTCCCCAATTCTGAAACCCACACCTGACAAGGTGAGAAGAATGAAAATAAAAAAACTAATAATTAATTAATGAGCATAATTTTTTAATACACTTCCTTTTCTTTGTTTGTTGGTTTTTAAATGAAAAGCAATAAATAATACCCAGCAGATAACAGGTTTTTTTGTTTCTGATTCTTGTTTTTATGAAACAAAAATCAATATTCATAAATTTTTTTGCATAATTAAAACTTGAAAAAAAAAAAACTGTACCGTATTTGACAAATTTGGCAACTTTTATAATTAATATTTGATTATAATAAGTAAAGTTCAACAATTTAAAAAATTTTTTAAAATAACGTATTGTTAAAAGGAGATCTGTATGAATGGTATTAAGATTAAACACTAGCAGATCTAAAATCAACCAAAACAGAAGCTAAGAACAGATGTCATAGTCATTTACTTTATTGGGCACTCATTGGAAAAGCTCTGTCCAACAGCTATTGTTTTGGTAACTATTTGGTACCTTTGTGTTCTACCAGGTCAAACAGACCATGGTTATTGAAGGCTAACAAAGAGATTTTCCAAATTCTAGGTTACTTGAAATTTCTCTGTCACTGGTAACTAAGAACTTAAATCGATAACATCTCCCAAAAACCAGCTTCAGCCCCGATTTTCGTCAATCTTAAGAAAGACAACCAGAACAACTCGAATCAAGTCAGTCTGTAGTATAACGATATTTAACTTTATTGAATAAGAAATTTTTTTCGGTAATGAATTTATTTTTATCATTCTTTTAAAAATAAAGTTTATGATCATAAATAAAATAATTGCTTATATACTTAGTCTTTTTCGTATGGTTCTTTAAATAATAGGACACTGGGAATGACACTAGTTTGATGATAAATTACAAAACATTTTAACAAATAGTGTCTAACGTGGCATCATATCTGATCTACACTAGAGACCTGCATGGGTACAGGCTTAACATGTTATTTTCTTAACAGTTATGTATTAAGTTGTTACAAAAGTGTTGTTGTTTTTCTACCACAACAATGAGACTTCATGTCGTTGCTGAACGTGAAGTTTATTAATCAAAGTTAGTTCCATTACAATCAATACAATTCTGCCAACGAGTTACAAGTGAATTTATACCATTTTGAAAAAAATCTGGATTTCTGGAGTTGATAAACTGTTGGAAGGCAGTTTAAATTGCTGCTGGGTGGTGGTCTGAGGGAGGGGGGGTGTCTGGTGAATGGACTGGGTGGGGGAGAACTTCGTACCCCAACATGTTCAGTCTCTGAAGAGTCACTTTTACAACATGAGGATGAGCACTGTCGTGGAGCAGGATTGGGCCTCTTCTATTCACCAATGCAAATTGTCATTTGGAGAGTTTGACGAACAAAGCTTAATTCACAAAATACCTTTCAGCCGTGAAGGTTTCACCAGGTTGCAAGAAGTTATAATGGATGACACCAGTTGCAATCTACCAGACAGTGACCATGACCGTCTTTGGGTGGATGCTGGTTTTTGGAATGTGGTTAGGTGCCTCATCTCTGTCGAGCCTCTGTGCTGATTGTTTTCAATTGTCCTATAGGATCCACTTTTCATCACGTAATAATTTGGTCAAGAAATGGGTTGTTTTTATTTCTTATGACAAGCGAAGAGCAGATCTCGATTCAACGATTTTGTTGCTGTTCATTCAACTCATGGGGCACCCACTTGTTAAGCTTTTTCACCTTGGCGATTGTGTCAAGATGCCAGGAAACAGTTGCAGTGCTTACATCAAGCTCTCCAGCAATTTATCACTGTTTTTCTCGAGTTGGCTTCAACTGAGGCTTTCAGAGAGTCATCATCACAGCTGGAAGGACGTCCTCTACATTCCTTATCTTCGAGGCTCACATCTCCTGATCAAAACTTTGCATACCATCATTGTACTGACTGCTCATTTGCTGTGTCCTCACCCCATGCTTGTTTAATCTTATGAGTTGCCTCGCTCGATTTGTGGCCTCGTGAAGCAAAATGACACGAAAAACTTTTCTATCCATGCTTCACTCAGAATCCTGAAACAAATATCCATTTTATGATTTTTATAAAGGTAGGTTTTCCATAATGTATGCCAAAGCACACGCTACAAAATGATATGTAACTTATCTACAAACACCTTCACAAGCATGCAAAAAATAAACACCGCATTAACATAATATAGAAACCGACAAAACTTTTGTAACAACCTAATACTTCTATTGTGTGATCTAGTTTGTAATATTTAAAATAATTTTTATGAAACAAGTTACTGAGTACTATAGCAAAATGGCTTGGTTTTTGGCACCATAAAACCTGGAAATAGTATGGTAAGATGATTAAAATAGATGTTTGCACTAATCTCATTACTTGATGACATTAGGCATTTTGTGTGGCACTCCCTATATTGTAGCTTTTGACTGCTACTTGTAGCTGTTGTGTAGCCTGGTAAACTCTGTTTAAGGAGAATCCTGGCATATAGGTAGCCGGCCAAAGAATGGGGTTAACCCACAGATCATTCATGCCTGATATCGAGTATTCATATTGTCTCAATACCTAGAAATAGTGGGATGAAATGAGCCTTAATGATGGACTACCCAGAAAATAATTCAGTGACCACGAGGGTAGTAATAGATTTTTCTGTCAATTTCGTTATGCAACACTTTGCTATAATTGCAATTGTTATTTTGAGTTTAAAATGCTGTAAAAAGTTCTCAGAATGGGCTTGTTATAATCAATAACTGAACGGGCTGAACTCGGCCTAAAATTAATGAAAGTAAAAGAACTGGACCTGATACAGGTTTTAAATTTTAAAAAAAGTTTCGGATCAGGGGCTTTGATAAATGTAAAATGGACATGGGCCGGGCTTGAACTTACGTATAAAAATATGGTCCAGTCTGGGCTTTTGTATACGTACATGGACCCGGCTGGGAATGAGCTTACATACAAAAATGCAGGATGGGCCGACTTGGGTTTGGGTAAATGTAAGCGGACATGGGCTGGACCGGGACTTAAAACATGGCTTGTGCAGGTTTTCTAATCTACACTTGATAATAGATTTTGAATTTTATTTTATTTTACCCACCAGACCCCTAGAAAAATTGCTACCTCCCCCACTTGAGGAAATCCTGGCTATGTCACTGTATGAAGGTAACATTTGTTGCTTTACCAACTGCTAAGATTGCAAAACACAATCTTCACTGGTTTTTGTTTTGGTTTAATTCTAAGCTGGTAAGTTCTTGCTAGGGTTGTTCACAAGTCCCTTTAATTTAGCTCAAAACAATGTTAGCTGTCAGTCAGATGAAGCGCACACTTTTCAGTAGTATAAGTCCTATCTATCCAGGTGTTATTTACACAATATATCACTTGTACATCTACATCCATCTCACCTAACAGGAATATAAAACTCAAAACATCATCATATAAGACAATACCTGTTAAGATGATAGGCTAAGGTTTTATGGTAGCAATTCATACTAACATTTTCAATCAATGAAATCATTTATCTTGGCAAAAGAGGTCACAAGGCAATATTTATAACTGGTCTATCATTTGAATGGAAAAATATATAGCGAGGGGCTGCACCATGAAGTAAAAACCTTACTCACATTTTTCATGCGATATGTATGATTCCAGAACAAACAGTGTTCTTTTAAACTTGATGTTTGTTTACTTATTTAGGTCTCTGTAACCTACCTAAACTACTACATGAGTAAAGCCATTGCTATAACAATTAAATACAGCAAAACACACACACACACACATAAAGAATAAAAATAAAATAGATTTAATGTAAACATCCATTAACTTATCTTTAACCCTATGATGCTGAAAGCAGATATGTCTGCTCTGACATTTATAGCCATTTCATGCTGGAAGCAGATTTACCACAGCTTAAAAATACTTTTCCTTCTATTGCGATAAGCAGGAATATCCTCACATCTTTAAAAAGCCCCAGAACATCTCCGATCAAATTCCTCATTTTATTTTTTTGGTGGATAACTGAAACTTTCCAACCAGAAATTTAATTAAACACTGAAAGGGTTAATATACTAGAGAAATTCAAAAACACTACTTAATATACTCTACATACTTTTCTTTTTACAGCACTATCTTTCTTTTATACATTCCACTTTATTAACTTTTCCTACTTACTAATAATCATATTCATCTCCACAATTCATAAAACTATTTATTATTTTTAATTAACTCACTAATTGACAATTTAAATACAAATTAAATAAAAAGAACCATACAAGCTCTTTGCTACCTTCACAGCTACTTGGCTTTATTGAAAGTCCCAAGTATCTTTTTTTTTGGTCACGCAGACAGATTTTAAATACAGTAACCAGATTATTGCTAAATAAAACTCTAGCTGTGTGTTCCATATTTCCATCTATGAAAACAAAAAACAACAACATACTATAAAGTCTCTTGAACTAGACAATGTTTGCTCTTTCTGGTTTTTTAATTGCAAATATCACGGCCGTTGTAGTGTCCAAATCAACTCTAGCCTAAGCTCTCCAGCAGTTGACACCTAAGTCGAGTTCTATTAGACCTCGCATAGCACTGAATTAGAGAATCACTCCCATAATTATTGGTAGGACAAAAGCTGACAAAAGTCTCTTGAAGATTACTGTAACAATATCCGAACCAAACTATAATCAGTTCAAGTAAAACAAAATCTCTCTTACCACATGGCAGTTTGGTAGGCAAAGCGTTTTTACCCCACGCAAATATTATTGTTGACTGGCCCGATTTACAAATAGATCCACATGACCTGTAAAAGAAAGTCATTATAACAATGCACTCTTGTCTACTGGGTTTCTTGTTCTAAGACCTGTATGAAACAACAATGCAGCCTGAACCATTTCATTTGTAGAATGCAACAGAGAAATTCTCCTAAACTGGTTTGAAACTGCATTCAAATGGTCTGCCCAGACTGCACAAATAAAGACACTGAAAATCTATTTGAAAAAATATGGGTGGCTTCTCACTGGCAAGTTTTTTTCAAAACATTACATACAGAGAATGTTGTAGTTGTCTAAAACATTGTACAATCTTGTCATAGCAGATGCCATACTTAGTTTTAAGAATTGAAACTTTCCTCCATAGAGTAATTTAATTTACGCTTACAATATAAACAGAGTTCCAATCAATGTACAGTACATTTAAAAATGAGGAATTTGTATTAAAACAAAAAGGAAAAGAAAGTAATATATCATAGGCAGTATACAAAATTTAAATTTAAATTTTCGCAATTTAATATAAAAATATTATATACATGGTGATATTTGCTTATGAATTAAAGAGAATATAAATGTACAGGCTATTAGAAGGCAACTAAGCTGTTTTAATTTTTAGATACTTTCTTGATAGCTAGACAGTGTTGATGAATGGTTTTATTAATAAAGCCAAAAGTTTAGAATATATTAAAAAATTTAATGCATGTTGCTTACAACACGCATGCACCATATCTATTCTAAAAATTTGTATGTGCTCCCTTTTCTAGTTTGTTTTGTTGGTTCTTGGCATAATTATATAGCATGATTCCCGGTAAATGTCATCCGCGAATTTGCACAAATTGCCTTCTTTGAATGGAAAGTTATCACAATACTTCAACCTTCTTAGATACGCATCCCCCTACCTCATTTCCATCTTCTCACATAAGATATTTATTGTGACTAGCAATCTTTGTTTGATTTGCTTCAAGAAACAGAATGATACTCCCACATGCCTAACTCAACAGCTGAGATGTGGTTAATCAACAGATGTCTCCTAACACCAAAATCCCTTTAAGTGGAGCCCTGATTTCTCCATCAGGACAAAAAAACCAAGTAATTGCTCCCTTTACCACATTCTTACCTACCTGCCGACCACACGTAGATTACTGAATTGTCACAGCACTGACTGTCGTGGACAATTGATGTTTCCACCATCAGCAGCAATCTAATAATACCTTTCTAAATCATTTTATAAAAAGTGAATATGGGGAAGTTTTAGAGCCATGAGGTTAAAATGGGTTTTAATGAACCATCCCACAACAGTCCAGATCAACTTATCTGTATTATGAAAATATTCCCTGGATTTGGATTTAGTTTTCTTAAGAAAACAAGAAATTGGATGTCTTGAAAGAGAGAAAGAGAGGGGGGGAAAAACAAAAACAAACTATTTTAAATAAAATAAAGTTAATTCCTGCCTCTGAAATTCCACCCTGTGTCTGCTAACTAATCTATTACATATTTAATTTAGGCTGTAAAACTATCACTGACCCAACAATCCAAGTCAGACAATTTAAACAAGTGTGTTATGTTCTATTAAATAGCATGAGAGGAAAAATGCAAAAAAAGAAAAAAAGTTATTCAATAACCCTAACAAATTATTTATTCCTTAAAGGAAAAACAAAGCTATTTCCCTTAATCTACTTATTTTTAAGTGGCGATGTGCTTTACATACAAGGCTATTTATGTATTTAGGCCAAACCATTGTACAATATATTGATTTCAGTATGACAATGAATACATTTTCGTTATAGGTTTAAATGACTAGATCTAATTACCTTATGATAATTTATAACAAAACAAACTTTAAACAGCAGCTAATTTAGCTGCAGTGTATGTAATTCTTAAACATGGCTATCATAGAGAGTGGCTAACTAAACTATACCAAAACACTTGACAAACTGTCAACCTTGCAAAGACTAGGAAAGCATTTAGTGGATAATTTAGACTATACAGCCAATTGTTATGATTGACTTTTACTATTGATGACTCTCATGTTAGATACCTCATGATGAAAACTAAGAGTAAGTGCTTTTGAAATTAATGAAACCTGTCGTCAAATGTAGTTCTTATGAAGACAAGTTTCTGGGAGATTAAAGAGTGCATGTTTTGGTTAATCGTTTCAGCCTGTGAGCCAGATTTTGCAGGTGCGAAATTGGACTTTTGGACCACATTTGGAGGTTTGCCATCCTCCTCTTGCTCTAACACAGCAAGATAAAAATCTTGCATAATTACCAACCTGTCACCATTAGTTAGCAGTCGCTCCAATGCAGGAGATTAGCTTCCTTTCTAATGAAAAATCAGAAAAGGATTGAGGTTAAGGACTCTTCCACAGGCACCTGATCCAAATTATAAGAGAGGGCATTAACACCAGCATAGGAAGCCCTGCCAGTACCCTTTATTTTTAAATGTGGAAGGAAGCACATGCATCTGATTAGGAAAAGTGAGAACAAACAATGTCAGGAAGGTATGCCAGCTAATTCCTTTTACCTCCTATCTCAAAAAAGATTTTCTTAAGACTTACCAAAATCCTGCACTGCTAAATGGTTCTTTACAACCAAACAGCAGAATGTGGTGTGCAGTGTCAGCAGTAGCATTTGCTTCAAATTGCACTAAAAAGCAAAAGTAAAGTCATTCCTATCATCATTTTTGTTCATAAGCTTGTGTTGATTGCTATGTGACCAAAACAACAAAGAGTAAATAATGCCTCATGTTTCACTTAGAAAATCTACTGAAAATAAATGAAACTAAATCTCACGTGCAATACTGCAAAGCTGGGACAGAATAGCATTTTATCATTAAAAAATGTAGTGCGATGAAAAACCATTAAAATTCTGTGTAAATCACAAAGGTTTTATTTTTCATACAGTAATATCAATATAGCACTCAAATTGCAGTAGTAACAGAAAAGTGTTAGCCTTTCTAGAGACTATCTAGGTTTTTTGCAGCAGTTTCATGATGGAAAGATGCCAAACTCTTGGTTCATCACAAACTGTATTTAACTTTACAGCAGCCAGAAATAATCATATCCAGATGTATAAATTGATACACAAGCTGCCATCGCCATTAATGTGCTTTATATGCTAGCTATCTGCGTGACTGTTATACAAGACTTCATGTTTTTTTTAATGTCTTCTAATTTCAGTAATAACATAAGGTACATATAATTACAAATACTCCAATGTTTCAAAGTGATGCAAGTTCTAACTAGGGACAATGACAAGATAGGATCAACCTGAAAAGGGTGGTAAACATGTAGAATGAGGATTCCTAAAAAAATACTGCTGTACCCAGAATTCAATTCCTTAGCCCAAAACTGATCCTATTTCTCATTTTATACAAGTTTTCACCCCCCCAACACAGGTTGGTCTGATTCATTTTTTCAAATAGTGTAAGTTAACATCATTGGAGACTTTCCAGGTTTCATTAAGTATTCCTGTCCCCTCTTGGAGAGTAGAATATGCTAAAGAGGCTGCAGTCTGTTTTATTAGGAAAAAAAAAAGACTTAAAATCTGAATGTAGCAATAAAAAATTTCCCAATAATTAAGCATATGCGTTTTAATATCCTCAGATCACAAGCGCTGATTATGAAGTACAAGCGTTCTGTTAAATAACTCCTTTTTACAAAGGAAATTTTTGTTATCAATAAAAACTGATGTAGCTATATCCATTCTTTTCTTCTCATTTTGCATGCATCCATAATCTTAATTTTGGCCGTTTTAGCAAATTAGCTACAGTATACAATGAACCGAAACAACTTTATTCAATTCAGTGCTTATTTTGCTTATACTATCATGCTACATCTTAGTAAAAAAATATCACAATTAATTCTTTCCAATACTAAAAAATATATCTTATTACAATCTTCAATTAAAAGTGTTTTAAGATTTTGAACAGAAATGAAATGATTTAAAAAAAGTAAATTTAAGGTGCATTTCCATCTGAAGCAGTGAAGAGCACTAAAGAATTCCAAAAAAAAAAAAGGTTTACCTAAGTAGTTGGGTTCCTTTGGTACCTTAGTGCTGGTGCACAAATACTGGTCATCCTAAAATTGAAAACAGACAAACACACTTTTATACAGGTGTCTACTCAGACTAAACATACAGGGGTCAGATAGAAGTAGCTTTCACAGGTAAAACTTATGAAATTCATGGATGCTCCCACCAGCAAGCATCTGACACAACAAACCAATTTGTGGTGTGGTGTGTGTGTGTGTGTGTGTTGTGTGTGGTGTGTGTGTGTGAGTGAGTGAGTGATTTAATCATTACTCCTGTTTTATTAACTAGGACAGTGATAGCTGTAATGATAAAACATTTCTACTCACTTTTGCATCAGACATGGCAAACAAAACCTACTTCGTTTGATTAATGAACTTTCTAACATCCTTGTCATGCAAAAAGATCTGAACACACCTCGCCCTGCCCATGACATCATTGAGTGCTACTGTATAACACCACATTCTTCAGAATCTTACAGAAAAAGTATATTACTGGTTCTTGGGAAAACTACCATTCACACACACACGCACAGTTACAATGCAGTTGTGGTCAATAGTTTTAGAAAATATTGTGCATTTATATTACACACACAGACAGTTTTCTGCACAAACTACTAAAAAAACAGCCTCAAGAAATGCGATACAATATGTACTTTTTTTTTCTTACATCTTATTAAGTCTATAAAGTGATAACTGTGGTGCAAAGTCATATGGTGGGTATGAAGTGTAGTTAGACCAGTTCCATGTTTCACTATTGTGACTGTTTATAAATTAGGTTTATCCTACACCCATGAAAGTTTGGTATGAGACCAGAGGTAGCTGGTCACACAGGTGGGTGAGGTATAATTTACCAAAGTGCTTGCCTCAAATAATTCTCTCTCTCTCTCCAAGTTGAGAGAAAAAAAAATCAACATAAGTTGACAATAGTTGATTGGCGTCTATGACCTGAGGTCATGCTTAAATTTAGACTGGTCGCTATCTGGCTTAGCACTGAGATGCTCAAGTGGGCGTCCCACTGTTGTTACCTGAAACAATTTTTCATTAGATAAATTCTTAAGTTGAGTGTGATTTTTGTTCAAAGCAACATTTTTCCCTGTAGGCAGATTAACCACATGTCTAACTGTTTTCCGTCAGTCATGCAAGATTTCATGATCGTAAATATTAATTTGGTTGAGGTGGATTTGCTGTCCTCTAAAGTCTTCTGACTACTCCAAGTTGCCTGCTTAGCAGAGGTGGTCAAGAAGTTCGAAAGACACTTGTTCTGTTATGAGGATTGAACCAAAAGGTGGCCAGCAAAGAATGAGTCTGTTCTGACAACTTTTAATCCCTTGAATCAAAATTTGGAGTAGATATTCCACAGGTCTTTATACTGTGCAGAGATACAGACATTGGGGATAACCATATCATCATCCAGTCTCTCACATATCAGGCATGTGGGAAGAAGCTACTCCTTGTGGGCAGTACTAATTAAAATATTTTCCAGTGTATGTCAGATGAGTAGCTGTCTAAATGACAGTTTTTTAAATTTTCCCATAGTTCCTGCCATGATAAAGTCCTGTGTTAAAACAACCTTCTCTTCCTGTATCTCCTGATCATGGAGCATAGAACCTGAGTCTGATGCAAAGTAAAGGTATGTCATGCGTGGATAGGTTTGTTTATTTTATTGATTATGCACTTAGCCTAATAATGAAAGAGATGAATCACATGAAATAAAAATAAATATTTTGCGACACAATTACAGTATTTTCTTTTAAGCTGGAAGTACTTGTAAAATTTATTCATATCTCACCCTCCCTGCACAAGGTGCATTATATTTTCTTCACAGAAAGATAAAGCAGGTAAAGAAAAAACACATGGCTAAATGAAGTGAATTTAAAAACCTGTTCTACTATGGACTTCTGGTAACCTTATCCATGAACCTCTATTTCAAGTCCAATTCTCCATCATAGTACTGACCTCATTAGATCTGTGACAACTGGTTGGCCAGCCTAGCTACTAAAATGATTAATTTATTTTTCCCCTCTCCCCAACTACAAGGAGAGTTTTAGGAGCTTGTATTTGTTATGCATGGACACATAAATCATAAGATCTGCTTATGATGGAAAGATTACATCCAGCAAAAAGAATGCTATGAAAGTGCTCAAACATGTCTACGCATCATGATGAATACAAACGTAACCTTTACGACTTCTGCTTTGTGTGATTGTAATTTTTAAAAAAGGCCATTAAAGCAGGCATTACAGAAACAATTCTAAAGCACTTCATGATGGATGGTTTTTCAGATGTGCAACCATTATTCATCCACCCAACAACAAATTTTCTTTTCTTTTAAATTTTTTTTTAAAATACAAGCAATAAAAAACAAAATGAATTAAATGAAGACAAAAAAGCTCAAAAGATACCCAGTCAGATCTAGAAAAATAACAGCTGTAAGTGAGAGGGGAGAATGAATAATCTTTGTATTTCATACTGATTTTATGAAAAGAATAGACCTTTAATTCCACCCTAACACACTGGTTTATTACATACAAACTATAAGAAGGTATTTTTAATCTGGAGCATGACCTGTCAAGTTTTGGAAATGAGAAGTCCTACTAGCATGCAGCACCATAAATCTGCTCACGTAAAACATCTAAAGTGGTGATACTCTATTATTATAAAGCAACTAAATTTCAAGCACATTAGAAAACACCAATTATCTATTGCAATAAAACTAACAAGTTTGGTATGCTGTATGGTTTTTTTCTGTAACTAAAACCATGTGAAACCAACACAAACGTTTCTCCTCTGTAATCCTTTTGTACACAAGACATTTTGTTCTTTCAAATTTCTTTACATTTCAAAACATTTATTCTTCTTTCTTTCTTTTTCAAGTGGGGATAATTCATCTGAAACTGGCTGCTTCAATATCATTATTCAGAATTAACCATGTGGTGAAAGTAATTAGAGAGAGAGAGAGAAAAAAGATAATTGAAAATCAGTCAGGTCAATTTTCTCAGTTTTGTTTGGCTTAGGTGGAATTCTATGCATAGATTTTTATTCTTTTTTATTTTTAAAAAAATGTGCCATGAGAAAAGAATATGCAGCCAGTGTAAATGCAGAGAATTACTGAAATTCATGATGCTTAACAGAGTTTCTATTCAGGTTTGTAACTGGTGTGAAAGCATATACAAGGTGGTGTAATATTTAAAAAAAAAAAAAACATTTCTGCGCTTAAAGTTGTCTTGCAATGTACATAAAATTTGTCTACAATTATCCCATATTATTTGCAATAACGAAAAGAACTCCAATATTTACACACATATGAAATTAAAATCAATTAATCCCAAATTAATTGTAAAAAGGTAAATTAGTCAGTTAAAAAGAAAAAGGACAATTACATTTTTCTGTACTCTCAAGACTAGATAACACTGCTGTATATTACAAAAACAGTGTAATAACCTGGAGAAACAGTGTAATTTTTACATGTTTTTTTTTGTTAATGCAAAACCATGCATTAGTCATCACCTCAAAAATGGTCCACACATCTTTAAGCACTGCAGAAACCTCATGAAAATGTCTGTACTCATATCAAAGAAAACAAAATTTCCAGACTTATAAAGAAGCCTGCTATTATCTTTAATTCTAAACTATACAATTTCCAATCAAAAGTTTATCATTTTCTATACCTTAAAATACAGTTTTCAGGGGATTTGTTTTACTAATCCAGGGCCTGTTAAGCAGAGAACCAACTGAAAATCTTAGAATCAACAATGGATGTAAATCAGGTAGCATCCCTCAAGAGATGAAAAGAGGTGCATCTAGATTTTTCCCTTTCCTCTAAGAAAAAAAAGGGACAAATGTAAATTTATCTTTAAGAAAGTACTGAATTCAGAAAACATTCTCAAGATATTTTTCCTTAAAAAGGGTTAATCACAAATTATAACTACAAAATGAAATGCATTAAATACAGATTAATATATTTAATATTGATTTTGATATGATCAAAGAACTTTTCTTATTCATGGAGCAGTCGCCATTGCCTATACTGAACTTTATGCAAGTATAAAAAAGAGTTTCTTGTGTTTGTCCATGAATATTTCATAGTCACAGTGTATTAATTAAAAACTCATTCAAAGTAATCAGTTAACCAATAAGAACCTTTTTCTAAATAGGTTAGATCAATAAAATAAATGCTAATCAATGTGGAGAATTTGTTTAAAGAAGAGCACTTCTTTATTACAGTTAAACTCTCAAACTAAAAGGAATATGCATAAATGAAAAATACTTGCTGACAATCTGAGCACTTAGCATGAGGCTGGAGTCATCTAAATTCCTTTGCTCAATATTTCTTTCAGTTTTTAAAAAAACAACAAAATAATAAGTTACTCCAGCATGTGCATCAGAATTTTTATTCAGGTCAGAACAGAGAAAATTTTGCATAAGTGAATTTTCTCTAAAAAATGAAAACAAACAAATAAAGATTTTAGTTGAACCAATTTCTTTCTGCACTCAGTTTCAGTTGTTTGGATCCAGTTGCAATAGGATATAGCCATCAAGTTGTCGTGCCAATTTTTACACATCTGGATGTATTTGGAACACAGATATAAGCTTTGTACCTAACCTGTTTTTTTTTTTTTTTTCAGCAAGCACCCAAGATGCTAGAAACACTTGCGAAAAATACAACACTCCTTTCTTACCTGATGTGGTGCGACACCTGGCATTTTGATATTCAGTGTGCTGACAACCATTGTTTCAGCATCATTCCGACATTTGTAATCTACAGTTGGCAGTACCACCCCATGGCACAGTCCAGCAGACTGGATGAGGATGAACAGTGACAAAACAGTCCAGCAATGCATGGCAGTCTACCACAGCTATATTGTTAATGTTCTGATGAGGCAACTTAGATTACCTAGAATTAACACAGAAAAATATTATATTCATGCCTTTTGTTGATTTCTAATTTTAAAATAAGACAAATTAACAAAACAGCAAAACCACACATAAGATGTTAAATTGAAAGATCTACTTTAAAAAAGACAAAAAAAGAGAAAAAAAACAAACAAAAACGTAGGCGCCATTATTAATTAAGCTCTTAAACCTGGAGAACAAATGCAACTTGGTTGCTAACAAAGCTAAAAGGAATTATTAGCCTAACAGGTAGCCAAATAAATGTAAATCCCATACAATCTTGGTTCATCTATGTATCGAACAAGTTGTGAAGAGTTCTTATTTAAGAATATCTATGCTGATAAATTCAATATATTGTCTCGAAAACCTTCAGAGTTTGCAAAACCGACTAAAACAGGTATTAAGCTGGCAACGATGATGCGCGGTGATGGGAACAACAGCAGCGGGTACACGAGGTGGGAAAGGTATTGTCGCAGTCTTGTATTAAAATGGTATGTGGCAACCACAAGTGTCGGGGAGCTTGTAACTCATGTAAGCCAGGAATAGAAGTCAAGAGCGATCGTAAATATTACCTCCTCAGGAGAGAAATCGATTCCACAACCTGCTTGTGCAGAAGGCTCCCAAGGAAAAGCTTGCAGAGCTCCAGCCTCGAACCCAGTCAGCGTTTTAAACACTTAAATTAGGCGGATCTCCCCTCCCCATCTACGTATCATAAATCTCCCTCGTCTCAGGACCGTCTCTGACTTTCTTCTGACCTCATCCCGCGCACTAAGTGATCCCACCAGGGCGGGCGCCGTACTGCGTGAAACACGGCCAGTACTACACTGGTGGAGCCGCGGATTTCTTTGCCTTAATAATTCTCGACAATTCTCTTTATCGTGCCGCAGAGCCTCCATCAGCCTTCTCGACAGCCCCCCCTCCCCCTTTTCGCATCACACGTTCCCAGGTGCGAAACTCATTCGTTCACATTCCGAAAGAGGGAGACAGAGAGAGAGAGAGAGAGAGAGAAGGGACCGTTTGTTGTGTTGCCATAAGAGACGATCTGGATTCTCGGAATATGCCATTCGTTCCTGCTGGAAACTGTGTGTGTGTGGGGGGGGAGGGGGAAGGGGTTACGACAAAGGTTGAGAGAGAGTTAAGAGAGCTGCTGCTGTCGCTCAGGATTCAAGCCACGACGGGGTGCAATGAGGAACCACCTGGTAGACCCACCTTCCCCTTCCATCCCTCAGTTAACGAAGCAGACAGTGTGGGGGAGGGGTACGATGACGCATGCCACGGGAAAGGGCGGCATCAGAAGCGAAATCGAACGACAGGTACACACACACACACTGCGCCCCTCTGAGCAGTTCACCTGTCTCTCTCACCTAACGACACGGGGCTGCGAAAAGACAGACCGACAAAAAGGGGGAACGCGCTCCTCGGCGCTGAGACTTACCCCACCACTCAGGCCGTCGTGTCGGTCGGGCAGCAATCACATTGCACGGTTCATCTCGACATTCCCCCCCGTGTTATTGCTGAGGTCCTGTCTGTGCGCTCGCCTCACGGACCGAGCACTTCCGTTCCGGCGGTGATGATGATAGCGCTAATGAAATCAAAGGGAAGTAATTAAAACCTCAGGAACGAAAACGTTTACGGTTGTAGTTCATTAAAAAAATACATTTTGACACAGACTTCGTTAGGCATCGTTTTTTCCAGATATGTTTTCTCCCGTCTTCTCTTTCAGTTGATGAAACAAAGCAACAGCAAAACTGCCAAGGGGATGAAATGGCCTTTGCCGATGGATTGTGTCGGGTGTTCAAATGAAACCCGGCCATATAACATTACGGCGATGCTAATTTAAGCCGGTTTTCAATTGAACGTCCGCGACACAGCCCAACTCAGTGAGGATGACGCTTGGTTTTTTAGGGGCTGTATACGAGTCATAGAACCCTTTCCCCCTTGCACACTACACTATGTTATAGTACATGTGGCGGTGTTACAGGGAGTTTTATTTCGTACAGAACGCCAGTTACGCAAGCGAGGTGGTGAAGTACCGGTTAAGAACAACAACAACAAAACTTGTGATGGAGGCTATGCCCGGTTACCCGTGGACAGACAGGAAACTCCCCTGGAGAGACGAAGCGAGGAAAAGATAGCAGGGTTTAGTTTCAAAGTCGAACGTAGGGAGGAGGGGATCTGTTCTTGTAACAGCAACCTACGTCCATAATGCGCACATTCGCATTGAATCCATTTTATTACAGTTCCCTGATAAGTTCCTTGAATAGAAAACGAACAGACAGACAAACAACTCCAGATCATAAGAGAGCGATACTGCTTTCCTTTGTTGTTACCTGTACATCATGCAAATCATAGGAGAGCGATACTGCTTTCCTTTGTTGTTACTTGTACATCATGCGTTCCATAAGAAAGCGATACTGCTTTCCTTTGTTGTTACCTGTTCATCATGCGAATCATAAGAAAGCGATACTGCTTTCCTTTGTTGTTACCTGTACATCATGCGAATCATAGGAGAGCGATACTGCTTTCCTTTGTTGTTTGTTACCTGTACATCATGCGTTCCATAAGAAAGCGATACTGCTTTCCTTTGTTGTTAGTTACCTGTACATCATGCGTTCCATAAGAAAGCGATACTGCTTTCCTTTGTTGTTACCTGTACATCATGCGTTCCATAAGAAAGCGATACTGCTTTCCTTTGTTGTTACCTGTACATCATGCGTTCCATAAGAAAGCGATACTGCTTTCCTTTGTTGTTACCTGTACATCATGCGAAAGCGAAGTGGATTCTGCGATAAAGAAAATACCACATTTTAAGAACGTAATTCCTTCCTCAGGAGCATGACGAATTTTGCGAAGGAGAAGGATTACACAGATGTGTCGATAGGGATTTTCTGTACATAGACGTGACCAGGGCACTGGTTACCTGTTACGAACGTGCCACAGACGGGAAAGGCGGTACCTTTTAAAGTATTTAAACGCCGACTGAACCAGTTATAGTAAACAATGTTGCTAACCGGAGATTTCTATATAAATTTCGTCAGAATTAAGCTGTCTGGATACATCGCCCAGAAAACAAACAGGTAAAGTAGCGAGGTGGGTTATAGACAACGCTCAGGTAGAAATACCGTGTGTTTAATTAACACAATCTGAGCTAAAGTCATAGTAGGCCGACTTTAAATAGAAAAATAATCCGTTAAACACAAACAGTAGATGCTTATTATTATCACCAATACCATGATGCATAAGCAGTTGTAGTAGTAATCGGATTGGTTCCACAATTAATCGCATGTAAAGCCAGTTACGCATAATCAACGTATAAACAAATATTCAGAAGTAAATGCTTCCTCGTCAATAAACACCTGTATTTGTGTGAACGGTAACAATCAAACAGCGGATTATGAATTCTTTGAGAAAAACAGAACTGAGTTTTACTAAGATGGAAATTCGATTTTAATAAAAGGTAAAAAAAAAAAAAAAAAATAATATATATATATATATATATGTGTCTGTGTGTCAGTGAAATAACCTATAATTCATATATAATCAGTTTATTAGTGCATACTGTTACTTGTATAGTAGCATACAACTGTTAGAAAACATATGCATGATAGAAGATGTTTTATTACACACCAGTTTGATACACACCATCTATATTATAAAAATATCCTGTTTCATCTTTATTGTAGAGTTGGCTGACAGTGCATTTATATGGACATGATATTTGCAAATTATATGTATTTTTCAGTTTGCATATAATTACATATATATCTAAAGAACTTGCTTAGTTGTATTATCCGTTATGAGTAAAAACTAGAGGGATTAGTTTCAGGCATATTCCTCCTCATTACTGTCTGAGTACTTGCTTGGTAGGGGACTGAAATGTATGACATCAATGCTGGCTTTTGCATCCAAAGTGGTTGACACGTACAGGTTCTGGCTACTCTAACAAAAGAATCTACAATAGAACCCTTCTGATTATTAGAAGTAGAGGAAACCCACACTGATGAGCTGATGGGCAAGATAATGAAAGAAACCAATCCAAAAACTAGTCACTCTACACACTGCAGGCAGACCTGCACCTACTACCAAGAACTTAGCATGCTATCATTACATTAAGTTATTGTCCCATAGGAGCAAAAGGACACAGCCTTGCATTAAGGCTAAATATGTTATACTTATGTGCTGCAGCATTATCATAAAATATTATTTAGAAACAAAAATAGCACAGTAATATAGTTTTGATGGCTCTCTATCAAGCAGCATTCATTTATCTCTCTTGACATGCTTCTGCTATTTAAATCTCCTTTAAAATTTTCATTCCAACTTCACTATTAATGTTTTTCAAAATGTGTATACACACACACACACAGTAAACATTACACCTATTCCAAATGATGCATTTTACAGGAATCTGCCTTTTTAAATAAAAAAAAAGAACACATCACTACGACTCGACTTTCCACTTTGGCGATTACGTGTATCTCGGATGCAGTGCCTGGCTCAGGAAAACCATCAGCCCACCACTTGTTTGCAGAACTCTAATGTTTGCCCTACACAAATGTTCAATAAATCGTTGCTCTGTACTACTTTGTCATTTTCTTGTACATTTTTTATGGGGTCTCATGCTTCACAGCAGTAATTCATTGGTAAAGCTAGATGTACTCACCTCAAACAGTGAATAGATTAATTTAAATTTAACCAAAAAAATAAATAAAGCAACCTCAATCTATGTCCTTTCCTTTCTTCCATTTTGAATTTGTTTGCATACTTCCTTGTGTTTTGTACTATAGTTTATACTGTATGAGAAGATATCATTGTAGCTACTATATATAGCAACAGCGCTTAATGTATTCTGCTGCTGAGATCTTTTCACTTAGCTTGTGTTTTTCCTCAATTTGCTGCAGGATATTGAAATTTGTCACTACTCAGCCTCATTATGGGCTGGAACAAAGAACTTTGGCCAAACTCAGGAAGATGTTCTGAGCAGAGGTGTATCAAGGGAGGGGGGGCAGTCGCTCCCCCGGGCAGAGGTCTGAAGGGGCGCAAAATTTCCTCTGGCCTATAAATTATAATGTCAATTAATAACTAGCCACCTCTGCCTGTGAAATTTCCACAATAGTTGCAAAAGGTCTTTCAGCAAGCTGAAATCAATTATGACATACTTGAGAACCTCAATGACTCAAGAACGACTAAGTAACTTGGCAATATTAAGTATTGAGAAAGACGTACTCATTACCTTAAAGTTTGATAGTTTAATTGATTCATTTGCAGCAGCAAAAGCATGAAAGGTTCATATATAATGTAACAACAAATACCAGAATGATACCTGTACAAGATCTAGTTAAGTATATGCACAGTTTTGTAAACTAATAAAATTTATTGGTAAACATAAGTAGTATTTTATCAATCTGTTTCGTAATACATGTACACTACAAGTGACTGCATTCTGCATGCTTGAAAGATTACTCTAGCTGTGTGACCTTGAACGATGCTAGATGAAATAAATATCAAAATGGTTTACAATTTAACAAATTATGTAAGTAAACCTGGTAGGCAACACCTCATTAGTTCCAGGTTTATGGTTATGATATTGTGAGATGTTATATTGTGACTTTAAATTAGCTCTTTATAAGGAGGTGATTGTCATTAAGAGGGTAATGAGTCACAAACAAATAATCAAAACATTTCAGAGGTGGGGGGTGCCAAAAGGGTGAGAACCCTTGCTACGCCTCTGGCTCTGAGTACTGGGTTGAGCCAGCTGAGGAAGTATTTGGATGGAGAAGATGAAGCAAGCCCCATGCAATTATTTTCAAGACCTGTTTTATCAAACCACAAACAAGCATCAGATATATAAAATAAACAAAATCTACTTAAAACTACAAATGCCAAATGTAAGTAAAAAATATTTGTTGCTAAAGCTACTAAAAATCCTTAGTTCATAAAGACAATGGGATTATGAATAACCATTTCATCACTTAAGTGGGAAAATCAGTGCGAATATGAAAATACATCTCATAATTAAACATTTCAATACAATGTAGATATCCTTGGTTGTTAGTTTTTTTCTTTTTATTTCTGGCAGTTAACCGAGTTCTAATTAAATTTAGCTTTGAAATCCTTAAAGATTTGATTTGTGTAACGGTTAATAAAACCTGTCATTTTATGGATATCTTCAGGGTTGTTTTTCTTTAAAATACTATGAAAGTTCTTCCTATTTATCCTCTATCCATTGTGGGAAGATAAGAGGTACATGGTCTTAACAACTTCTCCCTGAAGCTACTTTCAGAGGCTCAGGATAGGACTGTCCCATGGGTCACTACCAGAGATTAACAAACCAATAGCTATTTTCTCTACTGCTACCCAGATAAGCGTATTTACATTTGAAGATAAGAACCTTCACATGACACATTAGTGCCCATTTCAAATCTTCCTGAAGCCAATACACAATAGCTGATGAAACAGTAGCATCCAAATTCAGCTGTTGTTTTAGCTCAGTTCAATAATCCAAGAGGCAGGTTAATATACTGCTTTTAATAACATTCACACTTCTTGATTTGCATGAAACTTCTGGCAGTTTTCTGAAAATTCTTAATAAAAATACAATTAGTTTCTCTTTCTGAGATAATTCTCCAATACCCCTAAAAAATCCCAGCAAAGAAAAGGAAAATAAGCTACAAAAGGAAATTATTTTAATGCAGATATTGTAAATAAAAACTAACATTATACAATTTTGTTTGAAAAGAATTAATGTAGTAGTAAATTTTTCATCAATTCTATTTTTATTTCTTATTCTCACCTTTATAGGAAGAAAACTGAAATGGTTATTTCCTCTCTTAACATGGGAGGATTTTCAGCTAAATGAAGAGTCACAGTTCAATGACTCTACTATGGTCTTTGCCCCTCTTCTCATTACCACTGATCAAAAAACTCCACTCCTAGACAACCCAGACAGAGATCTTCTTTCTCAGTGTTCCACAAATGACATAGGTGAGCAGTTTGTACACAGGCTTTTTCTGTACTATGTTACAGAAGTATTTTTCTTAATATTTATGCATGGTTGAACTTGCATTGTATAGGTAAATTCATATAAACAGAGAGCAATGGATAGAATAATTCTTACCCCTTGCTCCAAATAGGGTACATAACAACCCCAACCTATAAAAGAGAGGGTGGCCAATGGATAACCTACCTGATCACTAAGGTTGAAGTCCCAAGTTTGAATCCTGATCAGGAAAACCTGCTGATCCCACATCCAGACTGGATTTTCAGGGTACTTGTAAAGTAATAGTAGTAAGTAGTCTGGTCTTCTCAGATGTTTTCTGGACCCAGGTTATGATACCTAAGTGTGGGTGCAGCCACTATAAACAAACTCACATACCCAGTTGTTTGCATCAGTCATTATTATAATAAAGGAGAATTTGTGTTATTTAATGTTATTTTGCATGTTAAGCTGTATTCTTAAGAAAAAAGCTATTGCATTGTATTTATTCTTAAATTCCATTTTCCACAAGTCATAATTCCTTGTTTATATTACTTTTCTGTCAATTTTTAAAGTCAGTCACGGAGATTTTGAGTGCTGGGAGGAGGTTTACAAATTTAAAGCCTTAATACAGCAGTTTTCTTTCATAGACTCAAATTTTGTAAATCATTTACCAAATATTAATAATTTTTATTACTCCCCTGCTGATCCATTCTAAAATGAAAAAGTTAATCTTAAAAACAACAGAACAAGATGAAAATTAATGCATCTGATTAAGATATCAAACATTGTATTCCAGAGATTTACTGCAGTCATCATCAAACATCACAGTAAAAAAGAATGGACATTTGTTAAAAATGTTTTAAAGAATTCAGATGGTTACTTGAGGTATTTTGTCCACCTCATTATCAGTAATAGAACTTTGCTCTGATTTGGTGACTTTTGCAGTCCCAAGGACTATCCATGGTATGAAAATATTAGTGTTTTCATTTGCAACTGATGCATTTTACAACAGGTTGGTCTAGGACTTCTGATTAACCATTTACCCTACTGACCCACTGGCAGGAAATGCCCCAAAGGTAGCCCTCCTAATACAGTAATAAATAATACAAACAAATTCATCATGACTCAAAATATGACTGCAGTGACAGCCTTTTCTTTGCAATAGAGAAACTGCAGCATATTATCTACTAATCTCATGTACATCTTTGAGTTGTAATATTTGGTGAGCTATTTTTTTGTTGAATATGTAAATGAGAGATTCTATAACATCTTATTGCTAGAAGTAGACAATGCCTCCCATTACTAACTAAAATGATTTTGCATAAGTCTAGGAACATTTAAAACAAAACCCAACCAGATACTATTTCAGCCAGGACATTCAACTGAAACCTTAAAATATAATACGTGTGTGTGTGTGTGTGTGTGTGTATGTACACACAGAATAAGTGTTGGTCAAAAGTATTTATACCACAACTAATGCAATCTTTAATCATTCATTTTGTTTTTGCTTTCAGTATGTACTTATTCGGTCAAATAATATTGCAAAGAGAACCATTTATTTACTTCTTTAATACTCTATGGTTGCATCTCCACAAGAAATTACGATATTAAGGAAGTAGAGAGAATCCATAAATAAATATGAGAGAATCCATAAATAAGTATGCAAACAATTGGCTTTATTAAGTTAAAATTGCATTTTTAAATTGTAAATACAATGAACACCCAGTATTTTGTTTAAAAACATAAGGTGATGGAATAATTTTGGCCACTACTGCACTTGTTTTTTCTCCAATTTTTTTTTTTTATATTTAACTAAGAAAATGTTAAGGGACCAATCCTGTATAGAATATGATGATTTCAGATTAGATGTCAGCATCTACAAGTGTAGCTTACTATTTTCAGGTATCCTGACAGTCTACAGGCAACACCAGCCACAGAGAGACTGGTGGCAAGCAGAGTGCAGGCGTATCTCTACAACCACATGATATCATACGATGGCGGTTGCTACTTTGCTACACTATACGGCCAACTGACAGACACCTCCAAGAGATATGGGGAAATCTGGTTGGGTGAGAGGTGATGATAAAAGATGAGAGAAAAGGAAACCATCATAGTCTAAACAGTCTGACTTAATTATACACTCTCATTCCATAAAGTATGAATGAAGTTTCTTCTGCATGTGATATATTGAAGACAAAGCGAGAACCGAAGGAAAAAAAAGTAGAAGAAATTGTGTAAACATTACTGTAAATAAATAGAAACAAAATATGCTTGCTGAATGAACCTGTCTAAGTTCAAATTTTAAAAAAAAATTCAAAGTAGGTACACTATTGGTAAATTAATTAGAAGATATAAGCCAGACAATGACAGTGTTTATATGCATTGCAATTTTAAGAAAATGTAAAACCACAAAAAAAAAAAAAAAATATGAGATCAACAGTGGTAACAACTTTTATCTTTTATTTATTTTTTTTTAAACTTTACATTTATCTGACAAAAGGATGGGAGAGTTTTTCTCACAGGTAATTGCTAAGAACCTAACCTAATCCCAAAACTGTTAAACCAATTGTACCTATTGTAGATACTTCAGAACCTGCCAATAATAAGCAGGTATCATCAGATGCATAGTGTTGTCTCCATAGCGGCACACAAGTACAAAAGAAACAGCCATTTTTTTTTTTTTTTTTGTATAATTTTTTATTGTATTTAACAATAAAAAATCTAGTTCTGCCATTATCAGTGACTGCGCAGCTGATCTATGTATGATCAGGTTAAAAAAATTGTGCACATTTGTGTATGGACGCATTTCAAATTTAATTTAAAAATAATAAAAGAATTAACAGGAAAAATATTAGCTTTAAATCTAAAACATTTTTCACAGCATATAATAGTTTCTAAAAAAAAAACAAAAAAAAGAAACTTGATACTTTACATCTTTGAAAGTCTGAGCTACTGTTGCAAAACAGAAACTGGCATTAAAAATTCAAATATAAACTACAATTTAAAAAAAGCTTTATGAAAAATTACAAATCATTTAGCTATTTATTCACACTAAAATTGTTTAGATAATTTTTTTTTTCTCCAATTAAGTATGTTGTGTACAGTACTGAATATTGGAAAAATAGAAATTTTTGTAATTTTATAGGTAAACTTCATTTACCACTTCAAACTTTGTTGTAAATATTCTACATCAGCCTTTACATAACAAAATATCTTAGACTTATCCTATCCCCAACAGTTTTTACCCATTGAAATTCAGATAACTCGTGTTTATTTTGTAAGAATGCAAATTTCCCCATTACAAATTAGTGTGAACTTAAATTTCTTATCTTTATACTGCAAAAAGACAGTTCAAGATGTCTTCATTTGAATGACTTAGTTTCAAGCATTTCATCCTTTGAACCTAAAATGCAGTTTATAATGTAAAATTTCTGTACTCTTAAAAAAAAGTAATAATATTTGATCAACTGTTGTTCTTGCACTTTAATGAGGTCACTAGTGTGTATACAATTTTCCAGATGTGTACACGTTATGAGTCATATGTTGCATACAAAAATCATAAAAAGTGTATTCTGTATGTATATTCAACTCCATTGTATTTCTTCTGATTTAAAAAAAGGCAGGTCGTCAACCACATGACATTGCAGGCTCAAGTCCACTTCCTTTGGCAATGACACTTGCAGGATTGGATCAGCACTACCACCTCAACAGTACAGAGTATCACTTGGCTAAGCCAGATGTCCAATCAGACCATCTTGAACTACATACATGTGATCTGTGCATGAACCATTTTTCACCTAGATGCATAATTTTCGCAAACTCAGTACTCGGTAAAAGTTACTGAATGCAACACTGGCTGTGATCAATTGTTGTGGTGCAAACAAACAAGGCAATAGACCACAAACAACACTGTCTTCAGACTGATGATGATTTCAACTGGATTCCTTTTTTACCTGTTGACTCTCACCACATATTGTAATGTATACAAATCAATAAGGGCAGATGCCAGTTAATAAACTCAACATGAGTTGAAACTGTTTTGCATAACATTTTTATGAGGAACATTATGCAATTTTTGGTTTGCTTACAAATCTTTATTTTTTTTACCACTGCCAGTTACAGTTTCTACACGTGCGCTCACATGCATGCATGCACTCACACGTAATGCTTCTAGACTAAGTCTTAGGACAGGTAAGATGTCAAATAATGGAATTAACAAATAAAAATAAATAGATAGATAGAAGGAAAGTTAAGTTAGAAAAATGGCTGTAAAAGCAAACTTCTTTTTAAGTACTGTTAGCAGGCATCCAATATGGTATGAACCTAGTTTGTTTTTTTTTTTTTTTTGCATTGTTTAAATCCATCTAAAAAGTCTCATTAACATGATTTTGGCTGTTTTATTTTTCTATACCTCATGCTATAGGAGCTTATGTCTTGGTATTGGAAGAGCCCTGTTTGTTGAGATGATTTTTTAAAAAAAGGAACAAACTGGAGATTGTACGAAACCATATTTTAAAAAACAAACTTTGCATAGCTCAAGTGAGGAAGAATCTCCGAATCCATAGAAGATACTGATCGGCAAGATGTCTCTGAAAGGGTTCAGATGCATTGATCTCTTCCTGGTTGGCACTGTCAATTTCCTTCTGCACGAATGCCGCAATGGAAGTGCAAAGTTCAGTAGTTTCCAGTCTGGATTTTTTCAAATTTGTGCCCTTAGATGATCCACAAGAAGAAACATTTCCAGCAGAAATCTCTACTGCGCAGTGTAGATCTTTGTTTGGTCTTACAAGAGTGTGGAACACAAATCTCCTAGAAAACAACAACAACAAATTATTATATGATACTTGACAGTACTATGAGGCGGCAACATTATTTAGCTAATAGTTTGTTTTCCAAAAAAAAATTACTCGGATGAGGTCAAATGTTAATTAGGTCAGAGGATGGCTGCACATGTAGCATACTGGCCTACTGTGGCACATGGCAAAGTTCAATCTTCATTGAAGATGGGTTTGGTTTGAACCTCCCATAGCATTGTTTTTTCTCATGTTTCTGTACCATTCTATAGATGTGGGTTTACTCTGGGTCTTTATTTTCCTCCCACAGCTAAATAGAGGTGGTCTAGTAGGGAACATTCTATTTCCTGCTAAAGACAGAAATACCAGGCCTTACGAGGCATAGGAATGACAATGCCTGGTAGTGGTAACCCTAGCACTAGACAAACTTATCAGGTAGATGATAATCATGAACTGGGAATATTAAACATTTTATTTACATAATGAAAATAAAATAAAGCATGATTGTATAGATCTTGAAACAAATTTTTTTCTGCTGATACATGGAGAATTCCCACAGTGTGATGTTACAGAATGTAATTTATTGCTCAGCTGTAGTAGATCTCCACTAAATGCTGAACCCCCCCCTGAAAAACAGGCAGAGAGCTGATGATGCAGATCTTGCACATTGAAACTGCAGTAATATGTACATTTAAAAAGTATAAAGAATTGCACCTTACCCACACATGATCTCTGGTATACAGCTTTCAGAGTGGTTATTTGTATAAAGATTCAATTTCATCAACTGAACTTATTTGAGAAAAAATTAAATGACAGTGTTAATTTCTAACCATATCTAACAATAGAATCACAAAATCTTGGCTTGTTGAATAAATGGAAACCAAAAGAAGTATGTACAACTAAATTTCTTCACAAGTACTACAATAGCAAATATTTATGCAGCAATAAAGTATTCTTGATATCATCTTCATCACAAAGTTAATGTCAAGAAACAACTGCAAAATCAGACTGACTGACATGCCATTTAGATTCCTTAAATGCTATTCAAATAAATACAATCTGCTATCTGTTAATCCTGTCAAAATAAGACAGACTCAACATGATGATTCACTCTATTATTAATGATAGGAATGCCTAGCTTTTAAAATATTTTAAATGTAAAAAATATGGTTATAAAAGTCATTTTATTTATGATAAATGTTAATTTCTTTCACTTTACCCCTCTCCCATCTCCACCAGACTCAGCTTGAGCAGATGTTTGGCGAAGCCATCATGATAAATATACATAAATCTTTCCAAAAGTAAATGCAAATTTTAAACTTGTTTTTTTGTTGTTGTTTTTCTCCCATCATCTCTGTTCCAAAAAAAAAAAAAGAGAGAGAGAGGCATCTGTTAGTTCAAACTTACCTGTGATACCACAATGTTTCATGGCCAGGATAGAAGTGAATGAGTTCTACTATCAGTTTCAGTTCTTTCTGCAGAAGTTCCTCCATGCAGATTTGGAAGCCATTTTGTATGGCATCATATCGTTGTTTTAGTAGTCTGAGAAGAAACTGTCTATAGTAAAATCCACTGTGATCAGAAATATTCTGTACTATCCAAGTTTCTGATGCTGAGAGTTCAGCTAAAACTATCTATTAAAAGAATGAAAAAAAAAAAAGTAAACAGTTAACTAGCTTTGTAAATGTAAGCAAAGTTAAAAAAAAAAAGCAGTAACTTCTGCTTAGTTTGGTCTATTTAGTAAGCAAAAGCAAATCAGCCAGACAAATCACATATGGTAATACAGAATGACCATAGCTTTGTTAAAAAGACAAATGAAACAAGGAAATCAACAGTGACAAGTTGATTTTTACAGATTTACTACAATTCACTCAAGATATTAGAGTAAAGAACAGATGCAAGAAGCACCTAAGGCTAATACACAGCAGTTCTGTGAGAACTTGGAGATATTTTTTTTAAGAATATCATTGAACTTAGGGAAATGTAAGAACCTATCAGTCCTGGTTAAATGTTGCTAACTTAGTACTGTTGGAGAAACAAGATATGAAAGACAAGCTTTGAACTCCATGCTACATCATCATACACTTCCCAAGTTGTGGATCCCCTAGGGATTGTGTACTTACATATTAAGTGGATCAATGTTACATAAGCATCATAAATTACATATTTTACCGAAGTGGTAGACCAAGTTTTACATTAAAAAAAAAAAAAAAACATTTAGAGACTAGCCAAGTAAGGCTATGTGAAACAAACAAAAAAAAATCTTTAAATAGGTTGAGTATAGCATTAGATGGTGTTAAGGTCATTCAGTGTAAACTCAATGATTTTAATGCACAAAAGATCTATTTATACATATTTAACATGTACAGCTGTTTGTTCATCTAAGAAGTAAAATAAACAAGCAGAAAATTACAATAAAAATTCAAAAACCTAATATCATAAAACAGATGTGACCTGTATGCAGGTAATTTATTTATAAAAAAAAAAAAATGTTTGTGAAAGCTAATTCAAAATAGTAGGGGTAAGTCTACATAGACTCTCAATATAATGAGAGAATGCAAACTTCTTCAGAGACCTCAGGCTTCTGGAAGTCATGTCCTACTAATCACATCACCTTAGCTAGTATTTGCATTCAATGGACAGAAAAAATATTAACTATAGTGGTCATTTATATGGAACAAGATTTCAAAATGTTCGTGCACCATCAAGCTTTTTAGATAAATTTAGGTTTAACGAAGGAGTGAATAAAATCCAAAAGAAGCTTATATCTACTGATAATCATAGAAATCTTTTCACAATGCAATGTGCAAAATATGCCCTCTCCAAACAGAAGTGAACATCAACAACAATACTCTGTCTAGTAGAGCAGTTAGTGCTGAGAACTGTGCCTTGTGCTGCATATATAAATATATTGGTATTGACAGCTGGTATCCTTACAGTGCCATAAACTGGTTTCAAACAACTTGTTGGTTGCTAGGCTGTCTGACCAACTAAGTCATTAGAGCAAAAACTGATTTTGTTTTTTTAAAAAAATTATCAAGTAGAAAATGTATAAATAAAAGATACAAAGCTCTGTTAATATGAATCTGATCCATAAGCTTGAAATTAAAAACTTGAGAATTTTGTATATGCTACTCTTTTATTCTTCATCTTTTCTCTACACTTTCAGTGATAACTAAAACTAACTTACTGGTACAGAACACCAATGACAGTGCTTCAGTACCCACATGCGATGATTCCATGCATTGTAGTTGCAAAAGTATCCAGATGCTGCAAGTGTACACACTTGGAATTCAGCCATTATTACATCATTGACACTTCTGTTGGAAGGAACAATTTTGTTGATTTGTTGCTTTTCTCTTTCCTGGTTGCTGGACTCCATAATTTGAATATTAATAGAATCCAGATCAGAATACTGCTGCTGTACACTGCTGGATGTATCTGTTTCTGGCAACTGATGGCTCCAGCTATGTAGACAATACTTCTCAGTGATTTTTTTAAGCAACCATTTTCTGAAATAACAAATAATCTATTATTATATTATTTATTTGAAAAATGTAACTTTTAAAAAGAAAGAATTTAAAATTTGGTTTCAATGATAAAATTACAAGTCACAAATAATTATTTATTTTGTAAATGTATCGAATAAAATATTCTCCCAACACTTCTGGGCTGACATCTTTTTTCCTGCATACCCTTTTAAAATGAAAGTAGCAAAAAAATAATGATATGAGTACCTGCGAAAATGCCATATAGCACTATGCACAACATATGATGCACACACATTTGTTGGTCTTCTTGACAGGAGAGCTACAGTGACATCTGTACATGTTTGAAGAGTACGTAATGTTAAAATTCACATTTATCACACAGAAAACTGTTTAGTTAAAGTCTAAGTTATGTTTATTAAGAGAATTAAGTTCTTTCAATGTAAGTTTCATAAAATTTAGATAGCATTTTTGTTTATACAAACTAAAGTAATATTTTGTTAACTCTCAGTATAATTCCTGTTACTTATATGCATAGCAAAAACCAAAATATACTAATTAACCCCCTTTAATAAATATGCAAACCATCCCTGACAAATTTTTTTTCAAACAACAAAAACAAAAAACTATTAATTAAAAAATAAATGTTACAATATTTTACCTGCAGTATACGGGTTTTAAGCAAAACAAAATAAAGGACAATAGTTAAAAAAACAAACATTTAATCACTAAATATCACAAAGAACAAAAAAAAAAGAGAGAGAGACAGACAGGTAGTGGTGGAAAGTTCTGATGTGATAAAATAATAATAAAACTTTCTTCCCTTCAAAATAATATAACAAAATATAATTACAATATTTTTGATTTAAAAAGTACATACAGACTATTTCTTGATTCATGGTAATCAGAACATTACAATGAAAAACAAACAAACAAAAAAACTATCTCACTGTTATCCGGGTAGAGCCTGCTGAATATCCTAGCAGCGTAACCTTAATTATTAACCAATTTATTAAAAGCAAATACATAAATTCTTTGATGAAAATCTATTGTTTTATGTCATTTTAAGCATTTAAAAGAAATAAATATTTATATCACCCAGATATTCAAAGTTAATTAATTAATAAACCTTTTAAAGCCTATTGGCCATAACTCCTCAAAGATGTGAGCATAATTGATAAGCATACATGCAGTGTATACTACAATATATTTAACACTTGCAAATTGCATGTACACAGGTGTGCATATCTGTACTTGTGATTAGTGAGGAGATTTTTAAAAAAAAATTTATAAAGGGAGAATGGAAGTAATCTGGTACTGGACCTGGCCCAATGTTATCCCCTTATATCGACACCCAGTCATACAGTTAAACAATGCAGAGTTCTCCCATAGAGACAAATGAGAAGAAAATCTATCACAAACATTGGATGACAGACTTTCTAATGTCTTTTGAACTACATTTCTGAGGTTTTATACAATAAACCACATGGGATTTATCTAGTGTTCTTATTTGGTTAAGTCTTTGATAAAGTTTTATCATCCAAAAATTCACATTTGAAAAGATTGGTAGAATAACTCACAACACATCCATCTTAAGATATCTCAAGTTTGAAAAATCCCATAATTCAAGTCACCCATGACATGGTTACACCTCACTAATTTTCTACAAGTATTTGAGATTAATTTGGCAAATTATAAAAAAATTATTTTATTATAATCACTTTTAAGAATGAAATTCCAATTCCGTGGTCTACAAAAAAGATGGGTTAGCACTGTCTTCATTCAAGAAGTTGTTGATTGATCACTGAACTTTTTGGGCAAAATAGCACTGAAGATCAATAATAAACTAAATTCCTTTATTCTGTATTTATTTGTTACTCAAACTCCCTTTTTCATTTTTTATTTACATTCTCGTATATAGTCTCTCATAAACCAGTACTAGCTGGCCTGCTTGGTTATCATGTTAAAGCAAAAATTATATTTCCTCAGGCACTGGAATGTGAACAATCTCAATAGTTTTGTCTCATCTTTGCACAAAGACTTGTAGTGGTCTTGATACAGCAACAAAATTCTCAGTTCACGTGTTCAGT
Source organism: Nautilus pompilius (assembly GCA_018389105.1). Classification (NCBI taxonomy): domain Eukaryota; kingdom Metazoa; phylum Mollusca; class Cephalopoda; order Nautilida; family Nautilidae; genus Nautilus; species Nautilus pompilius. The sequence goes on along the minus strand of JACATO010000345.1, from coordinate 119,447 downwards.
AGACTTCATGTGAATTTTCACTTTTGTTATAGTGACTGATATTTTAGCAACTAATTGATGAAAACATGCTCTACTGAGAATCTGCTTTCATACTTTTTTCCTTGATGTATGGTTTTGGCAAAGACCCCTCTTTCAGCTGTTTTTTCAAGTTACACAAATGTTCTTTGCTATTTTGTTAGTCATAAATGGTAGGAACTACATCAAATTCTCCTCCATTCATTTTAGCAAACTTAAAGTTTCCTCTGGTTGATGCTTTTTGTGCCAACAATGGCATGCAGGTTTGAAGAAAAAAAATGGTAAAAACGTTTTCTTGCACACATTGATGTCAACACTATTTACCTTCAATACATACATAAATGAAAATTAGCACCTTAGGTCTTTAAGAACAGCATAACACTATTTCTTGTATTTCAGAGTAATATTACAAAAAAAAGAGATTATGAGGTCTGTTGAAAAAGTATCCGACTATTTTTTCCCGTGGAGTAATGACATTAGGGAGGCAAAAGTGTGCATAGTGGAGCCACATGCCTTCATGTGCATGCATGATTTTTGGTGGGCTTGCTGGATGGATCAGTCACTGTCAGGCAGCCAGTCTGACTCGTCGCATTTTCATTTCGCCCATGACGGCGGAACGTGTGGAGCAATGATCTTGCATCAAGTTTCGTCAAAAGCTTGGAAATACCCAAGTGAAAACTATTCACAAAATTCAACAGGCTTTTGTTGACAATGCCATGGGTGTTATCCAAATAAAAGAATGGTACAACAGGTCCAAAGATGGCTGCACATTGGTGGAGAGTGACCAGTGTTCCAGGAGGCTGTCAACAAGCTGCAATGCAGTTGTTATTGAGAAAGTTCAGACCTTGATAATGGAGGATCATCGTTTGAAGGTGTGGGAAATTGGTGACGAGGTTGGGATCAGTAAAGATTCTGCACATGCTATTTTAAAAGAGGATTTTGGCTTGTGCAGAGTGGCAGTAAAATTTATGCCCAAGCTGCTTTCTCAGGAACAATAACAATTTCGTCTTGAGGTTGTACAGGACCTGCTGGATACTGCCAACAGGGATCCTGAGTTCCAGAATACCGTGATAACTGGAGATGAGTTGTGGATGTACAGGTATGACCAGGAAACCAAAGCTCAGTCGTCACAGTGGAAACGCCCAACGTTGCCAAGGCTCGGAGCAAAATAAAGGTGATGCTGACTGTTTTCTTCGACTATCGAGGTGTTGTGCATCATGAATACGCACCATAAGGACAAACAGTTACAAAGGAGTACTATCAGGAAGTCCTCCGATGTCTTCGTGATGCAGTTTGGCGCAAGAGACTGGATCTTTGTACCTCACAAAACTGGCAGCTGCATCATTACAACGCCCCAGCTCATTCGTTGCAGCTGATCCAAGGTTTCTTGGCAAAGAAAGGCATTTCGCTCATTCGCCAGTCTCCCTACTCTCCAGACATGGCTCCTTCTGACTTCTGATTGTTCCCAAAAATGAAGATGCCACTGAAAGGCTCCTGCTTTGAGAGCCGAGAAGACATCATGCAGAATGTGACAGTGGAGCTTAGAGCCATTCCAGAAGAAGCATTCCAGACGTACTTCGAACAGTGAAAGAATCGCTGGGCTAAGTGTGTGGAGGCACAAGGGGCCTACTTCAAAGGGGATTAGCAATTGAACCCCACCAAGTACATAATTTTTTTCCCCAGCCTAAGGTCGGATACTTTTTTGACAGACTTTGTATGTTATGTGCAATAAAGTTTTCTGAATGTAGTGAATCTCTCTTCTGGTATATTTTCCACATGTTCACTTAGACTAAATTCTGTTCAATATAAAACCAGAAAAATAAAATACATGAAATTTGAGAAAATTATAGTGCTAACCTACATTTATATTATGAAAGGTACATTGTAAAAGCCTCAATCAAAACACATTTTATAAAATTTTAGGTTGCCTCTACAGAAGAAAAAATCTCTTGACACTCTAAAACATATGTAGATTTTGTCATGAACATAAAGCCAAGCCATAAACCAAACAAAGATTGATAAAAATACATAAAAACTTGCACTATTTCATTACTGTTAGAAAACTGATCCACCATTGAATCCACATCTGTCTGATGGTATATCTTCCACTGGATTCTTCATAAAAAGCTGTAGCAGTTTCTTCACTGAGCATTCTGTTCCAGCAGAAATGTGGCTGTTCGTTAAGTGTTCAAGAGTTTGGTTGTGTACCGTGCACATTCTGCTGGTGAGTGTGTTTCTGGGAATGACCAATGTGTGATCTGTTGGATAGCACTATGCTCATGCATGAAACTAATTTTTTTAACAAAATTGAGGGTTAACCCTTTGTTCCAGGTTTTCTTTTTGTTGTTTGTTTACCATCACTCCTGTTTTGCTCTTTGTTTGAATTTTTTATAGTGGCCTTCTACAAACTGTGCTGGTGGTAACAGCACTACTGCAAAATGAAAGTGATTCTTGCTTTGCTCTCAAAGAGACCTGATTTTTCTTAGTCTTCCAAACCCTGGCTTATCCTTAATATCACAGTTTGTCTCCCTTAGAACACTCAAGTTGAAATGCATTTTTTTCTTCACAACATTCCAGTATTATGCATATTCTTGCTATATTTTTCAATAATTTGCCATTTTTTGGCCTCTAAACAACTTTATTATAATATTTTAATTAAAACTTGAAAAACCTTAATTTTCTAACATATCTTAACTTTGAGAACTACATTTAAAGTGATGTGAACAGGAGAATTCTGCCAACCTCAACAAGCATAGTATAATACTTGCATATGCAATTCACAGTACAGTTGTGAATCTATTTCTCATTATACCATTATGATATTAAGAAAGATGTCTGCCTAAGACCAAAGCTAATTAGGCTAAATTCTGACAAAAGCAATTTTACTAACACTAACTGGATTATGTTATTTAACTTTTGCATAGCTGAAAGTATCTATTTTACCTGTGAGCAAACACTTCAGCACTCTTTGGATGTTTGGTAAGAATTAATGCTCCCAGTTTTAATTCTTCCATTGGTCTCAGCTCACCTGACTGAACAAGCTCTTTTCTGCAAAAGAAACATAAAATAACAAAATTGTATTATCATCATTACCTCCAAAGAAAAATTTTCTTTGTAGGTGCTTTTGCATACATGTGAGCAAAGTTTACTTGACCAGTGTTTGTCATCCATTTGGACTTACATATATTTACTTATGAGATAAAAATTGCATTACTAAGAGGTTTCTGAAGAAATGAACTGTGGCAAATGCACACAAAAACGATAAAACTGCTCAAAATTAAAATTTGAAAAAAGAAAAAAACTATACAAAATTTTGAATTAGTTAATTTACTGCATCTTTACTATTTCTTCTGAATTCTGAATTTCAACTACATCTGTTAGTATGAGAATCTCATTGCAACAGATCTTTACACACCTTATCATGGTGCTATGTCCTTTGAGAAGTGTTTGGAGGTCAAATCCCAGAAATGAGGACTTTTTGTTATAATAGTTTTAGAAAGAATATGATTTTTATGCATACAATAAAAGTTCCTTCCTTCCATAAGTCTAATGAGTTTCTACAAACTGTCAATCACAAACAACAATAAAATGCTAATGGGCTCAGTGTTGCATCCTGGGTTGAAAATAGAACTTGGCGGGTGGCTAAGTCCTCCAAAAATGGCAGCTCGATCAATAAGTGTCACTGGCACTTGTACCAAAATTTAGAACATAAAACCAATGCTAGCCAATTAAAAAAAAAATATTGGTTATTATGGGCAGACAAAATAGTAAACCTCTGTATAATGAGATAAATGTCTTACCAGGTCAGTAATATACTACATTTGCTAAAAGTAGAATTTTAGAAAACTCATGTACATGCACACTTAAGTACATAAACAAACATAGCAAAATTATTTCTAGTCAGAGCTTGAACAGATAACACATTTTTCTCAACACGTCAAAAAATAACAGATATACTTTTTTGAATATTAAAAAAAAAACTGATATTGAGAACTCACCTTATGTTCCAGGCAGTGTAACAGTCTGGATTGATTAGCACAACAGCTTTAGAAAGACTAGAAATTTCAGAGGGCTCTGCAAACACAGAAAATTTTAATTTTCCACATTACCAACCTTTTGCACAGAAATGCTTATTTTTTAAAATGCAATTTTGTTTAATCTAAAATACTTAAAATTTGTCAATGAATAAAGTACAAAGAAATACACAGAAGTTGAAGGCTTTCTGAATCTTCTTCCTATTATGAGGATTTTGATTGTATTCAGGTCTTTGGATTAGGCTTTATCATGGAAAAGACATACATACAGCACTGACCTGATTGATAGCCACCTTTGATTTCAGATACCAAAATCATCTAACTAAATGTCAAACCAGGTATCAGGTCTACAGCACTGATATCTCAGAAAGTGATTTTCTCCGATTTATTTCATTCAAGGGAAGCCAGAGAATTCTGACAGCAATTGCTGAATATTTCTACCAGTCTTCTTGTGTTCTACAGGTGCAAGTGCTGGAATAAACATGCCCTTTTCTTTCCACAGACAGAGCAGCAAGCATCCTTGGTGAATCGTGCATCCATTATTTGCTCACCATGTATAAACTCTAATGATTGGGATATTCCATTTTCATTTAATACAGTATCACATCATCATATTTGGCATACTTAGTTGGTCTTCAAAATCAATGTCACCAACTTCAGTGCTTTTCCTGTGACTAAAGATAAAGCAACACCACTGGCTGCTCCTTGATCATATTCAAGGCCTCTTGGTCACCCATCAGGCAGCAAGACCAACCTGTCCTTAAACTTACTACTGTAGTTATTCTGAGTGGGTTTAAACCACCTCCATATTGTTGCTCACTACTGACTGCAAGATCTTTGACCCTCTCCAGAAGTTCATTGACACACTCATCTCAGAGATGATTAAGGCTATTGATGAAGAAGACAGCCTATAAAAGGAAAAAAAAAAACAACAACCTGGCAGCATTTGAAAACCTGGCTGATCTTGACAACCTAGTTATCTTCAATGACTGTATGCTGGAGAGCCAGAAAACTCCTGTGTGGCTTTTCTCCAAAGGTTTCCAGTGCAATACAGGCATGCTCTAACTCTTCAGAAACAAGATGCCATAGCACAATTTTAACTACAAATCTACCCCACTTTTCAAACTGAAAAAAAGAAACCCTGTGGGAGACAAAAGTATGGGCAAATATCAAGTGAGCAGTCATGCCTATAGAGCAAGCCTGTGATGTTTTGATCACACTCTCAAACTTGGCAGCAGAATTTCCAGTAGTTGGAATTTTGATGGCCTATAAATCAATCTTTACCCTGTTGACCCAACCACCAGTTGTTCACTAATGAAGGATGGCAGTCGAGAGCAGATTTGGGTCCACTCAAAGCTGTAGCTGAATTACCTAAGACCTGGAATGAATTGGTCAAAGTCATCATTCCAAAAATTGAAAGCAGAGATGTGGCCTAAATGGGTTTTCAGGGACTGGATGAAGCAGGCCTATAGTCATAAATAAGAATGTAACTGTGGGTTCCAATACCTCCAATGAGCCAGAGAACTCCTCAGCCATTCTGAGGGCCAGTGTTGACTGAACAAAACAATAGGTAGTAGTTTGCATCCCACTGATTGCATGAAGAGCAAAAAGTTGCTACTTTGAATGAAGGGCACATGCTGGACAATCTCCAGAATGCCTGATTGTCCATGTGCTGCCAGTGCACAAGCAGTAAATATACATCCATTGATCTCCACAACTAAGCAGCAGTATCTTTGATCTGCTCTTTGAGGACAGCAACATCAACAAAGCTTTTGATGTTTAAATAATGAACCAACTAACAGATTTCCTCCAAGAGCAGCTTAGTCTCCTGCAGCAGATCACAGCAAACAATTGTCCACCTGTAGACTGGGTCTTTATGATGTTTCCACACAAAAGCAACATAAGCAGGTTCAAGATGGTCTTCCTTAGCCAATTTGGGCACCCAAAGCCCATGTCCTCAAGCTCATCAGCTTCTGGACCTTCTATAACTGGGTTAACATTCATGTATCTGGAAGCTAGAAAACAACACACCTAGGCACAGCTACATTGGCAAAAACTTTATCATGCTCAGTATTCCACCAGAAGTTTCCTATAAGCTTAAAAATCACTCAACAACAAGATCTACTTGAAAATAAAAGGTGCCAAACACTGGCACTCCTTAAACAGTATGTCCAATGTGTTTCCAGCAATGTAAACACACTAGAAAATTACCAGGTTGGCATCAGCTGGTCACTCCTCAAGTGTTTTAGGATGGGAGACAACTTCAGGCATCCTGATAGTGAGCTGGAATGAGGCCCCCAAAATTATTCAGATCTAGGGTGTCAATGAACTGCTCATCCACTGCATTGCTTGAAGTGGCAGCTATACCATGTCAAGCTAGCAACAAGTCAGCCAAAAAGTACATGCTAATGAATTTTTAAGCCAATGCCACAGTAGGTACAAAATCTGTTATACACTAACAAGCCAGGTCTTCCTGCCCATCCTCTTAAACTAAATTTAATGCCTGTGCATCTGAAAGAGCAGAGAAAAACCAATCAATCAAACTCCAAGGTGAGTTTATGACCAATAGCTGCATCCTCCACCATAAACATTGTCTCCAACTAGTCATGAGGTCTTTCTACAAGACAGCAATGCATGCTTAACTTGCACGTTAATTGACATGCCCTTTCTCTCAGTGCCCAATGCACCATGGACATGGTTACATGTACTGTCACACTGCTGTCTTAGAAAAAGTAAGACAAACGGCCACATCCTTTATCTAAAAACCCTAAGCACCTGTCATTCTGACTGGAAACTAATGGAACAGTTCAAGCTTAATAGTAAAGCAGCCATGACTCAACAGCAAAAAGTAGCTGTCAGTAGTCATCCAGGCCAAAGCCATTCAGATTTTGAGCATAGCAAAGCATCATGCAGTGCAGCAAGATGTAGGCTACAAAAAATGTCAACAACTTGGTCTATGTACAGGGAGTACACCTGTGCCCAATAAAACACCTCTGCAGGATGACCTTGTTAAAGGCATGGAGTGTCACAAGTACCAGCCACAGGACCCAATGCTCAGCAGAACTTGGAGATTTACATCAACAATATCTACTAGTATCCACTTCTCTCTGAGGTCTACCAAATGCAGTTGTCAGTGGCACAACTAGAAATTACAACTCTGGATTTTTTTGTTAGGCAGCAACTGCTGTTTGGAGATGAAAACTTACTACTTCATTGACATTGTCCCAAAAACAGTGTTAGGTTTTGCCAAGATGTCTGCAAGGTACTATATAGTGTAGCAAAAATTGTATCTGCATCAACATGGCACCAACAGAGGCCATCTTCCATGTGACTGGCATTCTTGAGAAGTGACTTTTTCAAAATTCTCTCTGTAGATTCCCATGATCTCTCACTCTCTTAAGTAACATACTAAGAATAGTTGAGCAAAGCAACGTTATAACAGCATACTTCCAGGAAACACAGGTTGATCAGTTGGACAGTTAGAACAACATGACTGATCACTGACTTCACCTGAAAGCTCTCTGTCAAAGCAGGCTTGGAACAATTGTGCCACATGTTTATCACTTTCAAAGGCATAACCAAGTGGCCAACATGAGTTGATCATTTAAGCATTGATAATATTAATCCACTCTTAAAGAGGCACCAGCCACACTGTCTTGAGCACTGACTTTGGCCAGAAAATAAATTGCCACACCTATAATATGCTGCTCGACTATATGTGCAATGACCAAGATGTGAACAGTGGGTTGCAAGACACATAGATTGAGTACAGGACACAAAATCTGGCTATCACTTTGACCTCAGGAAGCAACCACACTGCCCAAAGAGGAGCATTATGGACATTGAGGTCAAGCTTCTCTATTCTTCCTCTTAAATACCAGGCTTATAACATTGTCCATTCATATTGTTTCTTACAGATTCATAGTAGCAAAAGCAAAATGAATGTGATATTTGGAAATTAGAGATAAGTCCATGGCAAAAAAACACATTTACAAGTGTAGTGTAAACCTCAATGACCCTCAGACCACCAAGTTCTACACTGCCATCAATAAGAAGGTGTAAACCTTATGCCTATCTTAGCAAGTTTGCAGACAAGATAAGTACCTGCTTTTGCTCACACAGGCACAGATTAACCACCTTTCCAGCCCTTCCAAACATGGGAGAGCACAGAGTTCAATGAATAAAAAACCCATTTGAGCACATGAGAGAGGTGGTGGTGGTGGTGTTGGATGCAGTCTCTAGATTACTTGCTGCAGCTGCACACACAATAGCAAAAAAGTGGGTCTTGGAACCCTGACCAATGCAGCTAACTCCTTTATTTTGACAGCTATGGCTTACTACCATTAAAAGAAATGGTTTAGTATCCATGCAAAAAAATACCCTAGGACTGCACTTTTAAATTAAACAGCTTCATCACCCAGAAGACTTCTGTCCTGATACATGGCCATCTCTGCTTCAAAATCCTCCATGAACTGAGCTATGAATGGGAGATTTTTTAAAAAACTCTACAGGTGGAAGGTCCAGATATAAGAAAACAATTTAGCCTTATTCAAAAGTACTGCTTGTCTGTGACTTTAGTTCCAGCAGACTGACTTAGCCATTTTGGCCAGGTTTTCAAAGACTTTAGCTTCAGAATTATGCAGTTCCTTTACTTTTTAACATGACAATGCAATTCTTTAGCTATGACATCAATATGTATTTTTCTTGCATAGTACTCCAACAGAATGCTGTTTATGGCATCACCTTCAATTTAAAGCCACATTTTGTTAAAAAATATTTTCTTTGAAAAAATTCAGTCTGATTAATAGATGTTTTAAAATAGGGCTTTGTCATATGGCTATTTTGTTGTTTTTTATTGAAAATTTAACTGTATTCTGAAGGCTTATTATTGGAAATACTGACATTTGCTACGGCTTCAAGGAAGTGAAGTTCTGCTTTAGCCAACTTCCCAATGATAGGGCAGTTCAAGTCATATAGTACATGAATGGAAATGCCTCAACTAGCCCTTGGATTGTTGAAGCCAACCTGAAGACAGAGTGTCTGACTGAGTGGGGATGGCAAGAGAATACAGATCTTCACCCAAGTAGGCAAAGTCTATACAGTCCAAGCACCAGATACCATACCACCACTAAAACAGGTGGCACCCACATCCAACAAACCGTTACCATTTGCAATGCAGCTAGGAAGCACACTCGAAGCACCAAAAGATTGCTGGGGCTGGGTCACTGTTTTCCTCCCCATTGCTATTAACACTCATCCAAATGGCATGATGATTGAGTAAACAGGTCATGAACAAAAAAATTGTTGACTACACTCAAGTCAGATTTCAGCTCATTTATAGTATAAGCCTCAACGTTGTGGTAAAATTCTTATCTATTCAGTCTTTAATCAATATCAAAATGCTGTTAAAAATCAGAGTTAAAGACAAACACATCTTCCATAAAATGGAGAAGCCAACAGCACCACCTGTTTACTAGAATTTACCCACTGTTGGAACAAGACTTGTCATTTAGAAGACTGACAAATTAAAAGTTAAACTCTCCAGATGGAGCAGGACACTGATACCATGCTGGACTGCCAACATAGACCTTGTTGCAGCCAACCTAAGTATAGGCATTTCTGAAGTTGAGTTGCTCTCAACCACCATTGTCGTAGGGCTAGATGTAGCTGCAGTAGTTTTCAGGGTGGTTGGTATTTTGAGTAAATGAGTTTCCTGGTGCCTTACCACTAAGGCATAAAAGGATGATGAGATCAGCATTCTAGAAGTAAAGCTGAACATCTTTGCAAGCCACATTTCTTGGGCCTTTCATGAAAACCAGGTTTTAGCAGATAAATGCCAGGCCATAAAAGCTGAGATACAGACCCAGTCATGTAGGCTGATTCCATGCTGCATTTTACGATACTAGATAAGGCAACAAAAAATAATCTTATCCATTGAGGCTGCAACAAAGCATATGCCTCATTCATAAAAAACTTCCTAAAGATTCATGGTAGAGTGGTTAGTGGTTGCACTTGCCACCTCTTCCCACTCCACTTAAGTCTGTTGGCTCTAAATCAAGCTAAGTATCCAAAACAGAGATGTACCTCTTCACTATATGGCAAAGCTAAATAGTAGTGGGATGTACTAATTTTTTCCAATCAATTTGAGAGTTGCCAAAGTGCACATTTAATGCATATTGAAATTTATCAGATTGCTAAAATACAGCTAGATAGATACTAATCTAGCTTCACTTTACTGCAGATCTAGGGGGTATTATCAGGTAAAGTCAGCGATTTTCAAGTTGGCTAAGTCTACAAAGGTGACACTCGCAAAGCTTGAAGTTTTCTCTGGAGATAGAGCATTTGAATGAAGTGCATCAGGCCAACTTGCTCTTTATGCAATATGACAACACTGATTGACACACCTATGAGTTTTTACTGACTGGGGCTGACATAGCCAGCTGATACAAAGAGGCTGAGTCAATGACCACAAACATAGCACAAGTTGCTGATGCGTTAGCACACATCTACAGAAGCGGCTCTCTGAAATGGCCCAAGCTACTGCAGATTGATCCTGAACACAAGTTTATGGTCATTGTCCTGCAACTGCTGGCCAAGCAAAAAATGTAAGTAAGATAGGTAACCACAAAGTATAGGGTATTGTCAAGTAATTTAACCAAACACTGGCCAAGTGGCTCTTTCTACATCACTATGCCTAGAAGATGCTTATGTATAGCCATGGTTAAATGATGAAGTGACACAGCTTAGAGGCAAGAAATCTTCTGATGTCATCAAATCATGTGATACTGCCAGCATGGGTGGCAATGCCTGCCACAGTCTGCTGACTTTGACAAAATGTGGCTGTTCTCAAATGTGCTTGAATGCTACCTTTATATGCCAGGAGAGCTAAAGAGTGAATGGTTTCAAAAACTAATGAGCTCATTGTGTACTATTTGCTTAGTGGGGCTCAGCATGCTTTCAAGTGTGAGAAGCATTGTTGTTCCTTTTGCTATGTAGCTACCTTCCAGAATGAGTTCTCATCAACTGAGCAGATCATGCTGCCGCTGTATTTTTGTGCCCATAAGCCAGTGTTGTGATGCCATCTGGCATAATACATCTTGTGTTTATGAAACTGAGACTGACCTTGTTGATGTGCAGGCTGTACATACAGTGCCCACTGCTGTGTAGCATGTCCATCCTGCAATGTAACACCTCTCTGTTGAAGAGTGAGTGGTTCCTTGTACTGCTCATGGCAGATTTGCTTCTTGAAAACATAATTCTTCATACCATTGGCCTTGCAAAGCTCCTCCTTGTCTATGTACAGGATGAAAACATTCTGTGCTATGGCCCTATGAATTCTGCAATAGGAGTACCTGCACACTCTTTGTTCATCTTACCAAGAATCTTTTTGTTGGTAGTGCTATTTAGAAGGTGATCTTTGGAGTAGTCGGTCATGTTGTAAATGTCAGCTGTGCATACCATGTCGATGTATACATCCTCTGTTTTGATTCCAAGCAGGAATTGCCCAACTGGAGCTCCTTAATGAAGAGATGCATGGAGAGTAGGGCATCCAAACTTGAGCTTTGAGATGATGTAGGGGTGAACAATATCCAGACTATACTGCTAGAGGCATGTCTTAAGGTCTCAAAAATATTAGCAAGCAGGAGTATATTTGCATATTTTCTCCCCTCCTGCATATGCTCATAGTTGGGCTTGTGCTTTTCTAGAAGGGAGTCTCATCCAAAGCTATGCAGGCAGTGCTCACAGTTTTTCACCATTGATTGGGCCTCCCTTTGTAAAGCAACCAAGTTAGATCCTTAATCAAGGTATAATGCCACTTGCCACATTTTTCAGTAAATGTAAGGTTGATGTGGAAACCTCTGGGCACTCTTTGCTCATGCATGTTTTCTACTTGTTTTTAGTGTTTGGCCTGTAAGCTCCTTTAAAGTTTTCCTTTTCAGAGCATGGCCCTGAATGTAAGCTGAAACTTCATCCTGCACAAGACAGTAACTAACCTCTCTACCTGCTTGTAGTAAATCTTTCTACACATTCCTTCTTGAATTAGGATTACTGGTGATGTACACATTTTTCAATGTCAAATAAAACTGACGACTCAGTACAGGCACTTAAATTCAAGCCTATTTTGCTCTGGCTCCATCTCTCTGTAAATCTGAAAAGAGTTACTGCAAGTTGTGCTAGTTCCTTGCAAGTTTGCAGTGCCAGTGTTTTTTTTTGTGGCTTCACAGCACCTTTGGTGAAAGCTTGCAGCACTGGTGTCAGGCATTTTAGCTAAAGGGCTGCTACCTGCTTGCATAAGTTTCAAGGGTTATGAACACTTGCTGCAACAAATTAGTCTGATCTTGTACAACCTTGTCCATGTGTGTAGACCTCAAATGTTATAACCTACATGAGGCAGGGCAGATCTTTAAATGGAAGTCTGAACCTAACTCAGTTCATTCATGACACATACAAACAGCTCTCTAGCCAATTTCTCCTTATAAAGAAACCATTGTGTGCAGGTAGGGAAAAGCCTGTGCTCTGCCTCACAACTTATCCCACAATTTCTACAAGGGCACAGCTCTCTTTCTCTCTTCTCTTGTTATGAACCATGCAGCAACCTCCTACACAGCTGATCTGGCGGTGTTTGGTCTTCCCAAGGACAAAATGCATCAATTATTTGCAACAAACATTTTGGGTGCACTCAAGTGCAATGTGCAAATATTTCTAACTGGGAAAAATTGTATCACTATCTGATCTGACTCGCCTTATGCCTTAACCACTTAATGGCTGTCTGCAAGAAAAGGGGAATGCAGTCCTTGGTACATGACTCTCTGCTATATAGATCAGGGAAGCAGGTTTGGGTGACCTGAAGGTTTCTTCTGAGAACAGCTGGAGGCTTTAAGGCTTAGTCAGTTTTTCTCTGAAAGAGATTCGGCCAAAATCCCAATTATCTATACTACAAAACACCAAACTACTAAATCAAATTTTTTTAATCATGAAGAAAAAAAAGTCCTTTTCAAACAAACCAGTGCAGTTCAAAGAAAACAGTGATCAGCATAGAAAGAAAATAAAGGGTTAGTTCAGTATAGAAAGATTAGATATTTTTTTTAAGACACTAAATCGAAAATTATTTTAAAATACCTTTATCAGATAAATTTGCAACTAGTTAAACCTTATGATACATTAGTATTGGCTTCTTTTAAGGAGTTCAAACAGGGGAGGGATGTAAATTTTGGATGGGTAGGAAGAAACAACTTCAAGTTTTTAACGTTGGAAAATGAGAACGTTTTTCAGGACAAATTGAGTATTAAACTGCTTCTCCGGTTAAAATAGGTACAAGTAATGATTAAATTAATGCTCTTTTCTGTGTCATAATCATTGTGCGAACGAAAAAAAAAAACAAAATAACTTACCTAGAAACTTAAATTGTGCCTGTCGGCTTCGCCAGCTCATCAGCGTTGTGTACGCATATTGGTAGAGGATTTTAATGCTCCAGAGCTCAACACCTAACTTGTGCTCCGTCAGTATTACAGGGCTTTTATTTTGAGTTGCATGAAAAACTGGTAGAAAATCGTATTCGTCTCTGTCGAACAAACGAAAGAAAACTTTTAAAACAACAACACAACAACAGCAGCAGCAGCGATTCAAGATTTCGCTACGCGGTACTTATTCAAAAAACGATCAGACTCGTCGGTCGCGCCGAAAGACGTTTCTTAAAGAATGTGCTGAACCAACGGGGCACCGCTAAAACAATGCGACGGACTCCAGTTACTCGGTTGCAGTTGTTTCGCCTCTCGCGAGCCGACCGACCGACCGACCGACCGGAGAGAGAGGAGAGAGAGAGGGAGAGCTGTCAATGTCAGCTCTCCAACCCAGTCAGCGAGACAGGCTAAAAAGTCAGCTTCGTGCAAACCGTTTACCCAGCAACCGCCTACCCAACGTAATACCAGCGGTAAAAGTGCTATCTCAGATCTGAAATGTTAAAATTAATACGGCAGCGTACATAAGCGGGTCTCGCCGAAAAGCGGAATTAATATCTGACAAAATGCGTTCTCCTCGTGCATCCATGTTGTTTATTTATATCATGTGACTTACGCAGCGCCATCTAAAAAAAAAAAAAATAAAAAAAATTAAAATTATGTTTGAAATTTAAAACCTTAAATTGATATTTGTAAGTTTGTTTTTTTTTTTACTTTAAGGTTGAGTAAATAATAATAAAATAAAATTTTATTTGCTATTTTATATTTTTTTTTCTTCTCGCGAGATCAGACTTTTTGTTTTGATAATGGCGTCTCCTGGAAGCTTTCGCGACAGTTTGAATAATTTTCCAGATGCTACTGTGGATTCGTGTACGCCGTTTGATGCATCGGGAGAAAGCAGTGAATGTATTCCAAAATGTCATTTTCAAAATCAAGCAGAGTTACCGCCTGCGAACAGTGAGTCAGCTCATATGGCTGCCGCTGGGTATCAGAATCAAGCGTCAGTAGGCAGCCTCAAACACAAACGGTTGGTTTCGCTTGCCGATGCTGAACCTCACCTACCTTCGTCGGAATCTGCTCGTTTTGTTTGCCTGGATAAAAAAGCGGGTTTTCAGACTAAGAGTTCAGACTCTTATAATAACGATAACAGCCAGCAGAAGGAGGACAGTTCAATACCTCAAACACACTCGTTTGCAAATAAACAGTGTTGCTTCCTCAAGAATTCGGTGGATCAAACTCATAGAAATTTGGCGTGGTCAGAGACCAGTAATTCTAATGTAAATCAACAACCAGCCTATTCGCAACAAGAAAGACCACAATCAGAATCGTTCGGCGTCTTACGGCACCAACAACGACTATTTATGGGTTCACGGTCGCAAGAGCAACAGTGGTCAGTGGGCTTGCCTCCACCCCCACCCCCACCACCACCACCACCACAGTGGTCTAGGGATTCAATACAACAGCAACGATGGTCTAGGTTCCCACCACCACCACCACCACCACTACCACCACTACAATGGTGTATGGGTTCACCAGCTCAGCATCAGTGGTCTAGAATCAAGCCCCCGTCAACGCGAGAACAAAGAACTCAGTGTCTATCAGCAGTACAACAACAAAGCCCCGGGTTTATTCCACCACAGCCACAAACTTCTATGAGTTCTCCGGCAACACCACCACTATCTGTATGTGCACCTTTACCACCTCAAAACGTGTCTCCTGCTTTGTCATCACTAGAACAGACACAAAGGCCTTTGTATTCATTACAGCAACAATTGCATTCTTTTTCTCCAAGTTCATGTTATTCATCAGTCGAAGGAAATATGAATAATCATGCATATAAAGTTCTGTGGGATATAGGAAAAACTGTGCATAATCTTGCTGAGCAGCATCAAAAGCCACACAGTCAGTCAAAAAATAAAGATGCTTTTATGTATTCTAATCAGACTTCATCTACGAAAATGGACTCCCCTATCTCTCAAATTCAGTCAGATAATTTTTTATCACCTTACCATGTAAAAGAATCTTTCAAAGATCAGGAATGGTTTAAAAAATTACAGTTATCTGCATCTAGGAACCTCTCAAAGAAACCAGAGTGCTTAATTAGTGTGAGTAGGGTTTTTAGAGTTTTAAAGAATATGCATCTTATGATTTTATGAATGTTTTCAAAGTTTGTTAAATATTAGGTTCTTATAAAAGTTTTGTCGGTTTTTAACTGCAACAATGTGACTTCATATTGTTGCTGAACATGAAGTTTATTAATCAAAGTAAGTTCCTTTACAATTAATACAGTTCTGCCAATGAGTTACAAGCACATTTATACCATTTTTAAAAACTTCTGAATTTTTGGAGTCGATAAACTGTTGGAAGGCAGTTTCAATGGCTGCTGGTTGGAGAAGGATTTCATATGGAGGAAGCTGTTGAGGTGTTTGAAAGGGTGGTAGTCTGGGAGAAAGGTCTGGTGAATAGGTTGGGTGAGGGAGAACTTCGTACCCCAATATGTTCAGTTTCTGAAGAGTCACTTTTGCAACATGAGGATAAACATTGGTGTGGAGGAGGATTGGGCCTCTTCGATTCAGCAATGCTGGCTGTCATTTGGAGAGTTTATGATGAACAATGTTTAATTCACGACAGTACCTTTCAGCTGTGATGGTTTCACCAGGTTCTGTTTCTTATGATAAGCGAAGAGCAGATCTCCAATCGATGATTTTGTTGTTGTTCAACTTGTGAGGCACCCACTTGTCAAGCTTTTCCACCTTTCCGATTGTGTCAAGATGCTGTGAAACAGTGCAGTGCTTACGTCAAGCTCTCCAGCAATTCCTTGCACTTTTTTCTTGGATCAGCTTCAACTGAGGCTTTCAGACAGTTGTCATCACAGCTGGAAGGACGTCCATTATGTTCCTTATCTTCGAGGCTCACACCTGATCGAAACTTTGCAAACCATCGTTGTTCTATGCGCTCATTTGCTGTCTCCTCACCCCATGCTTGCTTAATGTTATGAGTTGCCTCACTCGCTCTGTGGCCTGGTTTGAACTCATGAAGCAAAATGGCATGAAAAACTTTTCTATCCATCACTCAGAACCCTGAAACAAATATCCATTTTATGATTTTTAAAAAGGTAGGTTTTGCACAATGTATGCCAGAGCACAAGCTACAAAACAATATATAACTTATCTACATACACCTTCACAAGCAAGCAAAAAATGAACCCCAAAATAACATCATATAAAAACTGACAAAACTTATGTAACAATCTAATATTTAGCTGCTGAGCTAATCAGCAGAGTATATTTTATTTATAACTGACTTGATTTATGTAAAACAGGTCTTTGAAGCACAGAAAATGATAAGAGAGATGCTGACAACAGGAGGATTGCTTCAGCAGCAGATTAAACACATTAAACATATTGCAGAGACAGCTACTGCTGAGGCTTGGGAAGAAGAAAAAGAGAAAACGGAGCAGTTGCGTGTAAGTAAATAACTAGCTTTTTAGTCTGCCTTAGGACAGTTGCACAATTTCTTAAAGAATTAATGAAAGGGGTGAAGGAAGGAAAAAATAATTTTTTAATAAGTTCTAAATTTGAGGCATTTCTTTAAACAGGTACTAATTGGTGAAAAAATTTTCATATTTAAGGGAGGGATTAAAAATTAACATACAAGTTAATAACAAAATTAAGAAAAACAAAAAAACTGCTTATGAAAGATTAATAACTGGCAAATATATGGGAAACAATTTCATTATACAATAGACTTATAATCATTTGGATATTTCGTGTAAAAGAACTGAACTTTGTTTTTCTTAAACTGATGATTTCTAAGCTTCAAGGATTTGTTAAGAATGTATTTCATTTAACTGCTATTGACTGGTATGGTTGTCACATGAAGAAATTATTTTCCAGTTTCTTTTGATGTTTTGAATTTAAATCACTAAATGTTGCATGCAACCAACTCTCAATATCCTAACAACTATTTAGCCTTTTTAATCCACTAACTTTCTGCCAGCATTGGTATATAACTATTTATTTATTTACTTAATTTTTTTTATTCTTTGAAAGGGAAAGATGGAAAAATTGCGAAAAAAGATTACATCCAAAGATGTCATCAAAGAGCTGGAGAGTAAAATTAATCAGAGGAAGAAAAAAAGGGTGAGTAGAATTTCAAGTTTGTGACATATAAAAGTTTTTTTTTTTTTTTTGCTTAGATTTGTAATGGGTGTTTACATAAGATTTTAGAGCTGTTTTTCTCAGTGCATTTGTTTTTATCACAATACTATATTCTAAATATAAGAATGTTTATCAACCATGCCAGAATCTGGAATAATGAGATTACCATTGAGTATATCTTCTCTTGCAACTTTGCTGATCACATTTTAAAATCTAACAATTTATTATATTTGTCTTCATTTTTAGAATTAAATAAAATTTTTCATATTATTACTTTTCTTCCATAAATTTAATTCATATTGCCGCTATTATGTAGTAGTTTTGTTAAATTTTTTAGTATGTAAAAATTAATTTCTGCCCTTTCAGTATTTAAGTCGTTAATGGTAGTCTTTTATGAAAAGTACATACACACCTGTAAGTTCTATAATTGTTCAAGTTTTGCCTTTTATCTCATAATGTAATATTGTGTATAATTTTCGAAGGGATGAAAACAGAATGACGTTTCTTGTATTCATTAGTTTTAAAGAAAGAACGATTTATGGAGTTTCATATGGGTAAACTTCCTTTAAAATGTTAGTGAGAAAGTTTTATGGCCCATTGAAGTAGTTCTGCAAAATATTGAAATTACAAATTATTGGCCTCATTGAGTTTATCCATTGTTCTAAAATAATTAATTGTATGTTGCCTGTAAAATTCCTGATTCAAAGACTAAAGTAGAAAAAAACATTTTTTCTGTCATTAAATCATGATCATTGCTAAATAAGAGAGAAATCTACTTCTACTTGTGTTTCAAAAGCTGGTAAAATGTAGGCGGTAGAAAGGAAATGTATATGTATATGTTTGTGTGATTTAAAAAATCAAACTTTTATAGATGGATGAAGATTGATATTTTTTCTGTGGAATATGAATAAAGAGTGCTACAGATACAAGAGATTTGCAGTTGACCAGTGGCAATGAAATGTAGGAAGCCTTTATACATTAACAACCAATTTGACTTTCCACTAGATAAATTAAATCGTTTATCTTTTCTGCATCTCTGCAGAAATTGCTAAGTTTTGTTTATATATTTCTTAAAATGTTTATCATCTCAGTTATTGTAGGCAGTATAGCAAAAACGAAAATGGGAAAAGTTGCATGTGTGTGTATGAAACTGGTTATTCACTATATTAGCATCTGTTTGTTTTAATACTGTGTTCCCATTTGATTGGTTACAGTATGAACATGGCTGTTTTACTCATGAATGTTATCAACCAACTACTTGTTTGTACCTCATAGCACCAGAGACGGTGAAAAAATATCCTTTTTAAAATTTTAATAAAAGCAGTATCCTTTTTTATTCCATCACATCTTTCACATGCTGTGTGCCACCGATTTTCAGTAAATAAGAACAACACAAATCCTGAGGACAGTTAAACTATTTAAAAGCTACCAAAAAAGAAAGTCTATGTAAAAAAAATGTTTTCTTTTGAATTAGAAAAAACTGACAGACAGATATGAAATATTTAAGCCTTAAAATAATCAGATAAATATTGACTAAAGTATTATATAATGTACAATAAAAAAATATTTATTTTCATATAATAATTAGTCTAAATATTTGTCCTAGTGTCTGATGCTTTATTGTTATATTTTAAAGTATTGCAGAGAGACACTTAATATTTGTTTTGTGTTTTAACCTCTGTTGCACTCTACTGTTAATGTAGTAGGCCAGGGCTTTGAACACTAACCAGCCAGGGAAGAGTGGGTGTGTGACATTGGAAACTGCCCTGCATAGAAGTGCTCAGTGCACTGACTTTAGCCAACTTAACAAACCTACTGAAAGTCCGTACGAGAAATTTTTAGTGTTAGATGTGGGAGGAAACTTGAGTACTTTGTGAAAATTTGTGACCAGCTATGGGAGGAAGAGCAAGAAGAAAAATTACTAGGGAGGTATGCCAATAGCTGTTTCCGACCAGGATTCTAACTTGGGCCCTTGACCTTAGTAATCCTGTAGTTAGGCCACCAGCCTTCTGTGGTGCCAAATTTCTTTCTTGAGGTAAAGTGTTCCAATGATATATTAATAATATGATGGCTATTCATTTAATTTTGATGGTGTGGTATAAAAAAAGTAGACATGAGATGGTGCCACTACCACAGAGGATATGCAACAGTATATGCTTCATGGAATAGTTATGTATGTGGTTGGTTTAGCTGTTGAGACGTTTTTTTCACTACAGGTTGAACATCTTTGTGTCATTGGTTATTGACTGGATTGATTTCCACCACTACTCTTGCAAAGTGAAAATAGCTTATGGAGATGTCTGTCTGGCAAAAGTAGCAGTGTTGAGGTGAAATAAGCATTTCAACGAAGGGTGTCAATCAATCACAGATGATTCACTGGTATCATCAACTTTAGCAGAGTGAATTGTCTATGCTGAAGAAATGTTTTGTCCAGATTGTAGGATTACTATATATGAAATTGCATCTGCCATGTCTACCTCCAAGGGAGGGTCCATGCCATCCTTTCTAGTCACTTGCACACAGGTGTGTAGAAAGCATTTGATTATTTTGCGGAGAGAGAGTTTTAAAAAATTGTATTTTTACTTTAAAGTCTCCACTTGAAAACAACAGTATTTTTCTTCTTGCAGAAATTACATTTTGTGGAATTATGACCTGGTTATGTCATAAGTATTTTATAAAGTGCATTAATGCATAGACAAAAAGATGAGTAAAAAAAAAAAAATCATCTATTTACATATCCATCACAAGTTTTCTAAGATCCAGTTTGTTTTCTACTTCTTGGTATGATGTTAAAATGAGGAAATGATTGAGTCCCTGTTGTGACATTGTGCAGTCCAAATAAGTTTTTAGTCTTCTCATTTTCCTGAAAGAGCATTCTGGAACACCTGTAGTTGTAGGGGACTGAAAATAAATTTTGTATAGTTGCACAACTTGAGGAATCAACTTTTCTCTTTTTCTCTCTCTCTTTCTGATGACTTGTATGCTTTCATTTATGGTAGATATGTTTGAGCCAAGGAAGATTTTTCAAACTCATGAGTTAAAATTGTAGTTTGAAACTCATCCAAATCATTGCCTGAATGTTCACAAAAAGATTTTAAATAGATTTTGGTACTTTGCCCTGGTGTAAAGAAGATAAGCTTTTCAGTTAATATCAAAATGGGAATAAATTTATTCATTAAATGTGGTGGTTCTATTATATCGATAGCTATGTCAACAGCTTCACAGAAAGAAACTTGTTAATCTTTTGGGTTTAAAAATTTGTGGACTTTTGGTGCTTTGAAAATGGTGAGGAACATTTGATTGGCAAGGCAGCTTTTCAGAATCTTAAAATGTATTATCCCAATTAGAGGCAAAGTCATCTCTCTGACAAAAGAGTTCCTTAACTGCATATTCCACAAATTTCAAACCTTCCCCAGATGACATTCAGATCGGATAGGTATATTGCAAGAATGTGAAAAAATTGAATTATTATAACTCTTCCTAAATGCCCACCACTGCTTTATATTTGACAAGTGTCATCTTACTGCTTTTGTATAGTTTCCAGTACTTCAAGTAGGATCTCCAGGTGTGATTATATTACTTCTAAAGACTGGAATTTAACTGAAATTAGTAGGATACAATCTTTGTATATGCATTTGAGGACATTCAACAGATTTTGCAAGTTTTGAACTGTTATTTTTGCTACTAGATGTTTTGGAAAATTTTGTAGAAAACATGAGTTTCCAAAAATATTGGCTTGAACAGCTAAATTTGGCAATGGACACCTATAACTCTGATTTCCTCTTGTACAAAATGAGCTCAAACTTCTTTTGAATTTTCCTTGAAAATTATTGGCACCATCCTAGCATTGAACCCTACAATTTTAAGTATTACATCCAAAACACAATAAAAAATCTTTGATCACAGTGGTGATGTACCCTTGTTGATTTAATGAATATATTCCAAACACCAATTCTCGTACTTTCAGATCATTTGAGAATTCATATGCATAAGGACATTTGCTCTATTCTGTTAACAGCAACTGTTTCATCAGCAAGAAGAACACAATACTGGGCTGTTCTGACATCTGAAGCAAACTGATAAAAAACTGATTGAGAATTTCATAACTATCAGCTTGAATATCTTATTTTGTATCTGTAGTGAAAGCCAATTGGTTTTTTGTTCCAATTATCCTTTGAGATCAAGATCATCTTTGTACCTCAATCTGAGCAACTGGGGTAGATTTCCAGAGGTTTTGATGTAATCTTGTATTGCAAGACCTTGTTGAGTTAAGCACCACAATAGTGAATATTTTCATGAGCATCTTTAAAAAATTCAGTCTAACTCGTCATCCTCAATGCTCACTATGAATTTGCACCAAAACATTTTAATTCTTTATTAATGATAAATAAATCATTATTATATAATAAATTCAAAATATAGGCTTAAATATTTTGAAGATCATTTAGAATATCAATGTTTATTCTTAGTGAAAGCCATATTGTTTATAGCTAAAACAAGGATAAGATATTTGTATTCCAGAATTTATATACAGCATTTTAAATTCATTATATAGAGATCAGAAGTGATCATAAATATAATTCAATTTAATTAAAATTAAAGATATTTATTAATTTTAATTCTAATGTGGTAATTTAAAAAAAATAAAGGAATATTATTCACTGATATATAAATATGTAAATACATTTAAAGTCTTCTAGAAAAGTTGTATTCCCTTGGTTTTTATCACACTCTCTGGCAATTTTTAATATACAGTAAACCTCAACCAAAATTATGGCAGCTGAAGTATTCCAGAGACTGAAATTAAAATGGAACCAGCAATTTTGGGGTAATAGAGCTAGTTACTGAAAATTTTTTACCCAACGGAACAGTTTTTCACAACTTGTGATGTTTTTCATGACTCGTGCAGTGTAAAAGTGATTCATCTGTAGGTAGAGAGATGCTGTACACCATTGGATGATATAGGACACTATATCATGTTTAATATTTAAATTTGTTTTAAATAATCTCAAATTTGAAATTATCTGATTGATTGATTTATTCATGTACCCATTCTTAAATTCCAAAAATTTAAGGAAATGTACTTAACCTTTTAAATTTGAATTTCTATAAAGCAAAAATATCCTTTAACTGAAAAGGGTACACATCAATTATTTTGGTTAAGAGAAGATGAAGATTCGTTGTATGTTAAAAATATTTCTGTGTATAAGCTTGGACCATAGTTTTTAAACCACTTTAGTCTTGTTTCTAACCTTGAGTTACAACTATGATGCCTAAAAGTTTGAAGAAAATGAGACAATGTATCACTGAAAAATATGAAAAACTGTGGTTTGAATTATTTCGGTATTGGGGGAGAATTATATGCATTGCTCCCTTCCAATTCCATATTTGGGGAGCGGCTGCACCACCACCTTTATCTGTTCCTGTTGTGTATGATGAGGGTTTGCACCCATTGGATACCTGACCATGCTAATTGACAGATAAGCAGTTGAACATATTTAATGATGAGACTTGGCCCAGAGTTCAAACAACAGTTCTGTTTGAAAACACTCACTACTACCCAAGAAATTCTTTATGGCAAGATCAAACAGGAAAGTGGTGGCACTCATTTTAATTGTTGAAGTAAACTTGTCAAATGTTATGGGAAGCCTGGAACTGCTGTCACTGGCACATCTTAGCAATCTGTGAGAAGCAGCTAGAGGTAATCCATAATACTAAGCAGAAGTCTTAGCATACCTTTCCTTTTCCCTGATTTTGCTCTGTGCAACCCTTTGTTGTTCCTGATATTGGAGGCATAACTCATAGGGTGTCAGTTTGCTTATAATGAAGTTCAGCATCATGATGTAATGACTAAACTTTGTGACACCATTTGATGCATGGGTTCATTGCTGGAAGAAGTGTACCTGACTGAAAAAAAGTATTTTGAAAAAAGATGAGTCATCTTACAGACAAGTAGCCTGCTAAGTATTAAACAGCACAGGTCTTAGAATTAAATAAGCAGCCCTCATAGTTAAAAATGTGTATTAGTGTCTTATTCAAGATTTCTGAAAGTACTTCACACTGTAACTTCTATTTTCTTACAAAACTTGGGTACTAATTATATAATTATACAAAATACCTATATATATGAAACAAAAGCAGCTTCATTAATTACTTCAGTATTTTCTATCTGTTGTTAGTTTGATCATTCTCAAAAGAGTTTTATTTGCTGTTGGATGTTTAATTCAGTAAATTACAAAGTTGTAGAAGTTAAAAAAAATTAAGTTTTGTAAATTTAATTGCTTTGAAAAATTATTTAAATAGTTTTAATTTATTATATCAAATAATTTAAGGCAACAATTAAAAGCATTATGTAGTTGTAAAAAAAAAATCTGTGGAACCATTTAAACAATAAAATGTTTGTTATTTTTATTTTTTAAAAAAAATCTCTCCTTGGTGTTAACAGGTTTGCTAATGCCAGAGCTGGGCACTGGTGATCGGTGTATGCAGTCTCATCAAAAGCTCATTGTGTCAAAGTTGAGTCCCTATTTTAAACACCAAAATCATGTTCTCAGTGTATACCACATAGGGCACTCAGCCACACTTTTTATCTATACTTGAAATGTAAATATGTTTGCTAAATCACAGCCATGTCTAGATTTGACAACCTTCACCAATTTTGTGAACAAATATGAAAATATGATAGTTCAACATTCTTATGTGGACCTCAGGTCAATTATTGTAAAGAAATTTGCTTTTAAAAAAATAATAACTAAGTTAGAAATATAATGTGGTGTATTATCTTTTTTAGTGAGTATCTGGAGTATGGATGGCTACATGTACTTAAGTTGGAAACATCTTCAGATTTTACTGAATAATTGTACTCTACTTGGGGAAAAGATATCTCTGAAATGGTTCAAGTAAATGTTATGAAATTTTCAGTATATGTTTAATATGCAGAACTGTGATATAAGTTATAAACTATCCTCAAATTGGATGTAGACTAGATAGGAGTCTTACTGACAATTGGTTAAAACTAGTTAAAAACTGTAGTACTCTTTTGCAAAAATCTCAAGTTTTTCACATCAGCTTGAGAAAAATATTTATTAGTTTACATCACAGATGTACCTTCAATAAACAAAAACAAAGTTTCATTTAAATACAATGAGAGAATATTGAGAAATCTTTGACTTAGTTAACTCCGCTTTTTTCACTTGTCTGCCATTTTGAATGGGAACTAAAGAAGACACTGGTGATTTTCCTTAGTTAACTTTAGTACTTTTCATATGGCAATAGTTTTAATTTTTCTGGTATATTTTGAAAAAAAAAGGTTTGTGAAGATGTTTTCACCTTAAAGCAACAGAATTAAATTGTAAGTTTTTATCCCCCCCCCAACCTTAAGTACTTTAAAAAGCTAACAGATAGAAGCTGCATTATCA
The DNA here is from genome assembly GCA_018389105.1 of Nautilus pompilius. Lineage (NCBI taxonomy): Eukaryota > Metazoa > Mollusca > Cephalopoda > Nautilida > Nautilidae > Nautilus > Nautilus pompilius. Next base: position 94,362 of record JACATO010000345.1, on the reverse strand, counting down.
TAGCTGTGGAAAATAGTTTTATGTCAGAATTCTCCTGCACTCTTGTTGCTGTCTTTTAGAAAGCACTGACATGAAATATAGTAACATGACTGTTTGTGCTCATGGGTGATACATACCAGCAAAATTATAATATAAAGATGAAATGGTTATGGTCCAAATTTAATAATTATTTTCATATCCAACTTTATTTTTAAATTCAAAACAACAATATCAAAAAAAAAAGGCATTTTTTTGCTTTGAAATATGCTACTGAGGGTTTGATTTTCCTTTGGGCTAAAATATTTGCATTGACTTAAATATTCTACTACTGTCTGTTTTATACATTGATGCTTATCTAAACCATGAAAAGTAGGAAAGTTGGCTCATTCTGAACAAACCAACCAAAAAATGCTAGTGTGTTAAGGATTCAGTTTTGTGTATTTAAAGTTGGAAGTAGAAATCTTGAATAATTTGCAGGAAAGGCTGAAGAGGTTAAAAAAGTTACGATATGAAGAAAAACAAGAACTGCTAAACAAGAGACAGCAACTGCATCAGCAGTTAGATGAGTGGCAAGAGTGTATTAAACAGAAGGAGCAAGATGTGAAACGGGTATGTCTGTATATATATATATATTTAAAAATTGCCTTTTAGTATTTTTCCCTTATATTGATGTAGTCACATTTTTACAAAGTTCTATGTTTAAAAAAAAATTTCAAGAGAAAGCATATTAATGTTTTATGGTCTAAAACCAATCACTATAAGCTAGTAGTTTTGTGGTATATCACTTTGACATGCACTGAAATATTTTAGAATTTATAGTTTTTTTTTCTTCAGAAATTTTTATTATTTATTTACAATTACAGTCTATATCACTTTGACATGCACTGAAATATTTTAGAATTTATAGTTTTTTTTTCTTCAGAAATTTTTATCATTTATTTAAAATTACAGTCTCCCTGAAGGTGAGGAATTGTTCAAATTTTTCACTAGTATATTCTTTAGTATTTTACCTATGAGGGGAAACTAGAAAAAATATGTAAAGTACAATAGGAAATTAAATTATCCAAAATACTCTTTGAATATATTGCTGTCATAGTTTTGCAACAGTATTTACTTTAATGAAGTGAGAAATATCTCTATCAGTTTTGGACCCTGATTAACAGGATATTGTTGAAAATAACTGTGCTGCCTGATGAAATTTAGACAAAGGTTTTCAAGTTATTGGTTGATTGTTTACCTGTGTACATTTTAATGTCTAAAATAATGATATTCTTTGCATGATTACTGTAAAATCACAAGCTGCTCTGTAGTCTCAGTTATGATTTTGATAAATAATTTTCAATTCATAAATAAAATGTCAGAGTAGTCCACTAATCTGTATGGTGATGGTTTCAGGACAAAGAAGTGAAGGCTGCTGCAGATGCTACCTTAAGTGAGGTGCGGAAAAAGATAAGTGAGACAGCCAAGATACTGGAACTTATAAAAGCACTGAGCAAACTGCGATATGTGCGCAAGGAGGTAACATCAAAAAAAGGTTAGTATAAAATCATGAAATTATTAGTAGTAGTTAACAGGCATACTGCCATCACACTGATAATGCTGGAGCAACTATATGGAGCAAAGATCTTTTTTTTTTAAAATTATGGTATTTTACTAAAAAAAATCTTCATCCAGACATATCATCAAATTAAGTTTTAAAAAGGAAAGAAACTCCAAAATCCATAATTATTACCAATTTGCAAGAACTTAAGACTTACAAAATCTTTTGCAAAAACTATCAGTTTCACATTTTCTGCATCAAAGGCACCAGTATTTTTACACTCAGTTATAATTATCAGAACTAGGACTCAGAAAAAATTGTATAATCTCCATTTCGCTTGTTTTGTGTTTTGGGTAAGAAGTATGGCTGATGTAAATGATTTAAATGTAAGCAATTCCTAAAAGTTCAGGGTCTGTATGTTGTTTTTACAGGTGTGTATACACCGTTGCACTATGACAAAGAATTTCATGAAAAAGTTAATGACCTTAAGAAAATGTTGACTTGCCAGAAAGAAGTATATGAAGGAGAAGAAAAAACATTAAAGGTGGGTTTATTTTAAAAGTTATAAATGATTAGTGTTACACTATGAAAGTTTCTTGAGCTTAAGTAAAATGACATTTGTTCTTTTGATTACAGTAAAACCTTGATTTAACAGACAGTCTGGTTCTCCCGACAAAAGTCCACGTTGAGCTGTGCAAAACATTTTTTGCTTGGGTGTCTTTTGTGCATGCGGGCATCTGCGGGTATCCATCTCCCACTCTGTTGTCGACTGCATTCTGAGATAGAGTGGCATCTTTATCTTACAAGTTATGCTTTCAATTTCTAAAGTGAACAGAAGTTATTAAACATGGCCTCTAAAGATGGTGGTGTGAAAAGAAAGTGAGTGAATTTGAGTGTTTTGCAAAAACTTGAGTTGATAATGAAGCTTGAGTCTGATGTGTTGGTTCCTGCATGAAGAAACAAACTGTTGGATATTTGTAAGAACAAGGAAAAGCTCAAACAATTTTCATTAAAGTTTGATGTTGATGCTTCAACCAGTGGTTTGTCAGTTGGTGGAAGGAAGCATATTACAATGGCACATGATAAAAACCTTGAGGAAGCTGTGTATAAGTGGTACGTGCAGCAACTTTCTAGCGACATAAATGTTTGTGGTATTGAACATCACTCCACTGCAAATACGCTAGCGAAGCACATGAACATAAAGTTTCAGGCTAGTGATTGTTGGCTTTGGTGTTTCTGTAAATACCATGGTATAGTGAATAAGAAGACATATGGTGAATCTTTAAGAGAAAAAATTTTTATGATCTCAAAGAAAGAATGGCTGATTTTGTTGCAAGTTTACAATGGTGATTAGACTTGCCTTTTTAGACATTGACTCCTTTAAAACATGCAGGCCTATAAACATGTCAATGCCAATGGAATTCATTGTTTGAAACCACCTATTGTTGTTAAATCCTGGTGACCATGTTTTAAAGGACATCTTGAAAGAGTTTCCAATGATTTATTACAACTTGAAGAAAGCATGGTTTACCATGGAAATTTTTAGCGACTGGTTCTTTAACCATTTCATTCCTGAGGTTTGCAGGTACCAGACATTAATGCTAAAGATTTCTCCAAAAAATGTCAAGGCTATTCCCATTCTCGATAATGCACCCGTGCATCCTAACATTGACAAGCTGTGCAGCAGTGATGGCATAATTAGGTGTATGACTCTGCCACCTAATATCACCTCACTTATTCAGCCAATGGATTAGGGAATCATTGTAGCCTGCAGGAGGTTGTATTGCAATAAGTTCCTTGATGAGGTGATTTCGCCAATGGATGGAAGAAGCTGCTGTATGATATTGATCCTGATTTTGACTTTGAGGTCATTGATTACCATCATACGATTCTGAAGGCACAACTGTGGACAATGTTCTGCAATGGTTAGAAGATGATGAAGGCGATGATGGGTACCAAGTTTTGACTGAAGAGGAGATTGCTGGAGGTGTTCTTGCTGGCCCAAGAAGAACTGACAGTCAGCAAACTAAAACTCTCTGTTGTAAGAGACTACCTGGATGGCGTCATCAATTACATTAGCACATCATCACACTTCAAAGTGCAGCCATATTATCAACATTTTCGCATGTTTAGGGAGATTATAATAAGAAAACAAAACCAGCATAGGAGTCAACTGAAGCTTGATTCTTCCTCCAAACCTGCTGCTGCTGCTCCTTCAGTGAAGCTTTCTAACTCCTCAGACTCAGAATAAAAGTTATTAAATATTTATTTAGTGTTTTTATCACTGCTATTAGATATGTACTCTTTAATGGTGCTCAATATGTTATCAGATATGGCCATTATATAAGATTGTATATAGACATTCAGATTTAGCAGACTCCTGGCCGTATTGGTCTGTTAAATTGAGGTTTTACTGTACTGTGAAATATGCAGTTTTGATTTTCACACCAGTGTTTTATTAAAAGTGTGGGAAAATTGGTGGAAAATATTTGATAATAAAATATCTATCTACTCAAATTTTTACCATAATGAATTAATATTCTGTAATATTTGAATGATTATTTCCCAGATAAAATTGTGGAAGAAATATTGAGTAGATGTTTAATTTTCTTCAGAAGGAAGCATCTTAACAGAACTGTGTCCCTGTGACTGTTGATTATAAAACTGTTTCTATTTGAGGTTATGCTTGAAACTGAACAAGAGGAAACCAAGGAAAAAGAACGAGCACATGCAAAAAAACGACAAGCAGAGCTAGAGAAGAAAGAAAGGAAGAAAAGACAAGAATTGCTTTTTGAAACCAGTAAGTTGAACTTTTTTTTCTTTCTCTCTTTATTTATTCTGCTTTTTCATTTTTCAAAAGTTTGTGTATAGGAGCTATGTTTTAATGAAACCTTAAAACCATTCTTAATTTCTCTTTACGTAATACCATGTAATATTATCCTGGTGTTTCATCTGTTTTGCTCACTGGACATTTCTGTTGTTGTTTTCAAATGCTGGATGTTGGTTTTGCTGCTGAACCTCAGTTTATTTTTGTGATACTGTACAACTATTTACTATGTAATAAAAAATATTTCCTTTTGGTGAGATTATGCAGCAGCACACTTGACATGCTTCAAAATTCACAGCTTTCAGCTGCCATGATAATTTTAAACAAATATATTTTTTGATATATTTTTGGATTCAATAGAGATGTGCATGCTGATTAAAAAGTAATATTATTGTTATTGTAAAATCTTATCTATTTAAAAATTTTTTCTCCCATTTAGTCAAATCTAATTAAAACTATGGGTTGGAGTAAACAAAACTACAAAACCAACTGAATTATGCTAACAAAGAAAGATCTTTTGTCAGATTCTCTACCAAAGTGGAATTTAAAAAGAAACTCTAAATATTTTTCTGAAGGTCTTTAATTGAATGTTATGCAATTTAATTTATTGTAAGCCTTGGTGGCCAGGATTAGTTGGTCCACATCCATTTTCAAGTGTCTACACTAAAGAGTTTTTGCGTTTTTTTTTTGATCAGAACCAATTAAAAATAATTTTTAGTCACTTTACAGTATGTTCACTCAGTGGCTTTGTGAAGTCCATCTTCTCTGTGAGTGATTTAAACCATATAAGATGAATATAAAAATGCATGTTGAAACAAGCTTATGGGAACTGCACTCTTGTTTTCAAATGTTTAGCCACTACTCTGTAGAAGGCGATCCACATTGTGGCCTGGCATAAAGTGTTTGTTGTGCACCATAAATTCTTCCCTGATGGATAAACAAAGAACCAAGTGTTTAATATCATGCAATCCACCAACATTGCCCAAACGGGTTCTGTAACACAACAATGCACACTATATAATGTCTGTGTTCCAGTTTATATCATTATTTTTTACAAGCAGATTAAAGAAATTACATTTATCTTAGCAAGCATGCCTTTTGAACTATACATAACATTTCAGTTTGTTGACCACCCACTCATCTTACACTGCATAAGGCAACTTCTTCCTATTTCCAAAACTGGAAAAATTTCACAATAAAAGGAAGGCATTTTGATATTGTGCGAATGATTATTTAAAATATGACAGTGGGCCTGCAAGAAACCCATACTTCCAGCTGTTACTGACTTAAGTGCACCATTCTGGAGGAGAATACTTTGGAGAGAAATCAAGTTTTGAAAAAAATAAACATCATGCAGCAAGTGCTCTTTAGAAGGTACCTGGTGGTTCAGTGGTTATGCTACTGAACTGCCAGAGTTCTAACCCTATCATGGTTTCTTCTAGTTCTACTTTGCCAGCTGACTGCAAAGGTTTCATCTGAGCTCTCTAGTATTTTTAGAAGAGACTTTTGTAAGGTTTGGTAGCAAAAAAGTACTGATGACTTACCATCTAAATCACTATCTTGAAAGGACACTGCTACCCACCAAGTACCATTCTCAGCCCAATATGCATTGCTGAGACGATTCATGCGTCTTTGTCATCTGCAACAGTTCATAACCAGCTTTGCAACTTACAGACAGACGGATCCTTTGCAAGAACAATCTACTGCTTTAGTGTTTGTTTCAAAAGCAAATCTTACTAAAATTAGATGAAAAAATAAAACATCGACCTGAACTGGTAGTTTTATCAAGATGGTACGGTACAAATGCAAACCAGTCTAACCAGGAGTTGAGTTTAGAATTTTTTCTATTAAGTTATGCTAAACATCAGCTGTACTTCCTTATTCTATTGCATTAGCAGTTGAAGAGTAAAATATGACCAGTTATTTTATATTTGTATATAATGTAAAAATAAATTCAGCATAATGATTGAATAGTTTGTAATTACTGTTGTTCTTCATGTTTGTTTCATTGGAATAATGACACCCTCTTATTTAATTTTGCAGCTGAGGTGACACAAGATAACCCTTTGTTTCCTTACAAACAGTATTATTCTCAGGCTGAAGCGAGTCTGGAAGCTTTTCTACAAATAAGGTAAACTAGTACATTTCATTCTATAAAATACACTGGTTTTCAAAAGTTAAGCAACAAAAATATTTCAAAAATGGTTAGTTTTATTCATTATTTATTATCAACCCAAACTTCTCTTCATGTAATACAACTTTTAACAAAGAAATATGCAAATTACAAATAAGTTTTAGGGGCATAAGGAGATCTAAGCAAGACCAAATCAGAAAACTAAAATTCTAACATAATAAACAAAAATGAAATAGAGGTAGTCAGCAGGGCATGTGGTTACCCTTTGTGAAAATACAGGATTTGCACTAACTTTTCATGCTACTTATAACCTTATAAATGAGATTAGTAAGCATTAAAGTCCAATGTCTTATCAGAGGAGGTTAGATTAGTCAAAAACATCTTTCCAGAGCACTTCCAAACATTCTCAGTAGGATTTAGCTCTGGAGAATGTACTGGCCATACCATTTGAGTAATGACTTGGTCTTCAAAATATTTGGAAAGTGTTATATTCATTAAAATTAAATCTGCATTTGGTCTACTGTAGGAATCAGTTAGGGTACTTCCCAGAAAAATGCAAATAATTACATCCACTAAATGAAATTCTTGCCCAGTCCTCCACACTTTACAATCACAGTGATCCCTTTCCATGTTTGTGTGTTCCATGTTCTGTCCAGATGACTATGAAGGCTGAATCCTGACTCTTCAGTGAAGAGAACATGGCTCCAATCGTGTGGTTTCCAAGAATGTGTTCACAACACCAGTTCAATTGCTGCTGTTTATGGTGGCAGGTCAGGGTGATCTCTCTGCAACCATAGGAAGAAGCAAGTTGGGCTGGTGCTGAAGTGCATCTAGGGTTGTGACCCTGAAGTGGTCTTTAGACAACATCTTTATGCACTTGCCAAGAAACTACACTTCTTTTCACAGACAACATTCTGCCAGCCTTTGTCCTACTGATAGTTTTCCATCTTAGAGAATCCAAACAAATACAACTATCTATTTGTAACATTGCCCTTTAAAACGAATATAAAAATTGATATGAACACAAGCCAAATTTTTTCATGTCTTTATAGTAGAGCTAATTTATATGCTTCTACTGGAACAACTTTGATAAGTGTTGATCATTCTGATAAATAAAACCAGCCATTTTGGAAACATTTTTGTTTGTTGCTTAAAGTTTAGCTTTTAGAAACCATTGTATTAATGTATAATATATTATCAATGAATTTTCAAAACAACTGTTCTTCAATAAATCAAAGTTTTATAAAAACATTCAGAAAAGAGAGAACTTACATTTTTAGATAACTAAAGTCTGTATTACATCAGCTATAAGCAACAGAAATGCAAAGATTATCAGGTTTATTTTCTTCATATGTAGACGAATGATGAGTTGTGTAGTGCAGTGGTTATCACATTTCTGTCTTTAGTAGGAAGTCTTTAATATTATCCCTTTGTTTAGTTGAGAGATGAAACCAGACTGGTACAAAGGGTGGCCTCTGATGGAGATTGAACTTTTGTCCTCCAACACAGTAGGCTGATATCTTATACACTTGGTCATCTATTTTGTTCTGAATATGTGAAAAAGTCAGTACAGGGTCAAAGGAGATATCTGGAGGAAAAAGATTTTTTTTAAATTGTCATAATGCTTAAAACAGCCCTAATATAATTATTTTATGTAAGTTCTCAGTAAAAATATTAGGGAACTTGTTTTAGTAAAATATGCTACCCACTATGAAAGTATTAATTTACAAATTTGAGTTATTTCTTGTGGGCTGAGTAGATAACTCAAGAATATGGTGAAGTGGTGAGCTATGTCATTTTAGAATGTTTTCTATTTAAGGGGAAGTTGGGATACTTTCCTTGTTATGGAGACTGTTTCGGGAGCAAGTCGCATACCTGATGACTGGGTGGTACCTGTGGAGCCTTCAAGTGACATCTGGGCCTCAGCATTGAAAAATTGAAGTTAGGGAGCATTGGTAAGATTTTATGATGATGACAATGTCTGTCCTAGCGTTGTATGTTATTTGGCTGGGAAGCCAGAGATAATCTGACTGATTATGAACTTATCTCCTTAAGTACATAACACTACAATAATTTCCTTACCAATGATTAAGTTCTTGAAATAACTTAGTATGGCATATTTTCATTTAGATATAATACAATGCAAACAATCCCCAACAGCACCAAAATTTGACCACATTTTCCTTTGTTAACAAATAGTCAGTATTGAGAGAGGCTAAAAAAAAAATTGATCTAAGTTTATTCTTCATGAAGAGCCTCAAGATATTTCTGCACATGTGGAAGAATTTCCCAGTTATCTGTTGCTATTGCAACAACTGTATGACTGGTGATACAATCAAATCTCAGTAATAAATGGTATCTTGGTAGTAAAAACATTGCACAACAGACAGTTCCTGTGAAATAAAAAAAGAAATTCTGTTATAAGAATGTAACTGTATGCAGAGACTCCCCAACTAACATAAAGAGTTATGTGAGGGTCTCAGAAATGTAAGTCGGATTTCACACCGAAAATAACACATGTAGATTAAAAATACTAACAATTTAGATACAGTAATTAATTTTGCCTTAATTCCTAGTGTTGGCTTGCTTACATGAAGGGACTTGGAGGTTGAAGAGATGGGAGGGGAGGATTTCAAGCTCTTCCATAGGGCTGATGGGCAAGACAAAAGGGGTTGAAGTGGCAGAGATTAAACGCTTCAGTACTGGAGGGTTGGCTCGCTGCTTTTTTTTGTAGCATTATCCTCCTAACTTTACTCAGTCTTTCCTCATTTGGATCCATCTACTCTAGAGCAGCCAGTCCAGAATCAAACTTTCAGAAAAAAAATCTCTTTGTCATAACTTTTTTGACGTCGAGGTAATCCTGCCAACAGTGTCTGTAAAGCTCTTGAAGTCATGGACAAACTGAGGGCAGAGTTTCTTCCAGATACCATTCATTGCCTTGACCTCATCCCACATGATGTGAAGGATATTGTAGAACACCCTCAGCATCTCCTCCTCCTCATCAGTAGCCTTGACAAATATGCAGTAGAGATAGTAGGCCTTAAGTATTGCAGTGATCCCCTGGTCCATCAGCTGCAAATGGAAGTGGTGTTTGCCGTCATGTACACCACCTTGATGTCCAGATGGTAATCATTGAGGGTTAGTTGAGGATGAGCAATATTTCCCTGCAATATTCCTTCAACTCAGGTGGTCCCAGAACCACTCCTCAAAAGTGTGCCTTTTCATCCAAGCACTTGTTGGACTTCAGATGCCCTTGAAGGGCTGCAGATTCTTGGCAAGGTACACTAGCAGAGGTTTTAGCTTGAGATCCCTTGCTGCATTGCCACCTTAAAACCAAGCAGTCTTCTCCTTTGCAATGAAGGTCCATTCTGGCATTTTATTTCCAGAATAATCCTGCCTCATCAAAATTCTTTGGCTGCATCTTCATCAGCACTAGTGCTCTCACCATTAACTTTCATGAGCCTTGTACCAATTAAACCATCCATGACTTGCCACGAAGGAACCCTCAATCACTTTTAAATCTTCATAGAGTCTCTTGGCCTTCAATCCACCAAGTTAGTTTTTCCATTTCCTCAAGCCAAAGCGTTGCTTTGTAATCACTGGCTTTCAGTGGGGTAGATCTTTCACAACTACATTTATTGTCGACACAGCCATCCCCATGGTATCTGCAATGGCAGTTAAACTAAGTTGTTAATAATGTCCACTTTTTCCTCTTCAGTGCACCAGCAGCTTTCATGTTACTTGTACACTTGCTCATGATTGCAACAGCAAAGTTACGCAAAACACACATGCTTATGGATCACTAACACTCGAATGGCAAAGTTACGTGCAAAACGGATGCTTACAGATCACCAACACTCGAGATGCAGTGTGAGAGGGACACAGGGGACGTGTAGTACCCGAATCTGCCTGGACCTTTTTGCTATTTTTCAATGGTCTTTCACGTATTCTCAAATTTAGACTTGCTGTATAGTGAATTGGAAAAAAACACTACAGATTTGGAAGTAAAGAAGATACTGTCTTTGTAGACAGTATGAAGGAATAAAAATATCTACAGCAGTTGGGAGGAGAGGGGATATTTCATTTAATCAAAAAAGTTGAAACTGGATTCTTACTAACCTCTACCAGATCTTGGGTGGCAAATGCATGCAAGTGTACATTGTTTAGAAGAAACCAAACATTCTGAACTTTTTTTTAAACTCTTAGGTTCAATGATAGGCATTTGGTGATATTAAACCAAGTTCATGCTACTCACCATTGAAATCTGTAGTCTTGTAGATAGACAGAGAAGAATTGACAATTTTCTCCAAGTTGTTTTTTCCAAATGGTAGAACTTTAACTGACTCAATACCATGTTGTCTGCAAAATTATGATAAACATGCAATTAAAATTGAGAGTTTGAATTATGCAAAATGCATTTGTGTGGTAATCTGTTGATAATAATGAAAATAGAACCACATTATTAAATAAATGTTTTGCACAGTCAAATGATATCCTGAATATCTAATTATCATTTTACAAAAAGATAACAGGAACTATATTACTTGTTTCCAGTTACATGCTGCCATAGAGCAGAAAATATGGCTTTTCTGTCCACTTCTCCAAAACATTCCCATGGTAATGGTAAAATCAGGTTGTGAAATTCAACTCTTGTGTTTGACAAACTGCAAGTAAATGTCTGTTTATCTTCTGTTGCAAACACAGACCTTTAAAGATAAAAAAAAGAGAGAGAGAGAGAGAGTGCATTAATATAAAATACAATTGATTATAGAGTATGCGGTTTATTTTACTTGTAAGACAAAATACAACAAAATATCATCAACCTGGGCTTTAGATTTCTAAAGCTTAATATGACAATAGGTTTTGAATTTATTCTGCCTTTTTATAAATCAAAAAAAAAATCGTAATCATGATCATAAAATCCTTCTGTCCAGTCATTTATTTGGATTAATCAGAACATCAATAATGTATATAAAATATACAAAATTAGTTCATACCCAGTACCATCACTGCTTGCTTGCTTGCCTGCCTAGTTGTCCCTCAGACATTTTAGAGTATTACTCTCATGGTCCTCCCAAGATACTCATTCAGCCATAGAAAATGTAAAGGTAAGTTCTCCCCTTCTGGCATAGCACATGGTCTCTAGGAATGAGGCACTGAGCAATTATAACCCCTGTGGTGGTGCTATCACTAACAATAATTTATTTACATAAAAATTAATATTGAGAGTAATCCTTTTACTATGCGAACTTCCTTTACTTGGTAAGGAACCTGAATTATGGAAACAAGTATGTTTAACCTGTTAAAGTTTTATACAAATATTTCTGTAAGGACTTACATTACATTCACTATTATCAAATTGAGTGATTGTTATTGAGCATTCCTATAAACCAACACAGCAAGGCTTCCACACAACAAATTAACAAATTATTTGGCAAGGAAAGTGTGAAACCAGAGTTAAAACAATTCATAACATTCTTTGGAGAATGTGTGTCATTGGTACAGCAAGATTTTGCTCTAAATATATCTGGCAGCATTTAGTTGCTTGACATCAACTGTAGCACATTATGTTATGAGTGGCTGTAATCTTCTTGACACTAAGCACTTAATTTTTTTTAAATTTAAAAAGAAAAAATCACCATTATATTTCTACAACTTCTACTAACTTATTGGTTACTTGTTTGTAAAAGGTTTTGATCTGACTATATTTAGTTTCTGACAGATTTCACATTGATGAATATAACAAAACCAAACAATATTAATTATAGTTGTTTTCATATTTTAAACAGTGGTATTCAACAAATGGTCCAGAGTTTGGCATACCTCCCCAGTATAGTTTCTTCTCATTCTTATCCACACAACTAAAAATGAGGAGAGCTCATATTCTAATTAGATTGAATTCTTTGTAAACACTATCTTATGCAAAACTAGTGAAACATTTGCAGTACAGTACCTGGTGGGGAAGATTCCAGGTAATGGCTTCTTTGGTTGGAAGGTTACTTCAAATTCTTTGAAATCTGAAAGAGAAAAAAAAATGTTAACGTTATTTATGTACTGCATAGCCAAAAAACATCAAAGTAACAATTGATAATACCTTAGTTTACAATGTATGGAAATTTCATTGGACATATAAACTATAATCCACTATGCATGTATAAACTGCATGAGAGTTGTATGTCATTAGTCAATAATTATTGGAAAGTAGTAGTAGGATGTTGGTGACTTCAAAAAGTGTATAGTGGCCTCTCCTTCGACACCATGGCTCCACTTATCAACATTTGTAGAAAGTTAGACCCAGGTGACATCTCACGAATACCACCTGAGCACCGTGGCAAGCCAGGTTCTGTAACTTAAAGATGGGACATTATGAAATCGCTATCTATTAGGCCTGAGTTAATAAAACATTTCTATAACTTCTCCTGGCCAGCTGCCATCTTCTCTGGAACAACTATACAGGGTGCTGTATAGACAAAAGGTTACATATACCACAGGATGCTTTGGGGCATCTTATGGAATCTTTGCTGACATGATGTGCTAAAGCTTTTATTTAGCTGGCAGTATTTTGGATGTGTTTTTATACTGTCTTATAAAAAATCTACTCTGTCTAGAATAACTTAGTTAACCTTTGGAGCTACTGTGTTCTCAGGATATTCCCAGTGTTTAAAAAAAACATTTGTAGACAGTATATTGCATTGCTGACAGTAAAACAATGCTAATAAATTTCTCAGATAAATTTAAATGAACAATATCTTTTTTATTATAGTGAACCTATTCTATGCATCAGCTACTGCTTTCCTTGAGTCATTTATCATCTGCCTCATTCTGATTATTTTCGCTCATACTGTAAATGAAATAAACTTACCAGTTTTTGTCATGTAAGCAACATATGTATCTGAAAAGATAAAATATCCAACTCTGAGACAATTTGGATGATGTTACAGTGGAATGAACAGATCTCATTAAAAAGTGTAAAAGTTGGAGTGTTCCCTGCAGTCTAGGATTTCATCCACATATAAACCAAACAGCATATCCTCGTTGATACGCTTTGCCAAAATGTAAATCTATTATTTTTTCATAACTATAATCAATTATATTTTTGCTGCCCAAATCCATGAGAGAGAAAAATGAGATATCTTTTACATAGGGTCAGGTCATATATATTATACTTATTGTTTGAATTCATAGAAGTATAATTGCTTGCTTCTAAACTGTATTATTGGAGTTCCCTGAAGCTATCATTATAAGTTAAATGGTATAGAACAGAAGCTTCATCTCAAGTCTGATAAAGCTTTTTGATGTAGTTCCAAAGTTTTCAGGAGAAAGGTAAAAGCAGCAGCTTGGTTACCTTTTTTTTAACATCAAAAGATGTTTCAGAGGGCGATGTGTATTAGGTTGTAAATTTCACTGGTAGGATGCTTCAGAGTTAGATTTTTTTTTTTGTAACCAAATACTAAAACCAAATCATGGCAGGGATACTACGGTAGATTGATAAAGACTTAAATTTATCTGATTTAACACTTAGGTTGCAAATGGAAAAAGAAAAAATTAGTGATCTAGTAGAGATTTCTCTACCGAGGCAGCCTCACCTTTTCCATTATAACTTATCTCCTGTCAAAGAGGAATGCTCATTCAGAAGTAGAGAGAGAGAGAGAGTGTGTGCCAGTGTTAAATTGTACTTAGTAAACATGAGAATTTTGAGTTCCTCGTCAGTACAGTTAAACCTCATGCCAAGTTTGTCACAATCAAGACTAAAAGCTTTCATTGTCCAGTTTTCCTTATAGACACGTTAAGAAGAGGAAACACGAAGGCATTTAAAATTATTTCTAGTAAAGAATCACTACAAAATACATTTTTAAAAAGTAATTGTGTTGGTGAATTTGTAAATGCTGTACCAAGGCAAATAGTAGCGGTAATGAACATCAGTGATGTGGCATACTAGTCTGGTGATTACTTTCTAGCAAAGGTATTCAGATACACTGTATAAAGATGATCAATTTTCCTGCCTTAGCCTCTCATTTTTTTATGGGATATATGAAATATTAAATCACCATTGGTGTCTTACCTTCCATCTTCAGATAATTATCATCCATTTCAATATGTATAGATATGGCTTGAAGTACATCAAAACAACAGGTAGGGGCCTTAAATATGAAGTGCATATATAAATAATAAAATACTGATCTCTCAAAATTGTAGTATGAAGGGTTCTCCATGATAATAGGAGCATATCAAATTGCTACTATTTGGCAAACTTTGGTACATATAACAGGATTATTTTATGGAGAATTTCAAACTTAAAAATGAGATTGTATACATGATAAAAAAAAAAATAGAGAAACAAATTTGGGTTCAGACTTCCATCTTTATACTCTTGATGCCATCTACTGTTTAACAGCTAAGTCAACGAGAAGTTTATAAGATGCATTTGAAAAAATTTTTGTCAACTTTCTGACAGCATTATTCTAGATCAGTGTTGGCCACAGTATATAATTTCAGGGCTACATGAAGCAATTATGCCATGGGGAAGGGGACACAGTACACGTCTTTGGCCCACACACATTTTCACTCTAGACATACAATTTCCTCTTTTTAGGTATTGTAAGTATTAGCAAATTTTCAAACTAAATGACAGTTAATAATAGACAGGCCCCTGTTTACTTGGCTGGTTTTAATGAATTACTGTGAGTATTGTTGTCACAGTAGTCAATAGCCTTCCTGGACAGCATATTGATCACGGTATATTGATGTTTGGCGGGCCCTGATTACATGTCATGCTAAGTTTTTTGTTTTTATTATTTAGACTAGAGGGGCCACAGTGGTACAAGGGGTTTAAAGTGGGGGGGGGGGATAGGCCAAAAAGTGTTAGAAACCCTGTTCTAGATAAAGAGTTTTCCTGAAGGAAATGCCACCACTTGATCCACACAAACTCACATAACGTACCTACCATAGACAACTGAAACCTGCTTTGCAACGATGACTGGTTTCCCTTTGCCACACATTTCGTATATTCCTTTACTATTCCTGGGGGGAGAAAAAAAAGTGTTACAAGCGTAGCTCTTGCACTAACTTAGCTGTCATTTTTCAGTGTTACAACAACAAAAATCTGCTTGTTGATTTTAAAAAAGATCTTTTTAGAGACTTTATTGGAATAATTATTAAAACAAAAAATTAGGCTGAAGAAAGAAAAGTGTATTTAAGAGAGAATGTAAAAGGGTTGCTTAAAAAAATTAAAGTGAAGTAATAAACTAATTGAAAAAGGCCACATAAATGGAAATATTACTGTAATATTAAAGATAATAATGGTGTTTTTTTTAAACTCTTCAATGTATTAAAGTTATATCTATAACTACAGTAAACTTAACCCGTATCAGTGAGAGATCTGACATCAGTGGGAGTTTTACCTGCTTCAGTATCAGAAAGTGTGCTACAGTTGTTCAGGCTTTCTAAAGGCTTCCATACAGGTTTCATGTTAATTCTGAAAAAAATACATTATTTAAAAATGAAAAGCTGCAAATGATATTTCAATCTCTCACTTTTCTAGCCTTCTTTTTTTTTTATCATATTGGAAATATGCAGATTTATTCATCAGGAATAATAATAATATTCAGCTTATATTAAATATTTGATATACAGGGTGTCCGTAAAGTTACTATACAGTCTTACCAGTTTACGATCACGTCCCAATTGAACCAGCCTGGAATAACTGTCTGGGCAGGAATATCGTCTGATGGAATTGTGGGTCCACAGTTCTTCGACGGAACTGTTACAGGAGAAAGGTACCTGGACAAACTGAGAAATGTCATCGTACCGGCATTGAAACAACGACCAGTAACTTGTAAGACTGTATAGTAACTTTACGGACACCCTGTACTTTAAAAGAAATGCCAAAACCAAGAAAATTTGGCATGCACACAGTGAATTTCTTAATCTAAATATTATAAATTACCCAAGTAAAATTATAAAATAAAAAAATCCTGTTAATATTTAAGCAGCAACAAACATATGAAAATTATTCTAACAGTTGGCATGCGAGCCAGCCTGGGGAGTCCAGAGGTGCAATGGGAAACTCAGAATTTGACTTGATCAGAAACTGTATAAAAATTCTTGTTTAGTGGTTTAATAAGAAGTTATGATCATGCAGATACTTTTATTTTCTCCAGAAACATCCAAGTTATGTAGTTTTGGAAATTTACATTAATCATCATCTGTCAAGTAACTTACGGCAAATGAACACCCTTTAACGCCTTCTTGTCACCAGTAGTTCACCTGTTTTCTTGAATTTGGCCTTTAATGAGTTTATTTTGGACATAGCTTGACTTTTTGAATGATATTTTGCTTCCTCAAAAGATGGGTGAGCTTTTTGAAACTCCAGGCTGCATTCCCCGCTATGGTTCCGTTAGAATCCACAAATATACGCAGCACAGTGGAGGTGTAAGGCTCTTTCAATCCCCTTGTGCTTAATTGCAATGTCACTGCCTGCCATTTTTTTTGTTGAAAAGCATTTGAATTGTTACTCTAGTTTCAGTCTCCAAAGGGATATCTAGTTGACAAGGATACATTTGTAGTAGTTTCTCTCGCATTTTACCAGTTGCTTATATCTAACCCCATTCAAGAACATCTTAACATCGGCTTTGAAATCTTCAATGTATTTCTTACTGTATCCTTTACCCCAGGGCAGCCGACAAGTCCAACCTAGTCCAAAGTTTCCCGAACACATGGCACTTTGAATGCAACTCAATTCCTCAATATCATCTCTATCAGGATTCACATCAACATATTCAACTTAGGTGTTGATGTATCTTAGTGACTGCATATTTCAATGCATAGTGTACTAAATCCTGTTGTTCAGCAACTCCTTTGCAGGTATGCTGATTTACCTGCACAACATAGCCGAACTGCCTCTGACAAATTTGAGCACTGTAATGGGTCTTCCTCCATATCAGAAAATGCTTCCATTGCATCAATATTGATTTGTGCAACTTTAATTTATAGTCATTGATGTACTACCTGGCCACCAAAAATATAGTGAAATTCGTTATCAGTCCAACAAATGCAGTATCAGATACAGCACCTAGCACTTGGTGTATTGTCTACATCAACAATACATCTCATTTTCATCCACATTTTTGCCTTCATCATCATCAGAATCAGGCTCTTCATCATTAGCTCTACCATCATCCACAGTTTCAGCATTGATGCTAATTACTTTGCCTGAACCAATTCCTGAATACTCATAAATACATACTCATTTACTGTCACACTTGACACGGTCCTCATTACATAGAGTCACACACATGAAACATTGTAAAACATGCTCATGTTCCACTTGAAATTGCTCCACTTTATTTTGATTGGAGCAAACCATTTCTGCAACTGAGTTGTTTATACCTCCATTCGAATGTAGAGCTTCAATCAAATCGTATTCAGCGATGATGTTTTTACCCATGTTGCAATACCTTGATACATAGATGCTTCATCGCAGTAGCAAAATGACCATCAAGAGGACCTTTTCCATTCTCTGTATCTGTGTGGATATAAGAAACTAGGTTCAACCCATGATGTTTCACAACCACATTCATAAAACACACTAGCTCTGGCTTTTGATAGCACTTTATTTTGTCTGATTGGAGATAATCTTTTCTAATTCAGGGCAGTCATGCATCACAGTAATTCAAAGTAGGTTAACACTGCCAGCCAATCTTGTTTCGTGTCACCTGACACAATTTGGTCATAATACATGTGATGGTCATCCAAATTTTGCTCGCTCTCATTTGGATTGTATCTCATAGATCACCACTCTGTGCCAAGAATTTTTTGCCGTAGTGATCTGTTTTCACAAAAGTGTGCTGCCTCAAACTTAATCTTGAAATCCATTACCAAGTATGCTTGTTTCCAAGTAAAGGACTAGAATTCTAGCAATATTCTAGTAATAATTGCTCATGCTCTGAGTTGACCCTTGATAAAATCAAATGCTTTGAACAGCAGGTTTCACAATTATGATAGTTGACACTAAACTGTTATCAGTAGTCAATGCATAATCCAATGATGTTGTGCTACAGTTTGACACATGGTTTTCAAACATTGATTTCATAAACACTTCCAATGCATGGACTAACTTCTTCAATTCAACAGCATGAGTGGTTGAAGTGGATGCAATGTGATTTATCATGTCAAAATTATCATAAAAGTCCCGATGCGTAGTCGACAACCTTTTCCACCTTCATATCTTTGAATGTTAGGGCCTAAAGTAATAATTCAATCTGGATATTTGACCAAGTATGCTCTCACTGAGTCTGATAGCCATCTTAAAATTAGCTTCAGAAAATCTATTTCATTACCACCCAATAAGATCTTTTTCATTCCCCAGGATATCATTTGTACATTTGATTCATTCAGTTAAAATTTGACAGCTTTGTTCACTGTCAATTCATCATATCAAATTACGTCTTTTTTCAGCAGCAAGTACATTACCTTCAGCCATGTATTTAAAATGTTGCCTGGAAGTTGCTACATACTCTTCACCAATACCAAATATCTCTTTCGACAATTTCAATGTGAAAGTTTTGCATATTGGAACCAGCAATGGACACTTTTGAATATTCCTTTTGGGCAATGTCTTCATGTTTATTAACAGTTTGTCGTTTTCGTTTGAAGCTCTCTCCAATGGGTTATTATGTTCCCATACTTTTTTTTCAATGAATCAGGATTATGAGGATATATCACCTCACAAATTCTATCAAACACACCACTTACATAGTGGATCATTTGGCTGACTGATTCTTCCCCCAAATCCATCATTAATATGGCCTCCCTTGCTTCTTTGCTGGGCATTCCTCATCCAATGCTGTCACAAAAATTGTTGAATATCTGATACAGTTGGCATCGTTTGCTCCTCCGATTCCTCAGAAGGCTGCTTTGTGCATCCTTTCTTGTGTGCTGTTCAGTCTCTTCATCATCATCAATTTCTCTGTAGATTGGTTCGGATTGACCACATCTTGGCTGTCACCTTCTGATCAGTTGGCACCTACGTGTGCATTTACTGCATTCTAAAAAATTACAGTATTTAGCTCTATGGCAATTGCATGAAATGGCCATTGTATAATGCTTTTATTTTCTTCTTGATTCATGAATGGGTAGATCTGGATTGAAAGGGCAGGTTATTTAGCCTTGGAGACAGCGTGAAGAAGAAAACCCATAGGATTTGGCAGTTTCAGGAACCAATCAAAATTTAGGAAAATATTTTTTTATCTAATCATGTGATTCTGCAAATCTTACCTGTTGAGTTTCACAAAAACTCTCCAGGCTGGCTTGTGCAACCAGTGTTAAATTGTATATTCAAGATTATTTATCAAAAGATTTTAAAGGTAATGCACACTTTACAGAGATCTAGAGAATGAAGTTGGGTATTGGACAACTATTTGGAGTGAGTGATTATTTGAGTAAATACAGTATATATAAAAGAACTAATACTAACCTCTCCCATATTAAATATGGTTTATCTAAAATAGTCATGGTGGCTGGATGTGTTTGCAAACCTGGTGTAAGGGAAAAGAAAGGATTTTAATTTTAAACAAAATGAGAAAATTAATTAGGAAAGAATCTGTCCCTTTGTTTTTATTTTTCTAAGGTTATAAACCCTGCATGCTTTTGTTTGAATAGGTCCATTTTGATTATCTGTTGTTTCCAAATTACACAGTAAGATGGTAAACCATTTTTTTTTCTTGGAAACTTCCATTTTTATTTAAAAACAAATAGTCCTGTAGTTGATGATAAGACAAAAATTCAAGAATTTAGGAGAGATGTAATACACCTTTCCTTAGTGCTTTTAAAAATCTTTTGTTTTCTCTAGAATCTATACTTAGAAGATTTTGAGAAAAAAAGAAGACAATTACAAGAATAATACACGATCTAAAAAAAGAAAGAAAAATATTTACACTTTTATCTCCAGAAAGAAAGAAAGAAAAAAAGCAATATCCAATAAGTGAATTATGCTACTGCTCTTTTCTCATTAATCATCATGCAAGTGTACTCAGAATCCAGCATAACAAATGTCCATTTAAAAAAAAAAATTTTAATTTTAGATGAGGGAAAAAAGTGATGAATATCAATTTTTATCTGTTTACTTTTAGTGGCTGAAAATAATGTGAGTATTAAGTTTATTTCATTTGAAACCTGTTTCAAGGATTTAAAAAAATTTTTTTTACACCTTAATAATAATTACAA
The DNA here is from genome assembly GCA_018389105.1 of Nautilus pompilius. Lineage (NCBI taxonomy): Eukaryota > Metazoa > Mollusca > Cephalopoda > Nautilida > Nautilidae > Nautilus > Nautilus pompilius. The sequence continues at coordinate 73,659 of JACATO010000345.1, read as the reverse complement.
GCAAAATTTTGTTGGGTTTTAAAACTTGATGAATAATAATAATAACAACAACAATAATAATAATAATAATAATAATAATAATAATAAATAATAATAATGAGTAAAACTTGGAATTACCCCTAATGAAGCCATTTTTTACAAACTTGTGTGAATCAAAACAACAAAAAAAGGGAGGGTTAGCTTGGACTATTAACAGAAACTACCCACCTCCAACACATGCATAATAAAGTTACAGAAAAACATGCTTCAAGTCAGGTTTTAGATATACAATGGTAGTCAAAAATATTGTGTCACCCAAAATAATTCTTGATTTTTTGAAAAGTATAATTTACGCTGTCAGGACTAATGCAATGTTGAAACGTGTTCTTTTTTGATTTATGTATTTCTTTTTGTTACAATAACATCCTATAGTCAAAACAAAACTGCAAAAGTGTGTGATGAAGTTTCTTCTTTGAACCTGCCTGTTGCTGTAAGCAAAGAAGGCATCTCTACCAACCAAACAAAATCCCTGGTTTATTGAAGTTTACTTATTATTTTATAGTTTAATTTCTACAAAAAATTACTAAACACAGATTTTTAGCACAGAGAAGGTGGGTGGCAATAAATACCAGAACTTTCGCTTAATTGGCATTAAGCTAAAAATGCATTTATATATTGTGACATACACACACAAATGAATTTTCTGTTTAGTTTAAAACCATGAGGTGGTGAAATAATTTTGGTCACCACTGTATGCATCTTTCCACCTTTTAGTCAAAAATAATAATTTCAAGCATTTCACAACACACTGCATCTTTAAACAACTTTCACAATATCTCTGTGCATTCCTGCACAGCAGTCACGGACGAGCAAATATGTTTTCGATATATTTCACATTCTACAAATAAGAAACAGTCATAAGAAGTCCATTATGACCAAAAAAAAAAATAACAATAAAGGTGAAAACATATTCCATCAACTTTAAAATTTGTGAAAAATCCCTTTTCAAAGCAATCTTACCTTCCTCCTCTGGTGGGAAAGCTTGTGAAGAAGAAAAATGACTGAACATTGTTTATACTTCTATCGTTAAACAGTCAGATATCTAATTCACGCAGGTAGTGTGCATGATAGACCCACCCCACAAAAATATCAGGGTTATTGGCACAGCTGGAAGCTGCCATACTATAACAGTTACATAATACAGTATGTTTATTGTATGTGACAAATATAGTTTTTCCCTGACAGTAAAACTAAACCAAAATTTTTAAAAATATCATTAGTTCTTCAGCTTTACCACATTTTTTTAGATGCGGTAGGAAACCATGCAAAGGAGGCATCCAAACTGAGCCGGACCTCAGCAAGATTCAAACTACCCAGTGCGGTAGTTCACCACCAGATTGTTTTTAGTATTAACATCAAATATTTCCCCATTGAGCCCACTGTATCTAAAAAGCACATGCATAGCAGTGACAAGTTCATTTGGTGTATTTATAAGGTCAGCATGTTTTTAAAAATTTTTCTATTATAAATTTTAAAAAAGGATACAGTAAAGTAGCAAAGGAATGTTAGTCATTGTTGATTAAATGATTCACTGCTGATAACAAAATAATGTGCCATTCCTCTGCATCAATGTACACCACTCACTTATGTGTTAGCATACTGACTCCTTTTTAATGAATATTTATACTAGTTGGACCCCCAAATTGTTAACCTAGAATTGGTAACAAGTTAAAGAGAAGATCCAGGAACCTTATCAGTGGAATATCTTGAACTATTTAAAGCTCTTTGTGGTTGAATGACCGAGGTTTTTAAAATACTTTCTGAGAATAAATTCATATAGAAAGACTGAGTTTGGTAATGGACACACTTCTTGGGCTTTTTTGATCACCACCTGAAAATCTTACCAACATTTCAAAGTTTTCTAGCCTAAAAGTCAATAAAAAAATAGTTTTCAAGTGATGAAAAAAGGTAAGTTCAATACATTAATAGCAACAGATTCCACAAATATATATATAATGGGGACCATAAGGTTAATGAATTGTTTTCTTTTTCAGCAGTCATATAGAATCTTAGTAGGAAAGCCAGAGACTAAGTATTTGCTTCTATAACAATAGATAACCAGCTCAGCTGTGGCGGACTCTGTTCCTCAGTAATTGATGCACAAGTCATTTGAACAGAGGGGAGAAATAAAGTATCGAAATTTTCTATTTAAAATACTCACCTGGAATGTGGATCAGACTGGATAAGTTGTGTTTTCTAATTTTGTAATCAGAACTTCTTAAAATTTCTCTTATCTGAAAAATAGTATTAGAAAACTCGTTAAAATCTGATGCAGAAGACCAGAGGAAAATGCGTACACTCAAAAGTTTCTAGACTTTTAATAACTGTGTAGGTCCTCACCTCAGTCTAATCCAGTACAAATTTCTTTGAAGTGCGAAAAAGGCCAGGTAAACAAGCAAAACAATTTGCTCCAACAATTAAGCCTGATATTTTATTTAAGTTCTCACCAAATGCATAAATAATGCAAGTACCAGACAGACAAAGTCGTACTGGAAAAGTTCTCCATGTTATTGAGCCAAAACCTTTTCTTTATTTTCCCAAAGAATTTAAAGATAATGTGCTATCTACTTAAAAATCTATTAGTATAGTATTTGGTTAAAAAAAAAAAAAAGCTATGTAGGTTTTAAGTACTACTATTATTATTATTCACAAATTACAATATTGAGAAAAGAATTCACTATCGCTGATCTCCAGTCTATGTTCTTATTAATAAATACCTTTGTTCATAATGAGTCTCTTAACATCCAAGTTGTCCTTCACACGAGGATCAACTTTAAACTATCACTAAAACATGCACTATTTTTAATTTATATTTTCAAGTTTGAAAGAAATAAACTCATAAGTCCTCTCATCATTTGTAGAAACACTACATTATCAACAGCAGCAGAATGTACTCTCCCACCCACAGACAAAATCAGGAACAGCAGGTGATCTCCCTATCATTTTAAGTGTGTGTGTGGTATCATTTAAATGTGAGCCGTGTGCTTTTGACAAAAATGATCCTTTTTCTTGATGGTTGATAAGGAACTTGAATGTGGAGCCAAAGCCTTTCCTGACAGGCTGGTTGTGATTTCATTTCCCTTCTCTGTACAATTCTGCCATTATAGCTTGTTTAGATTTCCTGTAAGATAACTTTTACATTTTCAAAAGGTAGACTTTCCTCATTATAAATAGCCCCCTCTTAACTAAGGTTCTGGTACAATTAGGTATCAAAGAATTGTTAATGAATGGAGAAAGCTACTGAGGTGTGTAGTTAAACAGTACTGAACAGCTTAAGATTCACGTTGATGGCTATTTCTCTTCTTCTGGGGGCCCTAACATAAGCCATAATTGCTTAGGGCAGAAAACAACAGCACATGTGGCACCATATGAAACAAATTATTATTTCACACACAGAGTGGTAGAGAAATTTGAACTCTTTCCTGACAGGTAAGTTTCAATTACATTTTTCCCACTCCACAACCCTGCCATCCCAGCTCTGTTGAGTTCAAATCTTCTTACAACTCAGCTAAACGATCGATATTTCTGTCCCCAGGTAATGGCACATTGAGAGATGTTTGCTTTATTTAACCCTGCTCATCTGCACAACTAGTATTATCCAGTTTACCATTCAAAATTTATATAATCAGTCAGGATTTCCACTCTTTATCATCATTTATTCCAAAATAAAGAGTTTGTTTGTCCTACCTTAGAATCTGCTGCCCCTGTCAAAAGTGCATAATAAAACCTGGCCCTGTCGTGTACGTCCACATCAGTGTAGCTGGTCATCAGAAACTTCAACAAAGACCCCAACTCTGAGATTGAAATAAAACACAGTTATATTATTGTAAGAGAAGTAAATATTTAAAATAAACAAAAAAAAATTCAAGTAGAACATTAACCACCCGTTCACACTGAAAGCACGAGAAGAAATAGCCTGAAAAAATTTGTTAATTATTTTGCAATATGTTCATTTTAAAATCAAAGTAACCCTCCCACCTTTGAGCAGGAAATATTTTTTAAAAGAATTTGTACGAGCAGTGTGATGTTGCAGGTGGCATGCCTTCGCACTTCTGGAGTCCAGCAAAAGATCAACAAGCAGATGAGATGGAAATTCACTTTATAGGATAGTGAAAGAACTAGTCCATGCATTAACCAATTCCACATGTCTTTTACTGGTGAGCCAACACGACGGAAGGAATACCTGGATTTGAATCAGTGTTGGGTGTAAAAGGTCAATGAAGTGGACAAGGAACTGTGCAGGCTGTGATTACATCCCATTCCTGGCACAGAATCTGCATTAGGGAGCCCTGAGGGGTTTACACGTACACTTTTGCATGGATTGGTCAAGGATGCCCCAAATGCTAAGTAGGATTAATGTCGGGTGATTGGCCAGACCACAGCAGAGTTGTGATGCCGTGTTTCTATGTTTCTTGGGTGGTGTGATTGGACCAATGTTTACCCTTCCCCCCCCACCCTTTGGACAGAAAACCACTGCTGCAAACAGATGGAAGTCCCTCTTAAAGAATGCTGATGTATCAGTCCAGTGGTTAATATGGAAATCTGGACCTGGGGCCCCCCCCACTGTCTAATGTCTTGCTGCAAGCAGCTGGCATTGGACTGTTGACAGAAGTATCACCTGGAAGGTAGAAGCCCTAATTGATGCTGCCCTCTCCATACCTGTGAGCCACTTCTGTTTAGTTGTGATAGTGAGCTAACCTCATCATTTGTCATTATCTCTGCACTCCTAACTGCTGCTGGCACATTGTATTACTCACCACACATATGCATATAGCCATATCTGTGTGATCATTGGTGGTAGTTCTGAACTATTCTTGCTCTGTATCACTATCCCCCACCACTCACACACACACACTACTAACCCCCTTCGTTTTAACTACAGGCAGAGGCTCTCCTTAGCAATTAAACCCAAGCAAAAGTCATAGTTCCTCATAAGCTGTCAGTGGCTATCCAGTGACTGAAACTGCCCCTGCACTATGACAGATGGACCACCACATTTTGTCATGACTCGTGGGAGGTTAAATGCCTGTACCAGATGGCCACTGTCTTTGATCTGTGAAGACCTGGACTCATCATTACAAAATGACGTGTTCCAAAAGGCAGGGTGATATGGTAGTACCTGCATTGTTCATTGCAGTGAAAGACTGGAATTTTGTTGGGTGAGGAGTGATTTGCATCTTGCTGCTCTTCCTTCGTACTCCATGCTAGGGAGATAATACATGGTCTGGTGGACACCTGCACATATTTCCCTGTGCTATTCTTTGCCGGACACAATGTCCTGTCCATTCTGCTGGTTTTGAGCATCCAGAATGCACACAAACAGTTGTTCTATGCCTTCTTTTTTTGCTGCACAATCGTTCTGTTAACAGGAGAATATCCAGTACTAATGGCTTCTGTTAGCATCCCACTGGCCAACTGTGTCTCTCTTTTCAAAGTTCAGCAGTTTTTCTAATATCAGGAGTAGGCTGCAGTGGTTACCTTGGTGCTGCCTAGGTTCTCTTATTCTAAAGAAAAGACATCCCATCTACATTTCCAATTTAATGATAAAACATCTTTAAATTAGTTATTTGTTGAACAATAGTGGCAGTAACAATGGGGCATTGGTCTGAATTAGCCCTCATTTAATATGGCTGGAAACCAAGCAGATGGGAGTTTGCACCAGTAAATTGTACAACTTAAGTGATTGTTTTATCTAGTAGAGCTAATCCACAGCAGCTGATTTACTGGATCGGCTGGACAGTGGTAGAAACCCAATCCTGCAGCAGTTTTTCCATGTTAAAGCTTTGGGACACACAACAATGTGTCATGACTTTCTGTAGTACTTAAATGCATCTGAATGTGTGACAAGCAAATTCTTTTTTTCCTTCTTAATGGGTGAAAGAAAAATGAGGAGAAATTCTAAATTTTATGCTTTGACTCTTTTCCAACCAGGCAGGATTCAGTTTTATTTTCTATTGCTGCAATAATTTCACTCAGTCAAGTTTAAACTTCCTGTACGGCAATGTTTGCATTATTGAAATTTGTTTTTCCATCAATGTATATATTTTTTCCTATGAATCTCAAGAACTTAAACATGGTTCTATGGTGCATGAAGCTGATTTATATCCACTGACCCACAATGCAATGCAACTAAATCTAATCCTTTAAAATAGCAAAGAAACAATCCTGCTTTTTTGACAGTCATCAACTATGGCAGCTTTTTGTTTCCACAGCATTGCATTGTGAGAATACTTTCTTAATTGTCAGTGTATAGATACTTAGTTTAAATCCCATGCCCTCCTCCACAATGAAAGATTCAAAATTAAGTTAAAGTCTCTATGGGAAGACAGAATAGAAGAGGCAAAAGAAAAGAATAAGACATGCCAATGAATCAAGGATCAAGGAGAAAGGATGGGCGGTGTGGTTTATCCCAGTGAGAGGGCATCAAGGTGGTTATGCCTGAGGAGTTTGTACATGGAGTGGGAAGAACCTAGATAAATTGATGGACAACATGAGGTCCACTATTCTCAGGATCCTGCAAATGATGTTCCAAAACCTGTTGAAGGATAGCACATAGATGAAGAGCCCAGAAACACTTTTAGTGTATTTGAAAGGCAAGTGAAGGAATTAAACTAATCGGTAAAGTTGATATTTTGTTAGATGCCACTTGTGTAACCAGAATGGTCTGTGCCAGTCCCACCAGCTCTCTTAAATAAAAAACAAATGTAAAAAAAAAAAAAATTAATAGTGACACATCCCAAAATGTTTTAAGATTTCCAGTGGCAGATGGACTGCTGGGTGGAGGGCATGTCTGAATCCTGAGTTGGGGCTGGCATCTCTCCCTATAATGGTTTCTTGCTCTTTTTCACCGCTAGTTACCTGGGTTTCCTCCCACATCTAAAAATGTGGAGTTCTAGGAGGGAGTTTTACAACACATCCACATTCATTGAAGACAGCAGCAGTCAGAAACCACCTCGTGTGTTCATCTCTTGGTAAAGCTGTCAGCTGTGGACCTACCTGCCTGTTGGCAAAATGCTGCTGCTGTTATGCTTGTAATTTTGAAACGTAAAACACCTAAATTTTAAGGGTGACCAGTATAGAACAGAGTTTTCAGCTGAAACCATTAAAAGCATACCTGAGAAAATGGAATGCGTGTCATGGTGAAGCAGAAAGTTTCTGCAAACTGCTAACACTATGCTGCCCAATGACCAGAGGTCAGCATCATGGGACGACATTCTCTGAACAAGAGCGTGGAGGAACTTCAAAACTGGCTAAAAGTTTGTTTTTTTTTAAAGAAGAAAAAATGTCATTAAATTTATAGCAGAGCTTGAATTTAAATTAAAAGGATGAACAGAAAGATTAGTTAACAATTCAATTCATCTTCAAGGAGGACCAAAAGACGAGAGCAATAACCTATGGATAAGCCCAAATACTGAAGATTTAACGTTAGATATAATTATTGCATGAAAGAAGAAATGACATTTTCCACATAATTTACAACTAAACCTTACACGGACCATTAACTAATAAAATCCAGATTGTTGTTAATTGTTTTGAGGCACCAAACAGCTGGGACTGACACATGACTGCTCCCTATGGTGGGGCATTAAGCAAGAATTTCCATGGCCACTCACCTTGGTCAAGTGTCCAGGATTGTTAAGCAGGAACAGCACTGTTCTTGATGGCATTGCTTTATGCTTCAGTCCTTACTCAAAACTAGTTTGCCAGTTGATATAATAGCTGCTTTTGGCTTGAACCTTAATGGTAATCATCATTAACTTTGTTTGAAGTTACCATTGGGCTTCCTTAGTTCAAGAATCTACCTGCACCAACCCCTCCCCTGGCGTCCTTCAAGCACATGATCAGAAGCTCCTAGTATTCAGTAGTTTTCTTAAGTGTTTTATTCTATTTTATGATGATAGGATACTTTTGGTTCTTAAAAAAAATCTTTTTTTTTTTTGTGATTTTTCTTGTTTCTTTTTATGCAATAATTTTTTTACATAATAATTTGACAGGAAATCCATATAATATAAAATTAAATCAATCAACAAAAGTACAAAACTTTGACTGTCAGAAAATATTAATTGAAGCTATTAAAAATTTTTTCACTTATTATTTCTATAATTTCACTTTAATTCTGTATGGTTTTGTTTTTTGTTTCTCTAAGAAAGGTAAGGATGGATACCAGTTTAAAATCACAACTTCCAAGGAATTGCCAGTAAAGATGCCAAAATAGTGACTTCACATTTAAGTATTCTCTTACTATCCAAAATAGGTTAAAAGAAAAAAAAGGGGGGATATACCTCAGGGTTAATTCCTTCTTCTATAGCAGTTTTCTTTAAAATCTGCAGGTATCTTCCATGGTTCTTCAGGGCCTCTTCTAATGGTGCTGTGACCACTAGTGTCTGTAATTCCAGCAAAACGTCCAGATAGAGAGAGCTGGGGACAACAGAATGGAGTGACTTTTACTGAGGATCATGGCAAAACCAATAGAGAAGGTGTTGTGGTCTACTATGTAACTGGTGTTAGCTGATCAGAGCTGCCATGTACGTATGGATACAGATAAGCGTTTCTGTCCATTGGAAACTAATCCCTTATGGATGTATTAGAGCACATAAAAGCCATTGTGATTTAATGAGATAAATTTTCTTTTCCAGTGAAACATGCAGAAAACCGCATGTGATCTGCCTGGAAAAATCAGTCTTTACATAGAAACATGTTACCATTTTGATCTGCAATAGTGAAGGAAACTTGAAGTTCCAACATTGAACACAGTGGATGGCAAAGTCCAATTAATGATTTCTCAAATGCAATTAAAAACCCATAAAGGGCCAAGTAAAACAAATATATTTTGTAATATGCAATTTTGAAAGTATCTTATGTATGTTTTTCAGCACAGACTTCAGAAAGTTGTTCACCATCAATGCTTTGGTAGTGAACATCAGCTTTCTGACACATTAGCACAAGAAAAACGAACTCTGAAGCTCTCTGCAGACAGTTTATATCAGGCTTCTTTCCAGACAGAGCTGTTGTATTTTGTTTTGTTGTTTGTGGCTGTTTGCTTGATAATAACTGAATGCACACTCATAATATTCTATTGTTTAAAAAAAAAACTTTACTTTTTCTTTTTATACTGTGTTTACTGCCATTCTGTTTTTTTTTTTATTTCTCTTGAAATGTAATACAAGTTTCATAAAGTAAACCTCACCTGTCAGGTGTTAGCTCTTTCACACAGTTGAGGAAGCAAATTGTAGGAGGTACAAATTTGGGAAACTGCCTGACCATCTGCAATAATACTCTGCAATATATGAGGAAAATCGAAATATAACAAAGAAATCAATCAGATTGATGCATCGCCTCTCTACTTGCAAGCAATGCTAAATATTTTAAGGTTTTTAATCTTACCAGAAACCAAGTTTTACTTAACTAGAAATTTCCTGTTGATTTGTTTGTAGAATGTTGTTTTTTTTTTAATCTTTTAAACTTTAATATGTACAGAAATTATCTCCACTTCCCTAATGTGCACTGGTATCCCCCATACAAAAAAAATGTGAAAACAAAATTTGTTCTTACTTTAATAAACAGGTTATTTTTTTAAAAAAAATCAAACAGCTTTTAATAGCAGATGGTTTTTCTGTAAAATTTATTAACAAAGTAGTACCTGCTGTGGCTAAGAAAATTACCAATTCAGTGAGATTTACTGTTTTTTTAAACGCGTTTATTTCATGGTACCAGTTTTAGGTAGTCAAACTGACTTGTGATTCATTTCCCCAAATCTCATTTAGTGTTTCTTTTGCACATAAAGCTAAATTGGGGGCATCTCTTCTCATTTAAGTTAGAATCTCCATTTCAGAAAGATCTTGTGAAAGTGGCAGCATGCAGTGCACTTTCCAAAAAGTTGAGTCATTCCATGTGTGACACCTACAGACAGCAGAAGCTCAGAGTGGTCATATAGAAGAAAGAAAAAAAGAAAAAAAAGGTGGGGGGATGGACTGACCTTAGATTGGCCAATTTACCTGATCAAAGTCATGGTCACATATGTAAATCATGGACAAATCACTTTTACAGGAAGGAATCTGTATCAAACATCAGAACTACAGTTCTGAGGGCATTCTGAATATATACATATATACATATATCAATGGGGTTGACATCTCTTTTGTCTGGGCATGAAGATTCTACTTTGCTTAACCACAGCATTAAATGAACATTAATTTAGATTAGATTTTTAAAAAAGGGATTTTGAGGAGTATTGAGCTGACTTCCAAATGTAATTAAATAAATAATTTTTTTTTTTTTTTTTTTTTTTTTTTTGCCGAATAAATTTTGAATAAGTGCTCTGGTTATATATTTTTTTAGACTGGGTTCTCTGCTCCTTTCTTGCCACTAAATTGCCTTTCTGCTTTTCTTTCATTGATTAATGGCTTTAATTTTGTTTGGAAGTTTCACACTTTGTTTCATTTACCACCGTCTTCATTTGTTTCTATATTTTACATGCGCCATACATTTCAAATCTTGTCCGTTTGATGTAAATCGCAATCCACAAAACAAGTGTACTAGACGGTTCTAGCTGGAGCCACATTCTCAAACAGCAGCCCAATAGATTTTAGGAACCAAACAAAAGCAAAAAATAGTAGCAATGGCATAAAATCAGTGCAAGGTGTACGTTTGAATTTCCCTGGTCAGCGATGTATTGTGATGTTGTCGATAGAAGTAAAACAGGGCTCTGTAATAGGTAACAGTAGTTTGGTTGCAGTCACTGCTCTGAGCCAGTTTCTGGAGCAAACTGAGGCTACCAAGAAGAACTTGTCCCAATGATTCTGAAAGAAGAAACAAAACAGTTAACACCCCCAAAAAAATCACATGTAGTAATAATACCAGAAAATTGCCTTAATAACCAATCATTAAAAACTAAAACATTGATGTATTCATAATTAAATTGAAATATTTTTGCTAATTATCATAAGGCCTAAAGTCTTTTGAAAAGAGGGGCTAAAAGTGGATTACATTTTATTTTATTATCTTTTTTAAGTAAAATTCTTTTTCATTAAAAGTCTAGAAATTTTCCACATTCTTGACCATTTCAAATTTGTGCAAATGGCATGAAAAATGCATTTTTGGTTTGATATTTGATCAATATTTCTCTTTAAATAAATAAAGTAAACATTTAAATTAAATATGCAAAAATGCACTAAATGTAGAGAGAGAGAGAAGTTAAGAATCCTGATGAATGTAGTTGGTCTTCAGCACAGTGTGTGATACATCATGTCTGCAGTAAATCTCATTTTACTCCCTTGTGAGAGGTCTAATCCAGAGGGCACTCTGAGAGAAAATCTCTGGTTATAACCTAAGCATGAGCAGAAAGATAGAAGCTAATAACAGTGCTTCAGAAAGTTCCCTGAAGCAATGCAAAGAGGAAGAATCTTACAGAACTGATATGGAGTAAATTTTGTGATAACTAAAACAGGAATGGAAAGAGGAATTTTTTTTGCATATTTTTAAAAAGATGCTCTGATAATAGGAATTAGAACAAGAACTTACCATAGCAACTCTAGCTATCAATTTTTTTCTGGAGATATCAATGCTAAATACTGAAACAATTTCATTTTTAATCAAATAAATCTATCTAAATTAAACCCTTCCAATTATTGAACAGATCGGTATTTCTTTGAATTTCAGGGAGAAAATATATAAATAAATTTTCACATAATGGGTAAGAAAATCAAAATTTCAGTAATTGTGTAGTGTAAAAATTTTAAAAGAAGAGAGAAAACAGTCATTATTAGTACATGTTTTAAAGTATTCGGAAAATGTCTCATCAGCACTTTAATGAAAACTTACCTTTGTGCGCAAATACATCAAAATAAAAACTAACAATAGGCACCTTGCAAAGATGAATGCTGGCATCATCAAATACTGAAGGGTAGAGGTTTCTTGAAAATTTCTGAATGATACTGATTCTATTAGCTGATGGTTTTGGAGTGGTCATCTGAAAAGAAGTGATATACATTTCTACTCTGATTTAAACATTGTCTCTTTGCACACAGTTTGACAATAAGATTTCCTAGAAATTTCCTAAAATCTTATATATCTCCTATAATCTACAGAACTATGCAAAGTCAAATGAAGAAACAACATTATTCCAAGTGTTCAACCCAAATTACCTTGTAAAAAAATTTTTTTTTTAAAAAAAAATTACCGTTATAAGAAATGTTCAAATAGACCTGGCTGGATATGACTATGGTGATTGTTTCAGCTGAGTCAAGAATTTACCATGCATTACAGCAAACCTAATATCCATACAATTTTTTTAACATTAATAGAAATATAGATACATAAGTGAAGCTTTTTTCCAAATATGGCAGCTAGTAATATTTAGTACAGGTGCTAGGAAGACAGGACTTATTGTGAAAAGCTAATAACCATATTGGATTCTACTTACTTGCTCCTGTAAAAAGCTTACAAGCCATTGTAGCATTAACTGCTGCTGTTGTATGCCAAAAGATTTGTATGTAGATGCCACAATTAATCTTTTAAGCAGTAGTGACTCTTCTGAGCTCGACAAAAGATTTCTAGGAAATTGACTCTTGAAAAACAAAACAAAAGGAAACAGTAACAATAACTTCATTAAAATTGTTTCTAGATTTTTTGTCGAAATTCTTCAACCAGAGTATGTTCATGTATATTTACTACATCAGCAGAATCTGTTGTCAAGTGCTAAGTTCAGAAAGAGAGCTCTCCAGATATAACTAACTTCACTCCCTGCTGGAATAAAACCACTTAATTCCTACATTAAAAAAAAAAAAAAAAAAAAACATGGCAATTTTTTTGAAGACAAAGAACTAAAAAAAAAGATGAAAAAGCATGAGGTGATAACCATGAATCTATTCTGCAGAAATAATGAAAAGAAACAATGAAAATCTTATGAATTTCCAATGCAGTCTTACTAGTTTCACTTGGAATATCATGTTTGATATAAGAGGAGACAACTTGGTTGGTACTACTCAAAAGCTGTGCTGCCTTTGATGCTATAGTAAAATGTCTAAACAAAGAGATTATATAAACTTTTGTCTGTCACTATAAATATGAGATAAAACAAACATGATGACAAAGTGCTTCTTTACATATGAAATTAACACCACCAATTAAAATCTGTTTGATTGTGTCAAGAACAAAACTAATTCAAAATGGAAGAAGTTGGATAAAAAAATCAGAAAGAAACTGTCTACTTAAGATATGATAAAAACAAATAAACAAATGATCAGCAATTTCTTGTTTTTTAAACATTTGATTCATGATCAATAAATATCTTTTCTATGCCTTTGTTTTTTGTTGTTCCAGTTGCTTGCGCATAGATAATGAAGATATTTCAAGCCATTTGCTAGTTTTCAATTTTTTAAAATTTCCAAATAAAACCTTTCAAAAAAGATAATAGACTGAATCCAGTTTTGCAGGTAATAGACATATGTACAAGATTACCTATCTCTCATGCCTAGCAATACAAGCAAAATGCTTTCTAGAAATAATGTTTAAAAATGTTTGTTTTCACAGGAATTACAATTTTCAGACTATGCTGTATTTTATTGGCTAGATTTATGTAAAATTCAAACCAAATTAAGCAGTTGTAACTTTTTAACGTGTAATTATTCAAATAATCATTGAAAAAATCCTAAACACTATGCAGATTTCAGTGAATCTTGTTGTAGTACAGCCATCCAGTAAATTATCAAGTAATAAACAAATATTATTATTTAAAAGAGAAGCACACACACCCACTCACTCTCTCTTCAGCACTACACATGCACCTACTTACTCTCTCTCTCTCATCAGCGTCACACACCCACTCACTCTCTCTTCAGCACTACACATGCACCTACTTACTCTCTCTCTCTCTCATCAGCGTCACACACACTCTCTCTCTCTTCAGCACTACACATGCACCTACTTACTCTCTCTCTCTCATCAGCGTCACACACTCACTCTCTCTTCAGCACTACACATGCACCTACTTTCTCTCTCTCTCATCAGCGTCACACACACTCTCTCTCTCTTCAGCACTACACATGCACCTACTTACTCTCTCTCTCATCAGCGTCACACACACACTCTCTCTTCAGCACTACACATGCACCTACTTACTCTCTCTCTCTCATCAGCGTCACACATGCACCTACTTACTCTCTCTCTCTCATCAGCGTCACACACACTCTCTCTCTCTTCAGCACTACACATGCACCTACTTACTCTCTCTCTCTCTCATCAGCGTCACACACACACTCTCTCTCTCTTCAGCACTACACATGACTACTTACTCTCTCTCTCATCAGCGTCACACACTCTCTCTTCAGCACTACACATGCACCTACTTACTCTCTCTCTCTCATCAGCGTCACACACACTCTCTGCACTACACATGCACCTACTTACTCTCTCTCTCTCATCAGCGTCACACACACACTCTCTCTTCAGCACTACACATGCACCTACTTACTCTCTCTCTCTTTAGCACAACACTCTCACACTCACAGGAACTGTAAATATGACTCACAAATGTGGTGCACATAGTTAAATATACATAAACATAGGGCGTCACAGTGGTAGACTACTGAAAAACTTTGGTTGAGGAGCAGAGTTTGAATCCTGGTTGGCAGACACGAGTACCTCCCTAGCATGGTTCCTTCTTTTTCTTCTTCAGCTGGGTTTTTCTCCAGATCGTTCTGGGTTCCTCCCACATCCCCCCAAAATTCTGAGTTCTGTTAGAGACCTTTTGTAATAGGCATGTGGCAAATCACCACACAATTCTCCTCTGCTTGGTTTAGGAAACTAAGGTGTTTTCTCTGGTGAATGTCTCACGTGCCAACATCGAGCAAATTTGGTGAAGAACTTATACTTAGAAAATCCACACATGTTAAAAGGAGGTTCATCTCCAGACTTTTTTTTTGCAAGATTTCTTTTTATCAAAAAAATATCCTTTGTGCTAGATGAATTGTTCCACTGGTGTGCGCACAATTATGGCTCCCAGTATATGAACTGATTATTTAGATTTTTCAAATATTAGCGTTATTATTATTATTTCTGGTTACACACTTACTTCTAAACAAATGAACAATTGTTTTACAAGCTATTTCTATTTACCAAAATTAAATAGTCACAAATGACTCACCTTTATGTATAAAATCAAATGAAAAAGTGATAAGTCAGAGGTAGGAATATGCTGCAGGATAAAGGATTTGAACACCTAAAAACAAGATTCAAGAAATAGACATATAAAACAAAAATATACACTCAATTCCTAAAGAATTTTTTATTGTATTACTCACCTTTTTTCATAACTAACTAATAAAATATTTGAGGCATGGTTATGTATGAATTTTATATATTTGCATTTTTTTTAATTTACAAATTATGATATATTTAAAGAGTGAACTTTCAAATATAGACAGAAGAAAACAAACAAAATATAGTTTAGAAGTTATGAGGCGGTAGGAAACCACCTTGGCTTATGCAAAAGCTCCCAGAAAAGATATAATATATTTCTTAAGTTGATTAATACTGTCACTCACTATTAACTACACTTGCCAGTATTTCCATTAACATTTCCATTACTAGGATATATTTTTCTGACCTTTAATTGTGTTTGAATTTTAGTTAATTTGCAATTATGACCACTAGTATTAGGATGGCTACTTTGTGATAATCAGAAATGAGTAGTCTGCTCTCTTTGAAACTCAATACAGTTGATCATTAATCCTTTGTATATGTTCTGGAGCACATATGTACCAAATTACACCTCAAATCTGTGTTATTCAGAACAGGTTGAACCAAAGGGGCTGTGACACATGGTACCCTCCTCATTAATATAACTCTTGATAATAACAAATCAATATCACTTTAGCCATATCCCTGTCTTTTGCACTATTAGGTTTGTTGACTAAATATATATACAGTCAGTCCATACAACTATTAACCAGTGCTTCTTGGTTGGGGCGAGTGAGTGGTATAAGGGAGGTAAAAACTGATGTGGTATTGGGTCAATCCACGTCAAGTGGACCAGTGGTCATTATCCTACCCCCTCAGAAAAATTTGCAAAAAATATATGTTGTAGTAGAAGCTTTTAGAATTCTAAATGTGAAATTTGAGCATCGTAAGTAAAAAAATTGACTGAGATATGGTCATTTTCCTGCAGAGTCCCCTTTCAGACTTAAAAACATCATTAATCATCTTCCATTTATGCCTACATTTTTTTACTAGTTCCTGTTGGGCTACAGATACCTGACTTTGCATTTGGTTTTCTGTATCTCTTAACCCTTTCCTGTTGGCACTCTGCAAAAGTGAAAAAAAATTTGGGCTGCTTTGTTTTTTGGCATTTTTGGTGGCTTCTTAGATTATCTGTTGTACCATCCAGAACTGTGCAATTGAGTTTTCAGTATATGATTAGTCATATAAAATCTATAAAATAACATTGTGATGATATGAGTGATATCCCCATGATATCTCAGTCTGAACTTGCTTTCCTATGGAAAAGTGGCCATTTCAGCAGCCAATTTGGCCATGTGTCAGCAAGATTAACTTTTATTGCAAATGAAAGCTCTGATGTTCAGTTCTAACATATCCAAAATGCAACTCTGGCACTCAAGTGCTTCTATTTTTATTTTTACCATCTTTTTTCATGCATCTTGGCAATATCATGCATTGTTGCATCTTCGTAAGCTGCAAAGAAATCCTTACTTTTGCACCACGATGGTCAATATCATCAGTCTAAAAGAACCTTTTATGTAGATTATGAATATGTCAATCATATGGTTGAAGGAATTATAGTTTCATCCTGACTGTGCGCTCAGTCGTGTTGGCTGTGTAGTGTCAGCTTGTCTGCTGACCAACAATAGCTGAGACAAGAGTGCGCTCGCGAAAGAGAAAATAAGAGAGTTAAAGCACAGGGAAAAAATAAAAAATGACAAAGAACGCAACCGTTTCACGACGCTTAAACAATGGGGTCTCTGGTATATATCTAGCACTGTCCGTGCATGCACTTAATTAATAATCAATCAGCGAGGGACTCGACACCTTAATGTTTTCATTACAAATATAATCTGTGGCTGCCACCATAACAGGCTACCTCATCATCATGCGATTCAGCACATGCTTGTTGATATTGCTCACCAATCATCAAATGATGACACCATCCGATGATCATCGAAGGGTTAAGGTGTATGGGCATAGTGTTAGTCCGGCACAGGGCACAGGGGCATCGACTTTTTACGTACTTCCTTTCAATTTTTCCCGACCATTTACTAATTTTGTGCAACTTGATTTGGGTTCACACTAATAGCACCCAGCTAGTTACAGTGGAGAAGCCTTGCAGGAGTTTACTGAGCTGCTCACCAAACTTGTCGACAAATTACGTTGTCACCATTACATTGCTAAATCGCAAGCCAGTACATCAAGATCTCTCAAACAAGAACTCGATGAAAAAAACCGATAATTTTGCTTGGCTTCGCCAAAGAATTACAACTTTATAATCCGGGATGCAGTGCAAGGACACCACTAGAATAATGCTCAGGCGACTTGCACCCGTTCGCTGTTAATGTTAGAGAAGGTGATGCTGATGTTAAGCACATCAGTTTTTGTGTAATTTCTGATGAACTAAAGCATGACATGAATGCCGTTCACTGGTTCCAGTTACATATACTTAAGAAGTTAAATGAAGATTATCCGCATTTGGAAAAAAATTGTGTATTTTTCTGACAATGCTGCCAGCCAGTACAAAAATTACAAAAATTTATCCAATCTGTGTCTTCATGGGCTATAGGCTGAGTGACATTTTTTTGCGACCAGCCATGGCAATAGCCCATGTGATGGCATCGGCGTAAAATGTCTGGCCGCTAGGGCCAGCCTGCAAGCTACCACTAGTGATCAAATTTTGACACCGCAAGATCTCTTCCAATGAGTGGTGTGTTAACTTTGATGGAATAAATTTCTTATATGTCACATCGGAAGATATTCAAGAAAACACTAGCAACTCTGATCTGGAAACTTGTTACAAAAGTGTAAAAACTATTCCTGGTACCAGATCGCATCACTGTTATGTTCCTTGCAAAGGCAAAGTGAAAATGTTCCGTATTTCAGCTGATTACCTCGACAAACAAAAACTGACAAGTGTCAGTTTAGGTGAGGAAGAAGTAAAAGATGATCAGTTTATTCCTGGAAAATATTTTGCTTGTCGTTATGATAACCAATGGTACGTTGGTAGCAGTTTGCAAAGATCTGATGAAAATCGTGATGTTCAGGTCAAATTTATGAGAAATCGGAATGGGTATTTATCTTGGTCTCAGAAAGATGACATTGTCTGGGTGCTATTTGAAAACATTCTCTGTACAGTGAAACCAAATATCTGTGGAAGTTTGGAGTGTCAATACAGCCTGAGTACAAACAAGCAAGAAAAAGTTGATAGACTTTTCTTGATCCCAAGTACCCAATCAAAATAAAGTTTCTTCTTCGTTGATCTGATTATTTACCTTACGTTATATGTCGCATGTTGGTACATGAGCATCCTACTTGCTTATTGGGTCATATGTGGCTGGCTGACCTGGCCAGCTGACTGATAAAGCTGCTTTTTCTATGATCTTCGAAGCCAATTTGCGAAGAAACCATAGATGGAATCGCTTTGTGTTTGACATATTCGTAATCTACATAAAAAGTTCTTTTAGACTGATGATATTGACCATCACGGTGCAAAAGTAAGGATTTCGTTGCAGCTTACGAAGATGCAACAATCACAATATTGCCAAGATGCATGAAAAAAGATGGTAAAAATAAAAATAGAAGCACTTGAGTGCCAGAGTTTAATTTTTGATATGTTAGAACTGAACATCAGAGCTTTCATTTGCAATAAAAGTTAATCTTGCTGACACATGGCCAAATTGGCTGCTGAAATGGCCACTTTTCCATGGGAAAGCAAGTTCAGACTGAGATATTTCGGGGGATATCACTCATATCATCCATGTTATTTTATAGTTTTTATATGACTAATCATATACTGAAAACTCAATTGCACAGTTCTGGATGGTACAACAGATACTCTAAGAAGCCACCAAAAATGCCAAAAAATAAAGCAGCCCAAATTTTTTTTCGCTTTTGCAGAGTGCCGACAGAAAAGGGTTAAAGATACAGAAAACCAAATGCATAGTCGTAATCTACAAAAATGTTCTTCCAGATTGCAAAGTCGGGTATCTGTAGCCAAACAGGAACTAGTAAAAAAAAATGTAGGCATAAATGGAAGAAAATTAATGTTGTTTTTAAGTCTGAAAGGGGACTATGCAGGAAAATGACCATATCTCGGTCAATTTTTTACTTAGAACGCTAAAATTTCACATTTAGAATTCTGAGAGCTTCTACTACAACATATTATTTTTTTTGCAAATTTTTCTGAGGCGATTGGGTTACTTCGAGTCCGGAATTTGGTCCACTTGACGTGGAACGACCCTATTTGGGGAGGGTCAGGTTTAAAAGAACTGTTTGATAAGAAAAAAACAAAACAAATCCAAAAAAAACATTTATGTATAAGCAATTACTTGTCATTTTTTATCAGACTGATTTTGTAAAAAAAAAAAAACAAAAGAGAGATAAAAGCAGTATAGAAGCTATTTCTTGGGAACTTATAAATTCAGTGTGTGCAATGAACCTAATGTACACCTAGAGTATGTTTATAAAAAGTGAAAGCGCAGCATCAGAAGAGTTTAATATTTTACTGTTAGTTTTAGTGCAACTTCCTTATAAGTTGAGTAAATAATTACAACAAAAAAAATAGAGTAAAAGATCAACCACAGCATCTGAGAGTCAAAATTCATGGAGAAATTTCTTTTGGTTCCGCTAAAAAAATACAACTGTTTAAATGAAAGATCCTCCACCCTTAGGTTTGATTTACATAAGAGGAGACATGAAAATAGAATGCTACAAACATTTTCTGGACAGAATTATCCAGTAGCAATCAGTTAATGTATAAGAGCAAATGAAATTAATTGCAGTTTTACTTGAAGAATAAATGTAATGTTGGTCATACGAAGCTTAGTTTTCTTTAAAAAGTGTGCATTGTTGTGTGATAATTGTTTGAACTGAATAATAGCTGCAGCTACCTGAAAGAATGAAAGATTATCACATTTATAGACTTTCTTTAAAAATGTACATGGTCCATCTGAAAAAGCAACAAATCTCTTGGTAGATATTTCTTTCTTTGCAAGAGATTTTCTTTATTATGCATAATTTACTTTCTTTAATTAGCCTTCCTTCTGCTACTCATTTTTGTCTGAACTCTACCAAAACAATCCAGTTGCCAATCAGTTACAAGTTGTTAGGAGATAAACTCTTTTTATCATTAGAAGAATTCAAAAAAAAAAAAAAAAAAGCAATTCTTTTGACTTATATACATTTTGTGCCTTCAAACCTTCCATCAATTCAGTTTTTGATCTACTGAACTGAATGTGTTACAAGCAGGCTGACTGTTCCATGTATTCTCTATACTTCTTCAAAAACCATCTCATTCTCCCGGATATCCAAAGTAATGTGATGCTTATAGTCTTATGAATAAAATCATACTGAATTAATGTAATGCTTTCAAATGTACACATAGGTTTTAAGGCTTACATACCAAATACTTCATCACAGCTTTATAAAATTTCAGTTAAATCTTTCATTGTATAATTCAATACATATTATTATTTAGATATTATTTTATTATGATCTCAGGCACATTTCAACAGCTGTATGAATGTTTTTTTTTTTCTTTAAGCGTTTACTTACTGTATATTTATTTAATTAAATCTTGTGCATATAATTAGTATTCTGGCAGAGTTATTTGAATTAAACACACACACACACATATCCCACAATAACAAAAAACGTCACCTCCTTCTGCTAATAAATATAAAATACATTCTGATAGAAAACGTCCACACTGTACTTACAGAAGGTGATGTGCCACTATCTGACTTCACAGCAGTTATTATTGTGCTCAGTAAGTTCCACAGTCCAGGTGGAGTAAATAATGCATAGTTGTCCATTACCATAGAAACAAACTGTCGAATTTCTTGTAAAGATAGCTCATCTTCAGTAGGGCTCTATGAAAATGAACAAATACAAGAAAGCTATTTACAAATCTCTCTTAGCACACCTCTGTGTAAATAACAATGTCAGTATCAAGATTAAAGCAGATGTGTACCTGCAGATAATTAAAAACAAGTGTGTGCAACACAACACTGATCTGCATATCAAATTATGTTCACAAAGTATTATAACAATTGTAGAGTACAGGATGCAATGGTCTCTTTACTAGGACTTATGTACAATTTCAGACCTGGTCCTGATCTGAGCTATAGATGCAAATTAAGCTGACCATATGATGTGACAGATTATCCCTTAGCATATATATGACTTCAACAAGTACATCTGCAATTAGTTTAACAGATATGAGGAAACACAAAGACATTGTGGTGTTTGAAAGAGGCAAGATAGTGGATACATGTCTAGCAGGTGTCACAGTAGCCAAAAGTTTCGTTGTTAGTCTGATCCAAGATGACAGTGCTCCCACCTAATGTGTTCACAATGTGCATTCATAATTTGCAAAACAGAGATTTCAGGTATTTATTATGGCCAGCATAATATCTGCATCTCAATCCAATTGGGCATTCATAGGATAAACTTGAAAGATGCATTTGCCATCATGATCATCTGCCTACATAAATCATAAATTCCATACAATATTAATGACTGAATGGGGAAATATCCTTCAGGACACCTTGCAGCACCTCATGGATTCTATTCCACATTGTATCATGGGTTTTATTCAGGCAGAAGGGTTCCAAACTCATTATTAGGGTATAGATCCAAATAAAATGGCCTGCCAGTGTACATTATACACTCTGGAGACATTTTTTGAGTTGGTTGTTTTCATAGCATTGCATTCTGTGAACATCTTATATTGATCAGTGTACAGCAGCTTGATCAGATTCCATACACCTTCCTTGAATTAGTCTTGTAGATATTTCTGATGCTTATTTTATTTATTTCTTAAGTTAAGTTTGAAAGTAATATTCATCATTAACCAATACTTTGCCTTTGACAAGTTGCAACTTTTGTCCTTTACAAATATTTACCTTTTGTAGATTATTTCTTGAATTTGTGTGTACAAGATATATACAGGGCAACCCAAAATTATCAAACCATGTGGATGTATGGTATTTATCTCCATTTATTATGGAAAATGTTAATCTTGTGTGCTAAGTATTCAAAGTGTTGATCTTTTTGTGTGGTGATTGTGTAAGTGGTGCGTGTGAAAGTTCGTGTATGCATGTTTATCTCCGAGGAGAAGGGATTGGAGAAATTTTTACTCTTGCACCTTCTGAATGTCTCCAATATTTATCAGTAAATTCTACTTTAATTTCTTCAATTCCTCTTGGCCAAGTAGTGTAAACAATGGATCTGAAATGTATCCAGATAGAAAAGATGCTGGAACACTGGGATGGTCACTGTACTGAACCTCATCACAAAATACAATTCTAAGGAAAGCTCTGGTGGTGCTTTATCTTGAAAGCATATCTGTCATAGTAGTGATAAAGGAATGCATACCAGTATTTAGGAATGTTTACAATGCATACAAGAGAGTAACACCCATTACACTACCTTCAAATAAATGAATGCCCACTAAGTAATCTTCAAACATGGCAGTTCCCACCAAAATACGCATATTAGTTTGATATTTTGAATATAATTCCACTATCTATTCTGGGTTTGTGTTATAATGATAACTTTCATTGTATTAATTCTCATGGCCATTCAAGTGATAGACTGACTCACTGATGAGAGTTAATAATGTTGAGGATATGGTTAATAAATTCACAAAACTATTATCTTAATCATCAACAAAGAGCTTTTGTTGAAAGATGCTGCAGATGCTGGAGGAGGAGTCACCGATATGATGGTGATCAATCTTTTTGCTTATATCCTTATAGACTTTAAGGGCTGGCTACTTAAGATCCCAAAATAGCTGCTAAAGTCCCCTCATCTATTAATGTTTTTGAGGATCATTTGAATATAGCTTTTCATTATAACATATTGTTTCCTAAAAGAATTTGATTAATTTCTTAGGGGTAGATTGAGCAAATGGAGTAGGCTTTGGATGTCAAGCATACTGGCCTGCTGCAGCTGAGAACCTGCATTCTGTCTCCATTGGGAACCAACTCAATCTAGTTAAGCCCCTCATAGCATGGCTTCTTTTTGCTCTTCTGTAGCAGTCTGTTGATATGGAT
Source organism: Nautilus pompilius (assembly GCA_018389105.1). Lineage (NCBI taxonomy): Eukaryota > Metazoa > Mollusca > Cephalopoda > Nautilida > Nautilidae > Nautilus > Nautilus pompilius. The sequence continues at coordinate 50,341 of JACATO010000345.1, read as the reverse complement.
TTCCTTTACAACCAAACAGAGGCATTCAAGTAAGGATTTTCCATTTCCAAAGAAAGGCATGTCAGGACCCAAGATGTGCAGGTATGACAACACCTGTTAGAAGTAACCGTGACTATGCAATCTAATTAGGTATGTCTACAGTTGTAGATGAGGATGATTGACAAAGGAGGGGCAGGGGCCCCCATTCGATCTCTGTGCAGCACACCAATGACTACTATGTGGTCTGAAAAACAAGAACCAATTTCCACCTCTTCCAAGTAGTGAAAGTGGCTATGCCAAAAAATGTACATCATTATTATATATATATGATATGATATATATAAGAATAAATAGAGGTATTCATAAGGGTCCATAATTTTTTTTGCTAGAAGTAAACATAAATTAAACAAACCTATTAGACAGCTGGTACTGTAAAATAATTTAATACTTGCTGTGGAGTTGTTTTTCTTTCACTTGAACATTTTGTATAATTTTTTTGATAAAAAGAAGTAAATAAATACTGACAACAAAAAAGTAAAACAATACAATTTAGAAAAAGGGAAAATAAAAACAACACAATATGCATTGTGATCATTACTGACTTACCTGATCTGCAACTTTTGTAATTTCATTTGTCTTGCTACTGTCACTAACTTGCTTTCTGCAAATACAGGTATATTACAAATGCAAAATATGTTGGCTGTTCAAAGCAAATTAGAAGTAAATACACAAGTTCCAAATACTTGTATTAAAGAATAAAGGGGTTTATTGGCAGACTACCTCACTGCTAAAATTGAAGGCCTGACTTAATCCCAGTCAGGGTCAGCTTGGTTGGGCACACCACTTCCCTGACATGGTTTCTTCACACCGTTCTTCACCAGCTGGCTACATGGCTTGAAAATGAAGAGGTCTGGCAGGTCAACCAAAGTCTGAGTACACCAGGCACTTTTGTGCTGGCCATGGTTTCTGATGTCATACCTCCCTTCCATATTTGGCTAGTGTTCCTAACAGGGGATGCAATGACAAAAACAGTGAAAAGATGCAGATATTTCCTTCATTATTTTTAATTACTATATAAAGATGACTGCCATTAAGGCTGGAGCACCAGTTTAGTGAAAACTGTATAAAAAGACAAAGATCATTAGAGGTGGAAAATGATACACTATCTGTTGGGTAACAAATTTGCTAAAATAATTTTCCTGTAATCTTTCGCTTTGTTTTTTTTTTTTTTTTACTATAGCCGCGTGCCCGTGCCACAAACAACTATATGTACTCAGTAAGAGACAAAAAGAGTTAGATGTACATCAGCCCAGATGGCTAAGGCAGGTCATCAGTGTACACACTTGGGCAGTCTTGAAACTGAAGCCAGGTGACATTCAGTTGGTACAGGTTCTGGAATATTCCTACTAGCTATTGGAGAAGAACCGAGAGCCAGGAGGAAACCCATATCAATGGGCTGGCACAGAACAGGGAGAAGAAACCATGCAATGGAAGGTTCATCAAAGTAAATCAATCTCCAGTATAGAGAGAAGGTCCTCTGTTGTAGCAGGTGAATGCACAATGAACTTGGTCATCTACCATGTACTAAAAGCACAGCACTCAATACCTGAGTATTGGAAACAACAACAAAACAAACAGGAAATATTCGTGTGTAAATAAATCTCTTAAGTCCATACAGTTCAATAACTTTATGCTGCTATAGAAAAAATAGAATCTACCAACAGTGACTTACTTCAGGGCATTGTCAATCACTTTAGCAAGCAAGATTAGCAAGTCCTGGTGAACATAGGTTTTCTCCAGCTGTGCAAATATAAGCAGTGAATGCAGATGTTTTTTCAAAAGTCCCTGAAAAATAAAAGGTGATGTTTTTTTATTTTTTTCGGATTAATTTGACTCCAAATTTTTAGATTTCAATGTCAGCTCCTTTATGGAAATCTTCAACAGTTGGGTGCAAATGGTGCTGCTGAATAGCAGATGATGACACTGTCGATGTGTGGCTTGGTTTGACTGTAGCCCAATATAAACAGACTCTGGTGGTACAGTAACAACAGCAAAAACAAAAAAAAAACAACAAAATTTGTTGTCGGCAGATTTCCTGCAATGAGAATAAAACAGACATTTAATGTGGCCTGGACTTGATAGCCCACAAACGATGTTTGATGTGAGGTCGGGCATTCTTTTGCAGTCCTGACACTGCTTTCAGAGGGTGACTAAGTGGGTAGTAAGCACGAGCAGCTGACATGGCATACACCTGGAACAACACATTCACATAAATAAAAAAAAAAAAAAAAAAAAGTAAAACAAATTACTCTGTCCTTTGAGGGTGACAGGATGCAGAGGTTGGCAGCATGCCTACTGCTGTAAGTCCATACTACAGTTCTCGATTTTTAAATGTGATAGAAAATCCAAGTAGCCAGCTGGTGAAAAAAAGTGAGCATAACTATTTTAGGTTTACTATCACCATGTATCGTATACTCTAAATAGCTAAGAGTTAAGAAATAAGTGTGTGTGTGTGTATGTTCGTGCATGCATGCGTGCAAGCTACCACTACCATAATTATTTATTATAGCTTGATATAGAAGTGAAACAGGGTTCTAACTCTAATAATCCTTCCACTGATTTCTTCTTGATTTCTTTTAATTAAAAAAATAACATTGTCCTTTCACTCTCATCAATTTACTAATATTTTTCAAGGTAGAATATCATTCATATGTAAGTATATCACAAAAATCTAATCTATGAGTCTTTTCTAACAAGCATAAACAGTACTTAAACATACAAGCAAAATAAATACAATGCAATAGCGCCAAAACTTTTAAGAAAGCATACAAAATGGAATGCAGTTTTTAAAAACTTATTTTTTTGGCTCTTCAGTCAACCTTATTATCATCAGTTTAATTTAAATATAATTACAATAACACAAAGAGGACATATAGCCAAACCTTCCTGCTAAAACATCAAAATGAAAAACGAAAGCTTGCCCAGTGCACAAGTAGAGCTACAGTATGTACGGTGATGACCATTATTATGGACTCACCAATGAAATAAATTCACCAAGCACAAAGAAGAATATTTCCACAAAAAAAGTTGTGTATAACAAAAGTTTCAAAATAAGCTTTCTTTTTCTTACCTATATAGATTTCATAGCAGTCAATACTAAAAGTTGGTAACACTAAAAATATGTATCTCCACATGTAGGCTTTAAGACAATGAATTTTTTGCAATCTATCAATATATCATGCGATTTTGGTATGGTTATTTTACCAGTTCTTCTCTGTCAGTGTATTGAGAGACTGTCAGTAACAACAAAATTTTTCTGCCACTTAGTGGCTTATTTATTAGTAACTAATGCTCTTGTTAAGGTGACATCAAACTCTTACAACTAGAAGTGCAACATTTAGTTGTTAAAAAATTATCTGCTAAAACTTTCAAAGCTGAAGGAGAAAGTGACTTTTTGTAAAATTGAGAGTAAAATTAAAGCACAACTTGTCTGTCAACACCCAGCATGCTCTAAGCACTAAATCAACTGATTTTAATTTCAATGCTTTTTCCATTGTTGACTGGTAAAGAGCAAAAGGTACAAGAAAGATAACTCATTCACCCAATTGCTAATGTTGGTCAGCCATACATTCATTTGTGCTTTTAGTTTTATCAACTTTTGACGGTAAACATTAGTGCATGAACTAATTGATTTCTGTATGAAACAGGGTATTTGATGAAGTCCACATTATGATCCACTCTTGAATTAAAAAATACAATTTCTTAAGTACTGAATTTTATTTGACAGTAGCAAAAGCAACAGAGAGGCAGCAAAAATACTATTTGTAACCTTTAGCTTGTAATTATTTTATTTGTATTTTAAAAATATTTTCTAAAGTCTTATCTTTTATTATCATTCTAATCAAGTGCATTATATAACATTAAAAAGAAATTGTCTTCTCAGGTGTAAACCTACGTGTTTTATTACTAAATACTATTAAGTATTGAAAATTGTAGTAAGAGGTTAAAGAAGGAACACCATATGTGCAGTCAGTGAAATGAAATACATTTTACATACCATTTTTAACTCTCTCACTCATTCACTTGCACACACTCACTAATACTCTCTCTCTCACACACACACACACGAATGCACGCACATGACATAGTTCTGCAGGTATTCTGTATCATCTGCACAATAAATGCCTTTGATCCATCTTCAGATGTATTACTTTCTAGATCCAGAGGTTAACATCACAAAACACACTCACAGGAGAAAAGGCCTCCAGTTCTGTCAAACAGCAGCAAGCCAGTCCTCGCAATCTCTTGTTGGTGCCATCATTAACCATCCCAACCAACTTCATCAGCAGATCCACTAAAGATAAGCACAAGTTTGATGGAACCTAAAATAAACAACAACAAAAAAGAAAAAATAATCAAAGTATTACATCACCTAATTATATTTAGCTTTGTGAAAAAATTACTTTTATGCTTTAATCATTTGGTTTAAGAGGAAACTTTCAAATAATTAAGGTTTTAAACATGTGGACAGGAATAAATTTTTGGAACTATTTACAGTTACTAGGGGTCACAATTAGATATTTGAATTTTTTTTAGTTGTAAAATTGTAAATGAATGAAATAAGGAAGTGTAGTTAATATTGATAGTATTAATTAATCAATATAAGAATCATATTGATAAACACTTCTCTTCCTAGAAGGGGAAAAAGGGGCACCTTGCATAAGCTATTACCTCCTTGTACCTACTAAAACTAAATTAAACATTTTATAAGTGTTTTTGATAATCTTGATTAGCATTAATCAACTATATGGTAAATCTTTTATAGTTTTCTTTTTAAAATGTTAAGAAAGTATTATTATTATTATTATTATTATTATTATTATTATTATTATTATTATTATATTATTCAGAATTGTGGCTAGATTTTCACATAAAGTAAAATTTCAAATACAAGGTAACCAAACTGGAATAGAGTAATTTAAGATACAAGCGTTACAGTTGAATGCCTTACTTTACATGTTACAGGTTGTCAGCTGTATTTCAGTTTGTTATTACTCACCATTAAGTCAAATTCCACCAGAAGTGATGTAGCAGTAGTAAGAAGCTGAGCAGAAAAAAGACTTTCACTGTCTCCGACATAATTCTGCTTGAAGATGTCAAGAAGAGGAGAGATAATTTGGTCAACACTAGAAAAGAAAGCAAAGGTTAGCATATCAGCAAATAGAAAATCAAAGGGAGACAACTAATAAAATGTGCGGCAGGTCTCACCCCCACATCCATGAACTGTATATTTAAGTGAATAAATTACATATTTTTAAAAATATTTTAAACACCTTAATATTTGTGCAAAAGATGTGAAAATATAATTTCTTATCCAGAGAATTCGTATTAAACGTTTTTCTGTTGTGTGAATGGATTTAGAGTGGAACAAATCGCTACATTACATATTAAAGCAGGCAACAATCTCTCATTAAAAAGAAAAAGATCATAACTACCATATATAATGGCTGTACTTTACGTAATCCTATTCCTAGAAATAAAACGGAACTCGCCTTTGTCTTTAAACAAAAGAAATCAACGCAAAAGCAAATATGCGACTGTCAAGAATATAAATGGGAGATAAGTTAGAAGTGCACAGCAGCTGTGAAAAGAATCTCAAGAAATAATTTTTAAAAAAAAACAATGTGATCAAAGGGAGGTAAATACTGCTTGTTTGATGACGTTATAATTTTTAGTATATGCTATAGATGACCGTTTATTAGATATGAATCAAAATAATAAAAATTGTAAAATTACTTATTTAATTGAAAGTGGAATCCATTTTTATATATTTAAAAAAAAAAACAATATTTGTAATGGCTCAGGTATCTCAATGTAAAAATATCTACACTACAACAACGTTCGAGTGAAACAGTAAATAAATAAAAAATTCTTTTTTTACCTTGAGGGTTCCAAGCCAATTCCACCATATTCTTGCAGAACAGACAAGATTTGTAGTTTCTTTTTAATTTCTACTGTGTCTTCATACAATGTCTACATGAAACAATATATAAGTTATGAAGTACACTATACATACAGTGAAAGTTTCGAAATTAAAATTAGACAGTTATTTCTTTTTATCGTTTAAAATATATCTTCCTAAATCAAAATAAAAACTCATAAGAATAAATGAAAAATAATATTTTAAAAATACGTTATCTTGTGATCTGAAATTACAAAGAAGTAGATATATTTGTTTAATTCTTATTGCTTTCAATAATGTGAGCATTGGCCAGTCAATTGTTGATTTACTGCTTGCTGCAGAAACAAATTAGGTTTGCAGTTAATAAACCCCAATATATATGTTTATAGTTAGATTCTATTTATAATTGTATGCAGCCTTTTGGTTTATCATATGGTCCTTGCCTTCCATAAATGTCTGTCCAAAATTTTCAGATTGTATCATCAGGCTGCCATGTTATCAAACGTTTCCATTCATCTAATACTACATTGTATTTACACACACATACATATATATATATAAATAGATAACTCTATCATATTGAATTTTGTGCATTTGAGCTTCGCTAAACATTTGAACATCCAACATTTTTCATTTTCTCAAATCATTCCAATGGAATGCACTGTACGTTTTAAAACTATTAATATTTTTCATAGATAGATACCAACCCTGGACCTGCACACTCTGAATGCGGTTGGTTAGTTTGTGCTCTGAAATAAGTAATTTCATTAATGATCAGTTAGTAGAGGTATTGATACTTCGTGAGCTTCCATTCTAATGGTTGATTAAAAAGACCAGAGATTTAAACTTTATTTGCTTGCGCTACATCATTGCCCAATATATAACTGAACAAGCCCTATATCCAATGACTGCACCGGAACCCTTTCCCCCGCTACAGTAAACAGTTTTTCTCAAAATAACAATCAACGTCTGTGACTCAGCGAACGACTGTGGTCTGGGCAAGACAAAGTTAAAAATTAAGATAAATATTACAATACAATACAGATGTGGGGCTTAAAAATCCGATGTAGACTGGAGAAAGGTATCGTTATAATTAATTATTGATGTTTAGATCCCGAGGGTGCTTTAGATTTAACACATTGTTGAATTATTAGACTGAAAGCAAATGAAGAGGATCAGCTGGTGAAGGAAAATAGGGGCGTGTCTCGAGGGATTAGCGACCGACCGCTCGTTATGTTTCCTAAGTGGAGGGGAACAACAACAAAAAAATCACTTCACGAATGCCACCAGACCAAAGTATATGATCTACCATACCCGCAAAAGATCAAACGCAAAGTATTCTTCCTGAAATAATCTCAGAATGTCACCATGGATAATTTCCCACTCGATTTGTTGAAGCTGCTCCAAGACATTTTTAGCCATCTTTAATTCGAAGATAGAAAAGCTCTAGGAGGGAGACTTCGTTAAGCTGTAAATATTCAGGGAGTAATCATTGGCGCTACATTTAGTTGCATTTATATTTAAAAAAAAAAAAAAAAAAACACACACACACAACACACACACAAAAAACGAACAAAACGGTCTGTAAGTGTATATTTGCCTTTGAAGCACAAGTTCTGGGGATTTCTTTTTGGCGGGTTTACTAAAATCTGCTGTTAAGTTATTTAGCTACCTTCTTGGTACGTTAAGAAAGAAAAAGGAAAAAATTTGCCTAACTTTAAAAACTCACCATCCACGATCACAAACGAAAAAAAGAGGAGAATGGAAACCAACCTTAAAAATAGTTCCATGGTAAACGAATCTATAACCCCGTTCAACTTCTGCAGTATCCGCTTATTACAAAGGCTTGCGTTTTAATTGTGTACAAAAAGTTATTAATTTAAATAAATACAGCATACCTAAGGCAGCATTTTAAATGAATATTGCAGAAACACTTTTGAAAAATGTTGATGAATAAAATTTATATAAAGACGAGTCGTACACAATAATTATAACGAATTTTATATAAGTTCGCTTAAGAATACATTTATCTTTAAATTTTGACCTGATCTTTAAAAAATATTGATAAATTATCTCCCTTACATTATATTTCTTTTATTGTTGACTATTATAGTCTTGGTTTTCTAGTGTGTTGCATTTATGATTAAATTATAAGCTGAACAGAAGATTCTCTATGATTTTTCCAAAACAAATTTAGTTATTCTTTTTCTTTTTAAATGTCATATTTGTTTGCTATTCATATAGATGTTTGAGGGGAGAGAAATTAGCACAAAAGTTGGTTTTTGGGTGTTTTCGCTTATTCGTGCGATTTAAAGTTGTTTCCCCTACTTCAAATTACGTTATGCACAGCGATGAACCGGAAGTGCATTCGTCTGTATTCGATTTAAATAACAACAACAACAAACTGAGAATATCGACTTTGATTCAGAATTGAGTTTCGGTTCGACACCTACACTATGGACCTGATTTGTTCCTTTAAATTTATGTAAAAAGATCTGTGGTAACACTGGAATAAGTACCATTTTTCTCTGCAAATCTATCGTTTCCCCGACGACGACTGATTTCGTTAGGAAATTCCGCTACCAGACAGGTACAGGAACTGTTCGCTTGTTTTCTCCGTAATTCTACAAAAGAACGCACCCGACAGATTACGATACCTCCGAATAATCTGAACGCACTACAGCCCCTTCCTTCGAGCAAATACTTTGTTGCGTTGTCACCATTTGTAATTTAGTTTCGATAATAAAATTACGGAATTAGCAGAAGCTTATAAGAAATATTTAATTTAATACTTTTATATGAATTCTTAGATTGCCGCCTTCGGTTTTGGAACGCTTTCTGAAGTCATAGTGAAAACATTAATGTCGTTTAAAAATCCCTAAATACCCAAATCCACCTATGAGGCAAACGAAGTTGTTTGTGGTCTTTCTGACAGAAGAGCTCATAGTGGTGACCGTGCATGTTTGGAAAGTATTACAAATTTTAATTTAATGAAATTCTATTCAAACTAATAATACAAATAAGTTATTTCAATATGTATTTATTTAAGTACAGAGCGAATTATCTCTTTTTATTGGCAGATTTGAATGCTTTTTAGTATTTATCAACTTTGTACAGTGCCGAACAAAAGAGTTGGGACACTTGCTGTGAAATTGATATTTGAGCTCCCTCGTTTTAACAAACACATTTAAATGCCCATGCACAAAACATGCCTTTACAATGTATAAAAGCAACACATGCTATATGTTTACATATTCTCTGGAAAAAATTTTTTGAATCGGCAATGTCCGATTTGTACGGCGACAAAAGAGTTGGGAGAGTCAGAAAAACCATAAATATTTTTCAACATTCCAAATTACAATCGAACAAAGACATGTAAATGATCAATTGACTAGTAGTGGGTGGCGTATCCGTGACTTCCATCACTTCTCGACAAAGACGGGGCATGGGTTCGACCAAACGAAGGCAGTCGGAATTGGCCATTTCCTGCCAGCTTTTCTCGACGGCCTGCCAGGATTGGTCTTGGTTGAGATTCTTGTGTTTGGCCACCTTGGCCTTCAGCTGCTTCCAGGCATTTTCGATTGGGCTGAGATCCGGACTTTGGGGCAGCCAGCGCATGACATCCATTCCTAGTTGGGTGGTGAGGGAAGTGACGACTCTGGCGGTGTGGATCGGGGCATTGTCGTGCTGGCACATATGACATTCGTTGTTTTTGCACATTGTAAAGGCACGTTTTATACAACTTATGGACAATAGGATGGCTATCTGTATGCAAATGTTAAAACAAGAGAGCTCAAATATCAATTTCACAGCAAGTGTCCCAACTCTTTTGTCCGGCACTGTATATTTAAATCCAGCCGGTGACTTGCTCGACTAGAATTAAAATATTTGTGTTATTTCGGTCTGTTTTAGTTGATTAAGGATGCCTTCTTTTTATAGAGCGCGAAAGATTATTTTTGCGAAGGGCTGAATGGTTTAATTGGCCTATATCTTACTACTACATAAAGAGAAGCGATAAAGTTGACACCTGTGGGAAAGTTCTATTCACTCACACACGCAAACACGCGCGCAGCTCTCACCCAGTGGCGTCATGTTTTGCCTTCTAATCTATCGCCCACCCAGCCGCACATTTTCCAGAGTGTATAATATTTTGTAACCACGACGCCTGTAAGAGGACTATTTTATACATCTTACACTTACCAAATGACAGGTAATAACAATCAATAGGGGCGGACACCTAGCTTTAGCGTGACAGGAAAAAAAAAAACGAAAAGCATTTTAATGAACGTTTGCGCTTTGAATACATTCTGTTATATTTAAACCACCTGAGCTATTATTACATTCCACTTTTCATATAATTAAGAGCTCGCATTTCGTGCCTATGTTTTCTATTAAAGTTTAAACGTCACATAACTGGCCATATACCTATTATCCACTTACCGTTAACATAGTGAGGCCTTTTATATCACGCACAGGTATATTTTACATGGTCGACTTGAGGTGCACAAGGTTTACTCGCGATGTTTTTATTAATGTGTGCATATTAATAGATATGAAAATTAAATGAATTTAATGAGTGCAAATACTTGGCCGAGGCCACATTACCCGCGTTTGTGTGGTTTTTGTCGACGTGCAAAGAATAACAAATGATGTTTTGTGGACACGCAAGTGTCAGCAGCATTTTTCCTATTTTTATGTTCATATTTAAAGCATCTGTTGCTAATATGGTCATTTGATGCATTTTAATAGCCTTGTGTTAACCTGTTTTGCCGATTTTTTTTTCTTCTTAACTTGCGAATTGGTTGGCATGATGCTGCACAAGAAATCCGAACCGTCTACGACTCTTCCATTATTAAAGGAAAAAATCAATTTTTCCAGCGATTTATTTGGAACTAAATAAACGGCCTTTTTAACGTTATAATATATGCGATGCCATACTTCTTTTTTGTTTTTACTAAAACAATTTCGGCTTTTGGGGGAAGAGAATGGTTAATGCTACGTTTTAAGTTAGAAATCCAAATAGCTGCTAATTCTTTTTTCTGACATCTGGGAATACAGCCTTTCGCCTTAAAGCTGTGTGACACCTTTAATTCGTTTAGGTTTCTGACGTCGACGTCTACGTTAGCTTTCCGCGTTCATACCTATTAACCTCCGTGCATTATGCAAGAAACAAACTGCTGACGTAAATCACCAGGTCGTATCCATCAATACAATCGAATTTCTACATTTCCATTTTTAAAAATGTCTTTACAGTTGAAGAATCCCATATCGAGATCTAACCTCACACCGGATGGATGGAAACTGACTGCGTCTTCCATTTACTGTAGATAATCGTCACCTACTTATTTATTTATTTTTTAGTGATCAGCATCTGTTATTTTAAGTTATATTTCTAGCTTATTTTGGATCGACTACTTTGGAAGGTTCGAGAATGGAGAAGGGGGGAAGGGAGAGAGAGAGAGATGATGTCAGTATGTCAGTACAGACAGAGACAGAGAGAGATGACGTCAGTACAGGGAAGGAGAGAGAGAGAGAGAGATGATGTCAGTACAGACAGAGACAGAGAGAGATGACGTCAGTACAGGGAAGGAGAGAGAGAGAGAGAGATGATGTCAGTACAGACAGAGACAGAGAGAGATGACGTCAGTACAGGGAAGGAGAGAGAGAGAGAGATTAATTACGTCAGTACAAAGACACTACGTCAACACAGAAAAAATATGATGTCAGTACACAGAGAGGGAGAACCCTAGAATGCTCACTGAAAAGTTTCGAGTTTGTGTTCTCCTTTTTTCCTAATTAAGCTCCTCTTAAATTAATCTTTACCGGTGAACAATTGAATTAGCTGGAATCCTAATAAAGACGAACACATTATGACAGAACATTGGCTTTGTGAGCATCGTCGTTAGCAATTACCTGTCTGTCGAGAAAACTTCAGCGTGACGATGCTACCTGCTTTTCCAGGGATGTCGCCACACAAACGAGACCTGTATGCAGACTTTATCTATCACAACAAACAGGACAGTCAGAACTGTGCTCAAAATATGGCAAACTTTATGCATACTTATATTTATTATATTTATATATTACAGTCAGTCAATACTAATTTCCTCTCTTCCAATCCGGAACGGGTTTCAGTGGAAGAGTCCACATCAGTGCCTTTCTAGCTCTGCAGGGGAAGCGGGTATCCCTGGCTGACGGAATGGATGCTAATTCCTCTTCTCGAACAAATGGAAAAACTTATAATAAATAAATAAATAAATGTAAAGATGGTAATAATTTTTTTTTTTTATTTTAAAAATCGATGTTTTAAAAGTTAACCATGCGAACACTGAATAGCAGAGACCGGGAACTAACTGCCAGCACCACCGGTGAAGTGTAAATGAGCTACCATGGAAACTATATGGTTTGACCTCTGATCGAAGATCAAAGCGTGTCACATCGATTACACTGGTCAACAAGTATTTTTCATCAAGCATATGTCAAGGTGTACTTAGTGTAGTTTTTAATGCTGATTTCAAATATACAATTAGTTTTTTGACATCACGTACAGTTTTCAAGATGAGAAAGTTTTTTGGTTTTAGCTCATGCATTATATATAAATTCCAATTAATGACGTGTATGCAGGTATTTCATTTATATCATGGAAACATACCTTTAAAATAAACCACATTATTCATTGCTGCAGAGTTCAGATGCAATATTTCATCATCTTAAATTAACCAATCAAGTTTTTTCTGATGAAATAGGTATTTCAACATCTCAAATTGTCCAGTCATAATTGGTCTGATGTTAATGGGAATGCAGGCAGGTTTCACAAAATACTGTTGTTTCTTGTGTCTATGGGATAGTCGGGCAACTGACAGACATTATTCGGAATCAAACTGGCAGACAAAAACATCATACCAGCCAGGACTGTCTAGCGTCAAGAATACACCTCTTGTAGATCCATGTAATGTCCTATTGCCTCCTTTGCACATAAAGCTTGGACTGATGAAACAGTTTGTAAAGACACTAGGGAAGAGAAATGCCAGAGGGTTTGAGTATATTGTAGAAAAGTTTCCCAAAATCACACAGGCGAAGTTGAAAGAGGGTATCTTTGTCGGACCCCCTCAAAGATAACACTGGATGAACTGGAACTGCCTGCCTGGAATGCTTTCAATTGGATCTGTGAGAATTTCTTGGGCAACAAGAAGGCAATGGACTACAAGGATGGCATCAAGAATCTTCTGAAATGTTACTCAGCAATGGGTTGTCGCATGTTACTGAAAGTTCACTTCTTGGACTCCCATCTGGATTTCTTCGTAGATAACCTTGGAGCAGTGTCTGATGAACATGGTGAAAGATTTCACCAGGACATTAGTGCTATGGAGAGAAACGGTACCAAGGCTTCTGGAATGACAGTATGCTGGCTGACTACTGCTGGACACTTTACCGTGATCAACCAGATCAGGAAACACCGCAGGAAATCCAAATCACAATGTTTCTAACTCTGTTGTTCTAACTTTGTCTGACCCATTTTTGTGTATTCACTTTTGTAGAATGATAGTGATGATTTTTAACTCAATAAACTCATCTACTTTCTAAAAATAATATGTCCTTATTTATTACGTTAATGATTTCATATATACAAATATGTAAATATTTGCATGTATCTACTGAAAAACTGATACGTGCTGCATACAAATGGAGTGGAATTTTGAAATCAGCATGAAAAATCAGTCTAAAAAAGTTGGTTTGCATTCATAATGAGTATAATACATTTAATTTTGTTGACCAGTGTTATAGGCGATCTGTTTAACTAAGAATTACCGGAGCTGTAGCAACACTAGCCTCGATCTTTCTTGTGTTAAGTTAAAGACTAACAAACTTCAAGAACACTCTCGCGAAATTCTTCCTTAGTAAATGATTAATTCTGAAAGAACCCTTTTAAGACAAACAGATAGAAACGTACACGAACCATAACATTGAACCTGACAAAACAGAGAGCATGAAATACGCTAATTGACCGTTGTTTCACTAATTATGAAAAGTTTGTTTTTAAAATGTCTTTAGTGCTACAACTCGTAGACTAATATATCAATTTATCTTTTAAACTGTAACTTATATCAGTTTTTTTTAAAAAAAAAACTTTAAAAAATCGTTGTCTACAGTTTCAAAAATTCAATATGAAACAAATATTAGATAATATTAAAAGATAATTATTATTAATAACATTTGAGGAATTATGGTTATTTTGTCACATTACTAATTTAAATTAATTTTCAATATGCTTGCTTATTTATTTCTCGTTGCTTTTCTCTTTTTTTTCTTCCAAAGCAAACAAATCGTACCCGCCATTTGGAAACTTAAAAATCAGGATTAGCTACAAATACGGTCCTGGTTTATTGTAGTCACATCTTAAACTCCGAATGCATTTATTCTTTGACGTGGTGCATTTTTAAAAGAAAAGGCAAAACCAGCAGCCAAGAAGCTATCAGATGAAACGGAAATTCAATTTTCTTCCATCTTTCTTTTTTAAAAAATTAATAAGTCGTTAGTATAAAAATAATTTTTTTTGGATTCTACTTTACAGGTGTTAGGAACGGTTTAAGGTGCTCTTCAATTGCAAAAAAATATTTATTTCCCCAAATGATCGAAAACGTTTTTGGAATCTAAAACAGAGTTAATTACAAACAACTGTCCACACGCTTCTCCGCCCAAGAGATTTGAACAGCCGAAGTAGTAAAAAGATATTCGGTCTTCCACGCACAAAAATGTGCATATTCTCTAACTGACCTGCGCCCAACAAGATCATTTTGTGCGTAAGGAAGACTTTAGACGCCTCTAACTTCCTAGTTAAGACGTTCTGCCGGTTATTTCGCCAGTCAAAAGAAATACTACCAGTTTTACGAAGGATGCTGTTCCCATTTAAATTCAGAAACGAACCTGTTGTATTTCTGGTTCATTTGAATTGTAATTTGTTCACCTTTCATCTCCGGAAGACGCCAAGAGAAGCCCACCTGGGAGTTCTGTTTTATCTTAAAAAAAACTTTAATCGAAAGCAATAATTTTTATTTCAGAAACCCTTCTGTGCGAGCACGGCAGCCATTTTTCTTTAGGGTAGAAGTGGATTTGTTTAAATTTATTAACAGTTAAATGGTTTTGGCTACAAAGATGTCCAACCCCACACACACCTCAGACGGTCTCGGTAAATGTCCATTTCCAGATGAAATCAGACATTTTGGCCTGCTCGCTCGTTGACCTCAGATTAGCGCCCATCGGTCCTCTTCTAAGACCCGTATTTCAGCTTTACCGAAACTGATGCTGGGCTTCAGGAATTGAAAGAAGAGTACTAAATGGCAGAAACTACAACAAAACGCCTATAAGGCGATGACATGCAATGAGAACCAAACCAAGATTGCATACAAGAACAGTTTATTATATGAACAATGTTTCAACCTATTAGATATATATATATATATACACAATAATTCAGGTATTAAAATTACAATTCATAACATTTTTTTAACATAAACCTGCAAGAATTACGAACAGAACTTACCAAGCAACAAATCTGTGAAAAGAAAGGATTTCACTCTAACAAATAACTATTTTAAATCTTAGCACAAAATGACATTAAAAAGAGGCGACGATAATATCTTTATTTACTAACTTTATTACAAAAAAGAGTAAAATCTAATATATTCAGATCAAATTAAATAAATACCAGTTTACTTTTTCTAACTATATTCTCCACAGTAAATTATTTTATTGTCGGATATCGTAAAATAATAAATTAATCACCTGTGTTTGTCATAGTTTTAAGCATGTTTTACGATAATCTATGCCAACGGGTTATTTTCTCAGTGATCCCTGGGTCTGGTTACACACGAGCGGAAAGTTGTCGGTTTTATTTCTTTTAAACATCTAAATCAAATTAACGAGTAGATAACATTTTTAGGGTCTAATGAAACCTACGAACTACACCCTGACTGGCGTACTGCTGTGTGTGTGTGTGTGTGGCTGTCAAGCTGCCACACTAAAAACAGTATTCCAGGTAATAGCTAATTCTCTAATACACTCACCTTAATTGCTGATCTAAGATGTCACATGAAAGTAATATAAAACATCATTATGTACAAAAGCTAAATTATCGAAAGCCAGAACAGAATAGGTTTTACTTATTTATTTACTTAAAAATTTGTCTGTTTTTGATACATACACACACACCACACACACACACACACAGAGAGAGAGAGAGACAGACAGACAGACAGGCAGGCAGGCACACACACACCACACACCACCACACACAGAGAGAGACAGACAGACAGACAGGCAGGCAGGCAGAGAGGCACGGACACCACACATACACACACACACGCACACACAGAGAGAGACAGACAGACAGACAGGCAGGCAGAGGCACGGACCACACGCCACACACAGAGAGAGAGACAGACAGACAGACAGGCAGGCAGGCAGACAACAAGGCAGGGACACACACACACCGCACACACAGAGAGAGACAGACAGACAGACAGGCAGGCAGAGGCACGGACACACACACACACACACACAAGTGAACAAAAAATGTATTAAAAACATTATTTGCTCTAAAAATTTATCACTACATTGGGTTTAACTTCATACGTATAAATTCGCATCGGTCTTTTGCAGTTAATAATAATAATAATATAATAATAATAATAATAATAATAATAATAATAATAATATAATAGTGATGATGACGTATAATATAAAGATATAGTAAGTTTTTCGCTTTGCGCGGTTATTTATTTTAAACTAGACAGTATGACGGCTGAGCGGCTCATAATTAAACCTCGTAATTACTGAACCGGTAAACACGAGTAAAGCCTACCTTTGACATGGCATTCACTCACTTCGCTGATAAACATGGACTTTATCACGACATTTACCGAGTCGCCCACCCACCTGCTCTTGTCCGGTGGAAGGACCGATTTTTTCAATGCAGAAATTGTAAAAAAAAAAGAAACATTTTATGCCGGTACACAACAAGCATTGAAACCAGATAAATAAAATAAAACAATTAAATAATTAAAAGTTTAATAGAAGAAAAATTTAATTAAGTAAAAAAAAAAAAAAAAAAAAAAGCAAACAAAGCAACAAGGAAAAAGACGTCGTTTCTGGACCCCTAAAGCCAAATAACCGGAACTGGCAGAACTTTTTTCTATTAAAACAACAACAAGCAGTTTGACATTATGTATTTTTAATAAGAATTATAAGTGTTTTGCTTTTCCACCAATCGTTTTGCCAATTTTAAATATCCCCGTAAATTGAATACAATTCCACTCTGAATCCACGTGTGTGGTACAGCTTATCTATTTATTTATAGATCTGTCCGTACTGCGAAACTCGGCCTCTATAGAGAACTGCGTTCCTTTATGTAGAACTCGTGCAGTAAGACAGATTCTGAAAATACAAATTAATCTCCTCACAATTCTTCTCTTTCTTTCCGCCAGTTACACGCACCAACAGAACGAGGTCGTTACATTAATAGCCAAACACACATTTTTGAGCATAACCTGTTTTTCCTTCTTTTTCTTTTTTTTTTTAAAGTTTTTATTTTTTAATATAGATCTGCCTAAAGAAAGATATCCTTGTTGTGTCGGTCGAAGTCGTTCTTTATCAGTAAACGCGAGTAAAGGTCGCGTAAAGATGGACTCGCTTTTACAGAGTTATTAAATCCGACATTTCGTCTAGCGAGCTTCTTTTACTGTAAAAAAGCATCTGGTTTTCTAAATGTGTGTACACAGGCGTGGAAACACCATTCTATAATATGTTTTATTCTTCTCCCCACCCCTATTCTCTAAGATTGTGAAAAGATCTAATGTCTGTTCATTATGTCATTTGAAATGCCAAAAAAAAACACATTGTTGGGGTCAGATAGCGGCATCTTTGCAGAAATAACAAGGGACTTAACTCGGTCAACCTAATTTGGGCAACGGAAGCGTGATCTTTGGCTACACCTGGCTAATAAAGAACGCCTCGGCTGTGGGTGCGCGAGACAATAGAAGGGGGTCCCCCCCCTTCTCAAAATAAAAGTGGTCGTTACTGGTTTCCGTTGGTATGTTTTGTGGAAGAAGTCGGTTTAATAAGGCGGTCGGGTTAGTAGCGCGAGAGTTCTTCAGGTGTACGACGAACAGGAATTGCAGCAGATCTGTCTGTAGTAATGGTAGCGGCAGAGTCGGGCTCGCAGGACCATGTGGCACTGCCGGAACAGGTCCAGGCAGTCTGAATCTGAAAGGAGACAGCGCAGACTCGTGAGCTAACCCACCGCAGTAAAGGTTGGATCGAGAAAACAAAACGACACGAAACTCGCCTGAAAGAGATATTTCAAATCGAAGGGAAAAGGAGACAAACATCGAAGACAAATAAGTAAAAAAATATATATATAATGTCCTTAATATAAATTCTATGAAATACCTGAAACATGACTATGAGCTTAAAGTCGTTAAGGGAGTAAGCCAGTTGTCTGCCGTCGCGGATAACCGAGAGATACGAGCGTGTTTAGCATCGGAAGCCAGCTTTAGTCAGAATAATTAGCGCGAATTCGTTTTAATTATAAAACTAAGACTTGGAAAAAGTAAAAGAAAATCCCAACTCTGTTCGTTTTAACTACTTAACAAGTCTTTAAAAACCCCGAAATAAATAGGGTAATTAATGTGTGCGATAATCTAGCAGGAATAACGAAAATGAGCTTTTAGCAATGGCTCTGGGTTCAGAACTGTTGCAGTATCGCTCCATTATCATGGATATTGGATGGGAATGTTTCTCGGTTTTAATCATTTGGACTACACTGAATGATTAAAAACAATATTAGATCTACCAAGTTGGAATTTCTAATAGTGATTTTCAAAATAATTAGGGGTTCTCAGCCTGTAGACTAGAAGAATCTTGTTTCGACTAGCTGCAGTTACGTATAGTAGACGTGATAATCACTTACCGGCCAAGACTCTGACCCGGTTGAATATCAGAAAATGCTTTCCCGGTAAACAGAATGGTTCGCGAGTGGAATAGATGAGCGGAACAGACGTTAAAACAGAAAGACCGTATTGATGGCCAGCTCTTTGGAAATAGCACGACGGGTTCGGGTCTCTGTGCAACTTGCAAAAAAAAATAAACCAAAGAATCGTTCTGGTACGATGGGAACTTTCGGCGCCGTTGGCGCTTTAGAAAAGTTACGCTAGGTGACGCATCCCAAACGGCTGGCAACAGACGTAGAATTACTTCATACCTGGCGATTCAGTGGTCGCTCCACATCTCTGTTCGTTGCAGCTGTGTCTCATTGTCGGCTTCAGCTTCCCGTCACATCCGAGACTGGGCCTCTGCTGGTCATCCAGGCATTTAAGCTCCCTGGTTTTGTAACCTAGGCCGCAAGTTCTAGAACACTACAAACAAATAAAGAGAAAGAAAATATATAATAATAATAAATAATAATAATAATAATAATAATAATAAATAATAATAAGTAACTATCCTAAGGTGAATCCAATCCAAAATCCGGAATGGAAAGCTTAATCCGAACAACGTTGCGAGCGAAACGAATCAGCACATTAACTCTTTGTGTTCGCTGGCGTTCACGAAGAGACTGGTTGGAGGGTGAACCGACTTAATCAGCCCTTTGTCTCGATGACCCTGGACGAAGTTCAAGGTTAAAAAACCCCAAGTTAGGTAAACCAGAATAGCTGCAGGCCCCTGGAGCGTGCGAACTGATGACCGCCCCACTCTTCCTGCAGTTCGGATAACATATTACCCACTGAGTCGGTTAAATCCGCTGTTGAGTTAATCACAGGTTTCAAAGCCTCGCGAATGGGCTTTAGGCTACAGTTGCAACAGATCTACTTTATTAGAGTCTCTTGAAGGGCACGGTTAGAACTTTCAAAGCTTTGATTTGAACCGACAGGTTTTAATAAACGCAGCACGGGTTTTAAAATGAGCGGGCAGTTAACGTATCGGTTACTAGAACTTGCTTATTCCTGCCCGATGAGTGTAAGGTTTGTTCATCACCACTTAACTTTAATACAACAACACACGAAAAGCTAAGTATGTGTAATAATTCTGCCGACCCCTGTACTTATCGTAACGTACCAGTAAATAACAGTTTTTGATTAAAGCTTTAAACCAAACGATTATCCAAAATGTGTTTTTTTTTTAATTAGCGAAATTTCAAACTTTAGAGACAATATTTTCTGTAACTGAAGTATCGTCCACTTCAAAAGAACAAACGGCTCGTTATTTTACATATCTATTGGAAGCAAAAACCGTGAACTAGCCAATCTTACCCAGTTATTTCTGTGTGAAAAAACATAATCACGATTTTTTGTATATATGTGTTAAATATCATTCCACTCGTGACAAAAAGTACCAACCCACTTACAGATATTGCAGTGAGATCTGTAGCGAAACACCAAATAATCGCGATATCTGCCATTATGCAAATAACTAAGCTTTGCATCCAAGTATCCAGAGAGAGAGAGAGAGAGATATGACGTCAGTAGACAGAGAGAGATGACGTCGGTAGACAGAGAGAGACGACGTCGGTAGACAGAGAGAGGTGACGTCAGTACAGACAGAGACAGAGAGAGATGACGTCAGTAGACAGAGAGAGGTGACGTCAGTACAGACAGAGACAGAGGTGACGTCAGTAGAGACAGACAGAGAGATATGACGTCAGTAGACAGAGAGAGGTGACGTCAGTACAGACAGAGAGAGTTGACGTCAGTACAGAGAGAGAGGAGAGAGAGAGAGAGATAACAAACTGCGCATGCGTCAATACAGAGCAAAATTATTCAAGGATACGCAGCGACGGAATCGTAATCGAGAACAGGGGGGGGGGCGTAATGATGAAAATAGGTTTTATCCTAAAATTTTTTAAAATAAAGATCGACTAAATTGTAGGGAGTTTAAAATGTATCTGTCATCTATGTAGGTCGCTTTCAAATTAGAAGATGGCGAGAGAACAAAGAGCTCAATGCCATTTCTGAAAATATTCCGGCCAATTCTCCGGTCGAGCAGATCCACCAATGGCTGTTTGGCGGGTGGGTGGGCGAGTTCCCTAGGGATCAGCAAGAAATCCCATTTCGCGGCTTCCATCGCTGGTTGGTAGCCTTCTTTCTTTCGAAAGCTTCACGCAGACAGAACCTGCTCGTTTGTGCCCCGCAATGTGCCAGCCAGTTGTTTCGACCCTTTCGCGGTCGGTGGGAGGAAAAGAAACTTCATTAATATTCTTTTTTTTTTATTACGTCGGTTAATCGTTCAGAGGTTTTTTTCGTTTGTTTGAACTAACCTGGCTCCAACTCGTCATGTACCAGTCGGGTTTGCAAGGCTGAAAGTTACAAGCCATCGACGGTTCCGGTTTGCTGTCTGCGAGGCAGTTCTCTTCGGAAACGACGACCACCATCTTGTCGCTGAGTTTTTTTATGCAGATGACATCACGTGTCTGAACCCCAACGCCGCAATTCACGTTACACTGAAAGGAAGATAACAATATAGCGGACCGATATAAATAAGAAAGCAAACAGTTATTTAGTTGTTGTTTTCTTTAAAAAATCAGAAATCTCTGCAATGCGAACAAAATTTTAGAATCTACAGGAACCATATTTAACGCTAAATAAAAGACTATAGTGAATTCTACACTGCGCGAGGTTCGAGAATATTTGATCACATTTAGGTTCATTTATCAGTTACGGTTTGAAACACTCGAATGCTGAATGATGCAATCATCTTTGCTGCATACCAAAAAAGAAATTAGAATTAAATTCTAGATGTGAGCGAAGTTATATTTTTGATCACTAATTTCCTGTCTTTTCTATTTTACTCTTTATTTTTGGAATTGCTTTAAAAGCCAAAATATTATTATTTTCCTATTCGTAAATAATAAAAACGGAAAACCAGACAACTTCTATTTGTGTGCTAACACCAGCGTATATACACAAATATATAAAGGTTGAGTAAAACTACACTTTGGATACAAGTAGGCGGATTTGTCGGTGAAACTTTTTGTTTGTTTCTTCTTGTGATCCTTTTGGGGGCGCTTGTCTCATTAATAACATCTGGCTGATATATGTGTGCGACCCTCTCAACTCAGGGGGTTAGAGTTTCCCCATCTCACAGACACAAGTACCGCCCGCGCACCGAGACCAGAGAGTGCGCGCTATGGCCGATAAACAGACACCGGTGATTTCAGATGTACTACATTTACCGAAAAGGAACGAGAAGTAGGCAGGGGGTTGTAGCGCAGCATCGGCAAAGCCCCTGGCTGACACAAGTCAACTTAGCAGCTCGCATGGAGTAGCCAAGAGAAGATCTGACGCTATTTAACACCTTCCTAGCTTTTTAGAACGTTTTCGTTTCGGAACAGCAATTTCTTGAAATAGATCTCTCTTCTCACGGGGTTTCAAGGTGATAAAGAAAGTGACCTTTCGCGCAAGCATTTCGGAAAACGGGCTCTTTCCCTGGCTCTTCTGGCCTTAAAGATAGATTTCCTGGAATGCGGTCTGAATTACGTCGGTCTTCTTACACCTGCGCCGGAATACACTACAGTGACAATACGGGACGACGCCTTTCTTAAGCATCCTACCATCAAACTCTAGTTTGTAGATGCACTGATGATATCCGAAAAAAATCTAGAAACAAAACCAAACCGCATCTTTTCCCGCAACAATGTCAGAAATTATCTGAAACACCAAAGTGCCGACGAGCTGATTTATAGAAAAGTAGCCTGATCACCTGTCTTCCACGTGGCGTGAAGCAGCCGTGGCGAGGGGAGGGTAGTTCGAAATAGGGCCTTTCTGAGGCTGCGATTTTGAGCAGTCGCTGGGGCTATCTTGAAATAGGGTGTTGCTGAGCTTGTCACTTTCAGCAGCCGTTGGAGTATCTTGATAGGGTCTTGCTAACACTGTCACGTGGAGCAGCCGCCGTGATAGCTTGAAATAGGGTCCTTTTGAAGATGTTAGCTCAGTCGATATCAGGCATGACGCCGGGCAGCTTCTCGCTACCTCGGCCAGGCTGATCGGTCATCAGAGAAGCTTGAAATATGATTTTGTTTGAGGATGTTAGTAATCGCTTAAACTACACTGGGCTATCTTAATAGTCTTAGTTTGGTTAGCAGTGCTTAGCTACTGCATTAACGTATTTTTAATAGTTTCTTTTTTTAAAAAAAGTGAACAAGCAGTGGCAGCCACAACCTTGCGATCGAACAAGTTCATTTCAGTAAAGCGTCAAGAACGTATTTTACTGTTTAAAAAAGGTTGATAAATCTTCCAAAGAGCAAAGACGTGAGAAATGTAGATTAGTTACACCATCCTTTGGTGATATCGTTTATTCTCTATTCACAAAGAATCTCTTTGATTTACTTAATATTCTTTATCAAATTTTCCCTCTAAAGATGATTATAATGTACGCTGGTATAATGCGTGCCGTTTATATATATAGACAAGAGAGAAGAAACTGTATAGGAGGAACTTGTTTTATTTTTAACCCGTTCAGGCACAGGGACGGTGTAAGAAGACCCTAATGACGTAGAATCCAGCAACAGATAAGTTTGCGTACGTTTCTTATAACGTAAACAAGAAGATGCGGTTCCATGAATCGGTGTTAAAACGACATGTTTGTTTACCATTAATTGCTTTTCTAGAATTTTCCGTCTAACATCTACCGCCCTCGCCTCTAATTAATGTGAAACGAGAGATTTCCTGTGGGGACGGGGTTTGGTTTTAAATAGAAGGTGGATGGGAGAACAACAAACACGCGATTTCAGCGAGTCATATCAAGACAGCTGACGTAATAAACAACGACTTGCGTTGCTAAGGTAACGGAAGCCGCCGAGCTCTTTGTTGCAGATGATAACATCTATTTTAAATATTCAACGGAGAAATGCTATTACATGGCGACGTTTCTGTCGTGAACAAAGAAGAGAAAAGGATCGCCGAATTCGCAGGCGTGGGGTGGTGCTGAATCTAAAGTTGATACTTAGACCAGGAAGGAAGTAAACGATTAGCTGAGAGTCGAGTGAGTTGTTCTTTCCAGCTCACTTAGTCCTGGTGCTGTTCTAAACAGGAAGCGATAGAGGAACTAAGTCTCGCCTCTGAATTAGCTTCTATCCAATGTACAAAGTCACGCTTCACATTGTAAACTGAAGTGAGGTCTGGAAAGCAAATACGTATTTTGGTAGCTGGAATAAACTCCTTAGAATTACAGAAATCCAACCACTAGCCTTTTGTTGCTCTAGTTATTAACGGGCTAAAGAATACATTTTAGGTCTTTAAAAAAAATTTAAAAGCGCAAAATCCCAGAAGCTAATAAGAGTCAACGAACTTTATTAAACTATGGGTTGATTTAATTTTCCTTTTTTTTTTTAAGAAAAAGGAGGAAAGATATCTCAAAGTATTCAGAAAATATTTTATCCTAGTTTGCCCCATAATCAACAACAACAAACAAATTTGTCGCAGACTAATAAAGTTATTAGTACGAGTACGGACAGGACGGCCAATGACGATGTACAACACTCTTCTCTGTGTTAGTAAACAAGACGTGTATACATCTCTATGGGACACCCCCTTAAATGTGTAATTCCTTTAGATGGTTTATCCAGAAAACTAAATGGACAGAATTGACATTTATACCGTTCGACTTCAAGACAGTAGCGGTGACAGGACAGAAATATGTCCACTGTGGTTAAACTTATGCTCTCTAGCATTTTGATAACATGGAAGCTATGTACAGTGACATGCAAAAAGTGTTAATGTATAATATGGAAGAGTATAACAATTCGGTGTATAAAATACAGTTCCTCAAAAGCGGTTACGTCGCACCGTCTGTACGATGTCTGAATTAAAACCTTTGCTTTCCTTTAGAAATAAAGGCCGGCCCAAGATCGCAGAGCAGCTGTAAGTTTGTAATATCTTAGCCTGAAAGGTGGAAACAGCTTTTCTTGAAATACCAACCCTCGGGGAGAAAAGCCGGCGGAGATCGCGTAGACGAAGCACTGGGTCTCAAGCA
This sequence comes from Nautilus pompilius, assembly GCA_018389105.1. NCBI lineage: Eukaryota > Metazoa > Mollusca > Cephalopoda > Nautilida > Nautilidae > Nautilus > Nautilus pompilius. The sequence goes on along the minus strand of JACATO010000345.1, from coordinate 25,377 downwards.
AAGATCGTCCATTCTGAACCAGGCCGGAGACCTGTCGTGTACCAACCAGCGAGCGCCAATATTAGTCAGTTCACAAGTCAGCAATAGGCGACAGCGTATCCGAGAATGCTTAAAATCTCAGGGATTTTGTAAAAAGAGAAAAGGCTTACGGTTGTTGTCGACGACTCACCTTGGACCAGGGACCAACGTACCACTGACCGCCACACGGAATACCTGTTTTGCACTTCAGTTCGCTCCGCGGTTTGTGGAATCTCTTGCATTTTTCATCTGGTAATCTTAAGTTGTTTTCGCCGGAGCAATGGATCTTTCTCTTTTTTGTGCCTTTCCCGCATTCGACAGGACACTACGCGAGCAAATATTACAAAATACATCAGAAACCAAAATGAAAATAGTTAAAAGCTAAAGAGACAATTTAAAAAAAAACAAACATTAACGTTGTGAAAGAAGCCAGTTTTTGTTGTGTTTTTTTCGAGCATCTTCGCCATTAAAATCTCTGGGTTGCTGTAAAATCAGATTTTGGTGGTTAACAAAATTTTATTTTTAATTTTATATTAATAGAACTAATACAAATGATAAAAATGAATAAAAGAGTGATCTAAAAAGCTTCTTTCCACGTTCTGCTTTAACGCATATAGTAAGAGATGTATGTTTCAGCCTCCTTTTCACGATTATAAGCGCACTTCTATGTCCTCGGTGATAACCTCCAAAACGTTTTAAATTATACGTGTTTTACTTTTAACTAAAGCGGCAGGTGTAGAACTTTATTATCGTAGTTTAGTACGTGCTATCGATATGACATTTTTTAAAAGTATTTTTCATGCTGTCATTTAAACACACAAACAAACAAAATGGCTGCAGGGAAAATTATCTGCAATGGCCTCCCCCTCCCCCCACCAAACCCCACTTACCTCTGACGGCCATTCGGTGTAAAACCAGCCCGTGGCACAGGAACCCAAATCGCAGATTATTTCCCTGACCGGCTTCGTTTCTTGGCAATAGAAGTCTGCAACGATTCTGGAGGCGACACTGGCACACGTGACATCCCGTTTCCGCATTCCTTGCCCACAGTCAGCGGAACACTATAGCGGATTAAAGTAGCGCATCAATGCGGACATATTATAAAGCATCAGCACTCGACAACAAAAACAAAAAAAAAAAAAACGGTATTCGTTCTGCTGATGGAAAAAAGACCACAAGCACAGCAGCGAGACATCTTCAGGGAAATCCGTGATAGAACAAATTATAAATGATGAACAACAAGAAACGAAACGAAACGAAACAATTGAAGAGCATAAACAAAATAACTTTTAACCCTCTGCATACCACCTGGGGTACATTTGCACCCCCACTATCTTTCACATTTTAGAACTCGCCTCAGATTTAGGCTGGGGAGGCCTCGGCTTGTCTAAATAAGGCAAAAACTGACAGTATATTGAGGGTTAACAGAAAACACAAATCTCGATTTAGAAAAGTAGTTTTAAAAATTTTTTTAACACGAAACAAAAAGGTCAAAAGTTTGCTTTAGGTTATCCACGGGCGGCGCTGATGCTGACCCAATAATCGTTTAAGGATCTTCAAATACTGTAAAACAGCCAACCGAAGTTAAATACGGTCTCTTTGGTAACTTCTAGAATCACAGTTATTAAAACTATTATTTTTTTTTCTTTTAAAATGGTTTACAACACTATTCAGATTTGTAATTTTAAAAACGACCGGTGGGGGAGAAAAAAAGGACTAGTTAAGGGGCCGTGGTATCTTTAAACATAATTATTTTCTAAATATAAAATTTAGAATTCCTCGAATGTAAATTGGCACCAGTTTATTAAAATGAGAACAGAATTAAATTATATCACAAGCACGCAGCGAAGTGGAGATTTATATCATCTTTTTTTATTTAAGTTCGTTAGATAAGAATCCTCCTCTATTTCTGTTTTTTAATGATACTCAAGGATTACCCTGTGCTGCTGACGGAGGTAACAGGGGGGGGGGGATCTGTTTGCACGAGCATCGAACGGCGCCGCGATGTGATAAGAACAAGGTGACAAGATACCGTAATCGGGAGGATAACCGAGGCGAATAAGGAAGCACGTGTCAGCCATTCTACGCATAACTCAATCAGCGATGGGGGGGGGACGAAAACAGAAAACTGGCGTAAGAGCCTTACTCGCAGAGACGAAGCGTGTGGGACATTTGCACCATCGATTCCAGAAATTATCTTCTAATGGCTCTCTGGTTGACTTCGCTGTAGAATTACAAATTTCATTTAATCTGGCTTCGCAAGCCTTGCGTTACTTCCGGACATCTGCGGTTGTGGCGCTCTAAGAATTAAGATTAATTTCTCTCCCTCTCTCTGTACTGAAGTCATCTCCCTCCTCTCTCTGCACTGAAGTCATCTCCCTCCCTCTCTCTGCACTGACGTCATTTCCCTCCCTCTCACTGTACTGACGTCATCTCTCTCTCTCTGTACTGACGTCATCTCTCTCTCTATATACTGAAGTCATCTCCATCCCTCTCTCTGTACTGAAGTCATCTCCCTCCCTCTCACTGTACTGACGTCATCTCTCTCTCTCTCTCTGTACTGACGTCATCTCTCTCTCACTGTACTGAAGTCATCTCCCTCCCTCTCACTGTACTGACGTCATCTCTCTCTCTCGTTGCTTGCACTGTACTTGAATTTATGCAATTTTTGTTTTAAATCTGGGATTCCAGACAAGCGTGTCTACTACTAATGTTGACGGCTTCTTGTCTTGTTCTTACAGCTAGTAACGTTATATATATGGGGAAATAGACGTTGTTTCTTCAGATCCAAATTTTTAAAAAATTGTCGGAAGGCAGTTTATTTTCTGTTTCTATTTTGTGGCGCACCCATCGCACTGCGGGCTTAGGACTTCAGTAGCCAGAGATCGCCAACCTTGTTTATCGAGATAGAGTCTTTGAAGCCTTTTGCAAGAATACGCGGTTGGACATTTTGACACTTTCCCGTCGGTTCTCAGGGGTCCACAAGAGCCGATTCGTTTAGGAAACACGTGTGTTGAAAGTGAATTGCGCGTGGCGGCATCATAGATTGACGGGTTCGGCGTCGACTATTGTAATGCACAGCGTTCTAACGCCATGTCGATACTTACCACAGTTCATCAACGGATTGGAAAGGATACTTGCTATCTCGACGTGGTATTAAGGTTTAACTGGCGAATCGATCGCGTGACGAGTGCATTTAACATATTTCCTAATGATGACAGTTTTCGGCATTTCTGCCGGTAAAAATATCGACATTCGGATACGGTTTGCTGCCGTAAAGAATGGCATTTCTTTATCTAAAAATCGTTCTCAAGATAACACGGCAGACGTTCCGCTTTCGGTGTCACAAGGAAGGAAGAAAATATTCTTGACAAAGTTTCACTTGATGTCCGCGTCACCAACTATTAAAATTTTTTTCTACAACTTTGTAGATAAGAATCCATTAAAAAAAAAAAAAAAACACCCAAGAGAGACAGGAATTAACTCGGCATTCGAGATGAAGTAAGATCCAAGGTTTTATTTCTCATAAAGAGCGATTTAGAGTTTTGTCTTTGGAATGCCACCTCTAACTTACTTTCGACCAGTTTCCCACTCTCCAGTAGTTGCAAGGCTTCGTACTGCAGGACCTGTTGCTCTGTGGCTGCGGTTTTCCGGAACAAAACGACAGAGAAACTGTCAGATTCAGGGCCGGCGACATCCTGCGCTGACACTGCGTGTTCCGAGTCTGCAGCCCCGGTCCGCAGGTGGCGCTGCACGCGCTCCACGGTCCCGTATGCCAGCTTGCGAAAGAAATACACAGCCAGTTACAGTTCTGTTCGGCAGAGCTACATACGCGGAGATAAAACAATGCTCCGTGGTTTCTGTTAGTTTACTGGCGCTGTGCCATCGTTGAGCGCCAAACACCACGTGACTTTAACGGAAACAAAAGGATATTTAATAAATTATCATCAACACTTCGATTTTCATCTGCAGATTTTTATCCAAGAATAAGCTTAAGACTAAAACAGAAAAACCGAAAGTAAAGACAGGTTTTGTATGAAATCAAAAACTTTAATGATGATAATTCTTGTTTTAGTGCTTGAAATTTCCATTTTAGGTGCCCTATCGGTAAGAAACAAAACAAATAAACACGGTATTTTAAGCAATTGCAAGACCAACGGTCGAGAGACGAGCGACGATTGCAGCTATACGTGGTCGAAAGGTCTCTATTACGTCGACCATATCTAGAAGAACAATGACGGCTCCAGCTGCAGAATCTGCAATAAACACACAGAAACCGCTGATCCCGTCTAAAAAAGAACGCGAAGACCAGATATCTCTGCTCGGCGGCCACAACAACCTCGTTTATGTGTCCGATGGTCGAGAGCCTAAGGGATAAGAAACATAATGTCTGGGGGAAAAACCCTTGTGGGGAACGCACGCCAAATCAAATATTAGAACAGGACAACACCCTTATATCACCTGCCGACCACTCGGTGCTTACGGACAGGGCAGTCAGTCCATCACAAAGGAAAGACTAGACGTTTTTTATCATCTGGGACGAGAAAGAAGAGAAAGTGTACATGATTGATGTTTCCTGTCCCGATGGCGCTATCATCCAGGAGAAAATATCGGGAACCATGGCTCGCGTGCCACCGAGATGAGAACCCTCTGGAAATTCATAACAGAGGTCATCTAGTTTTTATTGGCGCAGTGGCTTAGCCAGTAATGACCTGAAGAATAATGGTTGCAAAAAACTGATGGGGGCATTCAGGCCCAACACCATCCAGATGGCATCAATCAGAAGGTTCACCATCATGCGAGCAGCCGTGGCCAGTTCTGACACCTGACAAAATCATTAACCTACCGGCTCTGCTGAGCATCCACACATTACTAGCACCACTACCATAATAATAATAATAATAATAATAATAATAATAATAATAATAATAATAATAATAATAATAATAATAAAATGATTAATTAATCTAGGCTTTTCCTTTATTTGTTTTGTACTTTGCGACATTAGCAATGCTTTCCGGTAATCCGTAATGTAATGGCGTTAGCGACGTCAGAGATAGAAATATATGGAGAGAAAGTAACAAATCACAAGTATAAGCATCCTGAACAAAATCTGTTAAATTAATTTCGGTGTCTGATTCGATTGAGCAGCTGTCACTACTTACCTGCCCGGACATGGAAAGATGTTGCACTTGACCTGCTGGGGCGCTATTTTCTTTGAAATATTACAGTTGTCATCCGTTACAACTACCTGCGAGTTCCCATTAATACAAACGACGATGGTCTTTTGAACTCCTACAACAACAACAACAAAAAAGTATAATTGAATGTGTTGCATACTTCTAGTAATCAGGTCGCACTGAGGAATGCAATACAGTATAATCAAAAATAAGAACACTGATTGGGTAAAAATATAGCAACCTCTCCCACGTGGCCATGTCTCGGCTCTGTGAGAGCGTCATCGAATATTTATCAATATAAAACTTATCAATTATGCATATTCTAAGTATGCATCAATATCTTATAGTGTACTATATTATTCTAGTCAGATTGACGGTAGGAAGGGAAAGAGGACTTCACCTTAAAATCAAATCTTTCATTTTCAATGTGTGTATTTTCTGTACTGATTTATCTTATTGTAATTCAGGTGATAGGAAAAATTGCCAAACTTAATAAAAGTTTTATTTATTAACGCACGTTGTAGAAAATCCTGGTCAGTGTACAGAAAAAAACTTGTTACAGCTCGGGACTTTCTCACCCGATTGAAAGTCACGTAACAGAACCGAATGGACAACACAATAAAATCGATGTCCGCTTCACCTGACATCCATTACCTGCTGCCACCTACACATCCCACGTAACTCCGAGAAGAGCTTTTCGGAGGGAGGCCAGGTCGATGTAACTTCCGGTAAAAGTTCTTCCCCGAGTACTAGTTTGTTTGGGGCTTCGATGTGACTTCCAAACGAGTATTTTGTTAAGGATGCCCAGCTTGATTAGCCGCTTAAGTAAATAAGTAAACGAATATCTATGACGGTTTCGTTTTTTAAAATTTCCGTACTGATCCGGTAAAATCGGGTTTCTAATATCAAATTTGTTTGTTTTACTTTCTTTCATCGTTGACTGCTTCCTATCAGCTCCAGTCTCGGATTAAACAAATTAGTCTTTGTTATCTTTTCCGCCGTGTACCAAAACCAAATAGCTTCCACTCAACAGCTCAATTAAACTTTCGAGGCACCGATAAAACAAAACGAGAAGGATAGAGACTTTGAAGTATGTAGCACCTCGCCAGAGAGAGAGAGAGAGAGAGAGAGAGAGAGAGAGAGAGAGAGAGAGAGAGAGAGAGAGAGAGAGAGAGAGAGATGAGAGAGAGAGAGAGATAGAGAGAGTCAGTACAGGACACAGAGAGAGAGATATGACGTCAGTACAGAGAAAGAGGGAGGGAGAGAGAGAGAGAGATGACGTCAGTACAGAGACACAGAGAGAGAGAGATATGACGTCAGTACAGAGAAAGAGGGAGAGAGAGAGAGATGACGTCAGTACAGAGAACAGAGAGAGAGAGAGATATGACGTCAGACAGAGAAAGAGGGAGAGAGAGAGAGAGAGAGAGAGAGAGATGTATCAAGTGCAGCAGCCTGCTTCGTTAACCAGAGAAACTAGCTTTAAAATTACCAATGTCTGATTTCTCCCCTCTTCTTCTTTGAAGCCTCCTCTGCGCATCTGGAGTTTCTGGTATATTCGCAAGAGACGCAAAGTTCGGCTTCTGAAAAGTATTCAGCCGCGTGCCGTAGAAACACGTGGAGAGCGACTCTCAAGGGAAGTAATTTCAACCAGGCGTCTATCACGTATGTTTGTATTTGTTAACCTCCCCACCCCACCCCCGTCACGATCAAAGAGCGACTAGAACGCTGTTATGCCACTATACCATGGTAACGGACTTGTTATCTGGGTATATTCACGTAACGGCGAAGCTGTGCAAAACTATTCTAACCTGAGATAATTTTATTTCTTTTTTGCCGATGCTAAAAAAAAAAACAAACAGAAAGATACAGCACACACGCAGGGTTAGTTTACTCGAACCCGCGATTTTTAGATGAACCCCCTCTCTCCCTGAGTCATCTTAAGACTGTAGTAGTTTTTCAGGGTTTTTTTAATCTTCTACGAATAGGTTAACGCTTATTCGCAGGGGGAAAATGATGAGGATGGATGGATGCACTAATATAAATAATTTCATGCGACGTACAAACTTATCTGCGATACAAAGTATAAAAGGCTGGAAACTTCTCAGTTGGACATAAGAAAATTCTATAAACTGTTAGTTTTATTGCTTAGAAATTGTGAAATCCCTATTTAATTGTTAGAAGGGCCCCAGAGTATTCACAAAGCTGAAACACTTGGTCTATTCAGAAGGATATGAAACAAAGATGGATCTGTCCCAGCCTCGTTAGCAGGTGTATGGGACGCGATCCAGCAGAGGTGTGGAAAGTGTGCAGTAGCTGCCCGGTAAAGGTACCAGGTTCTCGAGGGATTTCCGTTAGGAAAAATATTCCCGGTGTGTGAGAAAAGCAAATTGCTAGCCAGAGCCGTCCGTTCGGTCGCTATCCTCAGTCAGTTCCGCCTGGTTCCTCGAATTCTTATTCTTCTTCGCGTTATAACTGCAATTACTCGCCTATAACCCTGGGCGCATGCGCAATAAACCAACTGTTTTACAAAGGACAAACCGCTGAAAATCCCTTTAACAAGCTAAGCTGACGTTGTGAGAAAGTCCTGCAATTTATCATCTGGCTCCAGAACAACAACAACAACGACGTAGTTGGTAACAGTCGATAAAAACGGAGCGAACAGAGCTGGAGTTGTCTGCTATCGTATGGATCAATGGTATCAAGTTCTAACTAACGCCCCAAAAGTAGACAGCAACACTAAAAGTTAATCGAATATGATATTTAAATATTCAAAAGGAAACAGTAACAATGCCCTTTAAAGCTATCAGTTCACACAAAATTATGCTTGCTCTGTAATATTAGACGATTAAGCCTAACATCTGTACACGTGTTTTTGTTTCTAACTTGTAGCTATAATCTACAACTAATACACTAATAGTTGTCATGTCTTCATCGTATAAAAGATAACTATTTATGCGGATTTTTCTGCGCGCTTTTGACTTTTAGTAGCGAGGAGCTGAAATCTGACCTGGGCCGACTTTACAGCGGGGTTGGATTCCTAACAATCTCATATATCACTGTTCGCGTTCAGATTAAACAATTAGCATTAGACGGGGAGATTTGCAAACGAGACGACAGACGCGCTGGCGTATGCAATCAATAATAAAGCACAATTATTTGGCCAAGCACCTGAACTTACTAGCGCATAGCGGGCTCGTGAGTTTAGGCTTTTTTTTTTCCCTACTAATTTAATCCTGCAAGATGCAGCGGGCCTAGAAATAATTAAGAGTAAAAAACAGAACAAAAACAAAACGTCAATTGGCCAGAACAAGTATGAAAAGTATGTCTCGGGTTGGGGCATGTTCGACGAAGGTCGTCAAGCTTCGATAGTAGACAAGTATTTACTCGCGTCCACGTTGTTGACAGGCAACGAATTCGAGTGCACGCATATTAGCGACCGACAAAGCGAATAACGGGGCAGAAGAGCGGGCTGAAAGTTCAGGTACGCTGGCGGGTGCAAGGAGCTCGGTCGGATGGCATACTCTGACATTAATGGAAGCAGTTTTGCCGAAAAGCTGATTTCCAAGAATGGTGGTTACCGACGACAACTATAATATTGTTTTTTTTTTTTTTATTTAGAATCCCATCCTCCATCTCGGATCCGCTATCATAATTTTGGCAGTAAAAGGTCTCCAGTTAAAAGGATGGAGGGTTTCCGTCGTGAACGGAAATCCTTTTAAAAACGGGCAAAACCTGGTTTGAGTGTAACGGAAATTGTCCGGAAGCCGGCCCAAGGTCCGGTATTTTTCTGTGAAAGAAATACGTGCTTAGCATCATCATCATCATCAGATCTTCCGTTATTGTTTTTTTTTTTTTTATTATTCCGGATGTTTTTCTGCTGTGCTCAGGGAGACGTCGAAAACTCTTTTTTTTTTTTCAGTTTAGAAAATTCTGGAGATTTCTAGAAACTAATCTTATAACTCTTCCGATGTACGGAAATATTCATCCGTGCGATCAGCATCCTCAGCCAGTTATGAGGTAATCTGTCGGCGAAACATGCTAATCTCGAATTGGCGAAAACCTGTATGAAGGTAAGGTGTGTGTGTGTGTTTGTGACGGAGCAGTAAGTACACCTGGAAGAACGTTGAAAGACTCGATCTTCCCGTAAGAACGGTTGGCAGGATTATTAGAAGATACCAAAAGGAATCTGTCAGAAAATATTTGCCAACAATGAACTATTGATCACACTTACTGACTAAAAATGTAGGACTTCTTGCCATATAAAGACAGAGGCGGACTTCATTCTTGTAAGAAATACCAAAATTGGCAAGTAAAAGATTGGAGCTAGGTGATATTTGCAGTTGGAATTCCGCATGATCATTTTTTACAGTCGCGGTACTTTGAGACTCGGAAGGAAATCAAGCCAAAGATTTAAATCAAACTGTATTTTACCAAACCGGAAGCAAGCATCTATTAAGTGTTCACAACTGGGCCTGCTTCTATGCCAATGGTAAAAGCAGCCTAGTAATTCTACCAAAAGGGGCATCAATTAATACGACCTGGTATTTGGATTTTTAAAGAACAAATTTACGTAATCTGCTAAGAAAAATAAAAAAAAAAAACTTCACCCTGAAGGTAACTTTTAATTTGTACAAAGTCACAGCAAAGGAAACCTTTTCTTTGTTTAAGAGCAATAAAATTCTTTGATTTGAAGATTGGCCCGGAAATTCTTTTCCTTTTATTTTAATCCGATTGAGCACACATTGAGTGACGGCGCAATCGTATGCCAAAGTCATTAGGAGGCTTTGGAAAAATATTTCATCATAAAGACTTTAGTTGAAACAGCCCCAGGTAAAATGAAAGTAGTCGGTAAAAACAAAGGTTACTTTAAAAAAAAAAACAAAACTTTGTCGTTTTAACTAATTTCTGTTTGTTATAATTTGACTTTTTTTGTAATAAATACTTGATAAAAACAAACGCTTTTACCTGACTTTAGCGCGTTCACGTGAGAAGAATATTCAAAATTACTGAGAGCCAAACTGATTGGTCACCGCTGTATTCTAGAGAGTCAGCTGAGTCAGGGTCAGGGAGGAAATCTGTTGTGGCTGAAAGGTCCTATCCTGGACTCGAATTCCATAATTTGACTGTGAGTTTGCTGGGTTTTCCTGCGGTTTCCGTTCATTATTCAGACGCTATATTCCGCTTCCTTTATAGTAACTATTCCCACCGGACACCGTATTGCGCCGTTTACATGCGTGCAATACCGCTGTTTTCCAGTCTTCTGCTGAGATTTTACAAGTTTTCGTGTTTCCCTTGCCTTTGAACCGTTTGTACTGGCCTCTGGAAATCTGCTGCCCTGACATTCTAATAATACAGCCTATTCATCGCTTTTATTCCAGCAATTTCTATTTTGTACGGTAAATATTAAAAGACTGTGAGGTCAAACACGATAAAACTAACAGACAATTGTGACGGTATGGAGAAATGTACGCCAACACACTCCCATGAAAAACTGTTCTTTTTAGCCTATAATTGCGTTATCTTATTTTAAATGGTTTCCCATGGCAACACGGAAGTGTTATTCCTCAAGCCTTTGGTTTATTAAAGTATCTTCCCTTTGCTTTAATAACTGTTTTGCTTTGTTTCATAATTAATCTTTAATAACGTAATCACTCTGTCTTCTTACCCTTGTCCTGAAGCTGCATCTTGTTTGAAACCAGATCAACTCTGATATATTGCTTCGTTTGCCCGCTGAATGCTTCCTTTCTAGTCATCTATGCGAGTCGAGTCGTGCTTCGTTTCATCCGATTTAGCTTCGATTTTGCTAGTTCAAGTACTAGGTTTTAGACAGTAACATAACCATTAATTCCGACAACCCATGAACTGGCTAACATTGAAAAGAGATACAAGCTGTATTAAGAGTTGCTATGATCTGAGATGCTGTTAATCACCGATCTGTCAAACATGTCATGATATACAATAATCTTCTGATTTAGAGGTATTTTCCTTGTATTCACTTAATTTCTGCTGCGGAATTAACCAGCGTTTAAATACCGTTGGTGAGAATGATTCACTCACTCCCTTCGGACAGCAGCGGTCTGTTTGGCTAAATAGCATTCAGTCAATCCAAACTCTCCCAAAATCTAAATTCTAATCCTGGTCTCCTGCTAGATCTTCTGCCTCTTAACGATGCTGCAAGAAATAACACGGGAGCTCAAAAGACATACAAAGCATAAGAAATTCGTCAGCAGATGGTTCGCTCAAAACGTCCAACCAAATGCTCCTGTCTTCACACTTCGTCATTTGGCTCAGTCATTTGCTACAGTTTAAAAGACTGAAACGAAACATTTTCTTACCTAACTGGATGGAAAGAAAAACCAATACACAGAAAGAACACGGGATTCGGTTTACAATAAGACCTGTGCGAACCTATAAACTACCATGACTACGAAAAATCCAAGTTTTAAAAAAGTTATTAAGTTTGCGAATTATTATGTAGAATGCAATCAATAAATGCAAAATAGGCAAACAGCGACTCGGGCATGCCCTTCATAATTTTGGAAAAGGCCGTACGCAGTGAAAATATTAGAAAATTCAAGATAACAAATCCACAAACCACAAAGTTATTACAAGATGCATAAAGGTTTTCACATAACGGAAGCTATAGTGTAGTTTTCATTTTGTAAAATTTTAAAACTTTCTCATACTTTTTAAAAAAAAAAAAAAAAAAGATTTTTGCTGTTTCTTTGAATCAGTGCGGTACATACAAAATTAACCAAAGTTTGAGAACACAAAAGGAATAACTTTTATTTCAAAGACTTTTGGAGACCAACCATTCAACCTTCATTTTACATCTACTAAAATAAAGAATTATATATTATATAATATGTGCGCGCGTGTTATTTAAATTTTCTTACCTTCTCCACACGATTCAGAACATTCTGTGAAACCCGATATTCTCCAGAAATACATGTCAGTGTCCGAGTCACTGCCATATTCATTGCTGCCGGACCGACCGGGCAGCCTGGAATCCTCGTTCTGCCCATATCCGACACTGACGCTGTTGGCTATCAAACTGGAGTCCAAGTCAGAGTTTTCGGAAGCAGGCCCACGGTTGTTGCCATTAGCCACGCTCGGCTTTTCTTTTCTCCGCAAAACGAGAGGCGGAGGTAGCGACCCGTCCCTTTTGTCCGTGGGTCCGGTCCGAACGTTCTGATTTTCGCTTCCGCCTCTCTTTTGTCCGTGTTCTGCTTTAGACTGGTGCCGATGACGGTTTCTGTTCTGGTTCTGACGCTCGCTCCTCGTGGGCAAAGCGTTGCGTCTGGTGTTGTAAACCCGGTCGTGTTTGGGAAAGCTTTCGCTGTATTTGCGGTGACGACCGCGGTAGACGCTGGACGCGTTTCTCTGCAACTTTTTTTTCAGATAGACTTTCTTCCCCAGAGAAAATACGTTCGTGGACATGGTGCCTCGCGACCGATGGGCCGAGTTTGGCGACTTCGTCGACGATTCATTGAGTCCGTCGACTCGGTACGAATTCCTGGTCGTGTTCGGAGGAAGAACAAACTGATATCTGATCCCTGCATTGTGTCGATAATACAGTAACTTAAAGACAAATAAATAAACGAATAAATAAATAGGTGCAATTGTAAAATATTTGTAAATAATAAAGAAAAACAAATAATTACATGCTGTGGGGATGCAGTTTACAATCAGATTAATTCCCAATGATCTAAAAAAATGATAACCATCATTGATTACGCTGCAGTAGAACCGACTACGTGGAAAAGGGTTAATTTAGAATTAAAGTAAAACTTAAAGTCAACATTTCTCTCCTTTTCTGTTTGATCTGGAAAATTCGGCCTCAATGATAAAGGAGAAAACGAAATCAGGAAGACAAGCGACTCGGTGCTGAGTTTGATTTGTACTGGAGGGATAGGACTATAGTCACAGTCAGTCAGGTTTGGTATCTCGCCCTGGTGAACCTCCCACCCCCGCCAAAGGAAACGAGATGGGACAGAGAGCTGCAGAACAGGAACATCGTCTTCTCGGCCAAACCTCGTTTTGATTTCGAAGTCTCGGCCGCGACACGTTAGTCTGGGCGCGGCTGCTGCTCACTTTCAGCGTCTGGTGCTTGGTAAAAAAAATAGAAAGATGCTTTTTTTCTTTTCTTTTTTCAAAATCAGGTATTTATTGCTTTTTATCGACTAAAAGAAACAAAAAGGAACAAATTGTATGGCGAGATCGCTTACCAGAAACTCGATAGGTGTGCTGATGGGACCAGGTATAAATACGCACTGGCCGGGGCAGGACTGATTAGCTCCTCTGCCGTAGTCCAGTAAAACACCTGCGGCTGTCCTGACACCGAAATGTGACAGACGCCAGTTTCCATTCAAAATTGAGTGTCCATCTTCAGTTTTCAAGGCTAGACGTAATTTTAAAAAGAAAGGAAAAAAAAAACGGTTTTCTTATGAACAGTCAAGAGCTCGTTTGTATGTATCAATACCAGCCGTTTTATTCCGTCAGTAGAGTTGCCATGACAACCATGCGGTAGAATACCACCAAAACGCGCTTCATTTGCACTGTCATCTTTGCAAGATAATTATGTTTTTATTTCATTTGTCTTTTCGTTAATCCATCCGTCATTACAGAGAGAGAGAGAGAGAGAGAGAGATGACGTAAGTACAGAGAGATGACTCCATTACAGAAAGAGATGACGTAGTACAGAGAGATGACTCCATTACAGAAAGAGATGACGTAGTACAGAGAGATGACGTCATTACAGAAAGAGATGACGTAGTACAGAGAGATGACGTCATTACAGAAAGAGATGACGCAGTACAGAGAGATGACGTCATTACAGAAAGAGATGACGTAGTACAGAGAGATGACGTCATTACAGAAAGAGATGACGTAGTACAGAGAGATGACGTCATTACAGAAAGAGAGTTATAATGTTAATTCGTAGTTTTTAATTATTACAATTTTGAGAATTGTATCCAAATTTAAAAGAAAAAACAACGACAAAAAACAGTTAAAATTTGATATAAAATATTACTTTTCATTATCAAAGTTATTGATATTTAAAGTTTTTTTATAAAAAATTATTAATTATTGTAAAACCTTATTTGATTAGAATTTTTATTTGGTAATTAAATCTGGAAGTGAACAGCCAGATATTTTGAACCTGTGAATTAAATAATGTGTCATAAGATGTTCAATGTTTTCGTCCGTAACGTTGAAATCCGGTTCTCAGCCAAGAACAGTAAATACTAATTTTTCTTTTCTTAATAAGTTATCCTTTAAAAAAATCAGCAACAAGAAAATGAAACAAACTCATTGCGCTGTCTAAAACCTGAACTAATGGTCTTTCCATCGCTTGAAACCTTCTAAAGATAAGAAGAGGAATTTGATATAAGTAAATAGACACCTAAGTTCGAAATAACATCTGTTTATTCTGAAAGCATGCATAGCTCTGACAAAGCTTTCTGCGGACGGGATCAGTAATCCTGGTCTGCGAGATTGCAGACCAATTAGGAAGTCCTTTGAAACGTACATGGACCCTTTCCCAGAGATCGGTTGAGGCGTGTCCGGTAATTAACGGTAAAAACGACCATTCTCTGATAGCTGTGGAACCATCGGAGAAAAAACGTTGCCAAACTATGCCCCCTTCCTTAATATTTATCGGTTTTCGTGAACATCGTGTTCTTGGCACAGCTGTCTGCAGGCTGAAACTTCCTCTGGTCTGTGATGGTTCTTATATTTCGCAGTTGTGTGAATGGGGTGGAATGACTTCTTTGAGTGTGAGGAGTGTTTGTTTACTAATGTCTAGTCTTTGTAGTTTGTGTGTCAGTTATAGAAGGTTGAGAGCTAGTTCGGGTATTTTCCATCACCTTGTAAATAGTAACTAAACGAACGAATGGATCTACATTTCAACAATATTTTTTCTTCTTTTTCTTGGTGTACAATGGCTCTTATCTGCAGTAACTGCTTGTTGCTAAGTTACCAATAATGTTAGATACCTCGGTAGCGCAGTATAGATTAAAGCAGTAGTAAAAATACTATTAATACATCAAAAACTTATCGTCCACCGAGGCACGAGTTCTCGACAAATCCGGCCAACTTTCTTTACCAAAAAAATAATAATTCCTGCTACAGAGTTAACATCACTACCTTCCAAAATATCCCTCCTTGTTTGATTACTTAGTAGACGATATTCCCGTCCGAGACTTGCGACTGTGCGAGGACTGTCATATTGTCTATTCTCGATTGTCAATTTAGATCTGAATAATAGAAAGCTACTAAAACGCACCTGCTGCTTTCCAAAACAATGTATCCAATAAAAAGACAATGGTTCTGAATGGCAGTTATTAAATAAACCGAAAGTCTTTTCTCCGAAGACAATATGGAATCCGCCATTATTTTGTGTGCTGTGTCAATCTTCTCAAAGACGTTGATTAAACACGGTCTCAAATTACGAAAATCAAAATGAAAAAGGTATCGTTCTGTTGCATTATGCTGAATTTTAAGAACGTTTTACTAAACTTACTGTCACAAAACATTAAAAAAAAACACACAACAAAGCTTGTAAAATCATGACGTCACAAAACTCTGTTATTTCCTCTGTAAATAGCAGAAACGATAAAACATTGGCAAGCTCATTAGTTTCATTTTGACCGGTGTAAACTCATATAAAAAGACCTCTGAGAGTATTAGAGTTTCAGTATTTACAGACTAACAAATGTAAGAACTATACTCGAAGATTTAGCCTGCAAAGTGTTAAATTATTTCGGATTTAGATTGCTTGTTTCCAGTGTAGTTTCATCAAACGCATACTTTTCCATACACACTTTTACTTTCATCAGAATTATGGTATATTAGAATGTCTTATAAATAAGGAACGCATTATATACCTAAGTAATTCCGGCTGCGCTCTACCTCCGTGATGTTTATATTTCTGGCACCAGCAGGAATTTTTGTGATGGAGTTGTATCCGTAAGGCAGTTCCGCTGTCGTAAATTGGCCAGATACCATCCGGCAGTCAGTGTTGTTTCCCTTACAAACTCCACACTGATCCAGCCGAGCCGTGGATCCAAGGATACCGTCGCATCCCACTGGCTATTTAAACAAAAAAAAGAAGAATCAACGTTTGATCGAAAGAAATAGAAAAAAGTTAAAATTTCTTTTTTTTTTTAATTTAAAAACCCATAGCTGATGTGTTAAAATATTTTTGAGTCAACAAACGACTGAAGTAGGGAAATACCCTTTCCTTTTAGTCTAAGGACGCATATTTTAACTGAACAACAACAAAAAAAACAGAGACAGCGTGCAACAGTCTACGGTCTAACAATCGATCTAAAAGAGAGATCAGCCAGAACAACAAGAAACACTTGGAGTTTGGACACCAAGTCTGAACTGAACGTAAGATAAAATTCAAATCAAACACCGAAAATCGAACAATAAAATCATCGACACTCCGGAGAACGATTCCCGTCATCGTCAAGATAAAAGACTTGGATTATGCGAGAAAAACGTCTGTCAACAACCATAGCTGTCCAAACGCTAAAGCCATTGCATTTATGAAACCGTTGATGACTTTCCGAACCAACGTATAGAGCTGTGGAGGGCTGTTGTGTTTTGCGAAAACAGCTTTGGTTAACAACCATGATGGGGCCCAGGTCGTGTTTAGAAGTTTTGGTATCTGGTGCAGGCTAGATCTGAAGCCGTGAACTACTGGTTGATTACACTGGACAACAAAACAATTTTCTACTGAGGTAAAAGTATGTCTTAGACTAATTTTAGTACCCTGTTTTCAAATCTGAAATCAGAATTAACCCAATATGCAAGAATTTGAAGTTACAGAAATAAATGGAAATCTAATGTTATATATTTTGAGTGTTCTTTCTAGTACTGTGTACACACAGCAGGCTACACTGGAGAACCACGTGGTTGCCTGCTTACACATACACACATGTGCTTGTGGAATAGCCGAGATGATGCAAATCACTATAAGATCAAAGAATGGCCATCAAGAACAGACCATACTCCAGGAAAATTCAATGTGCAACATGTGCCACTGGTAAGTCTGCAAAGAATATTTCTTCCACCACTGCATATAAAGCTGGGTCTAATGAAGAGCTTTGTAAAGGCAATGAGTGTTGAAGGTATGGATTTTCTTTATTTGAAAGAAAATTCTGGATCAATTTTAAATGATGCCAAATTGAAGGTTGGAATATTTGTCAGACCACAAATTTGTGATTTATTTTCCAATCCAGTCTTCCAGTCAAGGCTTATAGGAGGCTTTCAAACTGGTAGTCCACAATTTCCTTGGAAAACACAAAGCAGACAACTATGCCGAGTTGGTCCAAGACATGATAAAAGCCTTGGAAGATAAGAGTTGCCGTATGTCGCTCAAGTTGCATTTTTTTCATTCACACTAGGATTTCTTCCCAGCCAACCTTGGTGCTGTGAGCGATGAGCATGGTGAGAGGTTCTACCAGCACAAAGGTGATGGAGATCTGCTGCTATCAGGGGAGATTCAACTCCAACATGGGGAACTATTGCTGGTTTCTTCAGAGACAAGCCACTGCTATTCACAAGCGTAAATCAAGTACTTAAAGCATTTCTAAGCAGTTAATATATACTTTATACATTGTGTTTATGTTGTGAAATGAATTTATTTTTTTGCAATTCTGCGATGCGTTTGATTTATTAATAAACTGATTGAAAATGACATGTGTCTGCAACTACAAGTTCTGATGTGCTGGGTCAATTCTGACTTCAGATTTGGGATCAGCTGCTTGATTTGATAAGAGGACACCTACATATGCTTCAGTAGCAGACGCAAAGTTACTTTTGTTGTGCATTGTAATCGACTGCTCTATCCCACTGGGGGCCCTAACACTTTTGCCCTACTAATGCATTTTTGTAACATTTAATTTTCAAGTCTGAATTAAGGGTAGCCACATTCAGCTGATCTCCATAGTTATATGTACTAAACTGAGTAGCTAGCTGGTTGTAGAGCTTCTCTTATCTCAATCATTCTGATCTAAATCCATGATTTTACAGCTGGTCTCGTTATGTGTGTTGACTGCATGGCCAAGAATGATCTTCTTCGGTGACTTCTCTAATTATCCAAGTCGCGCTGCTTTTTTCTCTGTTCTTCGACCCTGATTTCGGGGCGGACCTCTCTATTTCCCCGATATACTGTTTCCCACAATCACGAGTGAGTAGAAAGTGTTCTTAGTAGCCATCAGACCCTCTTGGAGCTAACCTGATCAGACTTTTATTATCTTGTGATTAGTAGAATGGATAATCTTAATGTTAACCAGTTTGCATAAAGGAGAAAGAGGTTCCGTTGTACCTTTTTACCTATGACATTGTTGTTGTGTTCTTTTGTTCTACTTCGGTCTCAGACGATTAGATGTTTCTTCTCTTCGTGTAACACTGATGGTCCACGTATGTTACCAGACCTGAGGCATATCGGTTTCTATATTATGTTAATTTGGGATTCATTCTTTGCACGCTTGTGAAGGTGTATGTAGATAAGTTATATATCGTTTTGTAACGTGAGCTTTGGTATACAATATGCAAAACCTACCTTTTCAAAAATCATAAAATGGATATATGTTTCGGGTTCTGAGTGAAGCAGGGATAGAAACGTTTTTTGTGCCATTTTGCTTCACGAGATCAAACCAGGACACAAAGCGAGCGAGGCAACTGGTGACATTAAGCAGGCATGGGGTGAGGACACAGCAAATGAGCGCACAGCACGACGATGGTTTGCAAAGTTTCGATCAGGAGATGTGAGCCTCAAAGATGAAGAACATAGCGGACGTCCTTCCATCTTTGATGACGACTGCTTGAAAGCCTCAGTTGAAGCCGATCCAAGAAAAAATGTGCGAAAAATTGCTGGAGAGCTTGACATGAGCCTTGCAACTGTTTCCCGGCATCTTGACAGAATCGCGAAGGTGAAAAAGTTTGACAAGAGGGTGCCTCACGAGTTGAATGAACAACAACAAAATCGTGGATTGGAGATCTGCTCTTCGCTTGTAATAAGAAACAAAAACGACCCATTTCTTGACCGAATCATTACGTGTGATGAAAAATGGATCCTTTAGGACAATCGCAAACGATCAGCACATTGGCTCGACAGAGACAAGGCGCCTAACCACATTCCAAAACCCATTCTCCACTCAAACAGGGTCTGGTGGACTGCAACTGGTGTCACACACTATAGCTTCTTGCAACCTGGCAAAACCATCACAGCTGAAAGGTACCGTCCGTGAATTAAACGTTATTCATCAGAAACTCTCCCAACGACAGCCGGCATTGGTGAATAGAAAAGGCCTAATCCTGCTCCACGACAATGCTCGTCCTCATGTTGCAAAAGTGACTCTTCAGAAACTGAACAGGTTGGGGTACGTAGTTCTCCCTCACCCAGCCTATTCACCAGACCTTTCTCCCACAGACTACTGCCTGTTCAAACACCTCAACAGCTTCCTCCGTATGAAATCCGTCTCCAACCAAGCAGCAATTGAAACTGCCTTCCAACAGTTTATCGACCCCAGAAATCCAGATTTTTTTCAAATTGGTATGAATGTGCTGGTAACTCGTTGGTGTATCGATTGTAAAGGAACTTACTTTGATTAATAAACTTCACATTCAGCAACGGCATGAAGTGTCATTTTCCAGTTTCAGGATGAATTTGATTGTCAGGCTTATATGTTGTGTACAGTGTGGTCAGACTACGAAGTCGTCAACCTCGTATCGCAATTATATTCGTTTTCGCAAGTAATGCGGAGAGCGAGCCAACTATTCAAAGTACTCGATGTACAAGTTAGCATTTCCTCTGCTGTTCAAAGAATACTTTCCATACTGTCAGTAGGTAGTCTTGACACAGCATGTTGTTACTTCCATAGCAGTGTCAATGTTCAGAGTTGTTCTTTCGAGTAAGCTATCAACAACCACAGTACCTTGTCTGTTGGGGTATCAAGGAACACACTTTCCACATCAAAGCTCGCTTGTTGATCTAAATAGACAAGTGAATCAGTATCTCCGGCTAATGGATCCAGTTTTTCTTCAGATGAGGTCTGGCTAGCAGCTGACAAGGAGTACTACCGTAGCTGCTGCTTGTAAATTCTTCTGTAATATTAGTGCAAGCTCAGATTATTTTTTTTAAGTCTCCCGTAGACCGATGATGTTGGATATTATGCTGGGTTTCTGTACTTCCAACAGTAAAACCGTTGTTAGCTCTCGTTATGGTATTCTGCATTTATCATTGCTACAACGGCATTACTGCTATCAAACAGAAGGATAACGACGATAGTACTTCTCGTTAGATTATTCAATGGTCTTTGATCATCCATTGTAATATTGGATATCGGTGTTCTTGTTCATTTGCGAATAAGCTTAGATTCTATGAAAATCCTGAGATCATACTTGATCATGTAATCGACATGTACAAACAGACCAGTTGTAAAATTATAAATCGAGCGTACCATAACTTAAAGGGAATGGTTTATATATGGTCCTACGATTAGTTTCTCAGCTTATTACGTCTCAATTAGAGATCAGGAGCATGTGCTTACCATCAATTCAGACATGAAACTTAAATATCACAAAAACGATAAGTAGAACGAGAGTTTTGATGGTACAATTCGATAGCGTAGTCGATTACCGAAACAATAGTTCACGGGTTCGAGTCTAGGTATAACGTTATTTCCACCTAACCCAACAGTCCTTATTCAGTGATTCTAATAGTACGTTTAACAATAGCTTTACAAAAGCATGTGCTCCCGGCGTCTGTGGATTAAAGCTGAATTGATTTGACTTACTTTACAGTCCCCTGATATGCAGATTCTGCTGTTGTCCTCATTACAGGGTGTTCCCTCGGGAATTTTCGATCTCGTTGGCACGTAATACCTGTCATTCAGTGTGCGGCAGACTGACTGGCATCGCCGTCGAGCTACGAACAGAAACACAGCGAGTAAGGCTCTTGGCGAGCTCGACGTTCAAATTCTATTGCATGTAATTTTATATTTCGTTAGTAGAAGACTATCTAGAATCAAAAAGTCGAACGTTTGCGGCGATCAGGACGGGTTAGGGTTAAAAACCAACTTTAACCGGCGCAGTGAAAAAGCAACAGAAGTCCTGAGCACCAAAACACGGTGAGGGCGACAGGGAAGATCGTCGAAACGTAGTTCGTTATTTAGCTGCATGGAAAATGACTGTAAAATCCCAAATTAGTACAGCAAAACCTTTATTCGGTGTATTTATTGAGGGGCGCGTATTAAAAGAATCAAAACGATCTTTGCGTTAAACCTGATGTCCAGTTTATCTCTCTGAATTAATCCTAACCATCCTTTCTTTCGCGGGAGATGAACGAGCCTCCTTCGCAAGTGATACTAGAAGAAGGGTTAAAGGTCGGATCTTCTAGGTTGACCTTATCTGGATTAGACGATGGGTGTTCACGTTGCCATAGAAAGCTGTACTAGAGTTTTTCGTTGTCAGATGAGGCTGTAAACTGGAGTTCACGAATAAAAAGAGAGAGAGAAACCGTGGTGGCAGTGGGAGGTAGGTCAGGCCGAGTCATTGCCGCTATATGTCGCCTTCAATTTTCATTAATGTTTTCGTTTTAATTTTTGCAAATAAAAGAAAAAAAAATACAAATTTATGAAATCGGAATTTATCGTAAAATCAATTACCTGGCAATCAAAGCTAACTTTATTATATTATTATGTTACCCCTTTTTTTGTGTCATTAATGACTCAGTAAAATGTTAAAACAAACAAAACTCGTAAAATTAATTCTAAGATGACAGAGTTACTACCCCTGCTTAGCGCGTGCGCGCTATCTCTTCACACGAGGTCTTCCCGACGACGACGGTTACTGAAAGCTGGTCCACGTACATGTACACGTTTTATCAATTAGAGCCAACATCCGTAGACCTTTCTGGATAGAACTCGTAAATTTCCGACGAAGTTTAGTCGTACCATGGTTATTATCCTCCCCCACACCTTTTTACATACTCTACTTCCTCCGCCAGAAATATACAGTGCGCAGGAAGTGGGTCGTGTGATAATCGTTAGCCAATGAAGTCACGAGACTTCTCGTTCTGTCATAGATAACCGCGCTTCATTTAGCAATACACGCATGGTTAAGTTTGTTTTTTATTTTTATTTTCTCTCTCTCTCTCTCTCTCTCCCAAAAGGAATGTCAAATACCCAGTCAACAACGGCAGGTAAATCAATAAAAAAAAAAAAAAAACACTTCGCTAAACAGTTTGATGTCTGATTTTATTAATATTAAGCTCGCTTTGGGAGGTTGATGCCGCGTAATGTGTTTCAAGTCGTCACAAATCTCATCTGGGTCAGAAACCCTTTTAGAAAAACTTACAATGCATTCAGGTAAAACTTTAAAAGTTTTTTTTTCTTGTTTTAAAACAGAAGTATAACTTCACTAGACAGTTGCGAGAGCCGCAGACAACGGCAAGACGTCTAAATGCAATGGTGATGACGTACAGATGACGTAATGCATAATTAACTCACCAGCGAAATCAAGAAGTATAAACGTTACACTCATCCATTAAAGCTGGAGGCCTCATATGTTTCTTCCTACATTTCTTTTAGATATACGAGGTCTGTCGAAAAAGTATCCGACTTTATTTTTTTTTTACCCCCGTGGGAAGTAATGACGTTAGATAGAGAGGCAAAAGTGTGCATAGTGGAGCCGCAAGCCTTCATGCGCATGCGTGGTTTTTGGCGGGCTTGATGGATGCGTGAGTCGCTGTCAAGCAGCCATCGTGTGAGGTGCTGTACTACTTACTCGTCGCATTTTCATTTCGCCCGTGATGACGGAACGTGTCGAGCAACGATCTTTCATCAAGTTTTGTCAAAAGCTGGAGATATCCAAGGGAAACAGTTCGCAAAATTCAACAGGCTTTTGGTGACAATGCCATGGGTGTTACCCAAATAAACGAATGGTACAACAGGTTCAAAGATGGCCGCACATCGGTGGAGTGACCAGCGTTCTGGGAGGCCGTCAACAAGCCACAATGCAGTTGTTATCGAGAAAGTGCAGACCTTGATAATGGAGGATCGTCGTTTGACGGTGCGGGAAATTGGTGACGAGGTTTGGGATCAGTAAAGATTCTGCACATGCAATTGTAAAGGAGGATTTGGGCTCGCGCAGAGTGGCAGCGAAATTTGTGCCCAAGCTGCTTTCTCAGGAACAACAACTTTGTCTTGGGGTTGCGCAGGACCTGCTGAATACTGCCAACAGGGATCCTGAGTTCCAGAATACTGATAACTGGAGATGAGATGTGAGTGTACGGGTACGACCTGGAAACCAAAGCTCAGTCATCACAGTGGAAGCACCCAACGTCAGGTACGGAGCAAAATCAAGGTGATGTTGAATGTTTTCTTCGAATACCGGGCGTTGTGCATCACGAATACGCACCATAAGGACAAACAGTTACAAAGTAGTATCAGGAAGTCCTCCGACATCTTCGTGATGCAGTCCGGCGCAAGAGACCGTATTTGTGGGCCTCGAAAAACTGGCAGCTGCATCATGACAACGCCCCGGCTCATTCGTCACAGCTGATCCAAGTTTTTTTGGCAAAGAAAGGCATTTCGCTCATTCCCCAGGCTCCCTACTCTCCAGACATGGCTCTTGTGACTTCTGGTTGTTCCCAAAAATGAAGATGCCACTGAAAGACTCCCGCTTTGAGCGCCGAGAGGACATCATGCAGAATGCGACGGCGTAGCTGAGAGCCATTCAGGAAGCATTCCAGATATGCTTCGAACAGTGGAAGGATCGTTGGGCTAGGTTTGTGGAGGCACAAGGGGCCTACTTCAAAGGGGATTAGCAATTGAATCCCATCAAGTATGTAATTTTTTTTCCCAGCCGAAGGTCGGATACTTTTCCGACAGATCTCGTATGCAATTTGTTTCTAAAAAGAATCTGAAATTTAAATGTAAAAAAAGCGAAATGTTTTCCTTTTATTTTCGCGAAAAGTTATTTGTTATTTATGAGGGATTTTAAGTTAGTTAGTTGCTTAAAAAGAAAAAGTAATTCACTGCGTACGCTGCTGGTGATAGGCCTGTGACTATAGGTTCACGAATAACAAATAGAGTATTCCTTGGTTAGTTCACACTTACTGCCGCCAGGGTATAATTTAACTTTCCCGGTTGGTGAATTCTCCTCAATCACATCTGCCAGTTTACAAAATCCGTGTATGTATTTATGTTACAGCCCGTATTGCTTTAGAATAGTTTCGCGTGGCATACATCTATACATCTGCACCCATGTACAGGCGAAAGTGAGAGAGAGAGAGAGAGAGAGAGAGAGAGAGAGAGATCCAACTTACGGTCAATAAACGGCTCCCAGTGGTAACGCCTGCCGTGGTATGGACGCACGGAGAGGTGCTTGCACAGCTTCATACGGGCACTGGTCTCGCCATCCGAGCAGGCCTGGAAATGCGAAACAGTCAACAACGTTAAATTTTCGAACTCGTCACCGGTTTTCATCCTGGGGCCGGTGAAATCGTGTACAGTATCGCGCGCGCGCTCGTTCCGAATAGTTTACGACTGAAATCCTATTCTTCGCCGAGTTTCTAAGAGCGTGAACACGATTTTACTGATGGGATTTTAAACAACTGATGACAGGCACAGCGACGCCGTCGACTCGAAGTTTAAGACCAGTGCTGGCGTGTAGGGCGGACACCGAATTTCGTAAATGACGTCATAATAATTATGTTATAAATGATAATAAAAATGTGGGAGATTTAATTTCGCATATTCCGAAGATCCCCCCCAAAATTATTTCAGTCCACAGCCCGTGTCCATACCTCTCCAGGTCCTTCACGTGATGTAGGAAGAAGATACCGTGTGACGTGAGGACCGAAGAAATATTCGGGCTCTCGGTTCGGTCGGACGGCCTTCCGCATATTAGATCCCCCCCACCCACCCCGGCTCCACGAGTCATCACTGACGACGAATGGCATTTGTAACTGTTAATTCTACCTCTCCATATATTTCTGGACGCCGCCATCCGCCTCACGAAAGCAACTTTACTGAGCAGCCTCCCTAATGCGAATCGAGTAGTTGGTACTGGACGCGTTAGTGGGTCCGTCAGGGGGCCGTTCTGATGGCGGGCAAGCGCCGCGACGAAAGCTTGAGTTGCTGTACCAGGGGGTTGGGGG